>AP027114.1:27593436-28793436 GCA_028142955.1 Pinctada fucata
TCAAATTCAATAGCATCATTTAAGACCTGATAAATTTACAGCGTGGACCAAAATTATTATGTCCAAAAATGTACCAAAAGACGTAGCAGAATGGGTGGGATATGATGCTACAGGACCCACTTCTTAGAAATTTCAAGAAATTTTGTCACAGAAAATTTCAAATGCGTTAAAGAGACGGACGGTCAACCGAAGTTGATCGAACTTGGGTACATGTGCCCTCGGGGACTCTTGGTCCACCAGCAGTGACACTCACCAAGTAGCTCAGATGTTAAACGTCTTCAAATTCAATAGCATTATTTAAGACCTGATAAATCTACAGCGTGGACCAGACATGCACGTTTCGGGCACTAAACCCTCGTCTGTGATTCTCAGTCTAAACAATGTAAAATGGCCAAAAAGTATGAAAATTATTCTGTCCAAAAATGTACCAAAAGACGTAGCAGAATGGGTGGGATATGATGCTACAGGACCCACTTCTTAGAAAATTCGAGAAATTTTGTCATAGAAAATTTCAAATGCGTTAAAGAGACGGACGATCAACCGAAGTTGATCGTCCAATTCTCTGTAACCATTGAATAATTTCGGCACGCATGGTCTCCGATTTTCATTAAATTTTACACATATATAAGGTCCAATGAAAAAAGATAAATTTGGCCAAAAAATTGTCTTTATGTCATCTGTTTACCATGGTAACGGCCTAAAAATATTGAAAAACTGACAAAATTGAGGTATTTTGAAGCTTATCAATTCAATCTATTTATGGCATTAATGGAAGATTTGTTATGCATCCAAAAGACTAGGACCTAACATTTAAGATAAGCTCACTGAAAGTATCTGATATTGTCAGAAGGCTGGTTACCATGACAACAGAATGAGATGATTTAAATATAGTGATTTCAAAATGCTGTTTGTATTTTCATTATTTTTCTCTATATGATAAGGAAATGGGATTTATTTTATAAAATAAGTAAACTCAAGATCAACCCAGTCGTTGGTATGTAAATAGGTTACCTTGGCAACGATTATTATGGTCTTAAATATTACTAACTTTGCAACTTCAGAGTTATTTTTGCATCATGTTGAACAGATA
Organism: Pinctada fucata; assembly: GCA_028142955.1. Lineage (NCBI taxonomy): Eukaryota > Metazoa > Mollusca > Bivalvia > Pterioida > Pteriidae > Pinctada > Pinctada fucata. The sequence continues at coordinate 27,594,527 of AP027114.1, forward strand.
ATTGATGGAACATATATTACACAAAGAGCTTTTTCAAAAACGTGAAAAATGTATTTTATAAAAACATTTTTTTTATTTTTATAAAACAGTTATCATTAATCCCAGCAAGTTCAAATTGAATATCAATTAAGAACAAATGTGCCTTTATCAAAATTCAATAGAACACTTTCAAATTGATAATGGTTGCAATAGTAATTTGGCCATATAATTTAAAAACTTGCATTTTCTTGCTGTTTTTCGAAGCCTTTTCGGCAAAGAACAAAATTGGTTTACAACCTATTGTTATATATATAATAAAGAAAAGTCTAAAATTTATTTAAGATGAAAGCATTTTCAGATAACTTAATATTGGATGCCAGTATCCAAGGACTCAAATTGGACTTATGTACATCTTTACACATTTGTTCCCGTAGCAACGGGCTATTTCTTCAATACTCTTTAAAATATTCTTTCATGTAATGGAAGGTCTTTTTGGTGGCTCCGCTGAAAGCATCACTGATGAGAATTTAATATTCGAAACACGTGTCTGGTGCATGTAAATTGGTTTGGAATTTTCTTCAAGAAGGTAGAGAGTTGGAACCCATCGACATTTTTAATATAGACACTTAATTCACGTTGCAGTGTGGAACAGTTAAAATCTTTCCCCATGGCCTGATGTTTGTCAAGTGTATTAATTACTTCTTTCCAGCTCTGTCACCTGAAAGAAGCTTTGTTTTGGCCTTTTATTAATGTGACATAAATATTTTTTTTTGCTATTTCGGAAACTAGCCATTTCACCGATAAATATCATCGAAATTAAAGGAGTTTAACATCTTAGCAACGTCCCTCTAATGCTATTATGAACATAGATTTTATTTGGATATGCGACTGAATCGACCCTACAGGAAATATGGAGCCGCGCGCTCTCTGTAACGTTAAAAATCGAACCTCAAAAAATTAAGGAAGGCACTACTGAAATGATTTTTGGTGGTTCCGCTGAAAGCATCACTGATGAGACTTTAATATTCGAAACACGTTTCTGGTGCATGTAAATTGGTCTGGAATTTTCTTCAAGAAGGTAGAGAGTTGGAACCCTTCGATATTATTGAATACATTTATTACTTATCATCACTTTGGATGAGAGTTCAATGATCTAGGAAAAAAAGGACTCTAAATATTGTCTAAAAATTGCTTTCATTTTTGCGATTTTAGTTTGTGTTGCCATACCAAAGAACAGAAAATTTGTTCCAATGTGAATGACAAATATGGATAATGACCATTTCCCTGTATACAGCACAAAATCGATAATTCAGAAAATCAGAAACCGAAGGCATACAAAATCAGGATAAAACAGGAACCAAAGCAAATAAACAAAAACCTCTACTGCATGAAAAGAAGCGAACTCCCGATATGGGAGTGAGACCAGGTGCCCAGGAAGACTAAGCATCTCCTGCTTGCATGCAACACCCGCCGCTTCAATTCGGTAGAAATGTCACATCCGGTTACTTCCATTTCGGAAGACAAAGAGTACAATCTTGGTTGGATGGTTCAAATTGTCTATGACAGAATATCATCCACCATTCTGGAGAGTGGGACATCATAGTGTATGACGAGTTCCCCATATCGACCGTAGAATTTCCTCAGTGACGAAGTTAGTCGGTCACAAACATATCCCTGACTGAGAAGCTTATCTATCTTATGTTGATATTTCATTTTCATAATAAAAACTCAAGAAGAAATGTAAGTATCGTTTAACTGAAGTTTGAGAAAATGCAAAAACACTATTTTAATAGGGTGCCTGAGTTGTTGTTATGGAAACACATAGATAAGACCTTAAACCCAACATGCTTAGTATTGAACGTAAAAAATCAATGATAGGATACTGATATTCTATTAGTTTCTGTTTTAGATTATACTGCATAAATGTATGAGACTTCAAAAACGCCTAGAAATGCATTTTTTTTCAATGTTATAAGTCCGTTTCCATGACAACCGTATGTGATATTAAGAAAATTTTAAACATTTTTCTTTTTATTTTTGGGCGGACCCAATCTCACATATGAACTTTATCAAAATCCGAGACATGATGTGTCATGCGTCCTTAATAAAAGTACAAATGCTTACAGAGAATAGCTATGAATTATGTCGCCATAAAATGCAGGTTGTGCAACACCCAAGGTAATATACTCTGTCGCTCGTATGGATCCGATTTAAAAAAAAATTGATAATATATATATTTTTTTTAAATCTGCAGAAAGTTTTTACTAGTTGATGAAAACGAAATTCCTGACCTAAAAGTTTCTTCGTAATTTGTAAAATTCTACTATGAACATCTAAAACATCAGTTCATGCTCTAGCATACAGGATGAGCTGTGAAATGTGGATACCGTATGACGGTAATCTAGGAACATCACAGTCTAGCCAGGGAATATTTACAATGTTGAATCCAAAATCATTTTTTTGTCATACATACTTGTATGAATCTCTCCATTAACAATTTAGATATATAGGTCTAACAATGGCGTTTCTGTGTTTGTAACGCTTGCCTTGTATAGAGTCAATTCGTGTGGATGAATAACATTTTTATACTTTTCAAAAAACAGGATTGTCGATAGTTAGAACATCATCAAGGTACCTATGAGTACTAATGAAACATTTCAAATCACTATGTTTCCTTTCCTTTGAAGATTTTTGAAAAAAACTGGAAAAGTTTTTGAAGTATTGTTCCCCAACTTGGAACAGGATTTCCATTTCATAGATACTTTAGTTTGACAAGATCTACCAGCATGAATAGTAAGATCCTGTTGCAAGGTGTGAGACGATGTTAACAGGCGATCGAAATATCAAAAATAGGGGGGGGGGTGCAAAAGGCTCGAAATCTCTTAGTTATTTTAGATGAATATATCATTTTTCCTTTCGATGGGCTAAGAATAATGATACATTGCAATCACATATATAGCATTACTTTTATGATGTCATTTATTATGCGACTACATTTTTTCTGATCAGATATTCATTCAAACATTTACAACAAAGAACACCGTCCTCGATTATATTTTTATTTTCTTTTATTTCTCAAACACTTCATTATCTCTTTCAATGAATGACCACACACAAATCTTTTATTCCGATAATTTTTCGCTTATCTTTTCGTATTGTAAACGCAATTAGCGCATTTATTCATTGTCAACTATTGGGAGTGCTGAACCAAAAATGTAGTTCTCAGTACGGAAGAAGAAAAACTAGTTTTTGAGGGAGAAAAATAATTCTACTTCTTTTTAGATCGCTTAATTTATGATGCCTTAATATAACTCAAAGTAAAACGATTTTCTCAATTTCATCTAATTTTATTGGTTTTATAACGTAATACCACAAACTCTAAATGGCGGACCCCACGTTCTTTTGATGTCGAATAAATGCAAAGTAGGTAATGAAAATGATGAACTTATGAGTAAATATGCTAGATTATTTTCCTATCTATAGATATTTATTTAATACCTTAGAATAGTTTTAGTAACCCTGGAGGAGAATTTCCTCATTGGGTTGATATCCAGTCTATTCGAGCGAGGTCCTTTAGGTGATATAGAATATGTATTACCTATAAAGGAGTGAGTAAATACCCATTACGTACAATTTTGTAAAGCTTATATCATAGTGTGAGATTTAAATTCCTATGATGACCCAGTGAAAATAAGATCCACATGGCCATGTCAGTTTGCTTACGACAATAATCTGTTCATTTTCATATATTTCTTTTCAGATAGAAACATAACTTTCAAGCTGTGAAAGGGAATAAGAAATCAGAAGAGAATGTTCATCAAGGGACTTCTTCTTACGTCATTAATTGTTACGTCATTAATGACGTCATTATTTGTTGATTCCATATTGGCAATTCATAACATGAAAATTATGGAAGAGATCATCACAAATAGTGTCTACAAAAGATATTCACAAACATACGGACCAATGTACATTAATGCAATCGTCCAGATACTTGACATCAAAGAGGTTAATGATTTAGATAACACACTGTCGTCCGTACATCGCTTAACCTTCTGGTGGTATGACGAGTATTACGAGTGGGACGCCGCCGACTACAACAACGCTTCTTTCATCTACATTCCTTCCAACTATTTGTGGACTCCCGACTTTGCAGTTTTAAATGAAGTTACTACACTCATGAGGTTCGACAAAGAACCGTCGATAATCTATTTGGAAGGCACATATTGGGGGTACCATCTTTGGACTCCTGTAATTGTTTCTGAGACCAGATGCTCTCCAGATCTTGTGTACTATCCTTACGATACTCTAGAGTGTCCGATAAAAATAGGCACAGTATTAAGTACAATGGGAGATGTGACGTTTTATACTACAAGATGTGGAAGGCTGAAGCAAGTAACCGGAACCAGCACATGGCGTCTGGAACGAGTAGAGAAAAAACTTATAGTAGAGATATTTGACGATGCACTCCAACTAGAACACGATGTCCTCTACTGTGTGTATCACTTCAAAAGGAAATCAGAGTATGTCATCTTGAATACAATGCTACCATTAGTGTTTCTAGCCGTACTGAACAGTTGTTCGTTCGTCATTCCATGCAGCAGCGGAGAGAAGATATCCTACTCCATGACCTTGTTTCTGACCTTTGCTGTGTATGTCACTATCATCATGCAGAGCATGCCGGCCACATCAGATACCGTGTCCTATATTCAGCTCTACCTGATCAGTCAACTCAGTATCAGTGTTGTCATCATCTTGGTGAATGCTCTGCAGCTTCGCTTCAAAGACATGCTGGAAGTGGAAATAGAGAATGATGATATCCAACACAAAAGCAAAGACCAACCTTCCACAATTCTAGTGAACTCAAAGGACACTGAAGGCGGTTTTGTCGAGGTAACCCGTAGGAACCGTCTCTGTAAGAAGATCCGTAGGGTGTTTTCTTTGAGAACCATTCTACCCAAAATTGATCTGATAGGTTTTGTCACAGTACTCATTCTTCAGTTGATATTCTGTACCTAGTACTTCGTCTCGGTATCCAGTAATTAGCAGCTCTCTAAGATACAGAAACTTCTTCATTAAAGCACACTGCACGTGATTTATGAATGCTAATATTTCGACTCTTTTTATCTACACAAGGCAACAATGATGACATTGAATGTATACATATGTACATGTTTACATTATAGCAATGATATGAATACTTATATTCTGATCTAATCATTCATAACATCATCTTTTGACGTTTCTAGTTAAGGATTCCGACTTCCGTCGGAATCCTTTCTGTTATTGTATTGTCTTTTCTTTATTCTTATTATTAAGGATTCCGACTATTCCGTCGGAATCCTTTCTGTTATTGTATTGTCTTTTCTTTATTAAGGATTCCGACTTTTCCGTCGGAATCCTTTCTGTTATTGTATTGTCTTTTCTTTATTCTTATTATTATTCTTATTATTATTATTCTTACCCCCAGATCGTTCCAGTGACTGTACAAAAAAGTGCCACTTCTTATGATAAAACAAGAAGTATCATGTGAATGAGCATATAAAGATCTAGAGGTAAAAAAATTTTGTCGTCGAAAAGTTCACGTATGCCCCCGCTAGAGGTCATCAGAGGTCAAATCTTTAAACACTTATAACTCCTTAACTAACCGTACGATTTGAACGAAATTTGTTTTAAAATGTTCTTTGGGAAATTTGCAAACTTTTATACGCTTACATGCTCGATAAAATATTTACGGTTTTCGCGCTATTTTGAGTTGAAAATGGAACTTTAAATTGGCACAGTGCCAATTTCTACAGTTTTTGGGATTTTGAGTTGAAACTTGGATGGTAGGCTACTTATAGGTAGTCATTGATGATGATCTAGTTTCAAGGTCACATTATGATTCTCAAGGTCACAACAAACTTTTGCCTATAGAACAAAGACTATTTGACCTTGACAGTTCAAACTTCAGAAATACAATCATTGATCCAAGCCCTTTCACCTTGACCTTGGTCCAAGGTCAAATTTTGATTCTCAAGGTCACAACAAACTTTTGCCTATAGAACAAAGACCATTTGACCTTGAGAGTTCAAAATTGGCGCAAATATTCCTTGCATCAAGTCCTTTCACCTTGACCTTGACCCAAGGTCATTTGTTCGATTTCAAGGTCACAACAGAATCTTGTTGATAAAATATTGAGCTTCGATTAGATTAAGAGGACTCTTGATGAGAATAAATTCAAATGCTTATCTTTTATCCATGACCTTGGTTAAAGGTCAAATTAACTTTTTCAAGGTCATAACAAACATTTACTCTTGTAGAATTCACAGGATTTTGCACTGAACTATTTATGCTTCACACAAGTAGTACTTCTTAATTAAAGTTTACATAGTAAGATAGATAACTCTTTTATTCTTGTACTCTGTTTCTTTCTTTTTTATTCTTAGTAGCATTACATATCAGTAGTTTCATGTTGTTGTCATTTTCTATTAATAGGAATTATCTCATTGCAAAATCATTGTGCAATTCTTGTTTGAGAAAGTCATTGTAAAGGATTAGATATTGATTGTGCATGGAGTTTAAAGCTTTCGTAAACATGAAAGGTATTTATTATTTTTTTCTTCTGTTTTGTTGATAAATAAATAAGAGTCCCAAATTAGACATAAGCTCTTTTGGCTCATTTGCTGAAGTTAATATGGTACTAAAGCAACTATTCTTTTTTCCATCTTCTTTATTCGGCTTTTAGCACTTCAGTTCCGAGGAAGGTCTAATAAAGGAGGAATCCGTCTGTTGCTTGCAACAGTAGCCATCTAGTTCTTATTATTATTCTTATTGTTATTATTCTTACCCCCAGATCGTTCCAGTCACTGTACAAAAAAGTACAACTTCTTATGATAAAACGAAAAAGATCATGTAAAAGAGCATATAAAGATCTTGAGGTAAAAAAGTTTTGTCGTCGAAAAGTTCACATATGCCCCCGCTAGAGGTCATCAAAGTTCAAATCTTTAAACTCTTATAACTCCTAAACTAACCGTACGATTTGAACGAAATTTATTTTAAAATGTTCTTTGGGAAATTTGTAAACTTTTATACGCTTACATGCTCGATAAAATATTTACGGTTTTCGCGCTATTACGAGTTGAAAATGGAACTTTAAATTGGCACAGTGCCAATTTCTACAGTTTTTGAGATTTTGAGTTGAAACTTGGATACTAGGTTACTTATAGGTAGTCATGAAATGTTGACCTACTTTCAAGGTCAAATTTTGATTCTCAAGGTCACAACAAACTTTTGCCTGTAGAACAAAGACTACTTGACCTTCAGAGTTCAAACTTCATACATACTATCGTTAAACCAAGCTCTTTCACATTGACCTTGACCCAAGGTCAAATTTTGATTCTCAAGGTCACAACAAACTTTTGCCTGTAGAACAAAGACTATTAGGCCTGCAGAGTTCAAACTTCATACATAATATCATTAAGCCAAGCTCTTTCACCTTGACCTTGACCCAAGGTCAAATTTTGATTCTCAAGGTCACAACAAACTTTTGCTTAAAGAACAAGGACTATTAGACATTCAAATTTCATACTTGATACATAATATCACTAAACCAAGCCCTTTCACCTTGACCTTGACCCAAGGTCAAATTTTGATTCTCAAGGTCACAACAAACTTTTGCCTATAGAACAAAGACTATTAGGCCTGCAGAGTTCAAACTTCATACATAATATCATTAAGCCAAGCTCTTTAACTTGACCTTGGCCCAAGGTCAAATTCTTATTCTCAAGGTCACAACATACTTTCGCCTGTAGAACAAAGACTATTAGACCTGCAGAGTTCAAACTTCATACATAATATCATTAAACGAAGCTCTTTCACCCTGACCTTGGCCCAAGGTCAAATTCTGATTCTCAAGGTCACAACATACTTTTGCCTGTAGAACAAAGACTATTTGACCTTCAGAGTTTAAACTTCATTCAAATACTTGTTCAGTCATGCTCTTTCACTTTGACCTTGACCCAAGGTCAAATTCTCACTCTAAAGGTCAAAGCAACTTTTCCCTACAAAACAGACTATTTGACCTTCAGAGTTCATACTTTATACATATCATGCTTGGGCCCAGCTCTTTCATCTTGACCTTGACCCAAGGTCAAATTTTGATTTTCAAGGTCACAACAAACTTAAGTCTATAAAACAAAGACTGTTTGACCTTGATAGTTCAAACTTTACACAAAGATTCCTTACATCAAACTCTTTCATCATGACCTTGACCAACGGTCATTAATTTGATTTCAAGGTCACAACTGACTTTGGTTGATTAGATATTGAGCTTTGCTCAGATTAAGATCAATCGTGATGAGAATAATCACAGTACTTAGCTTTCATTCATGACATTGGTTAAAGGCCAAATAATCATTCTCAAGGTCTTAACAATCATTTACTCTTGTAGAATTTACACTTTTTGAACTATACTATTTATTCTTCACACAAGTAGTCCTTCTTATTTGAGCTTAACATAGTATAAGAAAGATAACTCTTTTATTCTTGTTCTCTGTTCTCTTTCTTTTTTTTTCTTAGTAGCATTACAGATCTGTCCTTTCATGTTGTTGTCATTTTCTATTAATAGAAATTATCTCATTGCAAAATTATTGTGCAATTCTGTTTTGAGAAAGTAATTGTAAAGGATTTGATATCCATAGAGCATGGAGTTTAAATCTTTCGAAAACATGAAAGGTATTTATCATCTTTTTCTTCTTTTTTGTCAATAAATAGATAAGAGTCCCGAGTCCCAAGTTAGACATAAGCTCTTTTGACTCATTTGCTGAAGTGAATAAAGTACTAAAGCAACTATTCTTTTTTTCATCTTCTTTATTCGGATTTTAACACTTCAGTTCCGAGGAAGGTCTAATAAAGGAGGAATCCGTCTGTTGCTTGCAACAGTAGCCATCTAGTTCTTCTTCTTATTATTATTATTATTCTTACCCCCAAGCCAATCCAGAGACTTTACAACAAAGTACCGCATCATATGATAAAATGGAAAGTATCATGTGAAAGAGCAAATAAAGATCTTCATATATATTTTTTTTCTTGTCGAAAAGTTAACATATGCCCCTGCTAGAGGTCATCAAAGGTAAAATCTTTAAAACCTTATAACTCCTAAACTAACCGTGCGATTTGAATGAAATTTGTTTTATATTATTCTTTGGGAAATTTGCAGCCTTTTATACGCTTACATGCTCGATAAAATATTTACGGTTTTCGCGCTATTTTGAGTTGAAATTGGAACTTTAAATTGGCACAGTGCCAATTTCTACAGTTTTTGAGATTTTGAGTTGAAACTTGGATGGTAGGTTACTTATAGGTAGTCATTGATGATGACCTAGTTTCAAGGTCAAATTTTGATTCTCAAGGTCACAACAAACTTTTGCCTATAGAACAAAGACTATTTGACCTTGACAGTTCAAACTTCATAAATACAATCATTGATCCAAGCCCCATCACCTTGACCTTGACCCAAGGTCAAATTCTCATTCTCAAGGTCATTACAAAAATTTTCCCATAGAACAAAGACCATTTGACCTTGAGAGTTCAAACTTTGCGCAAATGTTCCTTACATCAAGTCCTTTCACCTTGACCTTGACCCAAGGTCATTTGTTCGATTTCAAGGTCAAAACAGACTTTTGTTGATAAAATATTGAGCTTTGAATAGATGAAAAGGAATTTTGATGAGAATAAACTAAAATGCTTATCTTTCATCCATGACCTTGGTTCAAGGTCAAATAAACTTTTTCAAGGTCATAACAAACATTTACTCTTGTAGGATTGAGAGAATTTTGTTATTAAATATTTATTCTTCACACAAGTAGTACTTCTTATTTGAACTTTACATAGTAAGATAGATAACTCTTTTATTCTTGTTCTATGTTTCCTTTTTTTATCTTAGTAGCATTACTTGTCTGTACTTTCATGCTGTTGTAATTCTCTATTTATATAAATTTTCTCATTGCTAATTCATTGTGCGATTCTTTTTGGGATAGTTATTTCAAAGGAATCAAAATGGATAGAATAGATCTAGGAGTTTAAAGCCTTCCTAAACTTGAAAGGTATTTATCATCTTTTTCTTCTATTTTGTCGATAAATAAATAAGAGTCCCAAATTAGACATAAGCTCCTTTGCCTCATTTGCTGAAGTGAATTAGGTACAAAAGCAACTATTCTTTTTTCCATCTTCTTTATTCGGATTTTAACACTTCAGTTCCGAGGAAGGTCTGATAAAGGAGGAATCCGTCTGTTGCTTGCAACAGTAGCCATCTAGTTATTTCAATTTTTTGACATTTTCATACATGTAATGCATGTAAATGGATATGCATTCATTCCTTGTATCTTGGCTAAGAAGAACACGGACGCAATAGCCATTAACAAACATAGACAAGGACAGACCAGGGACATCAAGAGGACTAGCAAAGAAACAAAGAATCGACATACCGGTAATTGAAAAATACACTGTAAAATACTCTAGACAACAGTATTTTTACTTCGATGTTGTTTTTTCGCTTGAAATACAAGATGATTAAAAGAAAAAACTCAAAAGCATAAATTTATATACGTACTGTAAACGTGGTTTTCTGCATAGAAATGAGTTAAAAATACATGCATTGGCAGTTTCTGTCGTGGCTTTAAATATATTATTTCACAATTAATTCACTTTTGTATAAATGAAATTTCAAAGATATGTTATCAATCATTTTTCAATTATTCAATCACTTTTTAATATTCAATAAATTTTCAATATTCAACCACTTTTCAATATTCAATCACTTTTTAATATTCAATCACTTTTCAACGAGTGAACTATATATGTACAATGACATTGTGCAGTTTTCATTTAAATTGCATATTTTAAATATTTTGAACTTGAATGTATGTTTAAAGTCTACGACGACTATTCAAAGAATATACCGTAGGAAATACACAATCAATAACACAACGAAAACGCAATATTGAACAAAAGAGGGGATCTCCAACAATACCAGGTTGCAGCGCCCACAGCAAACCCCAAAACACCCAATGCAAAAACACAGAGCAGACAAGCACAGAAAGAGACGCAAAGTGGACAAGGAATGTTAACGCGCAACACATAAACCAACGAGACCAATGGGCAACCGGTGCCGACTTGGGACGGCCATCTGCCACGGAAATAACAGAAGGTGTGGTTATCCTGGATTACGTGCGCACAACCCTCCCGCGTTTCCGGTTACCCAGATGTCTCAAAGAACGTACAATTGTGGTGCAAAACAACCTCCGCATTGTCAGATGACCACACACAAACAACACCGCAAAACGCAGGGGCCCAAGCAACACAGATGATTGAAGCCCAATTATTGGCCGTAGAGACCGGAAGAAAACAGAAATTTTAGTGCGGCTTCAAGCACAATTGTGCCATATGTCTTCGGGTGTCAGCAACGCTGAAAGCATACGGCCCTAAAAAGGGAAAAATCACTGGTTAGTGACACTACAGTTGCCTTTCAGTTTGACTTAATTTATGTTTATTTTATCTACATGTATTTATACAAGATCGGTGTTCATTTGAATATGCATCGGTTAAAATCTATGTAAACAAATTCCTCAACCCTCAAGTAGATCAAATTATTTTTACGACACAAATCTGTGAAATGACAAATATGGATAATGACCATATCCCTGTATACAACACAAAATCGATAATTCAGAAAATCAGAAACCGAAGGCATACAAAATCAGGATAAAACAGGAACCAAAGCAAACAAACAAAAACCTCCACCATATGAAAAGAAGCGAACTCCCGATATGGGAGTGAGACCAGGTGCCCAGGAAGAGTAAGCATCTCCTGCTTGCATGCAACACCCGCCGATTCAATTCGGTAGAACTGCCACATCCGGTTACTTCCATTTCGGAAGACATAGAGTACAATTTCGGATTGTCGAATATTCAAACGCGATAGAAAATATCTGTTAATAAAATATTCTCTAATTTCTGAAACCTAGGTCCTGAAGCATCATACCCCACTCCTTGCTACGTCTTGCGGTATATCTTACACATAATTTTCACAGATTAGTCATGTTTCATTGTTGGGATTGAGGATCACTGAGGAGGTTTAAGTACCCGATACGTGCATGTCTGGTCCATGCTGTAAATTTATCTGTCTTTAAATGATGCTAATGAGTTTGAAGAACTTTAATGACAAATATAGATAATGACAATATCCCTGTAAACAGCAGAAAATCAGAAACCGAAGGCATAGAAAATCAGGATAAAACAGAAACCAAAGCAAACAAACAAAAACCTCCACCACATGAAAAGAAGCAGACTCCCGATATTCTGTATTGGTTTAAATTATTTATAGACCTACTATACGTATAGACTCCGAAAGTCGCTACCATTAGAAGATTCTTGAAACATAAATATATAAAATGTTATCCCTTAATCATACTGTAATTTTTATTCATTTAATTATAAATGCATGATGATACCTAATTACCTAGGCTACATGAATCAAGTATTATGTCTTAGTTTCAGAAATAAATCAATGACAGTGCAGGAAATCATGCAATACTGGGTAAAATGAAAAATTAAATTCCTTTCTACTACTTCAGAACCATACAGTTCTATGTACATCAACTGGCAAATATTTGTGATTAGTTGTTTAGACAGGTCATCATGGTCATTGATTACACTCGCGACCGATCTTAAGTGCTGGAATTCATGCAGAAGAAAGCTCGACCAAGAGCACATGGCTTAGGCTCACGCCATTAGTGAGGTGCATCCCATTTTGTGATTGGATAAGAATAGCACAAGGCTTACTCGTGATTGAAGGACCATGAATGTATGCACCGGCGTACCCATTTACAGTAGATTTTACACAAACAAAACAAATGAATACCACAATTCTGCTATGGCGCCTTGAGCATATTTTATTTTACTTCTCCGGGAACTCACATTTGCGTACATTGATTACACATAAAATGCATTTAGTATCTATATGATTTTCAATTTTTTTTCTTAAAGAGAACTCGCATGTTAACGAGTTAACTTGTTGAAATTATCACAACAACCACCACAGCAAGCACAGATCATCATGGCCAACCGGAGGTTAAATGGCAGAACCAGGAAATCCGGACACATCGCCCTCGGTTCAAAAACATCTTGCAAGCGATCCTTTGATCGGATCTGGTAAATGAACAGCTAAACAGTATCTACGACAAACACAACAGGCAAAAGCAACCAAAACTCCGCGCAGTAGCAAAAAAAAAACCCCAAAAAACAAAAAACAAACAAACAAACAAAAAACAAAAATGGTTACAAGTATAAGATGCCAGGCATTCCAAGCGGCTATATAAGTAAAGATGAATAACTCTTGTATCGATACATTTTTACATTATTTCATTTGAAGACGTTTAACATGGATTGTCAGTAATAAATAATCTCGTTCCATGTAGATAACTCGACTTATTTTCAAATGTCGTGATATAAGTCTGTTTATTTTTGCTGGGGAAAAATTTCGCGATAATAACATCAAGACTTTATGCGTTAGTGTGATACTAGTATTCGCGATAAAATGTCTTTCCCATTGTAAGAATGAAGCAGGGATATTTTCGCGTGCAGAGAAATTTCGCACGATCCGCGAAAAACGCGAAAATTACCCCAACGCGAATATTTCCACGTTTACTGTAAATGTCTGGCAACAAACTTATCCATTGTTTTTGGCTATTTGAATATAGACGATTACTCTCTGGAATCCGTATGCCTATTTTTTCTTTATTTTCTTTAATTTATATTGAAGTGAAAAACTAATAGCAATATCATTTTCCCGAAACTGAGTGTTTAAAGCGTTTCAACTACAAAAAAATGTATTTGTTTTCGCTTGTGTCAGGGAGGAACTATCCTTCCCTCAAATGTTGGACCACAAATTTCATCTGAACAGAGCGACAAAATTTTGATCAGTCAAACAGTCGAAATCAGAATCCAGAAATCACAATTAAAAGGCTTACAAATTCTTGAAAAATGTAAAACAGAACTTCTCACGAGAAATGAAAAATAAATTGATAAATGGTGACAATAACACAGCACCGTAAAAACACGAAGAACAACTAAATACAAATAGTCCATTGCAATGTTAAACGTCTTCAAATTCAATAGCATAATTTAAGAACAGATAAAATTTCAGCATGGACCAGACATACACGTTTCGGGTACTAAACCCTCGTCAGTGATCCTCAATCTAAACAATGTCATATGGACAAAGAGTGTGAAAAATATTATGTCCAAAAATGCACCGAAAATGTAGCAGGATGGTAGGGATATGATGCTACAGGACCCAAGTTTTAGAAATTTCAAATTTTTTTGATAACAGAAAATTTCGAGTGTGTTGAAGAGACGATCAAGTAAGGAATGTTTTGTTGGCGGTGCTGTTAAATAACGCACTGCATTGATTGGTAATTTAAACATTTTCAAATATCGTATGAATCATGTTACATATATAGCAAGTTATAGTATCTATTTAGTAAAAAGGTCCGAAAGGGAACCTTTGACCCCCCCCCCCCCCCCCCTTCTTTCTCTGTATTATTCAAATACAATGGGGTTGCATCTTAAGCTTGGTCATAGTGTTAGAATTAGGACAAGAAAATTACCGAAATGTAATTGTAAGTGGCGCTACAACACACTGATAAAGGGTTTGGGTACCGTTAAGTGGCGCTACCTCACAATGATAAAGGGTTTGGGTACTGGTTAATATTGTTAGGGGGAAGGTAAAGGAATCTAAAGGAGACTACAAACAGCATTATCGAGCAAAGTCAAGCACAGCGTAATTGGTCTAACAAATTTTGGTCTTTGACAACACATATTCCCATAAATGCCATTAGTACATTATTAGGGAAAAGTGGGACCTCTAGGACAGATACATATAAGTGTGGTGCAATGGCGTCATCGGGTCCGGTCCAGATCTTACCTTTATACTGAAAAATCATGACTTTCGTGTAAGTCACCCGATTACCCCCCCCCCCCTTTCCCAATTCCTCTCCTTCCCATCCATAGACCCAGGGCTTGGCCATGCAGCAAGATGTACCAGTACATTACAGCCCGGGGTAGGTTCGGGATCATCGAGTGCAAAAATAAATAAATATCCTAAGTATACCGTGCGACATATCATACGAAAGGTATCGGCGAGTACATAACAGCCCGGGGAGGTTCAGGTCAATGGGTGCAAAATTACAAAGTGGACATTAGTATACCCACTGTATCTAACGTGCGACTGCGGGAATTCATTTTCTACGGTAATCGCGACAATTTTTACGGTAAGTCTTTCATTTTATTGAGAAATCGGGTGATAAAATACAGACTCCGACCTTTCCTTCAGTTTATTTTGTAAAATTATTTCGTATTGTCTTTTATGACTATCAAATGCTTACATATTTGGGAAATTAAGCAAAATAAATCGCGTTTCTAACGACAAAAAACGCCACAAACATAAAATTCTAGCGAGTTTGGTGTTTATGTCCCCAAAACTCAGTATCAAAATGAAAATACTGATGTTATCAGACAAAGATATGTTTTCATGTAAGAAATATACCAGAATAAAATATATAAAAGGCTTTAATTCATCTATACGTCTTTAGAACAAGTTTACTAGTCTCGTGTTGCGACACTTTTTTACAGTATAAAACCGTATTAGGTGACACTTTTCTATTGTAATCGCGATAGTTTTTTACGGTATAGGCGACTGTTTTTTAACGGAAGAAAAAATATAAATATTGTATGAAAACATACTTTCTGTTCATATGATATCGTCCATGAAACGTGTAAACTTTTTTATTTAGCGCTTGAAATATATGGTATACGTATATGAGATATGTAAAAAGGCAGAGACATGTATGCTTTTAATATATCCAGGTACTGAAGCAGTTCTGTAGTTTTGCTCCCCGATTAACCCCGTTTTGCCCCGACTTAATATTTTGATGACGTTTGGGGAGGTTGGCACTGTAAGATCCTAATTGACCGTAACACCGACTTTGTCCCGATCTCAATACGACTTGACTACGACCTACCAGAATCTACCTACGACTTCACGCCGACTTAGCCCCGGTCTACCTTTCCGATTTAGCTACGATCCGCCCCGACTCACCACGACTTGAGTAGTAACTACGACCTACCACGATTAAACAACGACTTCTGCCGACATAACTACGACTTGCGTTGCAAATTGATATACAATTCTTTTATAGTATCACTCTTTTTGGAACCCTTTTTTGGAGCTTCTTTCTCTTTTAATGGGATGGTGAAATTAAACTGGTCAACTACTAGACATAATGAAATACTTGCTCAAGTCGGGGCTTAGTCGGTGATAAGTCGGGCAGATCGTAGCTCTATCTTCATCAGCCATAGTTAGGTCCGCGTCAATCGGGAAGGTCCGGGCGACTGCCGATAAAGTCGGGGCTTAGTCTTTGTGAATCGGGGCTAAGTCGGGGTGAATCGTAGCTCAGTTGCGAAGGTCTGTTACCGATGAACCTCGACTGAGCTGTGATGTACCCTTGCTTAGCTCAGATCTCCCCGACCTTGCCTCGACCTTTATGAGTCGGGGCTGAGCCCTGAAAAGAATTAAGCCCCAGTCACAATGTTCCCGACTTGTGACGTCGGTGTGAATCGGGGCTCTGTCGGGCGAGTCGTAGCTTGGTCAGGGCGAGTCGGAGTGGGTCATAGCTAAGTCGGGAAGGTCGGGGAGACACCCCGACAAATGTATACATGTGCTTTGTCGGAGCTCAGTCACGACCTAGGTCGGATTAGGTTGCAGCAAGGTCGGGAAGTAAGTCGTAGCTCAGTCGGGGATAATCGGGAACAGACCTTCTTCGCGACTGAGCTAGGATGACAAATATGGATAATGATCATATGCCTATATACAGCACAAAATCAGAAAACGCATAATTTAGAAAATCATTCACCCCGACTTAGCCTCGACTCATCAAGACTAAGCCCTGACTTTACCACAAGTCGCCCCCACCTTCTCTATTGACACCGATCTAACTACGACTGATGAAGACAGATAGACGATCTGCTTGACTTAGCCTTGACTTGAGCAAATATTACTGGTACAGCACTATATTTGCAACGCACGTAGTGATAATGTCGGTAAAAGTCGTTCAATCGTAGTAGGTCGGGGATCAGTTCGGGCTGTTTGGGTACATTTTTGTAACGGATCATATTATGAAATATTAAGTTAAAATCACATTTACAGCATCATAGTTGTACATCTCCGCCATTTTTTGCGAAACTGGTTTTTTTTCGTTAAACCCCCCCCCCCCCCCCCCCCGAATATCAATCAGTACCCAAATCTTTTACCATTGTGCAATACGTTTTCTTTGATTTCAGTTCACCGAGCAGATAATACGAAAACCTTAAATTACTAGTATATCATGCGCTTTATGAAAAAACCCAAACATCCACTGTAACAACACAAAAAAGACGCACACAGAAATAGACTTTATGGTACAAGGAACGTCAAATTACAGAGAAACATCAAACACAAATGACTACACATTACCAACGAGACCAATGGGCAATCGGTGTCGACTTAGGACGGCCATCTAACACGTCATTAGCAAACGGTGTGGTTATCCTGGATTACGTGCGCTCAATCCTCCCACTTTTCCGATTTCCCAGAGATCTCGAAGAACGTACGAACAATCGTGGTGTAAACAACCTCCTCACTGTCATATGACCACACACAAACATGACCTCAAAACGAAGGGGCCCATGCAACATACTAGATGAATATGTAAATGGATATAAAAAGAGGGCGTACGTAATAGTACGTTTATTCAAAACACTGAAGTCTTTCACACAAGGGTATATATGGTACAGGAACATGTTTTCTTTTATAGATATAGATGGCTAATTTCATCTCTTAATGACAATTGGTTTCGTATTATCCTATTTTCAAACTTGGATTCTATGAAGGTATCTGTATAACAACACAACTGCACAACTTATCATTATAAAGACCATTTATCCCTTTGTTTTATGCTCTTGAAGTAGTATGATGTTGTATATTTTTTACTATTTGTGTGCATGGGGAATTGTAAGAAGTAACTGTCCTTCCAATGAGATCTCCGTCAGATAAATGATATTCCGCCTGTAGAACAAATGTCTGATTACCGTAAAAAATAATCGCAGGTACAATTCTCTCACCATAGAAAACAGTCGCTATACCCGTAAAAAAGTGTCGCCATTACCGTTTAAAAGTGTCGCCTGAATGTATGTTACTTGTATTTTTCTGGCAGAAAGCATAACCAAACGACATTCAAACCATTGTGTTTCTTTTATCCTATCAAACTGAAGATACACATGACTGAAATATCGAAGATTTGTTCGATTTACGTTTAAAAATGCCAAAAAGGCATAAAGAGGAAAATCTTGCAAAAAAACACTGCTTACTTATCTTTTATGCTTTGGAGTCATAGATATAGATATTGTAAACACATATTGATACTTATTTTTTATAAAGGAATTAAAACGGATAGATTTTTTGGAAGAAAACTCTAGAAACACAGTAAATTACCCATAATGCATCAAAAACCAGAAGAAAATAGTCGCGATTACCGTAAAAAATATTACAGTCAAACCTGTCTTATATGACTTTGCAAGGGCCGACAGAAAATAGGTCACATAAGACAGGTGGTCACTGAATACAGGTTCAAGCTGATCTGACTTTAACAAAAAAAATTTGCGTAAAGTAAGATCAATACTGTCAAATGAATTACTGCATATATCAATTCGTGTATTTATTGATTAATCGTATTACACACATAAAATCTTATTACATTTAATTTATATCAGAAGATTGAACTATGAAAAACACTGATGAAGAGATTTTATGTAAAATATTATGTAGTTGGGGTCCTTTGCAACACTAAAAGTCGTAATATACAGTGCAGTCGCACGTTACATATAGTGATACCGCATGACATATCAAATGAAAGGTCTCGAAGAATAGAATACAGCCCGGTATGGTTCGGGGTAATTGAATGCAAAGTAATTCAGTGATTTGAAGTATCCCGTGTTACATATCAAATCAAAGGTTTCTAAGAGTAGAATACAGCCTGGGATGGTTCGGGTCATTGGGTTTAGAATAACGCAGGTATCGGAAGTTCATTCACTCATTCAATACAAAGCATCAGCGGCGACAGCGGCAATGTTTCAATACCAACGAGCAGCAGCAGCAGCAAAAGCAAAAGGAACAGCGGGCAATAACCGCCGCCGCCACCACCACCATTAAGCATATCCACAGCCGCCGTCGCAGCAGCAGCGAGAGCAACTGGAAAACCGATTGTGTTTTATTGTTACATAAGTCTACAACATGCTCCCAGTTCTTTGAAACAAATGACTCATTTCCCTGCATTTCCATACGTTGCGCTGTTTGAGTTCACCTCAAAAATAGCAAACACATGTATGTTAACGACTGGATTCAGTAGTCAACCACTTTTATAACATAAGAACAAGATTAATTGTGATTTGCTTTATTTCTATTTATGGATTCTCTGCTTTATATGTTATACACAGCAATGAAAAATTATTCAAAATGTCAATATTTGATATTATTTAACGTTTTTTTATACATAACAGTTAGACAAATAACTCCGGACTGGACATTTGTCCGGAGTTCAGCCCCCAGAAGCACTGTAGGTAGGTAGGTTTTGATTATCAGGTGTGGTAGTACTTACCAAGAGAAACTTATTCCACAAAAAAATTTTCACCTGTGCCTCCAGGTAAGGCCACCAGAGGTAATTAAAAAAAAAATTCCCACGGGAATTCCCGTGGGAAAAATTTTCCCGTCATTTTCCTGTCAAAATCCCGTGGGAAAAATTGGATTCCCGTGGGAAAAATTTTCCTGACTTTAATTTCAAGTAAAATACGGGAAAAATTTTCCCATCATAAAAATTGACAGGAAAAAATTTCCCGTCAATATATCATGACGGGAAAAAAATCCTGTGGGAAAATTTTTCCCGTCTTTTTAAACGACAGGAAAAATTTTCCCGTCTTATGAAATGACAGGAAAAATTTTCCCGTTGTTTTTTTCCTGTCAATTATTAAAAATGTTAACAATAATACTGTAAATTAAGATTCTCATAGTAAATAAATTATAACGTATTAACAAAATACATGTATGATTTATATTAAAAAGTGTATAAAAAGTTTATTGCAGGATAAATAGAAATATAAGCCTAGCCATTATTGAAAACCAAATGTTACCTGCCAAATGTTAGAATTCATGTTTTTGAATTTTTAATAATTTGCAGTTATCTTCTGTATGCACATTCGCTTTTCCTAAAGAGTTTGGAAAATGTACATGTATATAAATATGGATACACTTTTACAAATCTGAAAGTGCAATGTACATGTAGGTGGGTGCTCGTCAAAGACACATATTGCATTGTATGTGCATATCATTGTACGCAACTTTAAAGAAAAAACTTGTTAATAGTAATGTCAAATTAACTTGCAGAAAGTCACTGTGTTTTGCTTTAATTGGAAATATGTTGTCAGATTTGTCCTTAGAAAAATCTGAAAATTTCCTGCAGTTTTCTTCTTATACTGATATATTCAGAAAAAAAATTTAAATAATAAATTAGAAATAGAAAACCTGTTCAAATTTATTGTATAATATTCATACATTTTTCTTGTTTGAAGTTATGAATAACTGTGAAATGGGCATATAATAATGTGCCAAATTACATAATACTTCTACAAACCAGGACCTGATGTGCATTGTCAGAGGAAATTCGCTAAAATTTTGAAGTTTTGCATTTGTAACATGCATCGACTAGGAGTTATACTTACAAGGTTGACTTTCTCATATTGAGATGCTTAATGACTACGACATATTACCTGTGCTAAAATAAACGTTTGCAACCGACAAAAGGTAATATTTCATAGACATGTCACATTTTTATATCTACTTTCGATCTCGTTGTCACAGCTAATTTTACCGCGCGGATGTGAGCACAGATTTCATTCATACATCTTCAGTAAAAGAAGACAAGTTTTTTTTTTTTTTTTTGTTATTTTTTTTTTATTGTTGTTTTGCTTTTTTTCTTCTTTTCTTTCTTTCTTTTTTTTTCGATGCCGGGGAGAGGGGGGGGGGGGAGATCTGAAGACCTGAGGTGAGATAGATTCGATTTTTTTCCCTGCGAAATACTAGATTGCTAGGATCATAGTATGCAGTATTACTGCGCATCGACAGGCGAACACAATCGCTTTTCTAAAAGTCCTTTTTGAGTTTCAGAATAGATGCATTTTAAACAAAATTTCGTAGAAATGATCGATCCAATACTTTTCAAGACGCTAATTCCGGCTATTTATTTATTTATTTATCTGTTTGTTTGTTTAGTTTAACATGCCTAAGGACAAGATAAGGACTCCTAAGGACCCCCCTCTTTCCCCTCTTTGTACTAGACACTAAACAACCTTCCACATAGTCATCACAGATTTAATGCTCAACCTATATTGTATAACTTAATTAACACGTATTCCGGATAACACACCATTGCCATCCTATGTCAGCACCGGTTACCCATTGGTCTCGTTGGTTTATGTATCTATTGGTCTTTTGTGTTTGATGTTTTTGTGTCGAATGTCTCTTTTTTGTCTCTTGCTGTGCTCGACTTTGTATTTTCGCATCGGGTGTTTTGGTGTTTTGCTGTTGGTACTGCAACAGGGTCTGGTTGGAGATGCCCTAGCTCCCTTCTTGATCATAAATGGTGCATTACTAGGTCATATAATCCAATCATAATGCAAAAAGAATAAGTTTTCTACATATATAGACTTTCGTAAGAGAAAATGACCTCTCCCAATTTTTCTAAGACCCAGAAAGTATTGATTCACAAGAATTACATTTAGTTTCAGAGCAGTTGTGAAAGCAAGATAAAAGGCGCAGGACTAACGGGCGGATGGACAGTCAGAGAACGGGTTTTTGTTTTTGTTTTGTTTTTTTTAATTTTGGGGAAGGTGCCTGTGCCTGTACAATTTGGGAAAATTTGCGACATTTTTTCTGAAAATGAGAGAATTTTGTACAAATTCTCACCAAATTATAACCCTAAAGTATCATTAATTAACACTGATAATCTATTGATTTGCTTGAACTGAACAAGGGATGAATCAAAAGCATTTAAAAATGCACTTAGAAATAGGACATTTTGTGCTGACTTCCAGGTTTTGAGTCTTATTTTCTCAGGTGATTTTTTCATAATGCCTCTTTGGGAATTTCAGAGTGATTTTGGGGGAAAAATAGAGGAAATTTGGCATTGAGAAGGGGCCGAAATTCGTCCCCAAAACAAGTGGAAAAATCCCTGGACTGATGGACGAAGGGTCATAAGCTCGGTCTTCAACCAGTAGAGCTACGAGGGCTGATTGATAAGTTGTAAGCCTCTCACTGAAGAATTTGAATTTTATCAGACATTTTTCATTCTTTTTCTACGTAATTATTCCCCAACAGTATCTATACTCTTTTGCCATCGATGTTAAAGGACCTTTAAAGAACCTTTATCTTGACTGGTCAGAAAGTCATTCACCACAAGTATGAAGTCATCATCGGACTGAAAGAGGTTGCCAGAAATAGCTGCTTTCAGTTTTTGGAATACATGAATGTCTGATGGAGCAAGATCAGGTGAATAAGGTGGATATTCAATCAAATTCAAATTCTGCATCCCAGAAAACCGAGACTCAAAACGTATCAATCAGCCCTCGTACATACTAGTTCTAATACTTCGCCCTTTTCACAAGGCGTGTCATTGTATACAACTTCTTGGTTTATGCATTGCTTATTGTATCTTATCAATGGTGCGGATCTAAGCGGACGGTCATACCCCCCCCCCCCCCCCCCGGGCAGTGTGCGGTTTTTTTTTATCAGGCTCAGTTTTATTATCATATTGTCCTATGACAAATTCGAAATATATTGAAAATATTTGATTTTGCTTAATGACTACTGCACTATATATATATATAATTAATCATGTGCGCAGTGATTTTTTAATTTTTTGTGGATACTGCGCAGTAAATTTTATTGTTGGAAAATGTACCTCAAACATTATATATACATATAGTGTGTTCCCACATAGACATAATGATATTTCCTCAATTTGATATAGTTATATCCCTCCTTGGATTGCTACTCTCGGTAGTGTCTTGATGAGAATTTCAAACAACAAGAAATTTTAAAGGATAGTCAGAATGACAAATATGGATAATGACCATATCCCTGTATACAGCACAAAATCGATAGTTCAAAAATCAGAAACCGAAGGCATACAAAATCAGGACAAAACAGGAACCAAAGCAAACAAACAAAAACCTCCACCATATTAAAAGAAGCGAACTCCCGATATGGGAGTGAGACCAGGTGCCCAGGAAGAGTAAGCATCTCCTGCTTGCATGCAACACCCGTCGCTTCAATTCGGTAGAACTGTCACATCCGGTTACTTCCATTTTGGAAGATATAGAGTACAATCTTTGGTTGGATGGTTCAAATGGTCTATGACAGAATATCATCCACCATTCTTGAGAGTGGAACATCATAGTGTATGACGAGTTCCCCATATCGACCGTAGAACTTCCTCAGTGACGATGTTAGTCGGTCACAAACATATCCCTGACTGAGAAGCTTATCTGAAAGACGCCTAGCTCTCAGAACAAAATCCGTATATTTGGTACTTGCTCTGGCATAGCGTATCAACTGAGATATGAACACGCCATAAGCAGGCGATGAAGGGATGTTGCTACTCAGAAAAGGAAAGTTTGTAATGCTGAAATTGAAGTCGTCACGTTTGTCATAGAGTGAGGTGTTCATGTGACCATCAGTGTCGCAGGACAACATTATGTCCAAATAGGATGCTGAATTATTTGTCTCTGTGGTTTCTTTGACTTCAAGCTCCGAAGGATAGATACTGCTCAGGTAATCCGCGAATTTTGGATTATTGATGGACAACACATCGTCTATGTATCTGTAAGTGAAGTTAAAGTCAGAAGCTAAGAATCTTTTCCCTTCAGGGACCAAGGATTGAATGAATTCAGCTTCGTACGAGTAAAGGAAAATGTCGGCAAGGAGTGGGGCACAATTGGTCCCCATTGGAATTCCGACAATTTGCTGGAAGACCTTTCCTCCAAACACCACAAAAATGTTGTCGATCAGAAAGTTTAACATCTGAATAATGTCTGTTTCAGTGTACTTATTTTCAGAATCGGACTTTTCTTTTACAAAGTAGGTTTTGTCATAGTTAACAACAATAAATTTGTATTTGCGATTACCGTTCTTACTTGTAAACGCATTACTTATAATTTTTGCGAGTCTTTCTTTCAATTTAGAATGTGGAATTGTAGTGTAAAGTGTCGAAAAATCAAATGCTTTGATCGAATGGACTCTACTAAAATGAGTGGATTTCAGATGTTCTAAAAGTTCCTTCGAATTCTTTAAAATCCACATCTGGTTGATACCACTGCGAGAATACACTGTCGAACAATATTTTTGAAGCCCAGATTTGAAGTTATGAAATCTCATTGTCTCGTACCCTCCCAAGCTCGGCACTTCGTGCCTTGAATCGACCCTTTGGGTCGATACAACCCCATAAAAATTTGTATGTCCTCCCCCCCCCCACGGCAATTGGGGTTCTGGGTCGGCCCCTCCCCCCCCCCCCCTTTTTTCAACCTCTGGATCCGCCCTAGATCGAGAACAGGCCAAAATTTTATTCTTATGTTTGTATTTAACTACCAAAATACCAACTCAAGAATAAAATTATGGCCTGTTCTCGGTCTAGATCCGCCCCTGCTCCGATTGCACCTCTGCAATATTTTTTACAGGGGAGGCTCATGGAACCCCTTTATGCGTGGGATCAACATCTCCCGCACTTTCGCGCCTCGAGTCGAGACCCTCTGCTTATGATTATATAGGTGTAATCCAAGGAAATCGTTTTAGCGGGGAATCCCCTCAGTTTTGACTGGTGAACAGGGCAAAATAAAAGGTGTCACACTATTGGTCAAAACTATTGAAAATTTAAAAATAGCACATGAAATCAATGTACCATTCCTTGAAGTCGGGATGAATTGAGTTTTGAACCTGTTTTTGTCTTTTATGCAATCTATAGATCGATTTAAAAATAGATGAAATTTGTAAAATTTTCGAAACGGATAGAGGGGTGATGTAAAAAAGTGGAATTTGTGAGAAAACGGTATGCATGACCCCCTTTTTTTCTGTTATTTTCATGTGTGTCAAAGGTGTCCAAATCCAACGAGACCAAATTCATAATTATTGAAGGATTGGAAGTCACTCAAATTGAGCTAAATGATTAATCATACAAAGAAGGTTTTTATTTCCTTGGATGACACCTATAGGGGAAAATGGACAAAAACTAGTAAATGGGGTTTCATTGTTGATTATTTCAAGAGTTGGAACAGAAAGTGGATACATGCTTTTGATATCGATAATGTATTGCCTTAGTGACATTTTCAAAACGTTATCGATGAACGATCGAAATAAACGGTCATACTAATTAAAGAGCATCAATGTCCATGTATGAACAGTAATGACAGAACAAATATCGTACTTTAAATGCGAGAACTTCTCGAAAGAAAGACTTTCAGACTTATATGCATCGCTCTGCAGGTATTTCTGTAAGTGTTAATCTGATTAAGATCCCCGCTGTGCACTTAATCACGTAAAGAGATAGTATAATGAAGTATCTGGACGCAGCCTCTCAATGCATTTCGACCACATTTTAAGCTTAATTGACTGAATATGGTGTGTTATTGACTATCTACATCATTGTTTTTCTTTGTAAATTTATTATTTTGATATTTTTTTCAATTAGAAACATTCAATTGTACCGATTTCTCGTTATTTTTGCCAAAATCAAGAAATTTAACCATATATGGTCTTCTTGCTCCTAGAATTAGTCTATTTATTTGCCTTTGGGGATTTTTCTTCACGTATACTGATAGTAGACTTGCATTCTCAAAGAAAATTACCAAATCGAAGTTTTGATATGATAAATAGGGCCTGAATTCGATAAAATCGTATGGTACACCATGTGATGAATGTTCGAGAAAATGGAACTTTTGTTGAAATATAGCTTTCAAAAAAGAGTCAATTACACCTCGAAAAAAGGATAAATAATCGTAAAACCTGCTGGTGCCGATGTGAAATAGTTTATTTCACAGCTTCAAGGCTTAAAATCATGATGTATGATAAATTTGACAAATCTATAGGTGTAATCCAAGGAAATCGTTTTAGCGGGGAATCCCCTCAGTTTTGACTGGTGAACAGGGCAAAATAAAAGGTGTCACACTATTGGTCAAAACTATTGAAAATTTAAAAATAGCACATGAAATCAATGTACCATTCCTTGAAGTCGGGATGAATTGAGTTTTGAACCTGTTTTTGTCTTTTATGCAATCTATAGATCGATTTAAAAATAGATGAAATTTGTAAAATTTTCGAAACGGATAGAGGGGTGATGTAAAAAAGTGGAATTTGTGAGAAAACGGTATGCATGACCCCCTTTTTTTCTGTTATTTTCATGTGTGTCAAAGGTGTCCAAATCCAACGAGACCAAATTCATAATTATTGAAGGATTGGAAGTCACTCAAATTGAGCTAAATGATTAATCATACAAAGAAGGTTTTTATTTCCTTGGATGACACCTATAGGGGAAAATGGACAAAAACTAGTAAATGGGGTTTCATTGTTGATTATTTCAAGAGTTGGAACAGAAAGTGGATACATGCTTTTGATATCGATAATGTATTGCCTTAGTGACATTTTCAAAACGTTATCGATGAACGATCGAAATAAACGGTCATACTAATTAAAGAGCATCAATGTCCATGTATGAACAGTAATGACAGAACAAATATCGTACTTTAAATGCGAGAACTTCTCGAAAGAAAGACTTTCAGACTTATATGCATCGCTCTGCAGGTATTTCTGTAAGTGTTAATCTGATTAAGATCCCCGCTGTGCACTTAATCACGTAAAGAGATAGTATAATGAAGTATCTGGACGCAGCCTCTCAATGCATTTCGACCACATTTTAAGCTTAATTGACTGAATATGGTGTGTTATTGACTATCTACATCATTGTTTTTCTTTGTAAATTTATTATTTTGATATTTTTTTCAATTAGAAACATTCAATTGTACCGATTTCTCGTTATTTTTGCCAAAATCAAGAAATTTAACCATATATGGTCTTCTTGCTCCTAGAATTAGTCTATTTATTTGCCTTTGGGGATTTTTCTTCACGTATACTGATAGTAGACTTGCATTCTCAAAGAAAATTACCAAATCGAAGTTTTGATATGATAAATAGGGCCTGAATTCGATAAAATCGTATGGTACACCATGTGATGAATGTTCGAGAAAATGGAACTTTTGTTGAAATATAGCTTTCAAAAAAGAGTCAATTACACCTCGAAAAAAGGATAAATAATCGTAAAACCTGCTGGTGCCGATGTGAAATAGTTTATTTCACAGCTTCAAGGCTTAAAATCATGATGTATGATAAATTTGACAAATCTATAGGTGTAATCCAAGGAAATCGTTTTAGCGGGGAATCCCCTCAGTTTTGACTGGTGAACAGGGCAAAATAAAAGGTGTCACACTATTGGTCAAAACTATTGAAAATTTAAAAATAGCACATGAAATCAATGTACCATTCCTTGAAGTCGGGATGAATTGAGTTTTGAACCTGTTTTTGTCTTTTATGCAATCTATAGATCGATTTAAAAATAGATGAAATTTGTAAAATTTTCGAAACGGATAGAGGGGTGATGTAAAAAAGTGGAATTTGTGAGAAAACGGTATGCATGACCCCCTTTTTTTCTGTTATTTTCATGTGTGTCAAAGGTGTCCAAATCCAACGAGACCAAATTCATAATTATTGAAGGATTGGAAGTCACTCAAATTGAGCTAAATGATTAATCATACAAAGAAGGTTTTTATTTCCTTGGATGACACCTATAGGGGAAAATGGACAAAAACTAGTAAATGGGGTTTCATTGTTGATTATTTCAAGAGTTGGAACAGAAAGTGGATACATGCTTTTGATATCGATAATGTATTGCCTTAGTGACATTTTCAAAACGTTATCGATGAACGATCGAAATAAACGGTCATACTAATTAAAGAGCATCAATGTCCATGTATGAACAGTAATGACAGAACAAATATCGTACTTTAAATGCGAGAACTTCTCGAAAGAAAGACTTTCAGACTTATATGCATCGCTCTGCAGGTATTTCTGTAAGTGTTAATCTGATTAAGATCCCCGCTGTGCACTTAATCACGTAAAGAGATAGTATAATGAAGTATCTGGACGCAGCCTCTCAATGCATTTCGACCACATTTTAAGCTTAATTGACTGAATATGGTGTGTTATTGACTATCTACATCATTGTTTTTCTTTGTAAATTTATTATTTTGATATTTTTTTCAATTAGAAACATTCAATTGTACCGATTTCTCGTTATTTTTGCCAAAATCAAGAAATTTAACCATATATGGTCTTCTTGCTCCTAGAATTAGTCTATTTATTTGCCTTTGGGGATTTTTCTTCACGTATACTGATAGTAGACTTGCATTCTCAAAGAAAATTACCAAATCGAAGTTTTGATATGATAAATAGGGCCTGAATTCGATAAAATCGTATGGTACACCATGTGATGAATGTTCGAGAAAATGGAACTTTTGTTGAAATATAGCTTTCAAAAAAGAGTCAATTACACCTCGAAAAAAGGATAAATAATCGTAAAACCTGCTGGTGCCGATGTGAAATAGTTTATTTCACAGCTTCAAGGCTTAAAATCATGATGTATGATAAATTTGACAAATCTATAGGTGTAATCCAAGGAAATCGTTTTAGCGGGGAATCCCCTCAGTTTTGACTGGTGAACAGGGCAAAATAAAAGGTGTCACACTATTGGTCAAAACTATTGAAAATTTAAAAATAGCACATGAAATCAATGTACCATTCCTTGAAGTCGGGATGAATTGAGTTTTGAACCTGTTTTTGTCTTTTATGCAATCTATAGATCGATTTAAAAATAGATGAAATTTGTAAAATTTTCGAAACGGATAGAGGGGTGATGTAAAAAAGTGGAATTTGTGAGAAAACGGTATGCATGACCCCCTTTTTTTCTGTTATTTTCATGTGTGTCAAAGGTGTCCAAATCCAACGAGACCAAATTCATAATTATTGAAGGATTGGAAGTCACTCAAATTGAGCTAAATGATTAATCATACAAAGAAGGTTTTTATTTCCTTGGATGACACCTATAGGGGAAAATGGACAAAAACTAGTAAATGGGGTTTCATTGTTGATTATTTCAAGAGTTGGAACAGAAAGTGGATACATGCTTTTGATATCGATAATGTATTGCCTTAGTGACATTTTCAAAACGTTATCGATGAACGATCGAAATAAACGGTCATACTAATTAAAGAGCATCAATGTCCATGTATGAACAGTAATGACAGAACAAATATCGTACTTTAAATGCGAGAACTTCTCGAAAGAAAGACTTTCAGACTTATATGCATCGCTCTGCAGGTATTTCTGTAAGTGTTAATCTGATTAAGATCCCCGCTGTGCACTTAATCACGTAAAGAGATAGTATAATGAAGTATCTGGACGCAGCCTCTCAATGCATTTCGACCACATTTTAAGCTTAATTGACTGAATATGGTGTGTTATTGACTATCTACATCATTGTTTTTCTTTGTAAATTTATTATTTTGATATTTTTTTCAATTAGAAACATTCAATTGTACCGATTTCTCGTTATTTTTGCCAAAATCAAGAAATTTAACCATATATGGTCTTCTTGCTCCTAGAATTAGTCTATTTATTTGCCTTTGGGGATTTTTCTTCACGTATACTGATAGTAGACTTGCATTCTCAAAGAAAATTACCAAATCGAAGTTTTGATATGATAAATAGGGCCTGAATTCGATAAAATCGTATGGTACACCATGTGATGAATGTTCGAGAAAATGGAACTTTTGTTGAAATATAGCTTTCAAAAAAGAGTCAATTACACCTCGAAAAAAGGATAAATAATCGTAAAACCTGCTGGTGCCGATGTGAAATAGTTTATTTCACAGCTTCAAGGCTTAAAATCATGATGTATGATAAATTTGACAAATCTATAGGTGTAATCCAAGGAAATCGTTTTAGCGGGGAATCCCCTCAGTTTTGACTGGTGAACAGGGCAAAATAAAAGGTGTCACACTATTGGTCAAAACTATTGAAAATTTAAAAATAGCACATGAAATCAATGTACCATTCCTTGAAGTCGGGATGAATTGAGTTTTGAACCTGTTTTTGTCTTTTATGCAATCTATAGATCGATTTAAAAATAGATGAAATTTGTAAAATTTTCGAAACGGATAGAGGGGTGATGTAAAAAAGTGGAATTTGTGAGAAAACGGTATGCATGACCCCCTTTTTTTCTGTTATTTTCATGTGTGTCAAAGGTGTCCAAATCCAACGAGACCAAATTCATAATTATTGAAGGATTGGAAGTCACTCAAATTGAGCTAAATGATTAATCATACAAAGAAGGTTTTTATTTCCTTGGATGACACCTATAGGGGAAAATGGACAAAAACTAGTAAATGGGGTTTCATTGTTGATTATTTCAAGAGTTGGAACAGAAAGTGGATACATGCTTTTGATATCGATAATGTATTGCCTTAGTGACATTTTCAAAACGTTATCGATGAACGATCGAAATAAACGGTCATACTAATTAAAGAGCATCAATGTCCATGTATGAACAGTAATGACAGAACAAATATCGTACTTTAAATGCGAGAACTTCTCGAAAGAAAGACTTTCAGACTTATATGCATCGCTCTGCAGGTATTTCTGTAAGTGTTAATCTGATTAAGATCCCCGCTGTGCACTTAATCACGTAAAGAGATAGTATAATGAAGTATCTGGACGCAGCCTCTCAATGCATTTCGACCACATTTTAAGCTTAATTGACTGAATATGGTGTGTTATTGACTATCTACATCATTGTTTTTCTTTGTAAATTTATTATTTTGATATTTTTTTCAATTAGAAACATTCAATTGTACCGATTTCTCGTTATTTTTGCCAAAATCAAGAAATTTAACCATATATGGTCTTCTTGCTCCTAGAATTAGTCTATTTATTTGCCTTTGGGGATTTTTCTTCACGTATACTGATAGTAGACTTGCATTCTCAAAGAAAATTACCAAATCGAAGTTTTGATATGATAAATAGGGCCTGAATTCGATAAAATCGTATGGTACACCATGTGATGAATGTTCGAGAAAATGGAACTTTTGTTGAAATATAGCTTTCAAAAAAGAGTCAATTACACCTCGAAAAAAGGATAAATAATCGTAAAACCTGCTGGTGCCGATGTGAAATAGTTTATTTCACAGCTTCAAGGCTTAAAATCATGATGTATGATAAATTTGACAAATCTATAGGTGTAATCCAAGGAAATCGTTTTAGCGGGGAATCCCCTCAGTTTTGACTGGTGAACAGGGCAAAATAAAAGGTGTCACACTATTGGTCAAAACTATTGAAAATTTAAAAATAGCACATGAAATCAATGTACCATTCCTTGAAGTCGGGATGAATTGAGTTTTGAACCTGTTTTTGTCTTTTATGCAATCTATAGATCGATTTAAAAATAGATGAAATTTGTAAAATTTTCGAAACGGATAGAGGGGTGATGTAAAAAAGTGGAATTTGTGAGAAAACGGTATGCATGACCCCCTTTTTTTCTGTTATTTTCATGTGTGTCAAAGGTGTCCAAATCCAACGAGACCAAATTCATAATTATTGAAGGATTGGAAGTCACTCAAATTGAGCTAAATGATTAATCATACAAAGAAGGTTTTTATTTCCTTGGATGACACCTATAGGGGAAAATGGACAAAAACTAGTAAATGGGGTTTCATTGTTGATTATTTCAAGAGTTGGAACAGAAAGTGGATACATGCTTTTGATATCGATAATGTATTGCCTTAGTGACATTTTCAAAACGTTATCGATGAACGATCGAAATAAACGGTCATACTAATTAAAGAGCATCAATGTCCATGTATGAACAGTAATGACAGAACAAATATCGTACTTTAAATGCGAGAACTTCTCGAAAGAAAGACTTTCAGACTTATATGCATCGCTCTGCAGGTATTTCTGTAAGTGTTAATCTGATTAAGATCCCCGCTGTGCACTTAATCACGTAAAGAGATAGTATAATGAAGTATCTGGACGCAGCCTCTCAATGCATTTCGACCACATTTTAAGCTTAATTGACTGAATATGGTGTGTTATTGACTATCTACATCATTGTTTTTCTTTGTAAATTTATTATTTTGATATTTTTTTCAATTAGAAACATTCAATTGTACCGATTTCTCGTTATTTTTGCCAAAATCAAGAAATTTAACCATATATGGTCTTCTTGCTCCTAGAATTAGTCTATTTATTTGCCTTTGGGGATTTTTCTTCACGTATACTGATAGTAGACTTGCATTCTCAAAGAAAATTACCAAATCGAAGTTTTGATATGATAAATAGGGCCTGAATTCGATAAAATCGTATGGTACACCATGTGATGAATGTTCGAGAAAATGGAACTTTTGTTGAAATATAGCTTTCAAAAAAGAGTCAATTACACCTCGAAAAAAGGATAAATAATCGTAAAACCTGCTGGTGCCGATGTGAAATAGTTTATTTCACAGCTTCAAGGCTTAAAATCATGATGTATGATAAATTTGACAAATCTATAGGTGTAATCCAAGGAAATCGTTTTAGCGGGGAATCCCCTCAGTTTTGACTGGTGAACAGGGCAAAATAAAAGGTGTCACACTATTGGTCAAAACTATTGAAAATTTAAAAATAGCACATGAAATCAATGTACCATTCCTTGAAGTCGGGATGAATTGAGTTTTGAACCTGTTTTTGTCTTTTATGCAATCTATAGATCGATTTAAAAATAGATGAAATTTGTAAAATTTTCGAAACGGATAGAGGGGTGATGTAAAAAAGTGGAATTTGTGAGAAAACGGTATGCATGACCCCCTTTTTTTCTGTTATTTTCATGTGTGTCAAAGGTGTCCAAATCCAACGAGACCAAATTCATAATTATTGAAGGATTGGAAGTCACTCAAATTGAGCTAAATGATTAATCATACAAAGAAGGTTTTTATTTCCTTGGATGACACCTATAGGGGAAAATGGACAAAAACTAGTAAATGGGGTTTCATTGTTGATTATTTCAAGAGTTGGAACAGAAAGTGGATACATGCTTTTGATATCGATAATGTATTGCCTTAGTGACATTTTCAAAACGTTATCGATGAACGATCGAAATAAACGGTCATACTAATTAAAGAGCATCAATGTCCATGTATGAACAGTAATGACAGAACAAATATCGTACTTTAAATGCGAGAACTTCTCGAAAGAAAGACTTTCAGACTTATATGCATCGCTCTGCAGGTATTTCTGTAAGTGTTAATCTGATTAAGATCCCCGCTGTGCACTTAATCACGTAAAGAGATAGTATAATGAAGTATCTGGACGCAGCCTCTCAATGCATTTCGACCACATTTTAAGCTTAATTGACTGAATATGGTGTGTTATTGACTATCTACATCATTGTTTTTCTTTGTAAATTTATTATTTTGATATTTTTTTCAATTAGAAACATTCAATTGTACCGATTTCTCGTTATTTTTGCCAAAATCAAGAAATTTAACCATATATGGTCTTCTTGCTCCTAGAATTAGTCTATTTATTTGCCTTTGGGGATTTTTCTTCACGTATACTGATAGTAGACTTGCATTCTCAAAGAAAATTACCAAATCGAAGTTTTGATATGATAAATAGGGCCTGAATTCGATAAAATCGTATGGTACACCATGTGATGAATGTTCGAGAAAATGGAACTTTTGTTGAAATATAGCTTTCAAAAAAGAGTCAATTACACCTCGAAAAAAGGATAAATAATCGTAAAACCTGCTGGTGCCGATGTGAAATAGTTTATTTCACAGCTTCAAGGCTTAAAATCATGATGTATGATAAATTTGACAAATCTATAGGTGTAATCCAAGGAAATCGTTTTAGCGGGGAATCCCCTCAGTTTTGACTGGTGAACAGGGCAAAATAAAAGGTGTCACACTATTGGTCAAAACTATTGAAAATTTAAAAATAGCACATGAAATCAATGTACCATTCCTTGAAGTCGGGATGAATTGAGTTTTGAACCTGTTTTTGTCTTTTATGCAATCTATAGATCGATTTAAAAATAGATGAAATTTGTAAAATTTTCGAAACGGATAGAGGGGTGATGTAAAAAAGTGGAATTTGTGAGAAAACGGTATGCATGACCCCCTTTTTTTCTGTTATTTTCATGTGTGTCAAAGGTGTCCAAATCCAACGAGACCAAATTCATAATTATTGAAGGATTGGAAGTCACTCAAATTGAGCTAAATGATTAATCATACAAAGAAGGTTTTTATTTCCTTGGATGACACCTATAGGGGAAAATGGACAAAAACTAGTAAATGGGGTTTCATTGTTGATTATTTCAAGAGTTGGAACAGAAAGTGGATACATGCTTTTGATATCGATAATGTATTGCCTTAGTGACATTTTCAAAACGTTATCGATGAACGATCGAAATAAACGGTCATACTAATTAAAGAGCATCAATGTCCATGTATGAACAGTAATGACAGAACAAATATCGTACTTTAAATGCGAGAACTTCTCGAAAGAAAGACTTTCAGACTTATATGCATCGCTCTGCAGGTATTTCTGTAAGTGTTAATCTGATTAAGATCCCCGCTGTGCACTTAATCACGTAAAGAGATAGTATAATGAAGTATCTGGACGCAGCCTCTCAATGCATTTCGACCACATTTTAAGCTTAATTGACTGAATATGGTGTGTTATTGACTATCTACATCATTGTTTTTCTTTGTAAATTTATTATTTTGATATTTTTTTCAATTAGAAACATTCAATTGTACCGATTTCTCGTTATTTTTGCCAAAATCAAGAAATTTAACCATATATGGTCTTCTTGCTCCTAGAATTAGTCTATTTATTTGCCTTTGGGGATTTTTCTTCACGTATACTGATAGTAGACTTGCATTCTCAAAGAAAATTACCAAATCGAAGTTTTGATATGATAAATAGGGCCTGAATTCGATAAAATCGTATGGTACACCATGTGATGAATGTTCGAGAAAATGGAACTTTTGTTGAAATATAGCTTTCAAAAAAGAGTCAATTACACCTCGAAAAAAGGATAAATAATCGTAAAACCTGCTGGTGCCGATGTGAAATAGTTTATTTCACAGCTTCAAGGCTTAAAATCATGATGTATGATAAATTTGACAAATCTATAGGTGTAATCCAAGGAAATCGTTTTAGCGGGGAATCCCCTCAGTTTTGACTGGTGAACAGGGCAAAATAAAAGGTGTCACACTATTGGTCAAAACTATTGAAAATTTAAAAATAGCACATGAAATCAATGTACCATTCCTTGAAGTCGGGATGAATTGAGTTTTGAACCTGTTTTTGTCTTTTATGCAATCTATAGATCGATTTAAAAATAGATGAAATTTGTAAAATTTTCGAAACGGATAGAGGGGTGATGTAAAAAAGTGGAATTTGTGAGAAAACGGTATGCATGACCCCCTTTTTTTCTGTTATTTTCATGTGTGTCAAAGGTGTCCAAATCCAACGAGACCAAATTCATAATTATTGAAGGATTGGAAGTCACTCAAATTGAGCTAAATGATTAATCATACAAAGAAGGTTTTTATTTCCTTGGATGACACCTATAGGGGAAAATGGACAAAAACTAGTAAATGGGGTTTCATTGTTGATTATTTCAAGAGTTGGAACAGAAAGTGGATACATGCTTTTGATATCGATAATGTATTGCCTTAGTGACATTTTCAAAACGTTATCGATGAACGATCGAAATAAACGGTCATACTAATTAAAGAGCATCAATGTCCATGTATGAACAGTAATGACAGAACAAATATCGTACTTTAAATGCGAGAACTTCTCGAAAGAAAGACTTTCAGACTTATATGCATCGCTCTGCAGGTATTTCTGTAAGTGTTAATCTGATTAAGATCCCCGCTGTGCACTTAATCACGTAAAGAGATAGTATAATGAAGTATCTGGACGCAGCCTCTCAATGCATTTCGACCACATTTTAAGCTTAATTGACTGAATATGGTGTGTTATTGACTATCTACATCATTGTTTTTCTTTGTAAATTTATTATTTTGATATTTTTTTCAATTAGAAACATTCAATTGTACCGATTTCTCGTTATTTTTGCCAAAATCAAGAAATTTAACCATATATGGTCTTCTTGCTCCTAGAATTAGTCTATTTATTTGCCTTTGGGGATTTTTCTTCACGTATACTGATAGTAGACTTGCATTCTCAAAGAAAATTACCAAATCGAAGTTTTGATATGATAAATAGGGCCTGAATTCGATAAAATCGTATGGTACACCATGTGATGAATGTTCGAGAAAATGGAACTTTTGTTGAAATATAGCTTTCAAAAAAGAGTCAATTACACCTCGAAAAAAGGATAAATAATCGTAAAACCTGCTGGTGCCGATGTGAAATAGTTTATTTCACAGCTTCAAGGCTTAAAATCATGATGTATGATAAATTTGACAAATCTATAGGTGTAATCCAAGGAAATCGTTTTAGCGGGGAATCCCCTCAGTTTTGACTGGTGAACAGGGCAAAATAAAAGGTGTCACACTATTGGTCAAAACTATTGAAAATTTAAAAATAGCACATGAAATCAATGTACCATTCCTTGAAGTCGGGATGAATTGAGTTTTGAACCTGTTTTTGTCTTTTATGCAATCTATAGATCGATTTAAAAATAGATGAAATTTGTAAAATTTTCGAAACGGATAGAGGGGTGATGTAAAAAAGTGGAATTTGTGAGAAAACGGTATGCATGACCCCCTTTTTTTCTGTTATTTTCATGTGTGTCAAAGGTGTCCAAATCCAACGAGACCAAATTCATAATTATTGAAGGATTGGAAGTCACTCAAATTGAGCTAAATGATTAATCATACAAAGAAGGTTTTTATTTCCTTGGATGACACCTATAGGGGAAAATGGACAAAAACTAGTAAATGGGGTTTCATTGTTGATTATTTCAAGAGTTGGAACAGAAAGTGGATACATGCTTTTGATATCGATAATGTATTGCCTTAGTGACATTTTCAAAACGTTATCGATGAACGATCGAAATAAACGGTCATACTAATTAAAGAGCATCAATGTCCATGTATGAACAGTAATGACAGAACAAATATCGTACTTTAAATGCGAGAACTTCTCGAAAGAAAGACTTTCAGACTTATATGCATCGCTCTGCAGGTATTTCTGTAAGTGTTAATCTGATTAAGATCCCCGCTGTGCACTTAATCACGTAAAGAGATAGTATAATGAAGTATCTGGACGCAGCCTCTCAATGCATTTCGACCACATTTTAAGCTTAATTGACTGAATATGGTGTGTTATTGACTATCTACATCATTGTTTTTCTTTGTAAATTTATTATTTTGATATTTTTTTCAATTAGAAACATTCAATTGTACCGATTTCTCGTTATTTTTGCCAAAATCAAGAAATTTAACCATATATGGTCTTCTTGCTCCTAGAATTAGTCTATTTATTTGCCTTTGGGGATTTTTCTTCACGTATACTGATAGTAGACTTGCATTCTCAAAGAAAATTACCAAATCGAAGTTTTGATATGATAAATAGGGCCTGAATTCGATAAAATCGTATGGTACACCATGTGATGAATGTTCGAGAAAATGGAACTTTTGTTGAAATATAGCTTTCAAAAAAGAGTCAATTACACCTCGAAAAAAGGATAAATAATCGTAAAACCTGCTGGTGCCGATGTGAAATAGTTTATTTCACAGCTTCAAGGCTTAAAATCATGATGTATGATAAATTTGACAAATCTATAGGTGTAATCCAAGGAAATCGTTTTAGCGGGGAATCCCCTCAGTTTTGACTGGTGAACAGGGCAAAATAAAAGGTGTCACACTATTGGTCAAAACTATTGAAAATTTAAAAATAGCACATGAAATCAATGTACCATTCCTTGAAGTCGGGATGAATTGAGTTTTGAACCTGTTTTTGTCTTTTATGCAATCTATAGATCGATTTAAAAATAGATGAAATTTGTAAAATTTTCGAAACGGATAGAGGGGTGATGTAAAAAAGTGGAATTTGTGAGAAAACGGTATGCATGACCCCCTTTTTTTCTGTTATTTTCATGTGTGTCAAAGGTGTCCAAATCCAACGAGACCAAATTCATAATTATTGAAGGATTGGAAGTCACTCAAATTGAGCTAAATGATTAATCATACAAAGAAGGTTTTTATTTCCTTGGATGACACCTATAGGGGAAAATGGACAAAAACTAGTAAATGGGGTTTCATTGTTGATTATTTCAAGAGTTGGAACAGAAAGTGGATACATGCTTTTGATATCGATAATGTATTGCCTTAGTGACATTTTCAAAACGTTATCGATGAACGATCGAAATAAACGGTCATACTAATTAAAGAGCATCAATGTCCATGTATGAACAGTAATGACAGAACAAATATCGTACTTTAAATGCGAGAACTTCTCGAAAGAAAGACTTTCAGACTTATATGCATCGCTCTGCAGGTATTTCTGTAAGTGTTAATCTGATTAAGATCCCCGCTGTGCACTTAATCACGTAAAGAGATAGTATAATGAAGTATCTGGACGCAGCCTCTCAATGCATTTCGACCACATTTTAAGCTTAATTGACTGAATATGGTGTGTTATTGACTATCTACATCATTGTTTTTCTTTGTAAATTTATTATTTTGATATTTTTTTCAATTAGAAACATTCAATTGTACCGATTTCTCGTTATTTTTGCCAAAATCAAGAAATTTAACCATATATGGTCTTCTTGCTCCTAGAATTAGTCTATTTATTTGCCTTTGGGGATTTTTCTTCACGTATACTGATAGTAGACTTGCATTCTCAAAGAAAATTACCAAATCGAAGTTTTGATATGATAAATAGGGCCTGAATTCGATAAAATCGTATGGTACACCATGTGATGAATGTTCGAGAAAATGGAACTTTTGTTGAAATATAGCTTTCAAAAAAGAGTCAATTACACCTCGAAAAAAGGATAAATAATCGTAAAACCTGCTGGTGCCGATGTGAAATAGTTTATTTCACAGCTTCAAGGCTTAAAATCATGATGTATGATAAATTTGACAAATCTATAGGTGTAATCCAAGGAAATCGTTTTAGCGGGGAATCCCCTCAGTTTTGACTGGTGAACAGGGCAAAATAAAAGGTGTCACACTATTGGTCAAAACTATTGAAAATTTAAAAATAGCACATGAAATCAATGTACCATTCCTTGAAGTCGGGATGAATTGAGTTTTGAACCTGTTTTTGTCTTTTATGCAATCTATAGATCGATTTAAAAATAGATGAAATTTGTAAAATTTTCGAAACGGATAGAGGGGTGATGTAAAAAAGTGGAATTTGTGAGAAAACGGTATGCATGACCCCCTTTTTTTCTGTTATTTTCATGTGTGTCAAAGGTGTCCAAATCCAACGAGACCAAATTCATAATTATTGAAGGATTGGAAGTCACTCAAATTGAGCTAAATGATTAATCATACAAAGAAGGTTTTTATTTCCTTGGATGACACCTATAGGGGAAAATGGACAAAAACTAGTAAATGGGGTTTCATTGTTGATTATTTCAAGAGTTGGAACAGAAAGTGGATACATGCTTTTGATATCGATAATGTATTGCCTTAGTGACATTTTCAAAACGTTATCGATGAACGATCGAAATAAACGGTCATACTAATTAAAGAGCATCAATGTCCATGTATGAACAGTAATGACAGAACAAATATCGTACTTTAAATGCGAGAACTTCTCGAAAGAAAGACTTTCAGACTTATATGCATCGCTCTGCAGGTATTTCTGTAAGTGTTAATCTGATTAAGATCCCCGCTGTGCACTTAATCACGTAAAGAGATAGTATAATGAAGTATCTGGACGCAGCCTCTCAATGCATTTCGACCACATTTTAAGCTTAATTGACTGAATATGGTGTGTTATTGACTATCTACATCATTGTTTTTCTTTGTAAATTTATTATTTTGATATTTTTTTCAATTAGAAACATTCAATTGTACCGATTTCTCGTTATTTTTGCCAAAATCAAGAAATTTAACCATATATGGTCTTCTTGCTCCTAGAATTAGTCTATTTATTTGCCTTTGGGGATTTTTCTTCACGTATACTGATAGTAGACTTGCATTCTCAAAGAAAATTACCAAATCGAAGTTTTGATATGATAAATAGGGCCTGAATTCGATAAAATCGTATGGTACACCATGTGATGAATGTTCGAGAAAATGGAACTTTTGTTGAAATATAGCTTTCAAAAAAGAGTCAATTACACCTCGAAAAAAGGATAAATAATCGTAAAACCTGCTGGTGCCGATGTGAAATAGTTTATTTCACAGCTTCAAGGCTTAAAATCATGATGTATGATAAATTTGACAAATCTATAGGTGTAATCCAAGGAAATCGTTTTAGCGGGGAATCCCCTCAGTTTTGACTGGTGAACAGGGCAAAATAAAAGGTGTCACACTATTGGTCAAAACTATTGAAAATTTAAAAATAGCACATGAAATCAATGTACCATTCCTTGAAGTCGGGATGAATTGAGTTTTGAACCTGTTTTTGTCTTTTATGCAATCTATAGATCGATTTAAAAATAGATGAAATTTGTAAAATTTTCGAAACGGATAGAGGGGTGATGTAAAAAAGTGGAATTTGTGAGAAAACGGTATGCATGACCCCCTTTTTTTCTGTTATTTTCATGTGTGTCAAAGGTGTCCAAATCCAACGAGACCAAATTCATAATTATTGAAGGATTGGAAGTCACTCAAATTGAGCTAAATGATTAATCATACAAAGAAGGTTTTTATTTCCTTGGATGACACCTATAGGGGAAAATGGACAAAAACTAGTAAATGGGGTTTCATTGTTGATTATTTCAAGAGTTGGAACAGAAAGTGGATACATGCTTTTGATATCGATAATGTATTGCCTTAGTGACATTTTCAAAACGTTATCGATGAACGATCGAAATAAACGGTCATACTAATTAAAGAGCATCAATGTCCATGTATGAACAGTAATGACAGAACAAATATCGTACTTTAAATGCGAGAACTTCTCGAAAGAAAGACTTTCAGACTTATATGCATCGCTCTGCAGGTATTTCTGTAAGTGTTAATCTGATTAAGATCCCCGCTGTGCACTTAATCACGTAAAGAGATAGTATAATGAAGTATCTGGACGCAGCCTCTCAATGCATTTCGACCACATTTTAAGCTTAATTGACTGAATATGGTGTGTTATTGACTATCTACATCATTGTTTTTCTTTGTAAATTTATTATTTTGATATTTTTTTCAATTAGAAACATTCAATTGTACCGATTTCTCGTTATTTTTGCCAAAATCAAGAAATTTAACCATATATGGTCTTCTTGCTCCTAGAATTAGTCTATTTATTTGCCTTTGGGGATTTTTCTTCACGTATACTGATAGTAGACTTGCATTCTCAAAGAAAATTACCAAATCGAAGTTTTGATATGATAAATAGGGCCTGAATTCGATAAAATCGTATGGTACACCATGTGATGAATGTTCGAGAAAATGGAACTTTTGTTGAAATATAGCTTTCAAAAAAGAGTCAATTACACCTCGAAAAAAGGATAAATAATCGTAAAACCTGCTGGTGCCGATGTGAAATAGTTTATTTCACAGCTTCAAGGCTTAAAATCATGATGTATGATAAATTTGACAAATCTATAGGTGTAATCCAAGGAAATCGTTTTAGCGGGGAATCCCCTCAGTTTTGACTGGTGAACAGGGCAAAATAAAAGGTGTCACACTATTGGTCAAAACTATTGAAAATTTAAAAATAGCACATGAAATCAATGTACCATTCCTTGAAGTCGGGATGAATTGAGTTTTGAACCTGTTTTTGTCTTTTATGCAATCTATAGATCGATTTAAAAATAGATGAAATTTGTAAAATTTTCGAAACGGATAGAGGGGTGATGTAAAAAAGTGGAATTTGTGAGAAAACGGTATGCATGACCCCCTTTTTTTCTGTTATTTTCATGTGTGTCAAAGGTGTCCAAATCCAACGAGACCAAATTCATAATTATTGAAGGATTGGAAGTCACTCAAATTGAGCTAAATGATTAATCATACAAAGAAGGTTTTTATTTCCTTGGATGACACCTATAGGGGAAAATGGACAAAAACTAGTAAATGGGGTTTCATTGTTGATTATTTCAAGAGTTGGAACAGAAAGTGGATACATGCTTTTGATATCGATAATGTATTGCCTTAGTGACATTTTCAAAACGTTATCGATGAACGATCGAAATAAACGGTCATACTAATTAAAGAGCATCAATGTCCATGTATGAACAGTAATGACAGAACAAATATCGTACTTTAAATGCGAGAACTTCTCGAAAGAAAGACTTTCAGACTTATATGCATCGCTCTGCAGGTATTTCTGTAAGTGTTAATCTGATTAAGATCCCCGCTGTGCACTTAATCACGTAAAGAGATAGTATAATGAAGTATCTGGACGCAGCCTCTCAATGCATTTCGACCACATTTTAAGCTTAATTGACTGAATATGGTGTGTTATTGACTATCTACATCATTGTTTTTCTTTGTAAATTTATTATTTTGATATTTTTTTCAATTAGAAACATTCAATTGTACCGATTTCTCGTTATTTTTGCCAAAATCAAGAAATTTAACCATATATGGTCTTCTTGCTCCTAGAATTAGTCTATTTATTTGCCTTTGGGGATTTTTCTTCACGTATACTGATAGTAGACTTGCATTCTCAAAGAAAATTACCAAATCGAAGTTTTGATATGATAAATAGGGCCTGAATTCGATAAAATCGTATGGTACACCATGTGATGAATGTTCGAGAAAATGGAACTTTTGTTGAAATATAGCTTTCAAAAAAGAGTCAATTACACCTCGAAAAAAGGATAAATAATCGTAAAACCTGCTGGTGCCGATGTGAAATAGTTTATTTCACAGCTTCAAGGCTTAAAATCATGATGTATGATAAATTTGACAAATCTATAGGTGTAATCCAAGGAAATCGTTTTAGCGGGGAATCCCCTCAGTTTTGACTGGTGAACAGGGCAAAATAAAAGGTGTCACACTATTGGTCAAAACTATTGAAAATTTAAAAATAGCACATGAAATCAATGTACCATTCCTTGAAGTCGGGATGAATTGAGTTTTGAACCTGTTTTTGTCTTTTATGCAATCTATAGATCGATTTAAAAATAGATGAAATTTGTAAAATTTTCGAAACGGATGGAGGGGTGATGTAAAAAAGTGGAATTTGTGAGAAAACGGTATGCATGACCCCCTTTTTTTCTGTTATTTTCATGTGTGTCAAAGGTGTCCAAATCCAACGAGACCAAATTCATAATTATTGAAGGATTGGAAGTCACTCAAATTGAGCTAAATGATTAATCATACAAAGAAGGTTTTTATTTCCTTGGATGACACCTATAGGGGAAAATGGACAAAAACTAGTAAATGGGGTTTCATTGTTGATTATTTCAAGAGTTGGAACAGAAAGTGGATACATGCTTTTGATATCGATAATGTATTGCCTTAGTGACATTTTCAAAACGTTATCGATGAACGATCGAAATAAACGGTCATACTAATTAAAGAGCATCAATGTCCATGTATGAACAGTAATGACAGAACAAATATCGTACTTTAAATGCGAGAACTTCTCGAAAGAAAGACTTTCAGACTTATATGCATCGCTCTGCAGGTATTTCTGTAAGTGTTAATCTGATTAAGATCCCCGCTGTGCACTTAATCACGTAAAGAGATAGTATAATGAAGTATCTGGACGCAGCCTCTCAATGCATTTCGACCACATTTTAAGCTTAATTGACTGAATATGGTGTGTTATTGACTATCTACATCATTGTTTTTCTTTGTAAATTTATTATTTTGATATTTTTTTCAATTAGAAACATTCAATTGTACCGATTTCTCGTTATTTTTGCCAAAATCAAGAAATTT
This sequence comes from Pinctada fucata, assembly GCA_028142955.1. Classification (NCBI taxonomy): domain Eukaryota; kingdom Metazoa; phylum Mollusca; class Bivalvia; order Pterioida; family Pteriidae; genus Pinctada; species Pinctada fucata. The sequence goes on from AP027114.1 coordinate 27,638,818, forward strand.
AACCATATATGGTCTTCTTGCTCCTAGAATTAGTCTATTTATTTGCCTTTGGGGATTTTTCTTCACGTATACTGATAGTAGACTTGCATTCTCAAAGAAAATTACCAAATCGAAGTTTTGATATGATAAATAGGGCCTGAATTCGATAAAATCGTATGGTACACCATGTGATGAATGTTCGAGAAAATGGAACTTTTGTTGAAATATAGCTTTCAAAAAAGAGTCAATTACACCTCGAAAAAAGGATAAATAATCGTAAAACCTGCTGGTGCCGATGTGAAATAGTTTATTTCACAGCTTCAAGGCTTAAAATCATGATGTATGATAAATTTGACAAATCTATAGGTGTAATCCAAGGAAATCGTTTTAGCGGGGAATCCCCTCAGTTTTGACTGGTGAACAGGGCAAAATAAAAGGTGTCACACTATTGGTCAAAACTATTGAAAATTTAAAAATAGCACATGAAATCAATGTACCATTCCTTGAAGTCGGGATGAATTGAGTTTTGAACCTGTTTTTGTCTTTTATGCAATCTATAGATCGATTTAAAAATAGATGAAATTTGTAAAATTTTCGAAACGGATAGAGGGGTGATGTAAAAAAGTGGAATTTGTGAGAAAACGGTATGCATGACCCCCTTTTTTTCTGTTATTTTCATGTGTGTCAAAGGTGTCCAAATCCAACGAGACCAAATTCATAATTATTGAAGGATTGGAAGTCACTCAAATTGAGCTAAATGATTAATCATACAAAGAAGGTTTTTATTTCCTTGGATGACACCTATAGGGGAAAATGGACAAAAACTAGTAAATGGGGTTTCATTGTTGATTATTTCAAGAGTTGGAACAGAAAGTGGATACATGCTTTTGATATCGATAATGTATTGCCTTAGTGACATTTTCAAAACGTTATCGATGAACGATCGAAATAAACGGTCATACTAATTAAAGAGCATCAATGTCCATGTATGAACAGTAATGACAGAACAAATATCGTACTTTAAATGCGAGAACTTCTCGAAAGAAAGACTTTCAGACTTATATGCATCGCTCTGCAGGTATTTCTGTAAGTGTTAATCTGATTAAGATCCCCGCTGTGCACTTAATCACGTAAAGAGATAGTATAATGAAGTATCTGGACGCAGCCTCTCAATGCATTTCGACCACATTTTAAGCTTAATTGACTGAATATGGTGTGTTATTGACTATCTACATCATTGTTTTTCTTTGTAAATTTATTATTTTGATATTTTTTTCAATTAGAAACATTCAATTGTACCGATTTCTCGTTATTTTTGCCAAAATCAAGAAATTTAACCATATATGGTCTTCTTGCTCCTAGAATTAGTCTATTTATTTGCCTTTGGGGATTTTTCTTCACGTATACTGATAGTAGACTTGCATTCTCAAAGAAAATTACCAAATCGAAGTTTTGATATGATAAATAGGGCCTGAATTCGATAAAATCGTATGGTACACCATGTGATGAATGTTCGAGAAAATGGAACTTTTGTTGAAATATAGCTTTCAAAAAAGAGTCAATTACACCTCGAAAAAAGGATAAATAATCGTAAAACCTGCTGGTGCCGATGTGAAATAGTTTATTTCACAGCTTCAAGGCTTAAAATCATGATGTATGATAAATTTGACAAATCTATAGGTGTAATCCAAGGAAATCGTTTTAGCGGGGAATCCCCTCAGTTTTGACTGGTGAACAGGGCAAAATAAAAGGTGTCACACTATTGGTCAAAACTATTGAAAATTTAAAAATAGCACATGAAATCAATGTACCATTCCTTGAAGTCGGGATGAATTGAGTTTTGAACCTGTTTTTGTCTTTTATGCAATCTATAGATCGATTTAAAAATAGATGAAATTTGTAAAATTTTCGAAACGGATAGAGGGGTGATGTAAAAAAGTGGAATTTGTGAGAAAACGGTATGCATGACCCCCTTTTTTTCTGTTATTTTCATGTGTGTCAAAGGTGTCCAAATCCAACGAGACCAAATTCATAATTATTGAAGGATTGGAAGTCACTCAAATTGAGCTAAATGATTAATCATACAAAGAAGGTTTTTATTTCCTTGGATGACACCTATAGGGGAAAATGGACAAAAACTAGTAAATGGGGTTTCATTGTTGATTATTTCAAGAGTTGGAACAGAAAGTGGATACATGCTTTTGATATCGATAATGTATTGCCTTAGTGACATTTTCAAAACGTTATCGATGAACGATCGAAATAAACGGTCATACTAATTAAAGAGCATCAATGTCCATGTATGAACAGTAATGACAGAACAAATATCGTACTTTAAATGCGAGAACTTCTCGAAAGAAAGACTTTCAGACTTATATGCATCGCTCTGCAGGTATTTCTGTAAGTGTTAATCTGATTAAGATCCCCGCTGTGCACTTAATCACGTAAAGAGATAGTATAATGAAGTATCTGGACGCAGCCTCTCAATGCATTTCGACCACATTTTAAGCTTAATTGACTGAATATGGTGTGTTATTGACTATCTACATCATTGTTTTTCTTTGTAAATTTATTATTTTGATATTTTTTTCAATTAGAAACATTCAATTGTACCGATTTCTCGTTATTTTTGCCAAAATCAAGAAATTTAACCATATATGGTCTTCTTGCTCCTAGAATTAGTCTATTTATTTGCCTTTGGGGATTTTTCTTCACGTATACTGATAGTAGACTTGCATTCTCAAAGAAAATTACCAAATCGAAGTTTTGATATGATAAATAGGGCCTGAATTCGATAAAATCGTATGGTACACCATGTGATGAATGTTCGAGAAAATGGAACTTTTGTTGAAATATAGCTTTCAAAAAAGAGTCAATTACACCTCGAAAAAAGGATAAATAATCGTAAAACCTGCTGGTGCCGATGTGAAATAGTTTATTTCACAGCTTCAAGGCTTAAAATCATGATGTATGATAAATTTGACAAATCTATAGGTGTAATCCAAGGAAATCGTTTTAGCGGGGAATCCCCTCAGTTTTGACTGGTGAACAGGGCAAAATAAAAGGTGTCACACTATTGGTCAAAACTATTGAAAATTTAAAAATAGCACATGAAATCAATGTACCATTCCTTGAAGTCGGGATGAATTGAGTTTTGAACCTGTTTTTGTCTTTTATGCAATCTATAGATCGATTTAAAAATAGATGAAATTTGTAAAATTTTCGAAACGGATAGAGGGGTGATGTAAAAAAGTGGAATTTGTGAGAAAACGGTATGCATGACCCCCTTTTTTTCTGTTATTTTCATGTGTGTCAAAGGTGTCCAAATCCAACGAGACCAAATTCATAATTATTGAAGGATTGGAAGTCACTCAAATTGAGCTAAATGATTAATCATACAAAGAAGGTTTTTATTTCCTTGGATGACACCTATAGGGGAAAATGGACAAAAACTAGTAAATGGGGTTTCATTGTTGATTATTTCAAGAGTTGGAACAGAAAGTGGATACATGCTTTTGATATCGATAATGTATTGCCTTAGTGACATTTTCAAAACGTTATCGATGAACGATCGAAATAAACGGTCATACTAATTAAAGAGCATCAATGTCCATGTATGAACAGTAATGACAGAACAAATATCGTACTTTAAATGCGAGAACTTCTCGAAAGAAAGACTTTCAGACTTATATGCATCGCTCTGCAGGTATTTCTGTAAGTGTTAATCTGATTAAGATCCCCGCTGTGCACTTAATCACGTAAAGAGATAGTATAATGAAGTATCTGGACGCAGCCTCTCAATGCATTTCGACCACATTTTAAGCTTAATTGACTGAATATGGTGTGTTATTGACTATCTACATCATTGTTTTTCTTTGTAAATTTATTATTTTGATATTTTTTTCAATTAGAAACATTCAATTGTACCGATTTCTCGTTATTTTTGCCAAAATCAAGAAATTTAACCATATATGGTCTTCTTGCTCCTAGAATTAGTCTATTTATTTGCCTTTGGGGATTTTTCTTCACGTATACTGATAGTAGACTTGCATTCTCAAAGAAAATTACCAAATCGAAGTTTTGATATGATAAATAGGGCCTGAATTCGATAAAATCGTATGGTACACCATGTGATGAATGTTCGAGAAAATGGAACTTTTGTTGAAATATAGCTTTCAAAAAAGAGTCAATTACACCTCGAAAAAAGGATAAATAATCGTAAAACCTGCTGGTGCCGATGTGAAATAGTTTATTTCACAGCTTCAAGGCTTAAAATCATGATGTATGATAAATTTGACAAATCTATAGGTGTAATCCAAGGAAATCGTTTTAGCGGGGAATCCCCTCAGTTTTGACTGGTGAACAGGGCAAAATAAAAGGTGTCACACTATTGGTCAAAACTATTGAAAATTTAAAAATAGCACATGAAATCAATGTACCATTCCTTGAAGTCGGGATGAATTGAGTTTTGAACCTGTTTTTGTCTTTTATGCAATCTATAGATCGATTTAAAAATAGATGAAATTTGTAAAATTTTCGAAACGGATAGAGGGGTGATGTAAAAAAGTGGAATTTGTGAGAAAACGGTATGCATGACCCCCTTTTTTTCTGTTATTTTCATGTGTGTCAAAGGTGTCCAAATCCAACGAGACCAAATTCATAATTATTGAAGGATTGGAAGTCACTCAAATTGAGCTAAATGATTAATCATACAAAGAAGGTTTTTATTTCCTTGGATGACACCTATAGGGGAAAATGGACAAAAACTAGTAAATGGGGTTTCATTGTTGATTATTTCAAGAGTTGGAACAGAAAGTGGATACATGCTTTTGATATCGATAATGTATTGCCTTAGTGACATTTTCAAAACGTTATCGATGAACGATCGAAATAAACGGTCATACTAATTAAAGAGCATCAATGTCCATGTATGAACAGTAATGACAGAACAAATATCGTACTTTAAATGCGAGAACTTCTCGAAAGAAAGACTTTCAGACTTATATGCATCGCTCTGCAGGTATTTCTGTAAGTGTTAATCTGATTAAGATCCCCGCTGTGCACTTAATCACGTAAAGAGATAGTATAATGAAGTATCTGGACGCAGCCTCTCAATGCATTTCGACCACATTTTAAGCTTAATTGACTGAATATGGTGTGTTATTGACTATCTACATCATTGTTTTTCTTTGTAAATTTATTATTTTGATATTTTTTTCAATTAGAAACATTCAATTGTACCGATTTCTCGTTATTTTTGCCAAAATCAAGAAATTTAACCATATATGGTCTTCTTGCTCCTAGAATTAGTCTATTTATTTGCCTTTGGGGATTTTTCTTCACGTATACTGATAGTAGACTTGCATTCTCAAAGAAAATTACCAAATCGAAGTTTTGATATGATAAATAGGGCCTGAATTCGATAAAATCGTATGGTACACCATGTGATGAATGTTCGAGAAAATGGAACTTTTGTTGAAATATAGCTTTCAAAAAAGAGTCAATTACACCTCGAAAAAAGGATAAATAATCGTAAAACCTGCTGGTGCCGATGTGAAATAGTTTATTTCACAGCTTCAAGGCTTAAAATCATGATGTATGATAAATTTGACAAATCTATAGGTGTAATCCAAGGAAATCGTTTTAGCGGGGAATCCCCTCAGTTTTGACTGGTGAACAGGGCAAAATAAAAGGTGTCACACTATTGGTCAAAACTATTGAAAATTTAAAAATAGCACATGAAATCAATGTACCATTCCTTGAAGTCGGGATGAATTGAGTTTTGAACCTGTTTTTGTCTTTTATGCAATCTATAGATCGATTTAAAAATAGATGAAATTTGTAAAATTTTCGAAACGGATAGAGGGGTGATGTAAAAAAGTGGAATTTGTGAGAAAACGGTATGCATGACCCCCTTTTTTTCTGTTATTTTCATGTGTGTCAAAGGTGTCCAAATCCAACGAGACCAAATTCATAATTATTGAAGGATTGGAAGTCACTCAAATTGAGCTAAATGATTAATCATACAAAGAAGGTTTTTATTTCCTTGGATGACACCTATAGGGGAAAATGGACAAAAACTAGTAAATGGGGTTTCATTGTTGATTATTTCAAGAGTTGGAACAGAAAGTGGATACATGCTTTTGATATCGATAATGTATTGCCTTAGTGACATTTTCAAAACGTTATCGATGAACGATCGAAATAAACGGTCATACTAATTAAAGAGCATCAATGTCCATGTATGAACAGTAATGACAGAACAAATATCGTACTTTAAATGCGAGAACTTCTCGAAAGAAAGACTTTCAGACTTATATGCATCGCTCTGCAGGTATTTCTGTAAGTGTTAATCTGATTAAGATCCCCGCTGTGCACTTAATCACGTAAAGAGATAGTATAATGAAGTATCTGGACGCAGCCTCTCAATGCATTTCGACCACATTTTAAGCTTAATTGACTGAATATGGTGTGTTATTGACTATCTACATCATTGTTTTTCTTTGTAAATTTATTATTTTGATATTTTTTTCAATTAGAAACATTCAATTGTACCGATTTCTCGTTATTTTTGCCAAAATCAAGAAATTTAACCATATATGGTCTTCTTGCTCCTAGAATTAGTCTATTTATTTGCCTTTGGGGATTTTTCTTCACGTATACTGATAGTAGACTTGCATTCTCAAAGAAAATTACCAAATCGAAGTTTTGATATGATAAATAGGGCCTGAATTCGATAAAATCGTATGGTACACCATGTGATGAATGTTCGAGAAAATGGAACTTTTGTTGAAATATAGCTTTCAAAAAAGAGTCAATTACACCTCGAAAAAAGGATAAATAATCGTAAAACCTGCTGGTGCCGATGTGAAATAGTTTATTTCACAGCTTCAAGGCTTAAAATCATGATGTATGATAAATTTGACAAATCTATAGGTGTAATCCAAGGAAATCGTTTTAGCGGGGAATCCCCTCAGTTTTGACTGGTGAACAGGGCAAAATAAAAGGTGTCACACTATTGGTCAAAACTATTGAAAATTTAAAAATAGCACATGAAATCAATGTACCATTCCTTGAAGTCGGGATGAATTGAGTTTTGAACCTGTTTTTGTCTTTTATGCAATCTATAGATCGATTTAAAAATAGATGAAATTTGTAAAATTTTCGAAACGGATAGAGGGGTGATGTAAAAAAGTGGAATTTGTGAGAAAACGGTATGCATGACCCCCTTTTTTTCTGTTATTTTCATGTGTGTCAAAGGTGTCCAAATCCAACGAGACCAAATTCATAATTATTGAAGGATTGGAAGTCACTCAAATTGAGCTAAATGATTAATCATACAAAGAAGGTTTTTATTTCCTTGGATGACACCTATAGGGGAAAATGGACAAAAACTAGTAAATGGGGTTTCATTGTTGATTATTTCAAGAGTTGGAACAGAAAGTGGATACATGCTTTTGATATCGATAATGTATTGCCTTAGTGACATTTTCAAAACGTTATCGATGAACGATCGAAATAAACGGTCATACTAATTAAAGAGCATCAATGTCCATGTATGAACAGTAATGACAGAACAAATATCGTACTTTAAATGCGAGAACTTCTCGAAAGAAAGACTTTCAGACTTATATGCATCGCTCTGCAGGTATTTCTGTAAGTGTTAATCTGATTAAGATCCCCGCTGTGCACTTAATCACGTAAAGAGATAGTATAATGAAGTATCTGGACGCAGCCTCTCAATGCATTTCGACCACATTTTAAGCTTAATTGACTGAATATGGTGTGTTATTGACTATCTACATCATTGTTTTTCTTTGTAAATTTATTATTTTGATATTTTTTTCAATTAGAAACATTCAATTGTACCGATTTCTCGTTATTTTTGCCAAAATCAAGAAATTTAACCATATATGGTCTTCTTGCTCCTAGAATTAGTCTATTTATTTGCCTTTGGGGATTTTTCTTCACGTATACTGATAGTAGACTTGCATTCTCAAAGAAAATTACCAAATCGAAGTTTTGATATGATAAATAGGGCCTGAATTCGATAAAATCGTATGGTACACCATGTGATGAATGTTCGAGAAAATGGAACTTTTGTTGAAATATAGCTTTCAAAAAAGAGTCAATTACACCTCGAAAAAAGGATAAATAATCGTAAAACCTGCTGGTGCCGATGTGAAATAGTTTATTTCACAGCTTCAAGGCTTAAAATCATGATGTATGATAAATTTGACAAATCTATAGGTGTAATCCAAGGAAATCGTTTTAGCGGGGAATCCCCTCAGTTTTGACTGGTGAACAGGGCAAAATAAAAGGTGTCACACTATTGGTCAAAACTATTGAAAATTTAAAAATAGCACATGAAATCAATGTACCATTCCTTGAAGTCGGGATGAATTGAGTTTTGAACCTGTTTTTGTCTTTTATGCAATCTATAGATCGATTTAAAAATAGATGAAATTTGTAAAATTTTCGAAACGGATAGAGGGGTGATGTAAAAAAGTGGAATTTGTGAGAAAACGGTATGCATGACCCCCTTTTTTTCTGTTATTTTCATGTGTGTCAAAGGTGTCCAAATCCAACGAGACCAAATTCATAATTATTGAAGGATTGGAAGTCACTCAAATTGAGCTAAATGATTAATCATACAAAGAAGGTTTTTATTTCCTTGGATGACACCTATAGGGGAAAATGGACAAAAACTAGTAAATGGGGTTTCATTGTTGATTATTTCAAGAGTTGGAACAGAAAGTGGATACATGCTTTTGATATCGATAATGTATTGCCTTAGTGACATTTTCAAAACGTTATCGATGAACGATCGAAATAAACGGTCATACTAATTAAAGAGCATCAATGTCCATGTATGAACAGTAATGACAGAACAAATATCGTACTTTAAATGCGAGAACTTCTCGAAAGAAAGACTTTCAGACTTATATGCATCGCTCTGCAGGTATTTCTGTAAGTGTTAATCTGATTAAGATCCCCGCTGTGCACTTAATCACGTAAAGAGATAGTATAATGAAGTATCTGGACGCAGCCTCTCAATGCATTTCGACCACATTTTAAGCTTAATTGACTGAATATGGTGTGTTATTGACTATCTACATCATTGTTTTTCTTTGTAAATTTATTATTTTGATATTTTTTTCAATTAGAAACATTCAATTGTACCGATTTCTCGTTATTTTTGCCAAAATCAAGAAATTTAACCATATATGGTCTTCTTGCTCCTAGAATTAGTCTATTTATTTGCCTTTGGGGATTTTTCTTCACGTATACTGATAGTAGACTTGCATTCTCAAAGAAAATTACCAAATCGAAGTTTTGATATGATAAATAGGGCCTGAATTCGATAAAATCGTATGGTACACCATGTGATGAATGTTCGAGAAAATGGAACTTTTGTTGAAATATAGCTTTCAAAAAAGAGTCAATTACACCTCGAAAAAAGGATAAATAATCGTAAAACCTGCTGGTGCCGATGTGAAATAGTTTATTTCACAGCTTCAAGGCTTAAAATCATGATGTATGATAAATTTGACAAATCTATAGGTGTAATCCAAGGAAATCGTTTTAGCGGGGAATCCCCTCAGTTTTGACTGGTGAACAGGGCAAAATAAAAGGTGTCACACTATTGGTCAAAACTATTGAAAATTTAAAAATAGCACATGAAATCAATGTACCATTCCTTGAAGTCGGGATGAATTGAGTTTTGAACCTGTTTTTGTCTTTTATGCAATCTATAGATCGATTTAAAAATAGATGAAATTTGTAAAATTTTCGAAACGGATAGAGGGGTGATGTAAAAAAGTGGAATTTGTGAGAAAACGGTATGCATGACCCCCTTTTTTTCTGTTATTTTCATGTGTGTCAAAGGTGTCCAAATCCAACGAGACCAAATTCATAATTATTGAAGGATTGGAAGTCACTCAAATTGAGCTAAATGATTAATCATACAAAGAAGGTTTTTATTTCCTTGGATGACACCTATAGGGGAAAATGGACAAAAACTAGTAAATGGGGTTTCATTGTTGATTATTTCAAGAGTTGGAACAGAAAGTGGATACATGCTTTTGATATCGATAATGTATTGCCTTAGTGACATTTTCAAAACGTTATCGATGAACGATCGAAATAAACGGTCATACTAATTAAAGAGCATCAATGTCCATGTATGAACAGTAATGACAGAACAAATATCGTACTTTAAATGCGAGAACTTCTCGAAAGAAAGACTTTCAGACTTATATGCATCGCTCTGCAGGTATTTCTGTAAGTGTTAATCTGATTAAGATCCCCGCTGTGCACTTAATCACGTAAAGAGATAGTATAATGAAGTATCTGGACGCAGCCTCTCAATGCATTTCGACCACATTTTAAGCTTAATTGACTGAATATGGTGTGTTATTGACTATCTACATCATTGTTTTTCTTTGTAAATTTATTATTTTGATATTTTTTTCAATTAGAAACATTCAATTGTACCGATTTCTCGTTATTTTTGCCAAAATCAAGAAATTTAACCATATATGGTCTTCTTGCTCCTAGAATTAGTCTATTTATTTGCCTTTGGGGATTTTTCTTCACGTATACTGATAGTAGACTTGCATTCTCAAAGAAAATTACCAAATCGAAGTTTTGATATGATAAATAGGGCCTGAATTCGATAAAATCGTATGGTACACCATGTGATGAATGTTCGAGAAAATGGAACTTTTGTTGAAATATAGCTTTCAAAAAAGAGTCAATTACACCTCGAAAAAAGGATAAATAATCGTAAAACCTGCTGGTGCCGATGTGAAATAGTTTATTTCACAGCTTCAAGGCTTAAAATCATGATGTATGATAAATTTGACAAATCTATAGGTGTAATCCAAGGAAATCGTTTTAGCGGGGAATCCCCTCAGTTTTGACTGGTGAACAGGGCAAAATAAAAGGTGTCACACTATTGGTCAAAACTATTGAAAATTTAAAAATAGCACATGAAATCAATGTACCATTCCTTGAAGTCGGGATGAATTGAGTTTTGAACCTGTTTTTGTCTTTTATGCAATCTATAGATCGATTTAAAAATAGATGAAATTTGTAAAATTTTCGAAACGGATAGAGGGGTGATGTAAAAAAGTGGAATTTGTGAGAAAACGGTATGCATGACCCCCTTTTTTTCTGTTATTTTCATGTGTGTCAAAGGTGTCCAAATCCAACGAGACCAAATTCATAATTATTGAAGGATTGGAAGTCACTCAAATTGAGCTAAATGATTAATCATACAAAGAAGGTTTTTATTTCCTTGGATGACACCTATAGGGGAAAATGGACAAAAACTAGTAAATGGGGTTTCATTGTTGATTATTTCAAGAGTTGGAACAGAAAGTGGATACATGCTTTTGATATCGATAATGTATTGCCTTAGTGACATTTTCAAAACGTTATCGATGAACGATCGAAATAAACGGTCATACTAATTAAAGAGCATCAATGTCCATGTATGAACAGTAATGACAGAACAAATATCGTACTTTAAATGCGAGAACTTCTCGAAAGAAAGACTTTCAGACTTATATGCATCGCTCTGCAGGTATTTCTGTAAGTGTTAATCTGATTAAGATCCCCGCTGTGCACTTAATCACGTAAAGAGATAGTATAATGAAGTATCTGGACGCAGCCTCTCAATGCATTTCGACCACATTTTAAGCTTAATTGACTGAATATGGTGTGTTATTGACTATCTACATCATTGTTTTTCTTTGTAAATTTATTATTTTGATATTTTTTTCAATTAGAAACATTCAATTGTACCGATTTCTCGTTATTTTTGCCAAAATCAAGAAATTTAACCATATATGGTCTTCTTGCTCCTAGAATTAGTCTATTTATTTGCCTTTGGGGATTTTTCTTCACGTATACTGATAGTAGACTTGCATTCTCAAAGAAAATTACCAAATCGAAGTTTTGATATGATAAATAGGGCCTGAATTCGATAAAATCGTATGGTACACCATGTGATGAATGTTCGAGAAAATGGAACTTTTGTTGAAATATAGCTTTCAAAAAAGAGTCAATTACACCTCGAAAAAAGGATAAATAATCGTAAAACCTGCTGGTGCCGATGTGAAATAGTTTATTTCACAGCTTCAAGGCTTAAAATCATGATGTATGATAAATTTGACAAATCTATAGGTGTAATCCAAGGAAATCGTTTTAGCGGGGAATCCCCTCAGTTTTGACTGGTGAACAGGGCAAAATAAAAGGTGTCACACTATTGGTCAAAACTATTGAAAATTTAAAAATAGCACATGAAATCAATGTACCATTCCTTGAAGTCGGGATGAATTGAGTTTTGAACCTGTTTTTGTCTTTTATGCAATCTATAGATCGATTTAAAAATAGATGAAATTTGTAAAATTTTCGAAACGGATAGAGGGGTGATGTAAAAAAGTGGAATTTGTGAGAAAACGGTATGCATGACCCCCTTTTTTTCTGTTATTTTCATGTGTGTCAAAGGTGTCCAAATCCAACGAGACCAAATTCATAATTATTGAAGGATTGGAAGTCACTCAAATTGAGCTAAATGATTAATCATACAAAGAAGGTTTTTATTTCCTTGGATGACACCTATAGGGGAAAATGGACAAAAACTAGTAAATGGGGTTTCATTGTTGATTATTTCAAGAGTTGGAACAGAAAGTGGATACATGCTTTTGATATCGATAATGTATTGCCTTAGTGACATTTTCAAAACGTTATCGATGAACGATCGAAATAAACGGTCATACTAATTAAAGAGCATCAATGTCCATGTATGAACAGTAATGACAGAACAAATATCGTACTTTAAATGCGAGAACTTCTCGAAAGAAAGACTTTCAGACTTATATGCATCGCTCTGCAGGTATTTCTGTAAGTGTTAATCTGATTAAGATCCCCGCTGTGCACTTAATCACGTAAAGAGATAGTATAATGAAGTATCTGGACGCAGCCTCTCAATGCATTTCGACCACATTTTAAGCTTAATTGACTGAATATGGTGTGTTATTGACTATCTACATCATTGTTTTTCTTTGTAAATTTATTATTTTGATATTTTTTTCAATTAGAAACATTCAATTGTACCGATTTCTCGTTATTTTTGCCAAAATCAAGAAATTTAACCATATATGGTCTTCTTGCTCCTAGAATTAGTCTATTTATTTGCCTTTGGGGATTTTTCTTCACGTATACTGATAGTAGACTTGCATTCTCAAAGAAAATTACCAAATCGAAGTTTTGATATGATAAATAGGGCCTGAATTCGATAAAATCGTATGGTACACCATGTGATGAATGTTCGAGAAAATGGAACTTTTGTTGAAATATAGCTTTCAAAAAAGAGTCAATTACACCTCGAAAAAAGGATAAATAATCGTAAAACCTGCTGGTGCCGATGTGAAATAGTTTATTTCACAGCTTCAAGGCTTAAAATCATGATGTATGATAAATTTGACAAATCTATAGGTGTAATCCAAGGAAATCGTTTTAGCGGGGAATCCCCTCAGTTTTGACTGGTGAACAGGGCAAAATAAAAGGTGTCACACTATTGGTCAAAACTATTGAAAATTTAAAAATAGCATATGAAATCAATGTACCATTCCTTGAAGTCGGGATGAATTGAGTTTTGAACCTGTTTTTGTCTTTTATGCAATCTATAGATCGATTTAAAAATAGATGAAATTTGTAAAATTTTCGAAACGGATAGAGGGGTGATGTAAAAAAGTGGAATTTGTGAGAAAACGGTATGCATGACCCCCTTTTTTTCTGTTATTTTCATGTGTGTCAAAGGTGTCCAAATCCAACGAGACCAAATTCATAATTATTGAAGGATTGGAAGTCACTCAAATTGAGCTAAATGATTAATCATACAAAGAAGGTTTTTATTTCCTTGGATGACACCTATAGGGGAAAATGGACAAAAACTAGTAAATGGGGTTTCATTGTTGATTATTTCAAGAGTTGGAACAGAAAGTGGATACATGCTTTTGATATCGATAATGTATTGCCTTAGTGACATTTTCAAAACGTTATCGATGAACGATCGAAATAAACGGTCATACTAATTAAAGAGCATCAATGTCCATGTATGAACAGTAATGACAGAACAAATATCGTACTTTAAATGCGAGAACTTCTCGAAAGAAAGACTTTCAGACTTATATGCATCGCTCTGCAGGTATTTCTGTAAGTGTTAATCTGATTAAGATCCCCGCTGTGCACTTAATCACGTAAAGAGATAGTATAATGAAGTATCTGGACGCAGCCTCTCAATGCATTTCGACCACATTTTAAGCTTAATTGACTGAATATGGTGTGTTATTGACTATCTACATCATTGTTTTTCTTTGTAAATTTATTATTTTGATATTTTTTTCAATTAGAAACATTCAATTGTACCGATTTCTCGTTATTTTTGCCAAAATCAAGAAATTTAACCATATATGGTCTTCTTGCTCCTAGAATTAGTCTATTTATTTGCCTTTGGGGATTTTTCTTCACGTATACTGATAGTAGACTTGCATTCTCAAAGAAAATTACCAAATCGAAGTTTTGATATGATAAATAGGGCCTGAATTCGATAAAATCGTATGGTACACCATGTGATGAATGTTCGAGAAAATGGAACTTTTGTTGAAATATAGCTTTCAAAAAAGAGTCAATTACACCTCGAAAAAAGGATAAATAATCGTAAAACCTGCTGGTGCCGATGTGAAATAGTTTATTTCACAGCTTCAAGGCTTAAAATCATGATGTATGATAAATTTGACAAATCTATAGGTGTAATCCAAGGAAATCGTTTTAGCGGGGAATCCCCTCAGTTTTGACTGGTGAACAGGGCAAAATAAAAGGTGTCACACTATTGGTCAAAACTATTGAAAATTTAAAAATAGCACATGAAATCAATGTACCATTCCTTGAAGTCGGGATGAATTGAGTTTTGAACCTGTTTTTGTCTTTTATGCAATCTATAGATCGATTTAAAAATAGATGAAATTTGTAAAATTTTCGAAACGGATAGAGGGGTGATGTAAAAAAGTGGAATTTGTGAGAAAACGGTATGCATGACCCCCTTTTTTTCTGTTATTTTCATGTGTGTCAAAGGTGTCCAAATCCAACGAGACCAAATTCATAATTATTGAAGGATTGGAAGTCACTCAAATTGAGCTAAATGATTAATCATACAAAGAAGGTTTTTATTTCCTTGGATGACACCTATAGGGGAAAATGGACAAAAACTAGTAAATGGGGTTTCATTGTTGATTATTTCAAGAGTTGGAACAGAAAGTGGATACATGCTTTTGATATCGATAATGTATTGCCTTAGTGACATTTTCAAAACGTTATCGATGAACGATCGAAATAAACGGTCATACTAATTAAAGAGCATCAATGTCCATGTATGAACAGTAATGACAGAACAAATATCGTACTTTAAATGCGAGAACTTCTCGAAAGAAAGACTTTCAGACTTATATGCATCGCTCTGCAGGTATTTCTGTAAGTGTTAATCTGATTAAGATCCCCGCTGTGCACTTAATCACGTAAAGAGATAGTATAATGAAGTATCTGGACGCAGCCTCTCAATGCATTTCGACCACATTTTAAGCTTAATTGACTGAATATGGTGTGTTATTGACTATCTACATCATTGTTTTTCTTTGTAAATTTATTATTTTGATATTTTTTTCAATTAGAAACATTCAATTGTACCGATTTCTCGTTATTTTTGCCAAAATCAAGAAATTTAACCATATATGGTCTTCTTGCTCCTAGAATTAGTCTATTTATTTGCCTTTGGGGATTTTTCTTCACGTATACTGATAGTAGACTTGCATTCTCAAAGAAAATTACCAAATCGAAGTTTTGATATGATAAATAGGGCCTGAATTCGATAAAATCGTATGGTACACCATGTGATGAATGTTCGAGAAAATGGAACTTTTGTTGAAATATAGCTTTCAAAAAAGAGTCAATTACACCTCGAAAAAAGGATAAATAATCGTAAAACCTGCTGGTGCCGATGTGAAATAGTTTATTTCACAGCTTCAAGGCTTAAAATCATGATGTATGATAAATTTGACAAATCTATAGGTGTAATCCAAGGAAATCGTTTTAGCGGGGAATCCCCTCAGTTTTGACTGGTGAACAGGGCAAAATAAAAGGTGTCACACTATTGGTCAAAACTATTGAAAATTTAAAAATAGCACATGAAATCAATGTACCATTCCTTGAAGTCGGGATGAATTGAGTTTTGAACCTGTTTTTGTCTTTTATGCAATCTATAGATCGATTTAAAAATAGATGAAATTTGTAAAATTTTCGAAACGGATAGAGGGGTGATGTAAAAAAGTGGAATTTGTGAGAAAACAGTATGCATGACCCCCTTTTTTTCTGTTATTTTCATGTGTGTCAAAGGTGTCCAAATCCAACGAGACCAAATTCATAATTATTGAAGGATTGGAAGTCACTCAAATTGAGCTAAATGATTAATCATACAAAGAAGGTTTTTATTTCCTTGGATGACACCTATAGGGGAAAATGGACAAAAACTAGTAAATGGGGTTTCATTGTTGATTATTTCAAGAGTTGGAACAGAAAGTGGATACATGCTTTTGATATCGATAATGTATTGCCTTAGTGACATTTTCAAAACGTTATCGATGAACGATCGAAATAAACGGTCATACTAATTAAAGAGCATCAATGTCCATGTATGAACAGTAATGACAGAACAAATATCGTACTTTAAATGCGAGAACTTCTCGAAAGAAAGACTTTCAGACTTATATGCATCGCTCTGCAGGTATTTCTGTAAGTGTTAATCTGATTAAGATCCCCGCTGTGCACTTAATCACGTAAAGAGATAGTATAATGAAGTATCTGGACGCAGCCTCTCAATGCATTTCGACCACATTTTAAGCTTAATTGACTGAATATGGTGTGTTATTGACTATCTACATCATTGTTTTTCTTTGTAAATTTATTATTTTGATATTTTTTTCAATTAGAAACATTCAATTGTACCGATTTCTCGTTATTTTTGCCAAAATCAAGAAATTTAACCATATATGGTCTTCTTGCTCCTAGAATTAGTCTATTTATTTGCCTTTGGGGATTTTTCTTCACGTATACTGATAGTAGACTTGCATTCTCAAAGAAAATTACCAAATCGAAGTTTTGATATGATAAATAGGGCCTGAATTCGATAAAATCGTATGGTACACCATGTGATGAATGTTC
Organism: Pinctada fucata; assembly: GCA_028142955.1. NCBI lineage: Eukaryota > Metazoa > Mollusca > Bivalvia > Pterioida > Pteriidae > Pinctada > Pinctada fucata. Next base: position 27,656,080 of record AP027114.1, read on the forward strand.
GAGAAAATGGAACTTTTGTTGAAATATAGCTTTCAAAAAAGAGTCAATTACACCTCGAAAAAAGGATAAATAATCATAAAACCTGCTGGTGCCGATGTGAAATAGTTTATTTCACAGCTTCAAGGCTTAAAATCATGATGTATGATAAATTTGACAAATCTATAGGTGTAATCCAAGGAAATCGTTTTAGCGGGGAATCCCCTCAGTTTTGACTGGTGAACAGGGCAAAATAAATGGTGTCACACTATTGGTCAAAACTATTGAAAATTTAAAAATAGCACATGAAATCAATGTACCATTCCTTGAAGTCGGGATGAATTGAGTTTTGAACCTGTTTTTGTCTTTTATGCAATCTATAGATCGATTTAAAAATAGATGAAATTTGTAAAATTTTCGAAACGGATAGAGGGGTGATGTAAAAAAGTGGAATTTGTGAGAAAACGGTATGCATGACCCCCTTTTTTTCTGTTATTTTCATGTGTGTCAAAGGTGTCCAAATCCAACGAGACCAAATTCATAATTATTGAAGGATTGGAAGTCACTCAAATTGAGCTAAATGATTAATCATACAAAGAAGGTTTTTATTTCCTTGGATGACACCTATAGGGGAAAATGGACAAAAACTAGTAAATGGGGTTTCATTGTTGATTATTTCAAGAGTTGGAACAGAAAGTGGATACATGCTTTTGATATCGATAATGTATTGCCTTAGTGACATTTTCAAAACGTTATCGATGAACGATCGAAATAAACGGTCATACTAATTAAAGAGCATCAATGTCCATGTATGAACAGTAATGACAGAACAAATATCGTACTTTAAATGCGAGAACTTCTCGAAAGAAAGACTTTCAGACTTATATGCATCGCTCTGCAGGTATTTCTGTAAGTGTTAATCTGATTAAGATCCCCGCTGTGCACTTAATCACGTAAAGAGATAGTATAATGAAGTATCTGGACGCAGCCTCTCAATGCATTTCGACCACATTTTAAGCTTAATTGACTGAATATGGTGTGTTATTGACTATCTACATCATTGTTTTTCTTTGTAAATTTATTATTTTGATATTTTTTTCAATTAGAAACATTCAATTGTACCGATTTCTCGTTATTTTTGCCAAAATCAAGAAATTTAACCATATATGGTCTTCTTGCTCCTAGAATTAGTCTATTTATTTGCCTTTGGGGATTTTTCTTCACGTATACTGATAGTAGACTTGCATTCTCAAAGAAAATTACCAAATCGAAGTTTTGATATGATAAATAGGGCCTGAATTCGATAAAATCGTATGGTACACCATGTGATGAATGTTCGAGAAAATGGAACTTTTGTTGAAATATAGCTTTCAAAAAAGAGTCAATTACACCTCGAAAAAAGGATAAATAATCGTAAAACCTGCTGGTGCCGATGTGAAATAGTTTATTTCACAGCTTCAAGGCTTAAAATCATGATGTATGATAAATTTGACAAATCTATAGGTGTAATCCAAGGAAATCGTTTTAGCGGGGAATCCCCTCAGTTTTGACTGGTGAACAGGGCAAAATAAAAGGTGTCACACTATTGGTCAAAACTATTGAAAATTTAAAAATAGCACATGAAATCAATGTACCATTCCTTGAAGTCGGGATGAATTGAGTTTTGAACCTGTTTTTGTCTTTTATGCAATCTATAGATCGATTTAAAAATAGATGAAATTTGTAAAATTTTCGAAACGGATAGAGGGGTGATGTAAAAAAGTGGAATTTGTGAGAAAACGGTATGCATGACCCCCTTTTTTTCTGTTATTTTCATGTGTGTCAAAGGTGTCCAAATCCAACGAGACCAAATTCATAATTATTGAAGGATTGGAAGTCACTCAAATTGAGCTAAATGATTAATCATACAAAGAAGGTTTTTATTTCCTTGGATGACACCTATAGGGGAAAATGGACAAAAACTAGTAAATGGGGTTTCATTGTTGATTATTTCAAGAGTTGGAACAGAAAGTGGATACATGCTTTTGATATCGATAATGTATTGCCTTAGTGACATTTTCAAAACGTTATCGATGAACGATCGAAATAAACGGTCATACTAATTAAAGAGCATCAATGTCCATGTATGAACAGTAATGACAGAACAAATATCGTACTTTAAATGCGAGAACTTCTCGAAAGAAAGACTTTCAGACTTATATGCATCGCTCTGCAGGTATTTCTGTAAGTGTTAATCTGATTAAGATCCCCGCTGTGCACTTAATCACGTAAAGAGATAGTATAATGAAGTATCTGGACGCAGCCTCTCAATGCATTTCGACCACATTTTAAGCTTAATTGACTGAATATGGTGTGTTATTGACTATCTACATCATTGTTTTTCTTTGTAAATTTATTATTTTGATATTTTTTTCAATTAGAAACATTCAATTGTACCGATTTCTCGTTATTTTTGCCAAAATCAAGAAATTTAACCATATATGGTCTTCTTGCTCCTAGAATTAGTCTATTTATTTGCCTTTGGGGATTTTTCTTCACGTATACTGATAGTAGACTTGCATTCTCAAAGAAAATTACCAAATCGAAGTTTTGATATGATAAATAGGGCCTGAATTCGATAAAATCGTATGGTACACCATGTGATGAATGTTCGAGAAAATGGAACTTTTGTTGAAATATAGCTTTCAAAAAAGAGTCAATTACACCTCGAAAAAAGGATAAATAATCGTAAAACCTGCTGGTGCCGATGTGAAATAGTTTATTTCACAGCTTCAAGGCTTAAAATCATGATGTATGATAAATTTGACAAATCTATAGGTGTAATCCAAGGAAATCGTTTTAGCGGGGAATCCCCTCAGTTTTGACTGGTGAACAGGGCAAAATAAAAGGTGTCACACTATTGGTCAAAACTATTGAAAATTTAAAAATAGCACATGAAATCAATGTACCATTCCTTGAAGTCGGGATGAATTGAGTTTTGAACCTGTTTTTGTCTTTTATGCAATCTATAGATCGATTTAAAAATAGATGAAATTTGTAAAATTTTCGAAACGGATAGAGGGGTGATGTAAAAAAGTGGAATTTGTGAGAAAACGGTATGCATGACCCCCTTTTTTTCTGTTATTTTCATGTGTGTCAAAGGTGTCCAAATCCAACGAGACCAAATTCATAATTATTGAAGGATTGGAAGTCACTCAAATTGAGCTAAATGATTAATCATACAAAGAAGGTTTTTATTTCCTTGGATGACACCTATAGGGGAAAATGGACAAAAACTAGTAAATGGGGTTTCATTGTTGATTATTTCAAGAGTTGGAACAGAAAGTGGATACATGCTTTTGATATCGATAATGTATTGCCTTAGTGACATTTTCAAAACGTTATCGATGAACGATCGAAATAAACGGTCATACTAATTAAAGAGCATCAATGTCCATGTATGAACAGTAATGACAGAACAAATATCGTACTTTAAATGCGAGAACTTCTCGAAAGAAAGACTTTCAGACTTATATGCATCGCTCTGCAGGTATTTCTGTAAGTGTTAATCTGATTAAGATCCCCGCTGTGCACTTAATCACGTAAAGAGATAGTATAATGAAGTATCTGGACGCAGCCTCTCAATGCATTTCGACCACATTTTAAGCTTAATTGACTGAATATGGTGTGTTATTGACTATCTACATCATTGTTTTTCTTTGTAAATTTATTATTTTGATATTTTTTTCAATTAGAAACATTCAATTGTACCGATTTCTCGTTATTTTTGCCAAAATCAAGAAATTTAACCATATATGGTCTTCTTGCTCCTAGAATTAGTCTATTTATTTGCCTTTGGGGATTTTTCTTCACGTATACTGATAGTAGACTTGCATTCTCAAAGAAAATTACCAAATCGAAGTTTTGATATGATAAATAGGGCCTGAATTCGATAAAATCGTATGGTACACCATGTGATGAATGTTCGAGAAAATGGAACTTTTGTTGAAATATAGCTTTCAAAAAAGAGTCAATTACACCTCGAAAAAAGGATAAATAATCGTAAAACCTGCTGGTGCCGATGTGAAATAGTTTATTTCACAGCTTCAAGGCTTAAAATCATGATGTATGATAAATTTGACAAATCTATAGGTGTAATCCAAGGAAATCGTTTTAGCGGGGAATCCCCTCAGTTTTGACTGGTGAACAGGGCAAAATAAAAGGTGTCACACTATTGGTCAAAACTATTGAAAATTTAAAAATAGCACATGAAATCAATGTACCATTCCTTGAAGTCGGGATGAATTGAGTTTTGAACCTGTTTTTGTCTTTTATGCAATCTATAGATCGATTTAAAAATAGATGAAATTTGTAAAATTTTCGAAACGGATAGAGGGGTGATGTAAAAAAGTGGAATTTGTGAGAAAACGGTATGCATGACCCCCTTTTTTTCTGTTATTTTCATGTGTGTCAAAGGTGTCCAAATCCAACGAGACCAAATTCATAATTATTGAAGGATTGGAAGTCACTCAAATTGAGCTAAATGATTAATCATACAAAGAAGGTTTTTATTTCCTTGGATGACACCTATAGGGGAAAATGGACAAAAACTAGTAAATGGGGTTTCATTGTTGATTATTTCAAGAGTTGGAACAGAAAGTGGATACATGCTTTTGATATCGATAATGTATTGCCTTAGTGACATTTTCAAAACGTTATCGATGAACGATCGAAATAAACGGTCATACTAATTAAAGAGCATCAATGTCCATGTATGAACAGTAATGACAGAACAAATATCGTACTTTAAATGCGAGAACTTCTCGAAAGAAAGACTTTCAGACTTATATGCATCGCTCTGCAGGTATTTCTGTAAGTGTTAATCTGATTAAGATCCCCGCTGTGCACTTAATCACGTAAAGAGATAGTATAATGAAGTATCTGGACGCAGCCTCTCAATGCATTTCGACCACATTTTAAGCTTAATTGACTGAATATGGTGTGTTATTGACTATCTACATCATTGTTTTTCTTTGTAAATTTATTATTTTGATATTTTTTTCAATTAGAAACATTCAATTGTACCGATTTCTCGTTATTTTTGCCAAAATCAAGAAATTTAACCATATATGGTCTTCTTGCTCCTAGAATTAGTCTATTTATTTGCCTTTGGGGATTTTTCTTCACGTATACTGATAGTAGACTTGCATTCTCAAAGAAAATTACCAAATCGAAGTTTTGATATGATAAATAGGGCCTGAATTCGATAAAATCGTATGGTACACCATGTGATGAATGTTCGAGAAAATGGAACTTTTGTTGAAATATAGCTTTCAAAAAAGAGTCAATTACACCTCGAAAAAAGGATAAATAATCGTAAAACCTGCTGGTGCCGATGTGAAATAGTTTATTTCACAGCTTCAAGGCTTAAAATCATGATGTATGATAAATTTGACAAATCTATAGGTGTAATCCAAGGAAATCGTTTTAGCGGGGAATCCCCTCAGTTTTGACTGGTGAACAGGGCAAAATAAAAGGTGTCACACTATTGGTCAAAACTATTGAAAATTTAAAAATAGCACATGAAATCAATGTACCATTCCTTGAAGTCGGGATGAATTGAGTTTTGAACCTGTTTTTGTCTTTTATGCAATCTATAGATCGATTTAAAAATAGATGAAATTTGTAAAATTTTCGAAACGGATAGAGGGGTGATGTAAAAAAGTGGAATTTGTGAGAAAACGGTATGCATGACCCCCTTTTTTTCTGTTATTTTCATGTGTGTCAAAGGTGTCCAAATCCAACGAGACCAAATTCATAATTATTGAAGGATTGGAAGTCACTCAAATTGAGCTAAATGATTAATCATACAAAGAAGGTTTTTATTTCCTTGGATGACACCTATAGGGGAAAATGGACAAAAACTAGTAAATGGGGTTTCATTGTTGATTATTTCAAGAGTTGGAACAGAAAGTGGATACATGCTTTTGATATCGATAATGTATTGCCTTAGTGACATTTTCAAAACGTTATCGATGAACGATCGAAATAAACGGTCATACTAATTAAAGAGCATCAATGTCCATGTATGAACAGTAATGACAGAACAAATATCGTACTTTAAATGCGAGAACTTCTCGAAAGAAAGACTTTCAGACTTATATGCATCGCTCTGCAGGTATTTCTGTAAGTGTTAATCTGATTAAGATCCCCGCTGTGCACTTAATCACGTAAAGAGATAGTATAATGAAGTATCTGGACGCAGCCTCTCAATGCATTTCGACCACATTTTAAGCTTAATTGACTGAATATGGTGTGTTATTGACTATCTACATCATTGTTTTTCTTTGTAAATTTATTATTTTGATATTTTTTTCAATTAGAAACATTCAATTGTACCGATTTCTCGTTATTTTTGCCAAAATCAAGAAATTTAACCATATATGGTCTTCTTGCTCCTAGAATTAGTCTATTTATTTGCCTTTGGGGATTTTTCTTCACGTATACTGATAGTAGACTTGCATTCTCAAAGAAAATTACCAAATCGAAGTTTTGATATGATAAATAGGGCCTGAATTCGATAAAATCGTATGGTACACCATGTGATGAATGTTCGAGAAAATGGAACTTTTGTTGAAATATAGCTTTCAAAAAAGAGTCAATTACACCTCGAAAAAAGGATAAATAATCGTAAAACCTGCTGGTGCCGATGTGAAATAGTTTATTTCACAGCTTCAAGGCTTAAAATCATGATGTATGATAAATTTGACAAATCTATAGGTGTAATCCAAGGAAATCGTTTTAGCGGGGAATCCCCTCAGTTTTGACTGGTGAACAGGGCAAAATAAAAGGTGTCACACTATTGGTCAAAACTATTGAAAATTTAAAAATAGCACATGAAATCAATGTACCATTCCTTGAAGTCGGGATGAATTGAGTTTTGAACCTGTTTTTGTCTTTTATGCAATCTATAGATCGATTTAAAAATAGATGAAATTTGTAAAATTTTCGAAACGGATAGAGGGGTGATGTAAAAAAGTGGAATTTGTGAGAAAACGGTATGCATGACCCCCTTTTTTTCTGTTATTTTCATGTGTGTCAAAGGTGTCCAAATCCAACGAGACCAAATTCATAATTATTGAAGGATTGGAAGTCACTCAAATTGAGCTAAATGATTAATCATACAAAGAAGGTTTTTATTTCCTTGGATGACACCTATAGGGGAAAATGGACAAAAACTAGTAAATGGGGTTTCATTGTTGATTATTTCAAGAGTTGGAACAGAAAGTGGATACATGCTTTTGATATCGATAATGTATTGCCTTAGTGACATTTTCAAAACGTTATCGATGAACGATCGAAATAAACGGTCATACTAATTAAAGAGCATCAATGTCCATGTATGAACAGTAATGACAGAACAAATATCGTACTTTAAATGCGAGAACTTCTCGAAAGAAAGACTTTCAGACTTATATGCATCGCTCTGCAGGTATTTCTGTAAGTGTTAATCTGATTAAGATCCCCGCTGTGCACTTAATCACGTAAAGAGATAGTATAATGAAGTATCTGGACGCAGCCTCTCAATGCATTTCGACCACATTTTAAGCTTAATTGACTGAATATGGTGTGTTATTGACTATCTACATCATTGTTTTTCTTTGTAAATTTATTATTTTGATATTTTTTTCAATTAGAAACATTCAATTGTACCGATTTCTCGTTATTTTTGCCAAAATCAAGAAATTTAACCATATATGGTCTTCTTGCTCCTAGAATTAGTCTATTTATTTGCCTTTGGGGATTTTTCTTCACGTATACTGATAGTAGACTTGCATTCTCAAAGAAAATTACCAAATCGAAGTTTTGATATGATAAATAGGGCCTGAATTCGATAAAATCGTATGGTACACCATGTGATGAATGTTCGAGAAAATGGAACTTTTGTTGAAATATAGCTTTCAAAAAAGAGTCAATTACACCTCGAAAAAAGGATAAATAATCGTAAAACCTGCTGGTGCCGATGTGAAATAGTTTATTTCACAGCTTCAAGGCTTAAAATCATGATGTATGATAAATTTGACAAATCTATAGGTGTAATCCAAGGAAATCGTTTTAGCGGGGAATCCCCTCAGTTTTGACTGGTGAACAGGGCAAAATAAAAGGTGTCACACTATTGGTCAAAACTATTGAAAATTTAAAAATAGCACATGAAATCAATGTACCATTCCTTGAAGTCGGGATGAATTGAGTTTTGAACCTGTTTTTGTCTTTTATGCAATCTATAGATCGATTTAAAAATAGATGAAATTTGTAAAATTTTCGAAACGGATAGAGGGGTGATGTAAAAAAGTGGAATTTGTGAGAAAACGGTATGCATGACCCCCTTTTTTTCTGTTATTTTCATGTGTGTCAAAGGTGTCCAAATCCAACGAGACCAAATTCATAATTATTGAAGGATTGGAAGTCACTCAAATTGAGCTAAATGATTAATCATACAAAGAAGGTTTTTATTTCCTTGGATGACACCTATAGGGGAAAATGGACAAAAACTAGTAAATGGGGTTTCATTGTTGATTATTTCAAGAGTTGGAACAGAAAGTGGATACATGCTTTTGATATCGATAATGTATTGCCTTAGTGACATTTTCAAAACGTTATCGATGAACGATCGAAATAAACGGTCATACTAATTAAAGAGCATCAATGTCCATGTATGAACAGTAATGACAGAACAAATATCGTACTTTAAATGCGAGAACTTCTCGAAAGAAAGACTTTCAGACTTATATGCATCGCTCTGCAGGTATTTCTGTAAGTGTTAATCTGATTAAGATCCCCGCTGTGCACTTAATCACGTAAAGAGATAGTATAATGAAGTATCTGGACGCAGCCTCTCAATGCATTTCGACCACATTTTAAGCTTAATTGACTGAATATGGTGTGTTATTGACTATCTACATCATTGTTTTTCTTTGTAAATTTATTATTTTGATATTTTTTTCAATTAGAAACATTCAATTGTACCGATTTCTCGTTATTTTTGCCAAAATCAAGAAATTTAACCATATATGGTCTTCTTGCTCCTAGAATTAGTCTATTTATTTGCCTTTGGGGATTTTTCTTCACGTATACTGATAGTAGACTTGCATTCTCAAAGAAAATTACCAAATCGAAGTTTTGATATGATAAATAGGGCCTGAATTCGATAAAATCGTATGGTACACCATGTGATGAATGTTCGAGAAAATGGAACTTTTGTTGAAATATAGCTTTCAAAAAAGAGTCAATTACACCTCGAAAAAAGGATAAATAATCGTAAAACCTGCTGGTGCCGATGTGAAATAGTTTATTTCACAGCTTCAAGGCTTAAAATCATGATGTATGATAAATTTGACAAATCTATAGGTGTAATCCAAGGAAATCGTTTTAGCGGGGAATCCCCTCAGTTTTGACTGGTGAACAGGGCAAAATAAAAGGTGTCACACTATTGGTCAAAACTATTGAAAATTTAAAAATAGCACATGAAATCAATGTACCATTCCTTGAAGTCGGGATGAATTGAGTTTTGAACCTGTTTTTGTCTTTTATGCAATCTATAGATCGATTTAAAAATAGATGAAATTTGTAAAATTTTCGAAACGGATAGAGGGGTGATGTAAAAAAGTGGAATTTGTGAGAAAACGGTATGCATGACCCCCTTTTTTTCTGTTATTTTCATGTGTGTCAAAGGTGTCCAAATCCAACGAGACCAAATTCATAATTATTGAAGGATTGGAAGTCACTCAAATTGAGCTAAATGATTAATCATACAAAGAAGGTTTTTATTTCCTTGGATGACACCTATAGGGGAAAATGGACAAAAACTAGTAAATGGGGTTTCATTGTTGATTATTTCAAGAGTTGGAACAGAAAGTGGATACATGCTTTTGATATCGATAATGTATTGCCTTAGTGACATTTTCAAAACGTTATCGATGAACGATCGAAATAAACGGTCATACTAATTAAAGAGCATCAATGTCCATGTATGAACAGTAATGACAGAACAAATATCGTACTTTAAATGCGAGAACTTCTCGAAAGAAAGACTTTCAGACTTATATGCATCGCTCTGCAGGTATTTCTGTAAGTGTTAATCTGATTAAGATCCCCGCTGTGCACTTAATCACGTAAAGAGATAGTATAATGAAGTATCTGGACGCAGCCTCTCAATGCATTTCGACCACATTTTAAGCTTAATTGACTGAATATGGTGTGTTATTGACTATCTACATCATTGTTTTTCTTTGTAAATTTATTATTTTGATATTTTTTTCAATTAGAAACATTCAATTGTACCGATTTCTCGTTATTTTTGCCAAAATCAAGAAATTTAACCATATATGGTCTTCTTGCTCCTAGAATTAGTCTATTTATTTGCCTTTGGGGATTTTTCTTCACGTATACTGATAGTAGACTTGCATTCTCAAAGAAAATTACCAAATCGAAGTTTTGATATGATAAATAGGGCCTGAATTCGATAAAATCGTATGGTACACCATGTGATGAATGTTCGAGAAAATGGAACTTTTGTTGAAATATAGCTTTCAAAAAAGAGTCAATTACACCTCGAAAAAAGGATAAATAATCGTAAAACCTGCTGGTGCCGATGTGAAATAGTTTATTTCACAGCTTCAAGGCTTAAAATCATGATGTATGATAAATTTGACAAATCTATAGGTGTAATCCAAGGAAATCGTTTTAGCGGGGAATCCCCTCAGTTTTGACTGGTGAACAGGGCAAAATAAAAGGTGTCACACTATTGGTCAAAACTATTGAAAATTTAAAAATAGCACATGAAATCAATGTACCATTCCTTGAAGTCGGGATGAATTGAGTTTTGAACCTGTTTTTGTCTTTTATGCAATCTATAGATCGATTTAAAAATAGATGAAATTTGTAAAATTTTCGAAACGGATAGAGGGGTGATGTAAAAAAGTGGAATTTGTGAGAAAACGGTATGCATGACCCCCTTTTTTTCTGTTATTTTCATGTGTGTCAAAGGTGTCCAAATCCAACGAGACCAAATTCATAATTATTGAAGGATTGGAAGTCACTCAAATTGAGCTAAATGATTAATCATACAAAGAAGGTTTTTATTTCCTTGGATGACACCTATAGGGGAAAATGGACAAAAACTAGTAAATGGGGTTTCATTGTTGATTATTTCAAGAGTTGGAACAGAAAGTGGATACATGCTTTTGATATCGATAATGTATTGCCTTAGTGACATTTTCAAAACGTTATCGATGAACGATCGAAATAAACGGTCATACTAATTAAAGAGCATCAATGTCCATGTATGAACAGTAATGACAGAACAAATATCGTACTTTAAATGCGAGAACTTCTCGAAAGAAAGACTTTCAGACTTATATGCATCGCTCTGCAGGTATTTCTGTAAGTGTTAATCTGATTAAGATCCCCGCTGTGCACTTAATCACGTAAAGAGATAGTATAATGAAGTATCTGGACGCAGCCTCTCAATGCATTTCGACCACATTTTAAGCTTAATTGACTGAATATGGTGTGTTATTGACTATCTACATCATTGTTTTTCTTTGTAAATTTATTATTTTGATATTTTTTTCAATTAGAAACATTCAATTGTACCGATTTCTCGTTATTTTTGCCAAAATCAAGAAATTTAACCATATATGGTCTTCTTGCTCCTAGAATTAGTCTATTTATTTGCCTTTGGGGATTTTTCTTCACGTATACTGATAGTAGACTTGCATTCTCAAAGAAAATTACCAAATCGAAGTTTTGATATGATAAATAGGGCCTGAATTCGATAAAATCGTATGGTACACCATGTGATGAATGTTCGAGAAAATGGAACTTTTGTTGAAATATAGCTTTCAAAAAAGAGTCAATTACACCTCGAAAAAAGGATAAATAATCGTAAAACCTGCTGGTGCCGATGTGAAATAGTTTATTTCACAGCTTCAAGGCTTAAAATCATGATGTATGATAAATTTGACAAATCTATAGGTGTAATCCAAGGAAATCGTTTTAGCGGGGAATCCCCTCAGTTTTGACTGGTGAACAGGGCAAAATAAAAGGTGTCACACTATTGGTCAAAACTATTGAAAATTTAAAAATAGCACATGAAATCAATGTACCATTCCTTGAAGTCGGGATGAATTGAGTTTTGAACCTGTTTTTGTCTTTTATGCAATCTATAGATCGATTTAAAAATAGATGAAATTTGTAAAATTTTCGAAACGGATAGAGGGGTGATGTAAAAAAGTGGAATTTGTGAGAAAACGGTATGCATGACCCCCTTTTTTTCTGTTATTTTCATGTGTGTCAAAGGTGTCCAAATCCAACGAGACCAAATTCATAATTATTGAAGGATTGGAAGTCACTCAAATTGAGCTAAATGATTAATCATACAAAGAAGGTTTTTATTTCCTTGGATGACACCTATAGGGGAAAATGGACAAAAACTAGTAAATGGGGTTTCATTGTTGATTATTTCAAGAGTTGGAACAGAAAGTGGATACATGCTTTTGATATCGATAATGTATTGCCTTAGTGACATTTTCAAAACGTTATCGATGAACGATCGAAATAAACGGTCATACTAATTAAAGAGCATCAATGTCCATGTATGAACAGTAATGACAGAACAAATATCGTACTTTAAATGCGAGAACTTCTCGAAAGAAAGACTTTCAGACTTATATGCATCGCTCTGCAGGTATTTCTGTAAGTGTTAATCTGATTAAGATCCCCGCTGTGCACTTAATCACGTAAAGAGATAGTATAATGAAGTATCTGGACGCAGCCTCTCAATGCATTTCGACCACATTTTAAGCTTAATTGACTGAATATGGTGTGTTATTGACTATCTACATCATTGTTTTTCTTTGTAAATTTATTATTTTGATATTTTTTTCAATTAGAAACATTCAATTGTACCGATTTCTCGTTATTTTTGCCAAAATCAAGAAATTTAACCATATATGGTCTTCTTGCTCCTAGAATTAGTCTATTTATTTGCCTTTGGGGATTTTTCTTCACGTATACTGATAGTAGACTTGCATTCTCAAAGAAAATTACCAAATCGAAGTTTTGATATGATAAATAGGGCCTGAATTCGATAAAATCGTATGGTACACCATGTGATGAATGTTCGAGAAAATGGAACTTTTGTTGAAATATAGCTTTCAAAAAAGAGTCAATTACACCTCGAAAAAAGGATAAATAATCGTAAAACCTGCTGGTGCCGATGTGAAATAGTTTATTTCACAGCTTCAAGGCTTAAAATCATGATGTATGATAAATTTGACAAATCTATAGGTGTAATCCAAGGAAATCGTTTTAGCGGGGAATCCCCTCAGTTTTGACTGGTGAACAGGGCAAAATAAAAGGTGTCACACTATTGGTCAAAACTATTGAAAATTTAAAAATAGCACATGAAATCAATGTACCATTCCTTGAAGTCGGGATGAATTGAGTTTTGAACCTGTTTTTGTCTTTTATGCAATCTATAGATCGATTTAAAAATAGATGAAATTTGTAAAATTTTCGAAACGGATAGAGGGGTGATGTAAAAAAGTGGAATTTGTGAGAAAACGGTATGCATGACCCCCTTTTTTTCTGTTATTTTCATGTGTGTCAAAGGTGTCCAAATCCAACGAGACCAAATTCATAATTATTGAAGGATTGGAAGTCACTCAAATTGAGCTAAATGATTAATCATACAAAGAAGGTTTTTATTTCCTTGGATGACACCTATAACCATATCAGTTGATTTGAATAAGTAAAGGAACCTTGCGTGATACCATTTCGACTACAAACGGACAACTGCAAATCGCAGATGACCTGATAGATCGTGAACCCAAAAATCGAACAAAGCAATTTCTATTGTAAAGTATATCAGACTATTGTTTTGACAAGTACACAGGAGCGTACATTTTGTACCTTCGGTTTGTGAATTCAACCATGCATGGAATGACAATATGCTAAGCTATGGCTATTGCATAATCTTACATAAGGAGGAGAGGGCCGGTGTTTCATGAAAGTGACGACCATACCATTTGAAGAGAGGAAAATGGAAAGGGGTAGGGGTGATACATTAGCAGCAAAATAATTAGCAGCAAAATAATTTAAAATAACTTGATGAATGTAAATAATATAAACTGTTTTGTGGTTATATGTTGTCACGTACGCTTATAATTGAGTAAAAATAAAACTTTAAAAAAAATCAACCAACACGTACCTTCCCCTTGGAAAAAAACCAATCAGCAAAAAAAAAAAAAATAATAATAATAATAATAATTGATACAATAAACCGGCAAAATAACCTAACCAATCCCCCAACCAACCACCCCCCCCCCCCGTGCCAAAAGAAGATTAACAAGATTTATATATCAATACTATTTGTAACTATCTTTTATTGCTGCTCGTTATTGTAAAGTCATATTAATTAAAACAAACAAACAAACAAGACAAATAAAAAAAACAAACAAACAAACAAACAAAAAAAAGGGGGCAGAAAAACAAAAATACCTTAACTGCAAAATGAAGCCTTCTCGAATAGTGACGACAATTTCTTTAATTCGAGTCTGGACTGCAGAATCAAACATTTTAGAGTCGGGCATGTCAAGAAAATAACTCGATCAAGATGTAAAGATCGAAGGACTTATTTATAAATCCTATAAAATCCTTGATGTAAATAAATCTGATTTTGTAATTATGTTTAGTTGTTATTCTGGGTATCATTATTTTGTTCACAATTAATAGTTTAACAATAATTAAATTGATAAAAAAGTTAAAAACAAACATAGCAAAAACAAAAAAGGAACGAAAACAAACTTGTGACCAAATTGCGTAATCTTACACAGTTTTCACGCATCGCAGCTGGGTATTCGTAACGTGTTGAAATTGACGATCATTCCAGGAGAGAGAGAAAGAGAGAGAGAGGGGGGTCTAAAAAAAGAAAGAAAGAAAAAGAACCCAAAAATATTAATCAAAGAATAAAGCCAATGTCGTATGTAATTTCGGCAATTTATTCATTAGTAGTCCTAATGAATATGGTAATTGATCAAAATTGCTAGTAATGTACGTAGCTTCTCTCTGACCATTGCGTAATCTTACATAACACAGTCTTAGCGGGATAGGAGTATATATGCGAAAGAGTCCATTCCAGTAGAGGGGAGGTCTACGATATCAATGTTTTGATGCTTACATGTATCAGGCTAAAACTGATAACTGAAATAATTTTTTTTTTAATTGTTATGAATTAACAAAACAAGCAGATGTGACGACCATTCCATTCGCGGAAAGGAGAAAAAAAAAAAGGGGGGGGGGGGTCATTGCAGCAGAAAATAGTTCGGTATATATAAATAATTGTAAATGTTTGCTGGTCTCTCTGGATATCTTCATTTTGTTCAATATGGTAAACTAATTATTGTTTCTGACGATGATTATGATTATCAGTGAAAAATGAACAACAGTAAAGCAAATAAAATACAATGTAGCCTGCCTTCCTCTCTGAATACCCGGACGGGTCGTAAATTGTGTCAAGCTGCGAGGCCCTGCTACTGTATTATGTAAGATTACGCAATTTCGTCTCAGTACTCGGCCATCTTAGCTACAACCCCCTCCCTTCTCTTCAGTTTATGGGATTAATTGATTATCAGAGTTCAATCCATGGGGCCCTCATATATGTGTTGAAAATCAGATCCGCTCGCTCGTCCCTCCCTAATACTAATCTCATGACGGCCAGACTGGGGGGGGGGGGGGGGGGGGGGCGCTATAGGTGGGTACGGCAAGGGCATCCAGGTGTTGTGGCACTTTATAAAAGCCGGACCATCCTGCACGCAGTATATAATTATACAACACTCTTGCAGTGGAAATCGGAAATTTTGTAGAAAGAGTTATGAGGCATCCCAAATGGGGAATGGTCTGACAAGAATAAACTGCAACAGGCAATTGGTCGAATGTAACATAGGGCTGCCAGGTGCCCAAACAGAGAAAAACTGTCGAACACCACAACGTTGTAGGGCGGATCATTGAAATTTACATGTAAAATCTAATCATATTTTAAAAATAAAAATCACTTCCTCAAATAAATAAGCCCAGAGAGACAACACATCAGAATAAACCAATCGGTATATTACCCCCCCCCCCCCCCCCACCCGAAAAAGAAATAATAATAAAAATTAAAGAGTCAGTGGCGGATCCAGCGCCCCCTTTGCCGGGGGGTCAAGGGGCGAATTTTGGCGATTTTTACTGAAAATGGGCCAAAATATAGGGTTTTTTGGAAAATTTGGGGTCAGTGCCGGGGGGGGCGGACGCCCCCCTCCGCACCCCCCTGAATCCGCCACTGAGAGTAGATAAATAACGAAACAAGTCCATAGTAAGATTCCGCCCACAGCCTAAATAGTACAGAGCAGACCATAGTAATATACATGCAATGTAGCAGGGCGGGCTTTTCACACCTCGCCGCTGACGACGGACACTTCGATGAATGGAGGAAGAAAACGGGGGCCGGGGGGGGGGGGGTGAGGTCTTGATAGCAGAAAGTAATTCCAGTTGGTTTTTGATATAAAAATTAAAAATTTGTACGGTTGCTCCTTGTCCCCCACCCCCAACGCAGCTATTGTGTTAATTCACTAGGCTCTGAAGCTTTCATTTCCAAGAGACATTTCTAATGTTATTGCCTAATCGTACATAACAAATTATGTGACGATCCGGCGTGGAAATAAAGCAGGAGAGTGGGTTGTCTTTGTAGCAGAGACATTGTACGTCTTGTTTTCTTACATTGTCTATTTACTTAGAACTTTGACTTTCTACATCACTCATGAATGCTCATGGTAAAACCAATTAAGTGAAAAAATGTAGCTTGCTTTATTAGTTGGGGATCCAGCGCCCCTTGCCGGGGATCAAGGACGAATTTTGCCGATTCTTAGTGAAAGGGCCAAAATATGGGGTTTTGGGGAAAATTTTGGGTCAGTACGAAGATCCGCCCCACCCCCTGATTCCGCCCATGTTTATACAGAAATCTATATCTATGTGTGCCTTGGTAGGCGGCACACGGAGATTTGCTGGTATTGGGACTTTGACGGGACGGGGACGTCCTTTCTGAATCTTACCGACTTTTTACGGCGTGGAATTATCAATTAGGCACGGTCCATTTGATATTCTGGGGGGGGGGGGGGGGGGGCCTTGGGTTTTTTTTGAAAAAAATAATTTTGCTCTGAATTTTGATGAAAAAAATAAATTTGCTTATGGTGTGACGGAAAAAAATAATCTTGCTCTCACAAGTAATCTGAATTTGAAGAATAACCATAAAATTCGCTTAAAATTCCTGAAAATTTTTCGGCTCGCTTCGCTCACCGCAGTTTTTACTTCCTATAAAAAATTTTTGGCTCGCTTCGCTCGCCATAGTTTTATCCTGTAATGGCAAGTTCATATTTGAAATTATCAAAAAGAATGCATGTGACTGAAACAATTCAAATGCTGAAATACATTATCAATAGATCTATAACTAATTACTCTTAATAGATACATGTATCACCATAGTGTCTAATTTTATATACAAGCTTGGAAGGAGAATTTAAATAAGTTTTTTACTAGTTTTCATTTCTACATGTAAATACTTGCACCAGGCCCTCTTACATGTTTCATGACCTTATAGAGGACGCAGTCCGCGCCGCAGGCGCGGAAGTAGTCCTCATCAAGGTAACACGTGTATATATATAGGAAAAATGGTGTTTTTCAATTGAATTCTATGCTATACCTATAGGTTCCAAAACCGTGGTCAATGACGTCATTCTCCCCATTGCCCATTTGATCGGCGTGAAGCGCAAGCTTATTTTTTTGACAATGTCACTTGACGACAGAATGAAACCCATCGATGACCAAGATTTCTCGATCTCCTTTGAATATTCTTCGTTTGGCTTACTCCTCCAGTGTCCCAATGTATGATTTGTACTT
Organism: Pinctada fucata; assembly: GCA_028142955.1. Lineage (NCBI taxonomy): Eukaryota > Metazoa > Mollusca > Bivalvia > Pterioida > Pteriidae > Pinctada > Pinctada fucata. The sequence continues at coordinate 27,674,029 of AP027114.1, forward strand.
TGCTTCACGTAATACTGACATTGCACCATCATCTCCAACATATATCATGTTTAGTCCGAATATCCTCTTTGAAAATTACAACGTGACGTCAGCATGCGACGCGACGTCAGCATACAACTTTGTTTCGCGGACTTTCTTTCATCGACAGCTCCCTCAGAAAAATCCATGGATAAACTATAATGCTGGGAGAAAAAAAAACAAACAAAAAATATCTGCGCGATCAGCGACTTACCGAACTTCTTTCTGCTTTCGAGGATGATTTGCAGTTGATATTTTGATACCTGTAGATCGAATAATGTGGTTTCTCTCCACATATATAAGATCTACATGTAGAATATACAGGAAATCTATGCAGTGTAAATCCCAACACAAACTTCTCAATGTCTGCTGCCTTTGGTTCTGTTTACAACGCGTCACAACTTACGTCATCATTTACAGTATTTAGTACAAATAGGTCAACACAGCTGGGGCTCTGTTAAAAGCATCAGTGAAGTATATTTTTTTCTGTCAGAAATAACTTATAAGGCTGGGTATTTTTTTCCCTTGGAGGTAGTAAATCATAAGCGGATCCAAGGTAGAGGGGTGAAGGCTTCAGATTTTTTTAGAAAGGGGGGAGGGTTGATTGTATTCGGGGGGGGGGGGGCGGACAGGGGGTAGATTTCTACTAACTTCTCTCCTTCTCTCCCCTGTCCCGCTCCCTTCTCCCACCTCCTAACCTCTGCCTCCCTCCCTTCTGCCTCCCTCCTGCTGCCTCCTTCCTCCCCTCCCATTCATATCTCCCCTCCCACACCCTTCCTTCTTCCCCCTCGCTCCCTGTCCTCCCTCTCCCCCTCTCACCTTCCTCCCACCCCTCCCCCTCCCTTTCACCCTCTTTAAAGTAAAGGAATGAGCAAGATTTTTTTCTTCAGATATTACATTGGAAAATCATTTACATTATTTAGAAGGGAAAATCCTGTAATACTAATGTTATACTGTACTTAATTTTAACCCCCTTTTCCAGATCATCCCATAAAACGATATATTGCTGATAACACTTTAGACGGCGCCGAAAAGGAAGTTTTCTCTCTCTTCTACATTTTGAATGCTAATTTTTCCGGTGAAAGTAAAAGGGGAGAGGGGTGGGTGGGTGCAAGGGGGGATACATATTCCTGATACGACAACTGACATTTCATCACCCAATGAAATTTAAAAAGTAAACATTTAAAAGTTTAATTGAATTCATTGAATAATAAAGATACATGTTAATCTTATATAATATATAAATACTTCAGAAAACAGTAAAAAAAAAAGTTCTTTTTTTAATTTTAATGAATTGTGCCCACAGTTTTCTTGCCCGAGTTCTCTTTTCCTTGGTTTTCGTCAAGGTCCAAGGAATTAAAATGTATAGATTAAAATGACATCACTTGATCTTTTCTTATCAGTCATTTATGTTTCAAAATTAAGCATTGCGATTTCATGTTTTAACTGATTGTTTTGTGACATTGAGAATTGTTTCCCCGCATTTACGAGTTATGTGCATGCTGTCGATCTAGAAATTGTCTATAATATCCCCTCTCCTGTAGATGATTCTGGATTTCAAGAAAAAAACTAATGTAAGGCTGATAAAAACGGTAAAAATGATGCTGGAAAAAATAACAAGAACACATATTGTATGACATATTTTATTCTTATTAACTTAGTAAAAAAAATATTCAGTGATGAATGGTGAAAATTGGGTATTAATTCATTGAAATTATATTTCATCTGCGTCCTCACAATGGCTTTGCCATAGTTCATATTATACATTTTGTTTACTAAAAATTATATATCACATATTGTAAAAATCTTTCATCTCTCTCAGTTTAGAAGTGAATACAAGTTTTACATGAAAATTATGTTTGGAGTCAATTTTAAGTAAAAATAAAGAATTTCTGCTGGAAAAACACAAACATTCTTGATATTCACATCAATTGTTATAAAAAAAATTTCCTTGCTCCAGCTTTGCAAGAAAAAAATAATTTTGCCCCGGTCTGCGGCGAAAAAAAAAATCTTGCTCCGACAAAAAACCCAAGCCCCCCCCCCCCCCCCCCAGAATATCAAATGGACCGTGCCTTAGATTTGGAACGAACGATACCATGAGATGAGATGAGCGAACAGGCATGTCGAGCTGACCGAGCGGCCGAACGAAGCTGAAATATTTTGAAATCGTTTTGCAAATGCAGGATTGCTTTAGTCTATATCATAAGAGTTAGCATTTATTTATCGTAACGATCACATAGTTTTCGCGATAAAGCGATAAACATGATTATCTAACTGTCTTATTGTCTGAGTTTCCTCTGTTTTGCATCTAACATCTACATTGTATTAACCCCCCCCCCTTTGGCCACTTAAATACATTTTAGCTTGCAACTTTCATCTTCTCGAAGTTCTTTAAGGAAATGGAAAGTTAAAATTGTCTGAAACCAGTACTTGTAACTTTGAGTGTACTGAAAACCAATGATTTTGATGGACATGATGAGACAGACTTACTGTCTGCACAGCTCACTTCAGAAATCGGAATATTGCCGTTTTCTCCACCTTGTCGACATAATTTGTGATTAAAATTTATATAGGGGATAGATCTCAAACTGTAATGATATGTGTACCTACGACCAATAATATGCTCACATGTGGTGAAAGAAATAATTAGTTTTAGATGCATGTAGGGAGTTTTCTATGTTAATTTTAGCGTGATGTCTCTGATATTTAGCACTGAGTCTATGGAGAATGTCGACGACGTTACGCAAAGATTAAACATAAAAATCTTGCCATCTAAAATTATTTTCTTTCTGTGAGCATAATATTGGTCGCACAGATACACAGATAGTTATGAGAGTTTGAGATCTATCCCACTATATATATTTTAATCTGAAAATATGCCGACAAAGTTGAGACAACTTCAATTTTCCAATTTCTGAAGTGAGCTGTATGGACATTAGCACATTCAGTGTTATCACTTGACTTTGACGCAGAGTAATTTTTGAAAATCTAGTCAATGAAATTATTAAGTCAGAGTCTGTCCGTCCGTCAATGCGTCAACATTTTGTTTAAAGTGTTGCGTTTTAAGGGGTATTTTTAGATAACCGTTCAGAGCAGCAACTTGAAACCATACATGATGATAGACCATAATGAGATGAATCAAATGCAACCACAAAATTTGATCTTTTTTTTTTTTTAATACTTGTATAAACAATTTAATATCTTTCTTCTGGTTAAAATTGATACACATTCTTATAATTTCTTGACAACCACTTTGCACAGCAACTTGAAACCATACATGATGGGACGAATCAAATGCACCCACAAAATTTGATCTTGACCTTTGACCTTGATATAGAAATTTCTGAACATGTTTTGGCCATCAGGTATTAAACTATGAAAAGAATTAATAAGTTACTTTACACAATGATAAATCTTGATAAGACCTTATATTTCAGACCTTGACTTTTGACCAAGTGACCTTGACCTAGTGACCTTGAAGGTTGACCTACTTTTCAAAAAAATTAACCATGACCATTTCTTTGGAACCTCGGGAGGTAGGGATTTTATACTTAATTTGCAAACACCTTGTGATCAGAGCATTCATTTGTGACCTCGACCTTTGACCTAGTAACCTTGACCTTTTTTTTATAACATAAACCTTTGTTAAATTTGTAAATGTCATGGATAGAACTTCCATGTATCACTTACAGATTCTTTAAAGTTTACAACAATTTTTCATAAAACCCTGCCTTTTGACCTACATGTAGTGGCTTTGACCTTAACTTTGGTAAACACTTCAAAACTTTACTCATGACTGTATTTCTTGAACCATAAGCAGAATTTCGTTCAAATTTTACATTAAGATTCTATTATATTCTATATTTACCTATTAATTCTGTTTGTACGAGTACTATTCCCTCATAGACTGATAGTGTTGCTTACCTTCCAAAAGCAACACTGAGAGAATAGTACCCACACAAACGGGCATTAATAGGTTTAATGCATCACATGACCTTGATAGCAATTCTTAAAGGACCATCCTAGCTATTCAGATTTTACACTGAAGCTGTTTTACAAGGAAGTGGCAATAACTATATTTTTTGTATATCGCATGACTTTCCAAGTGACGTAACTCTGTAAAGCAAGAAGCAATAGTGCCCAGTCGACGGTAGTGTTGTAAAATCGGATAAGTTTTACTATCGATTATCGGAAATTATCAGAGGAGTACAATCGATAGCTCTATCGATATCATTCTCCATTTCTGTTAATTGTTATTATACAGTTAAAGTATACCATTGAGGGAGTTAGCATGATTCTGGTTTCCCAAGACTAGACTTATTTCCCGAGGCGAAGCCGAGTATCTTTTTATATAGGAAAAAACTTGTAGAGGTATAATAATCATCTTTAACTTCTCCATGTTATAAATATTTTGAATATACAAAGTAATTTTCGATAGAATCATGTATGTTCTAAGAATAAATAAACTGAACTGAACTGAGCTTTAGAAAGAGGGCCTTTCTTTTACTTTCTAAATAAGCCAAAATGGTCCCACACGGCGGACCTAGTATGCCTGGGATATGCTCCTCCTCGACCGTTAACTCCACCATCGCGAGCGCGTCTAGTTTCGTTAAGAATATTATCGAAGACATTTCGCACTAAGATTATTTTGCGTCAAATTAAATTCAACAGCGACAATGGATCTTCAAATCCATTATTGATAGGTGGCGACTTTCAAGTTTCAGCAACGACAGCGGCGACATCGGCGACTATCGTTACAACACTAGTCGCGGGGCACTATTCTCTCATAGTCCCTGCGAACTCCAACAATGGAATCCCAAGGACTTTATCATGTGATGCACTTATACATTATATTCTATGTTATATTATATATCAGTCTTTCCCGATAACATCAGTCCGCCTGTCCTTACAAACAAAATTACGTTCGGACTGGTGCTTTGCTCTCTGTAGTTGGTCTGAATGACCGAAGCCTTCTGGTGCAAGTTTTTATTATTTTCAGACCCTCGTGAGAAATTGTCACACTCTTGTAAACTTATCATGATCTTGTAATGATCTTATCATGATCTTGTCACACTCTTGTAAACTTATCATGATCTTTGTTTTAAAGCATTTAAGAAAACTTTATCGACAAGTAGTCAGGTTGTTCGGGCCTGGGCTGCTACCGTATTGCCAGTGTTGGATAAATTTTGCATTTTTTTTTTTTCGGACAGACAGTTTTTGACCTATGTGTTTCTGAAAGTTTTTGGGAAAGATATCTAACATTATATTCTATATTACAAAGCCATGCAATTGAGACTGTGACCTTGACCTTGAACCATTCATTTATGACTGTGATCTTGACCTTAAAATTAGCTGCATCTCTTGAATAAGAAGGGGTATACTGCTTTAATACATGTATTTCACTGGTAGACTCCTTATACAGTAACAATATGGTAGATAAAGTATTCATAAAAAAAAAACTAGTGCTTCACAATCCCGCCAAACAGTCTTTAGCAGTTTAGGGTTTATTTGTGATAGTTCAATTTTGATGGGAATGTTCAATTTATACATACTACAAAGTATTATTAATGAATGTAAAATGCTTCATTTCACACCAACACAATACTAATATTAGCATGATTATCAGTGGCAAATCAAGGGGGTTACCATGGAGAAGGGGGGGGGGGGGGGGGGGGGGAACTAAAGTTAAAGCGGGAATGTGCAATGACCGTCTGTCTGGTTGTCACACTTTCATATACATGTATTTGGGTAGAATTTAAGTTGAATCATTTGTAATCCAGAGATTTAATCTACAATTTGATCTGAATGGGTCCTATGGACCCGATGAAATTTGACCACTGTGTCCCGAGCCAAAACAATTTGTCCCAGCAGAATTTGATGGGTCCCAAGTACCATAAACCGTCTTTTTTCGCAGCATCTTAAGTTCGCGAATACAAGTGATATGAATGGCTTCCGGTGTCTTATGTCCGCGAGATCATTATGTTCCAGAAAAAAATTATTAGAAATAAAACGTCTATCTCCAAAACTTCAATCTAATAATCAAATTTGCTGAATTAACTAGTTTATTGTGTCGCCTGCGAAGCATAGCGACACTTAGGGATCACTTTGTCCGTTGTCCGTCTGTCTGTCTGTCTGTCTGTCTGTCACACTTTGGATGTCACAGCCCATAACTTTTGATTGGTAAGTGATAGGGCTTTGATATTTCACATGTGTATTCCTTGTGACAAGACCTTTCTACACATACCATAATTTTTGACCTAGTGACCTTGACCTACATATTTGACCTACTTTTCAAAAAAATCAAAAATGGATATATCTTTTGATTGGTAAGTGTTAGGACTTTGATATTTCACATGTGCAATCCTTGTGGCAAGACCTTTCAACACATACCATAATTTTTGACCTTGTGACCTTGACCTCGATATTTGACCTACTTTAAAAAAAAAGATAAGATTCACTATATCTTTTGATTGGTATGTGATAGGGCTTTGATATTTCACTTGTGTATTCCTTGTGACAAGACCTTCCTACACATACCATGATTTTTGACCTATTTACCTTGACCTACAAATTTGACCTACTTTTCAAAAAAAAATTAAGAATGGATATATCTTTTGATTGGTAAGTGATAGGGCTTTGGTATTTCCCATGTGTATTCCTTGTGACAAGACCTTTCTACACAGACCATAATATTTGACCTTTTGCAGTCTTTGTGAAAACTCACTAGCCCGACCGCCCTGGCTACCAAATATTTCCTCGGGCTACCAAAATTTGATGCTGAACTAGCCCGACTGGCTATTGACTTTTAATGAAATGCAGTGTTCTGATTAAGGGCCGACGGCTGGCGATTTCTCATCTTATTTTTATACTTGGGGTAAAATCGCTGCCTTCTTTCCATAAAAGTACACGTTGCGTCTCAACTTTTATCGCTGGTTAAGTATGAAATGTTTATGTTATTGAACATGTTTCAAATGAAATATAATAACGTTTTCCTGTAAAATCTGTTTATTAAAATATTGTCCTAAGATACAAGATAAATATTCCCGTAACAACAGTGCATTGTTTTCAGCGCAGCGTGACGGGTTATTTTACGGTACTGAGTATAACATGTTCAATTAAATATCTAACAATTTCAAAAATCTCGACTGAACACTGAAATAAAGAAATTCTTACGAAAATTGTATAACTATTGGCCAAGCGCCGCAAGCAACGGCCGGCCTATAAGAGAGTATGATTCAAATAAGTTCTTTTTTTCTCCGTCCATTTTCTGCAGGCAAAAAGCATATGTGAAATTATATTTATACAAACAATATCATGCATTCATTGTAAAATTGAGTCTATTGATAATGACGTAGCTGACATACGCCAGAGAAATGATCGGTTGGCGGTTTATCTTCGTTCAATTTTTATGTATACTCTATATATGTGTGAATTTTTGCCTACTCAATGGACCTAGCTGAGGAAACCATGGGTCTATATAGCGTTTTGATTTTTCTTCAATGGCTAGTGAAAATTTTGGGTGGCTGGTAGATTTTGGCACTCAACTAGCCCGGCTGGCTAGTGGTCAAAAAAAAGTTTTCATGAAGACTGCTTTTGACCTTGATCTATATATTTGATCTACTTTTCAAGAAAAGTAATATTGGCTATATCTTTTGATTGGTAGGTAAAAGGGCTTTGATATTTCACATGTATTTTCCTTGTAACAATGTCATTCTACACATACTATAATTTTTAACCTTTTGACCTTGACCTAGCTATTTGACCTTCTTTTCTAAGGCTATATATATCTTTTGATTGGTAAGTGATAGGTCTTTAATATTTCTTATGATGAGACCTTTTTGTTACCAATTTTTTCCGTAGTGACCTTGACCTAGATGATTGACACTCTGTTCTGAAAATTTAAGAATGACCATAACTTTTAATTTGTAATTAAGAGGTCTGATATTTCAAATGAATTTCATTTGACAAGACTTTTCTACTGATACCAAGAATTTGATCCACTTTCTAGAATAATAATCAAACCGCTTCGCAGGCGACACAAGCATTCCTTGGATTGCTATTTTTGTGTATTTAGTTGCTTTATGCGGACATGATCAACCTTCTGTAATGTTTAAAAGAGCGGACAAAACAAGAGACATAAACACAATATACAGCTAATACGCTTCCAGTTTCTTGACTTCGAAAGTTTTATGTAAACCCCATGAACTAAAGGGGACGCATTATACTAGAGCGAATAATGCGTATGGCGGGATGCAGGGATCGGGAATCAATGGGTTCTTGGCTATTTTTATGCATCAGAGACGCAGGACGCAGAGGTAGATTAATCCCTGGACTAAACCAATGATTTGCTGATCTTCCTCTTATGTTATTGAGCCATGCCTCTGATAAAGAACTTCTATGCACCAATATGGGCGGATACACATGATACAGGATTTGAGTCTAGATGGGGCATGGAATATATCAAAAGTCCTCCACCACAGTGGGTCAAGAGTAAAATCCTAGTGAGGGGTGGGGATCTGGGGAAAGCGCTACCCCTGGACAGAAAAAAAGAAAATTATCTGACAATGAATTACCATTTTGTTTGATGAAGGCAGTACTGAAATGTATTTTTAGTCAATTTTGATAAGAAAGGAGGCATAAAATTGTTTGAAATATGGTGCATCTGGAGAGCGTAGCAAGCCAGTCAGTTTCTTTCAATTCTTAATTTATGAGGGGAGACTCAACACACAATGAAGGTCAAGGTCTCATCCTTTGGGTCAAACAGATGGTAGGCAACACAGTCTAGTTTGATATACCATTTTCAATATTAAAATATATGTTCCAATCTATAATACAAATTTTATTGTACTAGACATGTTTTTCAGATAATGAAACCTTGTCAGTACATGTAGTATACTAGATATCATACAGCTTTAATATATCACATGAGATTTGCCTACATGACAATGTGACCATTGTCCTTGGCCTTGAAGTTTGACCTACTTAAATGAAAATACATTTTAGGGATATCTCAATCATCTTTACAGATGCTGATATTTTAAAAATAAATTATACCCCCATGCAAACAAAGTTTGGGGGATGGGGATGTATAGGAAACAACCTATCTGTCCGTATGGTTAAGAAGTTCTTAAAGCAGATAACTCTTCAGGTATAAGTGATTGGGCTTTTTAAAATATTTCATACATACATGTATATTCATCATATCAAGTACTACATTTTGATTCCAAGACATTTGACCTAGTGACCTTGAACTTTTATATTTTAGTTATATTTTGGTTAAGAAGTTCTCAAAGCATATATTTTTAGTCCCCCACCGGCAATGCGGAAGGGGACTCTTAGTTTTCTCTCGGTCTGTCTGTCCATCTGCCGTCCGTCATGTCCGTATGTCGGATTATCAGTTTTCCAGACTTTTTTCTGCAACGGATGGAGATATTCAGATGAAATTTGACACACAGCTTGGTCTTGGATAGTTACAGAGAAAGGGATACTTTCGTCACGCTTGACCTATTTTTCGAGGAGTTGTGCCCCTTGATGACTTGGAAAATTCAGTTTTTGTCAGTTTTCCCAGACTTTTTTCTGCAACAAACAGAGATATTCAGGTGAAGTTTGATACACAGCTTGGTCTTGGATAGTTTTAAAGCAAGTTTGACTTTCGTCTCGCTTGACCTATTTTTCGAGGAGTTATGCCCCTTGATGACTTGGAAAATTCAGTTTTTGTCAGTTTTCTGGACTTATTCATGCAACAAAGAGAGATATTCAGGTGAAATTTGATACACAGCTTACTCTTCGATAGTTACAGAGCAAGTTCAACTTTTGTCACGCTTGACTTATTTTTCGAGGAGTTATGCCACTTGATGACTTGGAAAATTCAGTTTTTGTCAGTTTTCCGGACTTTTTCCTACAACAAAGAGAGATATTCAGGTGAAATTTGATACTCAGCTTAGTCATGGAGAGTTACAGGGCAAGTTCGACTTTTGTCACACTTGACCTAATTTTTGAGGAGTTATGCCCCTTGAGGTCTTGCACAATTCAGTTTTTGTCAGTTTGCCAGACTTTTTTCTACAACAAATAGAGATATTCTGGTTAAATACTCAGCTTAGTCTTGGATAGTTACAGAGCAAGATCAACTTTCATCACGCTTGACCTCTTTTTCGAATCGATAAAGCAGATAAAACCTCAGAACTGAGCTGCACAGACAGTGAGTTTAATTAAAACTCATGTTTTCCTCAGAACTGAGCTGCACAGACAGTGAGTTTAATTAAAACTCATGTTTTATTGAGGAGTAATTCATAGGCAGAGTTGCAGGACATAAATATATGCCGCCGGTAGGGGACTTATATCGCTCATTGATCATAACATATTTTCACATTTAAGTGATAGTGCTTTCAAATTTCATAGATACATTCACCATAACAAGTACTACAGTTTGATAAAAAGACATTTGACCTAGTGACCTTGACTTTGAACTTTGACCTTATACAATGTAGTACATTTTTATTAAGAAGCTCTTTAAGCAAATATCTCTTCAAGTATAAGTGATAGGGCTTTAATATTTCATACACACATTATAAAAAGTATTACTCCCAAGACATTTGAATTAATGACCTTGACATTTGAACTACTTTTAAACTATAAGGGGTAGGGCTTTGATATTTAATCAAAGATTTGGGGGCATATAGTTTTTGTCCTGTCAGTTTGTCTGTCTGTTTGTCCGAAAATCTTTAACCTTGCCATAACTTTTGAATGGTAAGGGATAGGGCTTTGATATTTCACATGTGTATTCCTTATGAAAAGACCTTTCCATGGATATCAAAATTTTTTACCTTGACATTGGAGTTTGACCTACTTTTGAAAAACTTTAACATAGGGCATAACTTTTGAATGGAAAGTGATAGAGCTTTGATATTTCATATGTGTATTCCTTGTGACAAGTCCTTTCCATTGATATAAAAAAATTTGACCTTGTGAACTTGACCTTGACTTTTGACATACTTTTCCAAAACTTTAACATTGGGTATAAGTTTTGATTGGTAATTGATAGGGCTTTGATCATGTTGACGTTTCTCATGTGTATTCCTTATGACAAGACCTTTCCATTGATACCAATATTTTTTACCCGTTGACCTTAAACTTTCACCCACTGAACAGAAAATTATGTTGATACTAACAAAGATGATGATGGGGCATTCATGTTTCACAAACACAGGTTTCATTGTGCATGTAATGTAATGGAAACTCAAAAGAGGTCCATAGGACACTTAAATTCCTTATGGTATGCTGGCATATCTTCTTAAATCAAAATTATGCCTTCAACATGTTCAATGTCAAGGTCACTGTACTTGATGAAAAAAAAACATTGTTAAACCCAATAACTGTTTTCCTTTTGCATGGATTTTAATAATACTTCGAAGAGCAAAGGGCGAGACATTACACTGAAGCAAGGTCAAATGCTAAAATTATAGTGAGTTTAATTAGCCCCCCCCCCCCCTCCCAAAAAATAAAAAAAAAAGCAAAGTCTTGTCCTGACGACTACTTGTTCTTCTGCACATGGATTTCAGAACCATAACATTTAACATAAGAATTAAGATTTGTATAGGATCCAAAGGTCATGACCATCATGACCATGGAAACCAAGGTATATGGAGATATGAAATACACAAAACCATGTAGAGTATTGTAGAGGGTAGGGCATATTTCACATGTAGATTCCTTTTGACAATATTTTCGTGAATAAGGTAAACTACACTTAAACTTACACTTTGCAATATAGAGCAGTTTAGGGTTTATTGAAATTAGATGTTTTGTAATATAAAACACTGAACTTTGAAAGTATATTGCTTGTACAAGTGAGGTCTTATCATGATTATTATGTACTGTTAGCTGAACTCTTGGTTTATTTAGACAGAATGATTGACACTTAGAAACATTTCAATATTCCTGTTTGTTAGTAATAAATATCCCTGCTGCTGACAAGAATTCCTTGAAATCTCTTCAGTAACTTCAGTAAATAATTTCACCAAACTTCTCAGAAAGAAGTGACTTGATTTTGTTTCTCAACAAGAACTGTTTATCATAATTGTTGCCAAGGGTTCTGATTGGCTTGCACTTTAGACTCCTCAGTCCTGATGTTGACTTTTATTAATCCACAGATACAACCTTTTCTTGGTAACTGCCAAATTTATATGGAAAAAATGGCACTGAGAGCTCATATTAACTATACTTACCTAAAGTAGTTCGATTTCTCACTTTGAATGTCTGAATGTTATAAGACTATACAAATCCTGCATTTGCGAAGTACGTGTATTCAAATTTCTAAAATGAACAAGGAACACCAAGAACAAAGAGATAGTAGACTTGTAATGATTTCACTTGCTTAATCTAATTAGATTTAATAAATTGCAAGTGGCATCATTTCAAAGTTGTATCAACAAAGGCATACTCCATAAACTTCAAGTGCAGGTAAGCTAGCATTTTAAAACAAAGTTTGCATATTTGAAAAAAAAATTCACCATATAAATTATTTTTTTTACACATGATAGCAGCATATTTTAGCAGAGTAGAATTCACACTCCGAATGCAATTTTTAGAATGAGGACTTCGAAATTCATATGAAAAAAATATTACTGTGTGGTTGTTGATAACTGCTCAATTCCTTAATATGAATGTTTCAACATGTTTAGTATGATCATCAATATTAAGGAATACTTATTTTCATTTTCATTTAATTTTAGAATTTAACTACCTGTACATGAACCATAACAATGTCTCAAATTCTACTTTTTGCTGAAATTTTAAGGAGAAGGCAATTATAGCTAATAATCCTTAGTTTTTGTTTTCGCCTATGAAGCATAGTGGATTGTTATGTTTTTTCCATTCTTTTAAAATACTATAATTCATAGCTTTTGATAATATACTGATATACATGTATGATGATTTACAGATTTAATATCACCAGAATCTTAATTTACAGTGTATTCTTTTTCACATGTTTAATAATTGACAGGAAAAATGACGGGAAAATTTTTCCTGTCATTTAAAAGAGACGGGAAAAATTTTCCTGTCTTTTAAAATGACGGGAAAAATTTTCCCACAGGATTTTTTTTCCTGTCATAATATATTGACGGGAATTTTTTTCCTGTCAATTTCTATGACGGGAATTTTTTTCCTGTCAATTTCTATGACGGGAAATTTTTTCCCGTATTTTACTTGAAATGAAAGTCAGGAAAATTTTTCCCACGGGAATCCAATTTTTCCCACGGGATTTTGACAGGAAAATGACGGGAAAATTTTTCCCACGGGAATTCCCGTGGGAAAATTTTTTTTAATTACCTCTGGTGGCCTTACCTGGTGGCACAGGTGAATTTTTTTTTGTGGAATAAGTTTCTCTTGGTAAGTACTACCACACCTGATAATCAAAACCTACCTTCCTACAGTGCTTCAGGGGGCTGAACTCCGGACAAATGTCCAGTCCGGAGTTATTTGTCTAACTGTTACATGTTTATTTGTCTTCACCTCCTTCTTTTCATTCATTTGGGGGCACTATCGTATTGTGCTCGATGATTAGAAGTATCCATATGATGTTGGATCAGGCTTCCAGATTCATACCTTGATCAATGATTTAATGTATCCATGTACTGTGGCATATATTTTCCGGTATCTGACATCTCTTGGTTTGATAAATATTGAGGTGATAAAATAAATGGAATTTATTCTCCTAAACTGAATTTTCAGCACTCCTGTGTTTAATGAAAACTCCTTTTCTTCTCCTTTACAGTCAAAGTAGAATGCATGAAGATTAACTTCATATCATGTTCTTAATATTCAGTATTGGATACACCTGACCTCTCAGCGGCGGCGGCGGCGGCGGATATGCTTGAGTACACAGCGGTGGCGGTAGTCTGCTGTTGGGTATTGAATCAGAGAATGAACTTCTAATAACTGTGTTATTCTACACCCGACCCCCCCCCCCCCCCTCCCCGGGCTTTGTTTTATTCTTCGATACCTTTCATTTAATATATGTCACACGCTTTACATGTACTAACGATAACTCTGTTATTTTGCACCCATTGACTCCGAACCACCCACTGGACTGACATGTACTCTGTGAGAGCATTCTTTTGATATGTGACACGGATTTTTTTTATTTTTGCACTTAATGACCCCGAACCAAGCCCGTACCTCACCTGGTCAAGCCCTTGGGATAGGTATGGGGGAGAAGGGATTGGGTGAAGGGGAAGGTTAATCAGTATAACTACTCGAAGGTCATGAATGGTCAGTTTAAGGGTCAGATCTAGACCAGACCCGATGACGTCATTGCGCCACATGTACACCACAGCGCTCCATGTTACGTAGTTATATTTATATACCCGACAAAAAAGAAACGCACGTCATATTATATAGTGATTTTTTTTTCAATTGATCATAAATATTTAGATAGACATTTTATTATAGTTTTCATTTTACAGCACTCGAGTTATCGAGGATTAAACACATTTCGATCACTTTTACGCAACATACAATAATGAGTACTGAATTAAGTGTGTCGTTTAGCTTCTGGTACTAGGCCGCTGATTATTAGTCCCCTACCGGCTCGCCGGAGGGGACTTATAGTTTCCATCCCGTTTGTCTGTCCGTCCATCCGTCCGTGTCCGTCCGTCCGTCCGTCTGTCTGTCCGTCACACTTTGGCTTTCTAGACTTTTTTCGCTGTCGTTGCATATATTGAACTCAATTTTGGTATGTGAGTTTATCTCAATATGATACAGATCAAGTCCGAGTTTGGTTACGATTAACCTATTTTTACAAGAGTTACGGCCCTTGGACCTAGCAAATTTCATGAAATTCTCAGTTTTCCGAATTTTTCTTCCAAGGTATTGCAGATATTGAAATGATTTTTTCAAGTTTCAGTTTGGTTCCGATTGACCTATTTTTACAAGAGTTATGGCCCCTGGACTTAGCAAATTTCATGAAATTCTCAGATTTGGGCCGGACTTTCCTCGGCTGTTGCTGTAGATATTGAAATAATTTTTATAGGTGATTACATCTTATTGTTATACAGATCAAGTTCAAGTTTGGTTTTGATTGCCCTATTTTCACAAGAGTTATGACCGTTGGACTTAGAAAATTTCATGAAATTTCTTAGTTCTCCGGACTTTTCTTCCATGGTATTGCAGATATTGAAATCATTTTTGGTATGTGAATATATCTCAGTGTGATACAAATCAAGTTCGTGCTTCAATTTGATTGACCTATTTCTATAGGAGTTATGGCCCTTGGACATAGCAAATTTCATGAACTTCTCGGTTTCAAGTCTTTTCATGCTTTCGGTATGCAGATACATTATAGTCCGATAAAGAATAAGTTGAAGTTGGGTTTGATTTATTTTTTCTTACAAAAGGTATGGCCTCGTAAAAATTTATTAAATTTTCCTGTTTTCCAGACCTTTCCTATTCAAATCTAGTCAAAACATACCAATAAATCTGATAATTGAATGTCTTAGTGGAAATTTCAGTGTAATGGGGTATAAATATGATTATTTTTTTCAATTCTGATACCGTGATTTTGTCTTCAGCCATTCTAATTTATCTGTTGCAGATTAAGGTTCAACATCACATTGAAAAAATCAAATGAAATACTAGAAAAGCTTAAAACTCACGTCCAAAACCATTTAAAATGCATTGTAAAAGATAACCTATCAAGATCGAGATATTGTTTCTAAAAACTGTGCTTGCGGGAAATGGTCAGTCACTAGCTGTAGGAAGCAATTTTGTGTTTTGCGACAAATTTAAGAGCGAATAATATCAAACCATAGACTTCATTTTCAAAAGAGTTGATGTTTGGGATGTTTTATCAAATTTAGAAGTTATGTTTGATTACGTCATTTGAAGCAATTAAATGAATTTGTATTCTGGGGAAATTGTGAATAATCATTAGAAAAACAAATGGCAATTCCTCATAGACCAATTTGGATAGGTTTAACAGCTTTAATCATTTCTTAAAATTAAACGGAATTCTTAAAAGTCATTCTGTGACATATCGTTTCAAAGCTTTCTCACCGCCCAGCCGATCTAAGCTATTTCGTTGAGGATATACTATTTTGTTTGTTTGCTCATAAATTTTCTTACCAATTTGGCAAAGACATATTGATAAAAAAATTCAACACAGAAATTAATGTAATTATTTAAAATGTAAATAAAAAATCGATAAGCAGCCTGTGCATATTACTTTTATCTACATTTATTCTAACTTTCGGTCATTTTTATTTGCATGCACATCGCACATTTTGCCTGTAACAGCATCAAATGTATTTTTGTTGTTTGTCTCGTATCGAAGAATTTGTATTTTATCCGACATGTTGCATTATTTTTCTACATAATCCCCTTCAGTATCTATACACCTTTGCCACCTATCGAGGCTCACAACATATCAATCAGCCAATAAATATATGTTTGTGGTTACTGAAATGCTTTTAAAATATTCTAAAAATAAAAACATACACTGTTTTTATAAACTCAAGGTAATCTTATAACCTTTTCATCTTCAATTCAAAGATCAATTTCGGTCGTTTCTTCAAACGCATTTGAAAATTTCTGTTTACAAAATTTTCTCAAATTTCTAAAACCTGGCTGGGTCCTGTAGCATCAGATCCCAGCCATTTTGCTATGTCTTTCGGTATTTTTAGGACATAATTTTCACAGATTTTGGTCAAATTGCATTGTTTAGATTGAGGATCACTTACGAGGGTTTATAACCCGAAACGTGCATGCCTGGTCCATGCTGTAAAATCTGTTCTGAAATGATGCTAATGAATTTGAAGACGCTAAACATTTGTAATACTTGGTGAGTGTCATTGCTGATGAATCAAGAGTCCCCGAGGGCACATGTAGCCAAGTTCGATCAATTTCGTTTTGTCGTTTCTTCAAACTCATTTGAAAATTTCTGTTTACAAAATTTTCTCAAATTTCTAAAACCTGGGACATGTAGCATCATATCCCAGCCATTTTGCTATGTCTTTCGGTATATTTAGGACATAATTTTCACAGATTTTGGTCATATTACAATGTTCAGATTGAGGATCACTGACGAGGGTTTATTACCCGAACCGTGCATGTCTGGTCCATGCTGTAAATTTATCTGCTCTAAAATGATGCCAATGAATTTGAAGACGTTAAACATCGTTACTATTATATTCCTGATATTCCTAGAGACGCAAGTGGTGTGTGACATCAAAGACATGCCGACAGGTATACTTGATTTTGCTAATTAGATGTACCACAATATTACCTATTTGAAGCTGTCAATCAAAAATTGAGATGATTATAAAGGAAACATAGGACCAATCATATTGCGATAAGAGATGTTAACCCTACAGCGGTCAACGAGGAAATGGCAGGAAATTTACCTGTCTTCTTTTATAGTCCCCACCCGGCCTTTAATAGAAAACCTTTGTTTGAAAGATCGTTCAAGGGCGGATTTAGGAGGGATGGGGGTGTTCGGGAATCCCCCCCCCCCCCCGGGTTTCCCTTTTTTTTTTTTTTTTTGGTAACATTAGCACTCAGAAAAAAACCCTGCAAACTGAGTGATAAAAAATTGCTTAATGTCCACCAGAATTCACTATTTTGAAACAAAATTTACAAAAATTTTCTGATACATTCTATCGCATATCGATTCGATACCGTATCAGTTGGCGTATTTGTGGATTCGTACAGACAATCGCGAAGTTTTTGTAATGTACGTCGCAGAGAGGGTTTTCTGTTTATTTTATTCCCGAAAATTAACATTAACAAATACTATAATATGAACATGTTCAAATAATTTGCAAAACATGTCCGTGTGTCAAACAATCAATGTAAATGGTAAGGGGATCGAAACCTACACGTTTCTGTCCTCAAATACATTTTTTTACTCGATATCGTACCAATATTCTAAGTACATGTTACAGCAAGGACAAATCAACAAGCCAGGCGTACATTTGTAGGCAAAAACGTCCACATCGTCTCGCGAAAAAAAAAGGAGAGCGCCTCCCCCAGTTGCCAAAAAGAAGGGGAGGGTCTTTTGAAATAGTATTTAAAGCAAACTACCGTTCAGAAATACATCAAAGACACTCCAGAAACCACCGATTTGAATGCATTTTTCGTAATTTTCTCGTGTTTCATTAGAACTCAATACAACCATGCGCGGATCCAGAGGGGGGACCGGGGGTCTGGAATCCCCCCCCCCTCTGAGATTTTCGGAGGTGGGGTCCAGCTTTGCCCCATTTCTAATTGAAATGGGTCTAAAATGCACGAAAGGGTTTTGAAACCTAAAAGTTCGGCTCGCTTCGCTCGCCATTTACAAATACAAAACTATTTTTTTCTGCAAAATTCCTTCATTATTATCAATTGTTCATACTAAGTAATTTTATATAATTGTCTTGGGTCTCAGGAACTCATATTTTGGACAGTCCCTTACTTCATAGGATGTAACCTCCTTAATCTTTTTCAAGGTTTTGTCATTTTAAGATGTCTGGTTATTTGGAAAATGACACATCTCTTATCTATTTATTCTCATGAAATTCGCTCCGCTCGCCGATATAAGGAGTGAAATATTCAATGTTATAAATAATCATCTCGATCGAATCAAGACAAATTAATATTTCATATCTAAAAAAAATTCTGGTTCGCTACGCTCGCTAATTCTTCAGGAAAATAAACGTGAAAGGAAAGCTAACAAATTTGACCCCTCCCCATCATATGCACCGATATATATGTACTTATACATGATAGGTAGACTTCCTTAAATTTTGGACCTCCTCTGACCAAAAATGCTGTCCACGCATGATACAACGATCGCTCACAAAGTGCGAGCGGTCGATTGGGAAGACTTTATGTGGACGTACATATATATATATATATATATAAGTATTTAGGGAATGTCATGTTCACATCTAAAGTTTTCTTCATCTTAGATACGGTTCATCGTCTGCTGATTTCGAATCATATGCGTTATCCAATCTAAATTCAGCTCAAATACGCTCCAGAGGTCAGCAATTTGCTTCATTTTTTTTCAAAATTTTCACGGGGGACCCCCTTCAAGGGGATGAGTAACATATTTCCATACTGTCCCCACTTGACCCTTCGGGCCTCGCAAGTCATCCCCCCAAAAAGTGTCTGTGCCCCCCCGTACAGCTGATCATGAAGTTCTTGGTCCAACCCTTCTTTATAGACGTCCACATCGAAAACTCCCTGGCTACGCCCCTGCCAGCAGTAAAGGAGAAATCATTTTATTTAGAAATCTTTATTAACCACATAAATTGAGTGGAAAAAATGGTCTGAATATTCGAGAAGGTAAGGAGAAAATGTGCTCCAGAATGCACCATTTTATTCCATTTTTTGAAAAATTTTCCGGGGGAGGCCCCCCGGACCCCCACCTACAGGAGGGGGCAACCCCCTCCTGTACCCTCCCCCGCTCGGCACTTCGTGCCTCGAATCGTCTCTTTGGGTCGATACAAAAACCCCCGCTTGCCACTCTGGATCCGCCACTGTCGTTTGAACAGGTACTAGTATATAAACGCTGATTGATTACCCAGACGCGTACATTCACGTCTAAAACTTCAAATCCAGTTGTCAGGGGGCTAAATACTAATGAAGATTTCGTAAACGAGGATTTTAATACTTCCAAAATAGTAAAAATGGATACAAAAATATTACATTTTCTTAAATATCTCCCTTAATTTTCGTCATATGTCTGAATTTGATATCCCATTCGCTAATACGTTCAAATCGAACTCTCACTAGCATACTGTAATGTCCTGTATTGGTGTAATTCAACCTACAAAGCTGCAGAAGTACCGAGTTCAAACTCAAGACAGCGCACGACAGTATGATAATCGACATATTTCTCCATACTAAAACGTACATCATACATGTTACTCATATAATCTTTTTCATTTGATATCAAGATAGCGAATAACATTTCTCTTTTTAGTACATATTCTTATCTTTATCGTCAAATATTTGGTACTAATGAAGAAAAGTTAACACAGGAGGATAATAATGAGAAATATTATGATAAGGAGGAGATCACCAAAATTAAAACGTTGCAGTGGTTACAGAGGAATATACATGAGAAAAAGAAAAAAATAACCAGAAGGACAATACGCGAACAATAGCATCACATACAGCACAATATATATGAACGCGTGAATAATTATAGGTGGCGCCACTCAAATGAATAAATGCGGCGCAGCACAATTTTTAGAACATTTAAATTTCTATTTTATTTGTCAATTTGATATGTGAGAGGGAGATTTAATATCTAATGGGTTTTTCACATCATGGCAATGGAGAGAGAAAACCACGAAAATATGCCAAAATGGAGCACTGTACATAGAGCTATAAGAAATCCGAAAAGTCCGAAGAGGTAATGCCATACACTGTACATGATTCATAAGGAACACGGTTGCATATTACGCGATATGCAAATGATATGTTCCACGGGAATCCCAATCGATTCAATTAAGGCTAATCCAAAATGATATATCTTAGTTTGTAAATATATAGATTCCTTTTGACAATGTCTTGAATGTCATACAAAGACCTTTGATCCAATGACCATGAATTTTCGGTAATAAGTAATCTATTTTTGAACAGATGCTCAAGAATGCACCACATAAACACAAAAACCAAGATTTACGTAAATTTGTAATAAAGGATGGGATCACTAACAACACTCGGTTGCAGCCACCACAGCAAAACACCCCATGCGAAAGCACAGAGCAGACACGTAAAGGACGAGACACAAAAGGGGCAAGGAACACCAAATCACATGGTAACGTCAAACTCAAAAGACTACACATAAACCAACAATACCAATGGGCAATCGGTGCCGACTTAGAACGACCATCTGTCACCCAAGTAGCAGATGGTCTTGTAATATCCGGATCGCGTGCGTTCAACCCTCCCACTTTTCCGATTACCCAGAGGTCTCTAAGAATGTAATGATGGTGTAAAATAACATTCTCACTGTAAGATGACCAAACAGACAACATTAAGAAGAGGCCAAAAGCAATGTAAATGTACATGTATATAAAAACAGAGTGCATATGAAATTCAGTCCTTGTTCTGCCGAGGAATCTGACCGAAAATTCGAAGAGAACAGGTTGTCGGGGCTCTGTCAGCTCTAAAGAGGTTTGGACAGGGCACGTCATGGAGTCCTGTCGTCACAGTCAGTCAGATAGCAATTCTTAAGAAAGCGATGGTACAAGTACCAAGGCAAGAGTCATTCTGGTGACACCCTTAACAAATCGGCTTTATTAAGATCCTATCTTACCATTTTGTATTTATTACCACTTTTTGCGATCAGATGTATATTTCAATACTAAAGAGACTAATTCCATGACAACGTTTATCATTTTTTGTCATAATAGCACGTCCAATGTCATTGAAATCATCTAAATAGGCCAAAAATCAACAAATACACCGCCAAAGCAATATTCTGATGCACATTTTCCAACTTTCGGTCACGTTTTAGCAAAACTTGTTTAATCTATGTTCAGTATGAAATGTTGTGGAAATACTTATGACAATAGCTTAGCGAATGATAGCTATGTTTAGCTGGAAATATTAAGCGACATACATGTATGAGAAAGAAAAACATACGTACCCTCTCATCGAAGCGGATGTTTATACCTTATTTATCCTACCTTAACAATATCGCGTTTAGTATTTAGGCCCCCTGAGTTGTGTAATTGGGGATAATTAATGTAAACAAATGCGATAGGGAGGCAAATAAGACACTTTGTAAAATGTACTTTTAAACTTCGGAATATTCAAAAATAATATTCAGCTGACCAATCGGTTTCTTCAAATCTCAGAAATAGGGATTTTTGTTAAGGCTGCAATTGAAGAAAAATAAGAAATCAGACGAAACTTACTAGAATTTTTCTCATCTTGTCTATGTAAACGGACTTTTTATAAGCAAGCACTGTATTTCGCGTCGGATCAAGCCCGCGAAAGTTTATTGGTCGATTTCAAGAAATCGACCTTACTAGATTTGTAGACCGGATGCTGTCAATAGGAGAAAGTTCCTAATTGAGTCCGTCAGATTCAATAATGCATCATTGAATTATCCTTATGAAAGAAACGTTTTCATGACTAGTGAAAAACACGTGACCAGAGACAGGCATTCCCATGACCTCCCACCTTCATGACAAGTGAAAAACACGTGACCAGAGACAGGCATTCCCATGACCTCCCACTTATTTATCCACAACACAAAAATAGGACATGTCGTCATGACCAATTAGTGAGTGTTACAGTGAACCCTATGCCTTCAAAATTCCTATGGACGACATTTCTGGATCCTTGGATCCATTGCAACAAAGAAATACGCGATCACAACGTATCAGGGGTGCCAGTGGCTAAAAAGGTTCTAACCGTTCATCCGACTAAGCTTTTTCTCGTTAAGGATATACCACTTTGTTTGTTTGTTTATTTTCTTACCTAAGACAAATTGATGAATGAAACAAAAAAAGGAGCTGATAAGATAAGGGCTGTATTTAGCCCTGAATTTCATCAAGTATTTCTTCTACATTATGAGCTATACGCAAGAAAAACTTGATCGTTACCAAAATGTAATGTATTTGGAGATTCCTCATAAAACTTTTATTTTGTTAAGCTTATTTCTAGATACTTAAATTACAGTCCAAAGAGTAGGGGGTAGCCATGTTGAAAAGAAGCTAATATCGATGAAAAAACGTTGAAAATTAAGGACTATCTAGCTAACTTGGATATCTATAACCTTTAAAATATAGTTATAGTCTGATCAAGATACTAGATATCAAATTTAAAAGACTGGTCTCAACTTAATCCAAAAATTTGAAAATCTTGAGTCTGAAATACGGTCATATTTTGATTTCATCGATTACAAAGTAGGCATTTTACTGCGAAATACACATGTGTAGAAAAAAAACAAAACAGCACACTCTTGTTTATTTCATTCCAAAATCTTGTGCATTTCATGTGAATATGTTTAGAATATATCAATGAATTACTTTAAAAGGGACAAAAATGAAACTTTGCTCATTTTATGGCCTAAAACACAGATTTGTAAAAAGCCCCCCACCCTCCCTTTTTCAGTTTTTCGTCTCTTGGGTATCGTTCCCCCCTTAGCTACAGAACCCCACTTTGTCAAAAGATGTGTATTAGTGACATACATCTTCTGTAAAAGTGGCGTTCTGTAGCTGAGGGGGGAACAATGTTTTAAAAAACTTTTCCGTTTTCCATTGATTTCTATAGAAAAAAGACATATTTTGCCCCAAAATTTAGGAAAACTATGCATGATTGATCTTATCCAACTGCTGATTATGATGAAACCAAGAGCTGGCATCAATATTGTGAAAGAATTTTCTTGAAGTTCCCATTTTGAAAATTCCACTTTTTCAGGGCAGATTTTACGCCTTATCTTATCAGCTCCTTAATGAGCGATAAAAAAAAGTCGACAAGACTGTACGAGTCACAAAATTTGAACTTTTTAGAAGTTTCCCCTTATTTCTCTCCAAATTCAGTGGCGGATCCAGCACCCCCTTTCGACGAAAAAAAAAATTATTGTGGGATTAAAGAGATGTTGATATCAACCAAGCTTTTTTGGAAAGCTAATACTTGTAAAGTCTTCGCTAACTTATACATACTTGCGAAACGATTCACGGAATTTACACGTGACCAACCAGAATTAGACAGTCATTACTTATATTTCCATTGGTACTAAATATCAAATACCCAACAGTGGCGGATTCAGGGGGGTGCGGAGGGGGCGCCCGCCCCCCCCCCGGCAATGACCCAAAATTTTCCAAAAACAGGTATATTTTGGCCCATTTTCAGTCAAAATCGGCAAAATTCGCCCCTTGACCCCCCGGCAAAGGGGGCGCTGGATCCGCCACTGCCCAATTTGGCATTAATAATGAGCGTATCGAATGTAATGATGTCAAAAGTATCAGAATGTTGGTAAATTCTCCCTACGTTCACAACTGAAACATGGCGTCATATTCTATACATGTATAAATCGTTCCTTTATCTCGTAGATCTTTCTTTTTCTTTTTATCGTGTTTTTTTTTTCAATAACCAATTTTTGAACAAGATTCAAACGTTCAAAAATTAAATAATTAATCATGATGAATATATGTATAAGAACAGACAGGGAATACATAGTTTACACTATCTTTCAATGGGTGGTCAGTTTTTTATCGTATGTAAAATTTATAATATGCCTATTTATAAGTTTATGCTTTTGGCTAATAAACATTACATTACATAATATTTAAATCTCGGGAGTATGCAGAACAGTCAACTAATTGTCATACATGTATTCCCCCCCCCAAAAAAATTGTGCCTATTTTCCACAAGGGTGAGGACCCCAAAGGGTTTTAAATTAAGATGACAAGTAGAAAAAAAATCTGCAGAAGATAAAGTTTGTGTCTTTGGTATGATACCTCACCCCTGTGTTTTTTTTTTCATGTCCAAGTTTGATTTTAAAACAAATACATGTATTTAACATGTTTAAAATAATTTTTGACCCACAACACGAAAAAAGTGGAGTATATTTGTATCCAGCCAGTCCATGTACGATCGAAACTTGTTGATGTCAAGAAAACTCTGACATCTCGTCTGAAGTAGTCCACGGTGATTATAGATGTAGAACATGTATTTCATGCCATTTTTTCATCTTTCCTATATGATAATTTTCAAACGTCCTTGGTCCGAGCGTTCCAAAAAAAAAAAAAAAAAAAAAAAGGTTACACTACATAGTATCCGCAGTGTCGCATTTGGAATTTGGCTAGGGATGATTTTTTAAATAGGGGACAGATGGGGTCCAGCTTCATTATGTGAGCTTTATTATTGAAATAACTATGATTTTTGATATTTGGAAGAAAGAACTAGCTTGTTGTCTTGAGAAAAGCACATTATTTCCATTGTATACCTCATATGTATAGTATGACCGGATGTGAAAGTAAGAGGTCATGTGACTAGCCTTGGGCAAAGAAATGAATGCTGTATTTAGGTAAGGCACGGTCCATTTGATATTCTGGGGGGGGCTTGGGTTTTTTTCGAAAAAAATAATTTTGCTCTCAATTTTGATGAAAAAAATTAATTTGCTTATGGTGTGACTGAAAAAAATAATCTTGCTCTCACAAATAATCTGAATTTGAAGAATTACCATAAAATTTCGCTAAAATTCTTGAAAATTTTCCGGCTCGCTTCGCTCGCCGCAGTTTTCAAATTGTATCAAAAATTTTTGGCTCGCTTCACTCGCCATAGTTTTCTATCGAAACATTATTTACTAATAGCAAACTTCATATTTCTGAAGATATCAAAAGTTATACAAAAACATGTATGTGAATGAAAAAGGCTTCCTTAAAAGCTTACATATACATTGTATTACAATATTTATGTATTGCTATTGATACATGTTGCATGTATCCCATAGACAAAATGTATAGTTCCGATTATTTTGTCTATGGGATACATTGTAAGTTCAGTTATTCACCAAACATGTACCTTATATTAAAAAAATTGAGAATTGAATTGTAAAATCTTTTATCTCAATCTGTTTAAAATGTGAATTGAAGACTAATGCATAAAAATAATCTAATATATTAATATATAGAGTTTTGGGTAAAAATATAAATAATTTCTATTGATAAAACACAAACATTCCTAATATGCGCATCACTTTGTTAAAAAAAAATTTCCTTGCTGCAACTTTGCAAGAAAAAAAATTTTTTGCCTTGGTCCGGGGCGAAAAAAATAATCTTGCTCCGACAAAAAACCCAAGCCCCCCCCTGAATATCAAATGGACCATGCCTAAGAAAACTTTGACGTCATATTTCTCGAATTGCATCAGGTGAAAATTCAAATAAATTGCACATATTATAGAATAAGAAATACACAACAAATAGACATACAGTTTATTAAGAAAATCATTTGAGAAGGATGTCAAATTTGAGTCACTTTGAGGGGTCGTGCCCCATTTCCATGTCATCTTCTAATGTACTGCTATAACTTTGAGCAGCATGTCTGACTGACAGGATTTGTTCAGATGAAATCAAGAATAATAGAAGTAATCAGTAATAAGAGTACTTTCTATTGATATGTAGCTTTATATTGTATGAGCAATATAAAATTATTAATATAACGTCAACTATTGCATGCCTTTCATTCAAAACGCTCAATTTTCAATGACCAATACTATGGAGTGCAACCAAAAAAAAAAAAAAAACGGGATAGGGTGTTTATGTTAATCGTCCTTAATCTCACTTCCTGGATACCGGTTGCTACGATATTATTTATGTCTGTGGGAGAACGGTAGTCAACTTTGTGTTGTGTTAGTCAACTTTAAGTGGTTAAAGACGATTTTCTGCCACATTTTGGCCTTTCATATTTTGTAAGATAGCCATGATGATGCAAGAGGAGGCCACTATTTACAATCTAATCCCCGTTGAGGAGGAAAAGAAAGTCAAACCGCCAAGGTAATTTTTTTGTGATATCAATGCATAAATCTGTACCGTACACTTAGCATAAGCCTTAATTCTCTCCTGTTTTTCCTATTACATGAGGGAAATAAACAAGATTTTGTCTATTTTATTTGTGAAAAAAATTGAATCAAATTTATACCATTCTCAATACTCGGTACTCAACCAGTTTAATCTTCCAGTCTACTGTCCGCACATCTCACTTCAGAAATCTGAAAAATTGAAGATTTCTCTACTTTGTCACCATATTTTCATATTAAAATTTATGTAGGGGGATAGATATCAAACTCTCATAACTAACGGTGTATGATATATGTCTGTTCGACGAATACTAGAAATTTGCCAGGCTAGTAGAAATTGTTGAACAAACTATACATTAGTCCTCGAGCTGGGCTAGTGGTTCAAAAACTTTGTTGTGAAGACTGATCATGTATGGAGTTGACCCTAATTAATTTAAACTACTCAAGCACGATCCAATGTGATTCTGAGTTATATAAGCCTATATGTATCATCACAGCAATAAATTTTTTATCTATTAGACAAAACATTCAATTTTAAATAATGCTTGATGTAGCGGATATACTTGTATTTCATCAGTTTTACTTTACTTTATTAGGTATACATCCAAGTTCAGAGATAATGTGAAGGATGAGTACACGTCAGATCGACATGACCATAAAACAATGGGCTACGCTAAAGTGCCTGTAGATACAACAGATAACTTCCTAAAGAAAAGGTCAAAGGAACCCATACTTCCCGATAGTAAGTATTCATAAACTTTTTTATTTTATAAGTGTGTCCTTGTATTTTCAATCTTTTATTTTATTCGTACGATTTTTTCCATTCCTATATGATTGACAGTTTTTGATTAGCTAAAGGTTAAAATACACATAACTTTTCCTTTGTGTTTTTGTTGAACAGTTTAAAAAATTGTTGCATTTAAGCCAGTATTGGATATTGCAACGTACAAGATTACAGATACAGGAAGGGGGGGTTACAGTTCAGGTGAATATTAGGGCAATTTGGATAATTTCAAAACACTCACAGTTTGATTCAGTTAAGGATACATAATGAAATGCTAGCATATTGGTCTTTGCAAAGAGTTTCATGAAAATAAAATTGATTCATTCTGTTTAAACTTGCCCTACATACTGAACATTTTTTTCCAGAACTAAAGTACACATATCCCGATGAAGAGAGAAAAAGACCACCTGTACCAAAGAAGGATGATAAACCATTAATGGGACTGAAAACCACCAAAAACTTCATCACAACAAACGCGGTACAAAACATTACGTCGGTCCCCCGACAACCACAGAAAATCTTCGTCGATACAAAAAAGGGAGATAAACATCCACTCGATCCTTCAGGTCTGGAACCAGTTTACACAAAAAAGAAGGTTTGTATATTTTGTAATTAAAAAAATATTTTAAATAAATATATTGCATACAGATGAAGTTGTCTCATAATTGTTAAAAATAGCAATCCAAGGAATGCTTGTGTCGCCTGCGAAGTGGTTTATTATTCTAGAAAGTGGATCAAAATTATTGGCATCAGTAGAAAAGTCTTGTCAAATGAAATTCATTTGAAATATCAGACCTCTTAATTACAAATTAAAAGATAAGGTCATTCTCAAATGTTCAGAAAAGAGTGTCAATCATCTAGGTCAAGGTCACTACGTAAAAATTGGTGACAAAAAGGTCTCATCATAAGAAATATTAAAGACCTATCACCTACAAATTAAAAGATATATACAACCTTAGAAAAGAAGGTCAAATAGCTAGGTCAAGGTCAAAAGGTAAAAAAATATGGTATGTGTAGAATGGCATTGTTACAAGTAAAATACATGTGAAATATCAAAGACCTATCACATACCAATCAAAGGACATAGCCAATATTACTTTTCTCGAAAAGTAGGTCAAATATCTAGATCAAGGTCAAAAGGTCTTATATTATGGTCTGTGTAGAAAGGTCTTGTCACAAGGAATACACATGTGAAATACCAAAGCCCTATCACTTACCAATCAAAAGATATATTCATTCTGAATTTTTTTTGAAAATTAGGTCAAATATATAGGTCAAGGTCAATAGGTCAAAACTTATGGTATGTGTAGGAAGGTCTTGTCACAAGGAATACACATGTGAAATATCAAAGCCCTATCACTTACCAATCCAAAGATATAGCGAATCTTATCTTTTTTTCAAAAGTAGGTCAAATATCTAGGTGAAGGTCACAAGGTCAAAATTATGGTATATGTAGAAATGTCTTGTCACAAGGATTGCGCATGTGAAATATCAAAGTCCTAACACTTACCAATCAAAAGATATATCCATTCTAAAAAGAAATTGAAAAGTAGGTCAAATATGTAGGTCAAGGTCAATAGGTCAAAAATTATTGTATATGTAGGAAGGTCTTGTCACAAGGAATACACATGTGAAATATCAAAGCCCTATCATTTACCAATCCAAAGATATAGCGAATCTTATCTTTTTTTCAAAAGTAGGTCAAATATCTAGGTCAAGGTCACAAGGTCAAAAATTATAGTATGTGTAGAAAGGTCTTGCCACAAGGATTGCACATGTGAAATATCAAAGTCCTAACACTTACCAATCAAAAGATATATCCATTCTTATTTTTTTTGAAAAGTAGGTCAAATATGTAGGTCAAGGTCACTAGGTCAAAAATTATGGTATGTGTAGGAAGGTCTTGTCACAAGGAACACACATGTGAAATATCAAAGCCCTATCACTTACCAATCAAAAGTTATGGGCTGTGACACCCAAAGTGTGACAGACAGACAGACGGACTGACGGACGGACGGACAGACGGACAACGGACAAAGTGATCCCTAAGTGTCGCTATGCTTCGCAGGCGACACAAAAAGAATTCAACGCAATCATGGAGTTATATATTCTTAATTTTTCTAAACTTTGAATAATTAATTTTTTCAATCATTGAATCAATGATACAAGAAAAAAAAATTTTGTTAGGCATTTTAAAATTTATGTGCAGACTTTAAATTCATAGACTCAAGATCACATATTTAGTTTTTTGTTGCATTTACAAAATTATGAAATTTTGTCTTCATTTCAATAACTACCTCTTTCAATAATATCTTTTAAAAAAGTACATGTAAATTGTTCTTTTTCTAAAAAAATGCAAAAAAAGTAAACATGAGCCTCAACGGATTTCATCTCATGCATAATCAACCTATTTTCTTTTCAGGACTTCGGGGAGACACCAAAATACCTTACAAAACGTAAAGAAGAAATGCAGCGGGCTCAAGAGGAATATAATGCTTATGTTGCCGAGCATTTCCGACGCGGTGCGATGAGATCGCTTACAGCTGAGGAAAGGGAGGCAATCCTTAGAGGACTTAAACAAAACTGGGAAGAAATTCACGATCAATATCAAGGATTATCTGTCGTGACCGATACTGCCCCCAAAAAGAACAGAAAAGAAAGAATGGAAGCTGAGATGAAACAATTAGAGCGTGACATTGAGGCAATAGAAAAGCACAAAGTGATCTACATTGCTAATTGATTAGGAATCTTGAAATTTTATTTTTTCTAATTGTTAAGAACTCTTATGTTGAAAAATATTGTAAAGAAAACTTTTACAATGCTAATAAATGGACAATTTAGTCAATTACAATTTTGGCTTGAAATATAAGTTTCAGAATTCAGAGTGCTTTGAAAAAAAAATTCGATTTGAATTTGAGTAATACGAGACTTATTTTGAAAGCAAGAAAAAATTTGAAGGTTTACACACAAGAGCAAAATCGAACTTCAAGGTTTACAACAAAGAGAAAATCTGTGATATACATATTAAAAACTTCTTCATTTACATGTATCTTGATAAGTCATTGTATATATGTCATTTTTTTAAAACAAGATGTTCATTTCTTTCACGCAGACACATCCGAATATTACATGTTGTACATTCCTGTACGAAATATTCCGCCCTGACTCTAGGCGTCATATTTTCTATTTTCCAGGCGGATTCCGTGTACTCTCCCTATATGGCACACATTATAGCATAAGGCGGTTTCCGCCCGGTATATGGCTCGAAATATTTAAATGAGGACGCCTAAGATTAGGCGGATTCCGCCTTGACCTAGGCGTACTCCGCCTAATATTATAATTAGGCGGAATACGCCTTTTTAGGCGGAATCCGCCTTTCTTCATATTATTCACTATAGAGAGAATTCAAGGCGGATTCCGCCTATCAAGCACTTACACATACAACCCTCTTTGTTAAATTTACATTATCTTGATGGTAAAGCTGGGAATCCTAAATTACACATGCATGTGTATCATCCTTTTCTGAAGTACAACTCAGGGATAGAAAAAGGTACAGAAAAGAATAAATATACTTTTTTTATTATCTTTATTCAACATGTTCTATAAGTGCTTTATTGCTTTCAAAATTTATGTTATAATTCAGAGAGTGAGTTAAAATTAATCGAATAACTTTATAAATGTTTACATTTTGAAAACATTTATATGTTTTACATATTGAAAATAACTATACATTTGTTTGAAGTAATTTAAGTAACCTCCCATTATTAATATTATACATGTATATGACCTGTAACTTTTATGATTTGAAGTTCAGGTCAGAGGACAATCAGGCTACTTTTTCATCTAAATAATTGTATACTGAAAAATTTGAGAGAATTCATGCAATTTACATATTGCAAAGACTCTGCAACTTATTACTTACTGTGTGCATCTCTTAAATTCCAAATCTATAGTGATAATATTGGGGAAGTCATTTTACATTCTTCTTTCCCACATTTTCTTAGGAACATATAAATTTGAAACTTTATCTGATGAGTCAGATAATTTCTCCCAAGATGCAACATTTTCCCCCTAGTTTGTGTTAAACGGAATTTCTTTATTTATATTTGTAAAAGTCCGCCCTAGACCTTAGACGGAATCCGCTCTATATATACCATGTACATTGGGCGGAATCCGTCTAAGAGAGCCAAGGCGGAATTCTTAAGAAATCCGGGTACGTCTAAAAATTGCTAAGACATAGCTGGTTTTACCCAGAATCTGCCCAGATTCTAGACGGAATCCGTCTTAATTTTTCGTACGGGTTGTGAGTGAAAGGAATTACATGGAATATTTATTGTTATTTACTTCATAAATAAATGACATTTATAATTCATAATGTTACTCTATTATTTTCTTGATAAAAGTCTCTGAAGCAATCATAGCAAAGGGCTATATTTCATTTAAATAAATCAAGAGCTGAAATGCTATTAAATGCAGTTTTCCATGTTTGTTGACCTTGACCTCAAAAACAGTAAGAGTCCTTTTGTCCTTATAGACAATATTTGTGAGAAGTTTCCTATATGTAAGTAAAGCGTTAACATTAATCAATTTATGATCTGGAAAAGTCGAAATTACATACCAAGTTTGACCTTGATCTTTCGACTCCAAAAAAAAAAAGAGCTCATGCTCATGTCAAATACAATAATTGTATGACATTTAACCAGTGTATGCCAAGAATGATTTGACTCATTATGCAGGAATGCTTTCTGTTTTCTGTATACACATGTACATGTACCAAGATATACCAGGGGCTTTGAATCCCAGGTCCTCCTTATTTCGGATTATAATTATGAAGAATCATCACTTCACATCATAAAACGAGTCACAATGTTACAGTGTTTTGAGATGGATTTTTACTTAGCATATACATGTACATTGTTGATCGATTTGGCACATGACTAAGGCTAAGGGGCCGAATTTGTGCACTTGAGTGTGTGTTTCGTTTGTATCATTCCTTCTCTCCGGAAGAAACATTTGTATTGGTTACAAACTTACAGTACAAAGATTAATTACTCATATACAAAGACATTAACTCATATACAAAGACATTAACTCATATACATTAACTCATATACAAAGACATTAACTCATATACAAAGACATTAACTCATATACAAAGAAATTAACTCGTATACAAGTTTATATATAGCATTTAATATGAAAATGACAAATATTCATTCCGTTCATTAATAAAGCTGCATATAAATTAGACTATGTGAAGCTACAAACTCAATCTAAATACAAACCGTTATCAAATTAAATTGTACGGCAATGACTAAATTCATTTTACAATTCATCTACTACAAGCCATGCTTTACATTGAAAAAATAATTTTATCAAAAAGGACAATTAAGAGTTTGCTCAATTTATTATCATACTGAATAATTCAATATTTTCTGAAAATGTATGTAAATCAGTGACTGGTATAGCATCTACGACATCTTAATATTACTGTTTTAAATCTTAGGTAGGCATCCCTAGGATTTAATAACATCAAACTTTGTTTTTTTATTGTTATCCTTACAAAAGGGAAGTAACCCTGAATGATAAAAAATATATCTACATGTACATAGTGAACTAGATGCATAAGCACAAACTTGAATAATTCCCGTACCTCAGATTTCCGTATTTCCATATTTTTCCATAAAATTTCCATGGAAAATTCATGGAGAAACTGCGGAGGTAAATTTCAGTTAACGGAAATACGGAAAATATACGGAGTGCAAAATTCAGAAATGCGGAGAAAATGCGGAATTTTGGACTTTGTTTATTTCTGATACGGAAAGTGTACAAAGTTTGGGACTAAGTAAAATTTCAATATGGAAATTATATGGAGAAAAAGACTTAGTCAATTCTTGATGCAGAAAAAATGCGGATCTCTGGACTTAGCATTTATTTCATACGGAGAAAATTTGGAGCTCTGGACTTAGAATTTTCTTCATTAAAGAATTTTTTTCACTTATAAAATGAGGTGTTCTAAAAACAGTTGAGATGCCTGGGGTCTTCCATAGTAATGTATCACAGATGATTGGACAGACAGACATACAGACGACGGACAAAGTGATTCCTAAGTGTCGCTTTGCTTCACAGGTGACACAAAAAGCTAAGTTAAGCACAACTACAATTATTTTAACCAGTAATTGATACACACATGACCTTTTATGGAATGAAAATGCATAAAATAAGATGTGTTTGTGAAACACTATGCCCCAGGTGGCAACAAAGTCTGGAAAATTTTATTTTTAGCTTAAAGGTCACAGTCAAGGTAACAAGGTCAATGACCTTTGTCATTTGAAAAGGTATCTTTAGTTGAGTATGCATACCAAATATGAATTCTCTATCTCTTACGGTT
The DNA here is from genome assembly GCA_028142955.1 of Pinctada fucata. Taxonomy (NCBI): domain Eukaryota; kingdom Metazoa; phylum Mollusca; class Bivalvia; order Pterioida; family Pteriidae; genus Pinctada; species Pinctada fucata. The sequence goes on from AP027114.1 coordinate 27,707,746, forward strand.
CAAAAGTTATGATGAAGGTTAAAGTTGACAACAGACAAACAGACAGACAAAAATCAAAATTTATGAAATACAAGATAAATAACACCAGAGTATTCCCCGGAATACGTGTGGCACCAGCAAAAGCAAAGCGTGACAGACGGACAGACAGACGGACGGACGGACAGACAGACAGACAGACAGACAGACAGACAGACGGACGAAAGACAAAGTGATCCCTAAGTGGCGCTTTGCTTCGCTGGCGCCACAAAAAGTATCCAATCGTTTGCCAAAAAAATTAATGAAACTTACACCAAATCCATACTGGATCTGTAAACTCAGTGAATCACCAGTTTTCATTAAAATATCTCAACAATTTTCACAAAAGTGTTGAAAAGTTTATAGTGGAACATATTTTAAAATACACATGGACAGATTTGATTAAATTTCTATGATATAATGCTCAATTGTGAGCATAAGAAATATTGGCACAATGTTAATGAGAGCAATTTAGGTGAGCAAATTGCAATGTACATACAAGCTTATTTCCAAATGCTCATTTGGATAAAAATCTAACTAATATCATGAATACTAGTATCTCAATAAATGTTCATGTGCTCATTAGCTTTGGTTAGCAGATTCTGTACAGGAGGAAACAAATTGTCTCTGAAGTTTCACCAACCGGTATGGGAATATATATAATTAATTCCATTAACATTAAGATGGAGAGGACAGGATGAAAGGCAGGGGAGGAAGAGGTTGGAGGAAAGGGAAGGGGGAGAGGCAGGGATAAGGAAAGGGAAGAGGGGAAGGGGGAGGCTGGTAAGGGGTGGGAGGAAAAGGGTGGGAGAGGGGTACCCCCTGTCTGCCCCCCCCCCCCCCTTTTTTAAACTTTTAACTTAACTTAAATGAATTTTTCATAAAATTTACGAATTCTTTGTTTGCCAATCTGTCAGGAAATAGGAAAAATTAATTATCTTTTCTTCTCAAATTAAATTTCGCTCCCAATTATATTTCACAGAATATTCTCTCCAAAAAATGTACTCTCAAAAAAAAAAAAACAACTTTACTTAGATATATTACTAATTACTAAGAAAGATTGGCTATGGATCAAGAATTCTTTTACTTAAAATGTTACCTCTATAAGTAATTACTTTAAATAACCGTCTTAAAACTTTAAATTTCGGCTAGGATTGTCAGAACACACGAGTATCCATCTCCACCACGGCCGATGTTTTACTTTCGTTTTCCATATACAATACATAGTTAATCTCGCCTAATTTCAGAAAACTTGGCGATCGGTCTTTAGGTGTTTATAACATGATTTCTAGAATACGATTATTTGACATCGTTTTTTATTTTTATTTTCTTTCCTTTATATATATATATATCTTCTTTTTTTGTTATTTTATAATTTCCTAGGGTCGGAAAATAAAAAAAAATCTTTCAAGATAATTCTATTTTTTTCCCAGATTAGCAAAAAAAAAATATGGTCAATGGATCGATGATTATTTTTTTTTATAAATCAGTTTGAAAAAAAAAACAAATTAAACATTGTGTCAGTAATGGATATAAGAACTAAGATTATTAAGTAAAACAGACGCATTGAAAATAATCAATGTATATTTATGCAGATCGAGGCGTTTTAGTTTGAAATGATTGTGTACGAAACGACTGTGATAAGAAATAGCCAATCAAAACATCGGATTTTTAAAAGGTTCGGGCGAGGCGGAAAAGTCGAATGCCAGAATCGAATCTTCAAGAATTTTGATGACTATCATAGGGTTTCCTTTACTTTGGTACCGGTACATTATAGACACGTTAATTGAAACAATGAAGCCTAGTTTCCTTTGTACTGAGCACGTCAGTGGATGGACGTGGACCGTGGGAAAATGTGTTTGTTTTCATCGATTTATCAGTGTTCCAAACTGATGACTCTGTTGGAAGTTGAAGACAGTGCATAGCTAAGAAATTTGGAGATAATGCCATTGCAGCATCAATAAGCATGATTGAAGGTAGGCTGTTATTTGATTTATGTTTTACTTCTTTGTGATTAATACGTGTTCTACTGAAAAAGAGTTACGGAAAGAGGTTATCTGGGCTAAATCTCAAATATTTAGGGGATCTGAATATTTTTAGGATATTTTCAGAATTATCATTACCTTATTACTAGTCCGACTTGCAGACCTACGACGGTGTTATCTGTTTTTTCGTCTTTGGTCTGACTGCTATGCATAGGCAAAACTTGAGAATTTCGGTGCGAGAAAAACTTCGGCAAGTGATCCCTTTTTGGCCGGATTGCAAAGCAATTCCGGTCTATAGATTGACGATGTCAAACGTTATGGCATAAATTGAAAGGTCTTGTCATGGGAAACCTATATGTATAATATAAGGTTTCTACTGCATACAGTTCCTTAGATTTTGCTAATTATTAAACCAGGAACTTTAACCAAAATCTTTAACTAGGTCAAAGTCCAAGGTCAAGGTCACTAGGTCAAACGTTACAGCATAAATTGAAAGGTCTTGTCATGGGCAACCTTCATGTATAATATAAAGTTTCTACTGCATATAGTTCCTTAGATTTTGCCTCAACCAGAAACTTTAACCAAAATGTTAATTGACGGCAGACGGACAGATGGTGCATTTCCTTAGATCCCTTGCACTTGGATTATCATTATGTAAGTTTTACTTGCTTATCACATGGAATAAATTTTAAGTACATGTATATATCCCTCATTGTTATAATTAGTTCAGAGTTAAATATATTATTATCTTTTCTAGGAACAGCTACGAAGCATCCGGGACAAATTCGGGGAATTTGCAAAAGCTTCGAAGGTCCTTCTATTGACGATGTTTGACAAAGCGGAGTTGGAAGGGAGGTCATTAAGGGGCAAGGGGCCAAAGGGCGAAAATGCAAGACCTGCCATCGCAGACGAAGGGAAGCTGGAGGTCCTCTATGGTAATTACCAGACTGTTCTTTACATTATTTTCATAATAAATGTGATACGTCAGTGCTAGAAGGATGCATACCTTTACTTCAGTTTTTTCCCCTGGACTGAAAGATTGAGGAATATAGTATTTTTTCTCCTGTCTGTCTGTTATTAACTTTAGCATTTCACCACAACATTTTAACTGTGAGAGACTTCACATTTGGCAACAAGGTCAATGACCTTGTGATCTTACATTATATACCTTGTTGCCACCAGGGGGCAGTGTTCCACAAACATATCTTGTTATTTCTTTGTATGTAATTGGGTACACATACTTTTAGCATCCTAATCAAGAACATGCATGTACTGGAAAGGTTCATGTATAAAATCTTTAAGCTTAAAATAACAGAGGTTGATTCCATTTGTCCCTGGCAACGATCTACTTTTAAACACTTGACAATCATCTATACACACAATGACATGGATAAAGGTTGTGGAGCTTTTTATACAAAATACGGAACATCTTATAAAAAAATACTTGTACCTTGCACCAGTTTCAGTTGTCACTCTACATCAGAATCAATTTATTATATTTCAGAACTTATCGAAGAGAGATGGGAGCATATTAGGAGGCCATCAATTAATCAGAAGCTTGGGGAAGTCCTGAAGCCAAGTGCTAAAAAGACACTTTGATAATCTAAATCATGGCTTGAACTTGGACAATAAATATTGTCATCAATGTCCTTATTTAGCAGTGTTTATGTCACATGCACTTAGTGCGAAAGGTGTCAAATGAAAATCACTTTAAACAGCATTTGTCTGTCCATCTGTCAAGTGTGATCCATCTTGTAGGTGACACATTATGCTATTATAGTGAAACCAGAAAAAGTATGAACGAAAAAATTCCAAGTTCCTTGCTAAATTGATCAACTTCCTCGCTCAAGTTCCTGGGAAGTTACATCAATTTGCTCAGGATTTACCGTAAGCTACGTCACACCACCTGCTATCCCTAGCCCAGTCTTTTCTGATTGGCTGAGTAAACATAGGTATTGACGTATGGCATACCCGAGGTCAAGTCATAATGTCAATAGCTATGTTTACTCAACCAATCAGAAAAGACCAAGCTAGGGATAGCAGATGGTGTGACGTAGCTAACGGTAAATTCTGAGCAAATTGATGTAATTTCACAGGAACTTGAGCAAGGAAGTTGATCAATTTATAATTAGCGAAGAACTTGGAATTTTTTTGTTCACACTTTTTCTGGATTCGCTATAAAGCTACGGCAAGTGACAAGGTTATGTCCTTCAAAGGTTGGAGATTATTTTCAAGTTGCCTACAAAGTAAAATGACTTCAGGATGACACTTGGTGCTTCATCCATCTGTACATATGTTGAATCGTACTATCAAAGACTGAGACAAGTGTTCAATCTGCCAACAAGTGTTCCGGGAACACTTGCAGTTGTCATGGTTATGTTGCAGCAATTTTTGTGATAATTGGACCATTAATAGTGCTCTCATGAAAGTTCCGTAAATGAAAACTAAGATTGATCTGTTTGTTGTTAACCAATTTCTTAATTTCAGTCATACCAGTACATGTATCTTCAAGTATTTATGATACAGCAACAACACTGGGCAGTGTGATTCATGTGACGAGACCTTTAAAAATTTCTGTTGTTCTGTCTATGGGGAATTCAACCTTGACCGTCAGTTCTGTCAAGGTCAAACTTTAGCCGGTCGCGCATTTCTCCGCATTTTCTCCATATTTCTAAATTTCCGCATTTTTTCCATATTTATTCCACATTTTTTCCATATTTATTCCGCATTTCTTAATTCCGCATTTTCTCCGTATTTTCCTCCGCATTCTATAATTTTGTCCATAATTTCTCCGCATTTTTTCCATACTGAATTTCTTCCCTATATTCTCCGCATTTTTGTTTAATATGGAGATTTTGCGGAAATTTAGATCCATGCTCCCTAAATTCCTTTTTCCTTATTTTTTTTTTCTCCACATTTTCTCCACGGAAATTTGTCCCAATACTCCGCATTCCGTATTTCCATATTTTTTCTATGAATTCTCCGTGGAGAAATTAAGGAAATCTGAGGTACGGGATATGCAAGTTTGGTACATGTAGCAGTTATACTTTGCTCAATATTGGCTTTATAGAGCATAATCTCTCAAGTGGAAAAAGTAGGTCAAGGTCATTTTATGAAAGATTGATCAAAGATACATCCAATATGCAAGTTTGGTACATGTATCACTTTCTGCTCAATATTGGCTTTTAAAGGCAAAATCATTCAAGCGGAAAAAGGAGGTCGAGGTCATTTTATGAAAGTTTGATCAAAGATACATCCAATATGCAAGTTTGGTACATGTAGCAGTTATACTTTGCTCAATATTGAATTTATAGAGCAAAATCACTCAAGCGGAAAAAGTAGGTCAAGGTCATTTTATGAAAGATTGATCAAAGATACATCCAATATGCAAGTTTGGTACATGTATCACTTATACTTTGCTCAATATTGGCTTTTAAAGGCAATATCACTCAAGCGGAAAAAGTAGGTCGAGGTCATTTTATGAAAGTTTGATCAAAGATACATCTAATATGCAAGTTTGGAACATCTAGCACTTATACTTTGCTCAATATTGGCTTTTAAAGGCAAAATCACTCAAGCAGAAAAAGTAGGTCAAGGTCATTTTATGAAAGTTTGATCAAAGATACATCCAATATGCAAGTTTGGTACATGTAGCAGTTATACTTTGCTCAATATTGGCTTTTAAAAGCGAAATCACTCAAGCGGAAAATGTAGGTCAGATGCTGCATACGATGCATGGGTTCACCTCAGCATCCAAAGATGAATCACTTGTGCAAGTTTGGTTACTGTAGCATCAGTACTTAATCAGATACTGAGCTACCCCAAACTTCTTAACCAAGTCACTCAAGCGGAAAATGTAGGTCAGATGCTGCATACGATGCATGGGTTCACCTCAGCATCCAAAGATGAATCACTTGTGCCAGTTTGGTAACTGTAGCATTAGCACTTTGTCAGATACTGAGCTACCCCAAACTTCTTAACCAAGTCACTCAAGCGGAAAATGTAGGTCAGATGCTGCATCCGATGCATGGGTTCACCTCAGCATCCAAAGATGAATCACTTGTGCAAGTTTGGTTACTGTAGCATTAGTACTTTGTCAGATACTGAGCTACCCCAAACTTCTTAACCGGACGCGGACGCGGACGCGGACGCGGACGCGTGGGGTTATAGCATAAGCTCACTCAACTTCGTCGAGGTGAGCTAAAAATAGTCTAGTACATACATGTACATGTTCATGTACATGTATATACACCTGAAACGTATCAAAAATTAAAATTGGATCCAACGCAAGGAAAATTTATATAGAAAAAATGATTAAGAACCACAAAAAGTGATATTTCATTCCACATTATATTATGACAAACGTTTCGGATAATACAGGATATACGAGGGTTGTCCGGACTTTTCCGACAACCCTCGTATTTACCATTATCTGAAGAGGCTATAAAAGCCGAAACACATGTCAAAATAAAATTAAGAAACAATAACTAGCTAGCCGTGGTTTATTGTCCAGTAATTCCCCTAGTGGCATGAACCATCCAAATTATCACCGAGTTGTGAAGCGACAATGGGCGGAGCTTAGCGGGCTGGAAGTTTGTTAGAGATTTTACACCTGTAGACGTGTGAATGGGCAGAGCTTAACAGACTGGAACTTTGTTGGAGATTTTACACCAGGCAAGTTCTAAAGTACATATGGGGAGAACATCTCGAGTTATATTAGAATGTGGAATAAAATATCGCTTTTTGTGGTGCTTCACCATCTGATATATAATCAGATAAGATAATCAGATAATATAATAAGTCATGGTGTAATGCAAAAATTTAGAAGTTCTGTCCCATAGCTATTTTATCACAAGCTACACGTCAAGCTCAGGAACAATTTTTAAAACAAAATTTACTCATATTAAATAAAATTTTTGAGGATCAATCAAAATGACATACCTCATGTGTATAAGTATTCATATCCACGTACATGCATGTAATAGTAATACCATTTGAAATTGTTCAAATCAGGTAATATTGCACAAAAAATGCCACATAAATGAATTGACAGCTTCATTTTCCAGAGTACAAAATTAATCTTAAAGAATTGGTACTCAGCTTAGCTTGAGCAAGGAGATGAACATACACTGTCAAGTATAGGGGGGGGGGGGGGGGGGGGGGCAGACAAGGGATACCTCTCTTCCCCCTTACCTCCCCACTCCCTTCCCCTCCTTTTAACCCTTCCCTTACCTCCCCCCTCCTGCCCCACTTCCTCCTCCCACCCCCTCTTCTCCCTCCTCCTGCCCCCTTCCTCCCCTTTGTTCTCCTTCCCTCCCTCCTCCCACCCCCTCCCTTTCACCCTGTCCACCCCTCAAGTATAAGTCATGGTGTAATTCAAATGAAAAATCTTATCTTTTCTACCAAGTTATACAGCAATTCTTAAAGATCTGAGCAACCTTTGAGGTCAAATTATTTCAGGAATTTGTATGTCCACATTTGGCTTTAAATCATTGGTCAGTTAGCCAATCCATTCATATATCATACAGTGACTGATCCAGTCAGATAAGAGAAAATAATTCAGATTCAGCCAAGCATAACATTGATTTACATAATTCAGATTCACTCAAGCATGACATTGATTTACATCATTCAGATTCAGCAAAGCATGACACTGATTTACATCATTCAGATTCAGCCAAGCATGACATTGATTTACATCATTCAGATTCAGCCAAGCATGACATTGATTTACACTATTCAGATTTAGCCAAGCACGACATTGATTTACACCATTCAGAATCAGCCAAGCATGACACTGATTTACATAATTCAGATTCAGCCAAGTATGACATTGATTTACATAATTCAGATTCAGCCAAGCATGACATTGATTAATCTTATAGATAGTGCTGCCTTTTCTACAATAATAATCATGTATATTGTACATACAACACATTTCATAAGACAAAAAGACTTCTTTCATAAAATTCCTACAAAAAGATGCAAGTATAGGTTAGAAGGTATTTTGGAGGTTAGAAGGTATTTTGGAGGTTAGAAGGTACATGTATTTTGGAGTTTCTACATGAATAAGAAGAGGGCGGAGCATCAGCAAAGCCCCTTCTTATTCATGCAGAAACTTCAAATCACCTTCTAACCGACTTAGATGGCATCTACCATGGTAGCGTAGTGGATAGCACAACCCGTTAGCATGCTGAAGGTCTAGAGTTCGAGCCCCACTCCCGCCACATATTTTCCAAGTATATACTGTTCAACTTTTGCAGGATCCATGACGATCATGAAGACGGTTTCTTCAAAGATTCTTCAAAAATAAGACGATCAGCAATATGAGAGCCTGTGATTGGCTTCCATCAAATGTTGCCATCTAAATTGAATTAAAACATATATATAATAATGAAAAAGATAGGACTATATTTTCTTTTTCCAATAATATTTAATGAAGACTTCAGAATTAAAATTTTGCTAAAACTGATAAGAAAGGAGTAATTTCTGCTCTTAAAAGAGGACTTTTCATTTTGCAAAAAGAAAAGCAAGCATAATTTGCCAAGGAAAACTAACAAGTCATAAAGCTAAATCTTCAACATCATACAAATCAGATAATGACAATTTAAAAAATAAAACTTATTTTGATCATACAGGTTCATACTATATAATCTGCATCGCATGCATGTAGTTAGAGATTGATTCCCTGGATGGTCTTGACCTTTAACACAATGTCTGTTCAGTCATCTTCAGTATCAAGTTTTTGTTTTGTTAACAAAGGCAACCTTAATCTGTTAAAAGTTAAACAACCTAGCTATTGTCACCAAAAAATGGACAGATTGTCAAACAATGAGGAAGCCCTCGGAAAATCTTTCTCCTTTTTAAGAACCAAGAAACAACAATAATTTTATTAACAAATTATTTGACACTTAGGCTAATTTAGTAATTAGTTAATTATCCATCATTAAAGCATCGACAGCACTTTGTGCTTCCAGTCCCATGGCTACAGTGTTGTCATTGTCTTTCGATTTTGACACCTCCGAGGTTTTACTACTCTCTCGATCTTGGTATTCCTTCATCTCTCGCTCGTATTTCTCCTTTTCATGTTCGTACATGTCGTAGTAAACCTGCAATAAACAGATAAATGCACCGTTGATGTTTTCTTAACAAACTATACTGTTCAATAACAGGAATGTTACTTATGGCATGTTTGACCCTTAAGCCCCGGTCATACTGCACTCCACGTCCAAATCACGTTCAAAAATCTGCTGGACGTGGTCATACGTGGTAATTTTTGCCACGACTGTGCTTTGTACGGGGTATGACCACCATCGGCTGTTCCACTGCTGAAACACTGCCTAAGTACGGCTAACATCATCCAAACACATCTAAAGGCCTTGTTACACAACGCGATTAATCGTTTGCAATTAGTTGCAAGCCACAAATTGTGTCGAGTAACATAGCTTAAAACTAATCGCATGCAACTTTCGAAAGTCGCATGCAACTTTTTTCAGATTAGGACATGTTCTATTCCTTGTGATTAATCGCATGCAACTTTTATTGTCAACCAATCAAATTGCCGGGTATTCCTTATAATTTCAGTCAATATTTGGCGAATTTTGGTCATATCAATTACATTGACAATTAAATGGCGACCTTTCTCACAGAGGATCACAGTTCACTTACTGCAAGCTTTTCTAAGTTCAAAAATTTGATTTTCTGCCCTCTCTTCGTAGAGAAAGTTATGTGAATGTCATTGTAATGAAAGCTGTGAATATACATGCTGTATTGTCTGTTGAAAACACAATTTAGTCGTAAACTTTAGACAGAAAAGGTATGAATTTAGCACAAAATATATGCAATTAGTTGCAACGTGTTACACTGCGAGTCGCTGCAACTCGCTCGGACCAAAAAATCTCTGCAATTAGTTACATGCAACTAATCGCGTCCTGTAATAAGGCCTTAAGGCTAAAAACGTCCATGACAAGACCTTATGCACACGCTTTTACCCGTGATACCAATGTGGAACACCCGTCCAATGACCGTGCACTGGCCGTTACAGACCGCTTCAGCTTTCGTGTCTCCAAGATCTGGGAACACGGACCACCACGTGTGTTTCACGTGCGTTGCACGTCTATACCACGTACACCGTCCGTGGTTGTCCGCGGAATGAACTTTTGAGCTGTTCAAAATTTCTTTCCGTGTCCAACGCCATTCAGTCTACAAATTGTCTTGAAAGGGAACAACAACGTCTGCTTCACGGGAGACCTTTTTTGGACATGCTATGGCCGTGATCAAGCCTTTAAGCGCAGTGTGACCAGGCCTTTAATTCATGATCTTGACTTTGATAGCGGCCTTGACTTTGAGACTGACCTTGACCTCTAGATTTTTTGTTGAGTCTTATCACGCAGGATCATCTCCACAAGTTTGTGTATAAATATCAATAAAGGTATAGTCATATGGAAAATAAATGCTCTTCTGACCCTTTTAAATACCGGTATGTCACCTTGACCTTATAAGTGACACTGACCTACTATAAGCATTGAGTCCCATCATGTTTATTTTGTTACATTTCCTGAAAGTTTGAAGGATGCACAATTTATACCAAGTCAGTTATAGCCAGGTACATGTATGTGAAAAAGTGACTACCAGACACACTGACAGATGTCAGGGATATTTATTCCATTATGTCGCCCTTGCTTTGCAGGTAATATAATAAGCTTACAATAATTTTGAATGTGTTGGCCATTTACAAATCAAAGCTCTGAAGGAACTGATGGCGAGTTTCATTTATTCATTTTAGAATGATATCAAACTATTTTATGGGATTTTTAAAATTTTGCTAATATTGTATTAGCAGATAGAAAAAATCCATTTTCCAATGTTCGGGAGCAAAACATTTATGAACCTATGTCAGCATGACTGCTAGTCAGTGACGGATTGAAGGGGTGCGTAGGGCCCCCTAAAATTTTCCAATCATGGGTAAAACAATCATTTTAAATCAAGAAAGAGTGAATATTAGTGAATATTACCTACCTTTTAGTAAATACAATTGTTAAATGCATCAAATTCCATTCTTTAATTAATTACAGTCACGAAAATGGGTCCTAAAAAGGCTGAAATTCAAGAGATTCCAGGGGGCTTCAACCCCCCTAACAGGGCTCTGCCCTGGACCCGCTGGGGACCTAGGAAGTCCCCAAACCCCTTGCCAATTTCTTAACCCCCCCCCTAAATAATAAGCTGGATCCGCACTGATAGTACAGACCTTTATTTTTCTTCATGTATAGCACAGGGGTGAGGTTCATGTATTATCCCTTGGTCACAAACCCTTTCCTCTATACGTACCGTCTATATTAAAAAAGTTTTATATATAGACATATAGAAGGGTTTGTATTGAGGAAAAGGTTTGTGACCAAGCGATGATACCTCACCCCTGTGGTGTATAGATCTGCATATCTGTTCCACAGGCCGTAAAAGCCCATGGTGTGTGTACGTATGTGTATGACCTGTGTATTGTTTAAGGCCAGTATCTTGCAGATACACAGTCATGTCAAACTTCAACCATTGCAAAAATTCGCTATAGGGGTTCAAATAAGATCATACTTTCTACGATTGTACCTATATATTTTATCTATTATGTCACCAAATTTCATTAAAAAATTCCCCGTACTTCCAGAGATATCGTAGGTACCATTTCTTCAGTGGCCTAGTTTTTTTTTTACTCTAATTTAGCTGTTTAGCGTGTCCGTTCCAGCCCTGGCTCGGTGTTCAGTCAGTACATTCTATTTGCGAGATGCGACAGACCAATGCACTATGAACGCTTGATTGTTTGTGAATTCTAAATTGATTTCTATACCTAGAAGTGTAATGTATGACCGTAACTCCTCGTAAATCACTTAAACACTCAAACTGCTACGATTTGAAGATCAGCGCCTTCCATTTTATTTACATAAATCAGACTGAATTGGAATAAGCAATCTGATTGGACAAACTTTTACCGTAGTCTTGTTCTGGTCTCCATTATATTTTAGAATTCACAAACAATCAAGCGTTCATAGCACAGTGGTCTGTATTGCACGAAATTATAGAAAAACCGAACGTTCTGCGTTTCCTTGCCCACTGAGAGCAATTTTACCTACAGGATCGTGTCATGTGGTACAGTATAGCCGATAAACTTATAAGCAATCTCAATACACCTGCACACGAGACAGTTGATGTTTACTGCTTCCTAAAGTATCCTTTTTTAAATAATCTCTAACTTTTTAAAACATTCTGAAACAACTGTTAAAACGCGGAATGCAATGTACGCAGTCTTAAATAAATATGGTGAATAATGAGGTCCAGGGTCATCGGGCCACACAATCGGGGTTGAGAAAAACTGTGAATATATATTTATCTTCACTCGATTTATACATTTTGGAGCCCGGGGATGTCACGGATGTGACGTCATGAAAATCCTGCGATCACTATAGCCAAGATCGCTACGCGAAACTCGCCTAAAAAAGTACATCAAGATGCATAATTTGTACCAAGTCAGGTGTGTGTTGAATACTAAGGTGTAGGTCACATGGTAAATATGCCGTGATGCCAGTAGAAGGAATACTCAGAGGACAATTAATGAAGTCTTACTTTTGGTGTTCAATATGGATTAATAGAATCTATCACTGGGTGCGATCATTGACAAGGAAATCCAACCCGAGAGTCCGGGATTTACTTGTACCATGATGAGGCTTGCCGAGTGATGGACAAAAGTAAATCATGGAGATGAGGGTTGGATTTCCTTGTCAATGATCATACCTGGTGATCAGGGGTCTAGAATTCCCATTTCCCGTTGTAAGTGAAAAGTTAGATCTGGAAAGTACAAAGCCATACCTGTCAACTTTGAAATCTTAAAAAGAGGGAGATCTCCCTCCTTGGCACTTGAAAAAGAGGGATATTGTGCGTGAACCCATTTTGCTACATTTTTAATGAATCACGACATTTTGTGCAAAACCAATTTACAAATAATTTCATTGTGCTGCATTTCAATGCAAAAACATTTATAAAATATGAAACATGTATCAATAGTTTATTGCATCTATACATCTTTTCTTACATTTTGTCAAGCAATTTCTAATGAAATGCTCTGAATGTCGCTATTTAGAGTGATTTTCTTTGGTAAATATGCCAAAAGAGGGAGAAAGAGGGAGATTGGGCCAAAAAGAGGGAGATTTTGGTCTCCCTCGAGGGAGAAATGCCGAAGAGGGAGATGAGGTCAAAAAGAGGGAGTCTCCCTCCAAAAGAGGGAGAGTTGACAGGTATGACAAAGCAGGTGCTCACTTGCCCGAGGACAAAGAGACTTGTTGATCGTTTTTTCCTCATCAATCAGATTTCTTTCTCATTTTATGCTACAGATAGGATTTTAATATTAATATTCTGAAGAACTCTATTCACTAAACATGCCAAATTTCATCATGTTTATTAAGTTTCAGTATAAGACCCATCATTGGGGCAAGTGATTTTTTGGGTTGGGCAAGTAAATTTTAAGCCTAAATGAGTTGCCCGTGGCAAGTAGATTATGAAAGAAATTCTAGACCCCTGGGTGATTGATTATTTTTCACCCATTGCCAGAAAATCCTCCAAAATGATCACTCTTTTACGCATTTCCACCATAATCAAATCCAGAATGAAGTGACAAAACTCTATTATGATGTCATATTTAACTTTTGCACATGTAGTTTATCATCCACCCCCCTGTGAATGATCGCATGTGATTTGCATGTTTTACAAGGATAACTCTATGAACATGGGAGAAAATTCTGTAAATCAAAGACTGAGCAATTCTCATAAAATTTACATGTGGCAACCCAGAATTACACACCCACATACATCAAAGGTAAGACTGTCATTATTTACATTTGTATTCTATAATCGTACAAAATATCAGATATACTTTTCTCGCACATTGGATAGGCTGATTCCCCTTTTCAGCTTTGCTGGAGAATTCGATCCGGCACCCCTGATCTGGCACTGTTGATTGTTCCTTTATGACGTCACAGACAAATTGACGTACGTTATTTCACGTGCACATACATTTAGCATGACGTTCAGACCTTACGACGCATAAACAAGAGGAATTTGAAGGTTTCAATGTGCGAGAAAAATAATCAATAACCAAATTTGAGTTCCAGATAGAAAAATATCAGTCTCGGGTGGGATGATCACCGTCCCAACCTCGGCTAACGCCTCGGTTTGGGACTTGATCAATCCCACCCTCGACTGATATTTTTCTATCCAGAACTCAAAGTGGTGCTAGATTCTATTAATCTGATTCTAAACAAAGATAAACATTTCATTGCGTTGGAAATCCTCCATACACTCGGACTTGGACATGACGTTTAAATAAGCAACCACAATTATTGCATAAGCAACCACAATTATTGCATAAGCAACCACAATTATTGCATAAGCAACCACAATTATTGCATAAGCAACCACAATTATTGCAATTATTCCATTTACCTAATGGAAATCTACTGGTCATGTAAATATTAACGTACAATATCCCTGTTGACTTAGTACAAACCTTAATGACTAGGTCATGCTGATATGAAACAATTGCCACAAATCTATAAATACCTTTTTCTGTTCATGTGATAGTACATTCCATCTCAAGGCGATTCTTCGCGTAAGTTCGTGATTTGAGATTTCTTCATTGTGTTCCTACAACATTGTACAAATACATGAAAATCAAAGCATTAGCTGCGAAAATTAGACACATGCGAATAATTCCTGATATACGATATAAATTTTAAAAACCTTTAGAAAAATCTAATATACATGTACATGTACATGTACAATTAGGACATAACGGTAATATGCATTATGTGCTACGATCAAAGAACATTAAAACAATGAAAGCTTGGAAAGAGAGCTTGGGACAGAATTTAGTCCTTATAAAAAAGGCCGTTCTTTATTTTCTATTCATCTCATACATTCCTGACCCTGTTCATTTCTGGCAAGTTTCACGATCATAGGTGCAATACAGGCTCTTATATGGTCTGGAAACCATTTTCAATCATCTCAGTCCTATGACCTTGACCCTTTTGACCTCAAAATCAACAGGGGTCATCCTTCATTCATGGGAAACATTTCTGGCATGTTTCATGATCATAGGTGCAATACAGGCATAGGTGCATAATATGGTCCGGAAATCATTTTCAATAATCAGAGTCCAGTGACCTTTGACCCCTTGACCCCAAAATCAATAGGGGTCATCCTTGACTCATGGTGAATAAGTGTATGAAGTTTCATTGCACTAGAATGTATCATACTGGACTTATAGTCAGGAAACCAATTGTTGACGCCCACCTGCCTGTCCGTCTCACATCAAATTTAGAGCCGGGATTAGCAACTCGCCTAAAACGACGTTACGACCTTTTGATACATGACCTCTTAGACTAAAATCTGCGTAGGAGAATATACATATAGGCTGCAGGCAAGGATTCTTTGCAGAGCTTTCCTAGCTTGTTTCCTTGCATGTGAGATGTCAATATCTATGACTCTAAACCATTGTCACATGCAGCAAACATTTGACACTATGTAGAACGGAAACGGAAACCTCTCCATGAGGTGTGTGATGTAATCATTTGCTTACCTTGTAATATTCCTCCTGTACAGAGGGTCTTTGCTGCTGACAGTACATTAGGAACACATTGGCAGGCTTCCTAGGAGCATTGGGATCTTTGTCTCTGTCTGACTTCACCTTTTTACCTATTATCATAACAAAATGTGACATTAAGTGGATTTTTCTATTCTACTGTTTAAGATATGAATAATTCTACCATTCTGTCTGTTTATTCAACATTAATTACATTCATTTTATTCAATAATAACTGTTGTAATATTTTATTATACATGTACATTGCATTTAGGAAAAGCTACATGTATGGGACTTATTAAGGAAAGGAATTTTGACCATTTCTAGAAAAAGTAAATGCAACTGTATGCAATTGTATTGCGTGTACCCACCTTTTATAGAGCCTTGAGAACTCTGTGATTTCAGTTCAGCTATACCTCTAGCTACTAACACAGGATTTATAGACGACAAAACGCTCGCTGCAGATTTAGAATCGTTTGTCGAGGAAGGTGTGTCGTTTAAATCGGACTCCTTCTTGATTGGTTGATTTGGCCGAAGCACTTTGTACATCTGATCTTCCTATATACAACATAATATTATAATGAATAATAATCCTCTCGTTCAAATCTAGATTGAATAGTATTACATGTATACTTTGATGGTAGGCAAAAAATCTGGAAATTGTATTAGCTTCACAGATTTGAAAGATAAAGAAATTAATATATACTTTCAGAGAATTGGTCTTCACAAGATTACATAGAGTTATATACATGTAAGAGAAAATGGTCCACCACACCAGTTTTCCAAGAAAATCATTTACATTAAAGAATATCTAAAATTCTAATCCACAAAATTCAACTGATTTTAAACACGATAAAGAGACCAAGCAAACAGTGTATATGACGGGCCATTCAAAATCAATCAAGCACGTCAAGGCATAATTTGACAGGCCATTCATAATGACGAACTAATCTTCAAGTCCGCCAACAGGAGGAATGTCGGACATTTGAAAATCGGCAATACCTCAATAATTTTTTATTATTATTTATTATTTTATTATATTCATTTGAAAGACATAGTCTGTCTGTATGTCTGTCTGAATGAATTTGCTACAATTTGATTGGTCGATTACCTCCCACATGACAGGAACCTGCACGTCTCTGTAGGAGTCCCCATGCTCATCTAGCCTATTGGCCAGGTACCTAAAAATTCAGAGAGAGACATCGTATATAAGATTGATATAAACTGATAAACTCAGGATATCAAACAATAACATATTTGAAAAAGGTCATAACGATTTAAAAGTTTTAGTTTTATTACAAATTTCACCACGTGGCATCATGGCATCAAAATTCAATTAAAGACTTTTCTAAGGTCTATTTATGAAAGTTTAATCAAAAATACATCCAATAAGCAAGTTTGGTGCTTGTAAGCACTTATACTTTGCCTGATATTAGCTTTCAAAAGGAAAATCATCCCAGTGGAAAAAATAGGTGAAGGTCATTTTACAGTCCAAGTGAATACTGGAAACAGTAATATTACTAAAAGCTATAATATAAATTAAATTGGAGTTATCTTTCTTGGAAATTACTGTAAGCAGTAACACTATTTAGCTTATATCAATGGATTCGGGTAGAAATGTGGGTGATTAGGATTTGTATCTCGTTCAAATGAACACTGAAAAATTATTGAGAACATCAGGAAAATTTTTTTCTTGACATATTTGAAGAAAATATGGTTTCAGACAGAAGAAAAAGCTAAAATAGGTTCCAAATGGACATTATTTTTACTTTTTAGTAGAATTTTTTTTTTTAATTAAATGAATTTGTTGTTGAGTGAAATAAAGCCTGTGTTTGTGAAACACAAATGCCCCCGGTGGCATCTTTGCTAGTATAAACACTATTTTCTATTAAGTACATGCATATGAAAGGTCAAGGTCAGAAATGACTTGGTTAAAATTTTTTGGTATCGATGGAAAAATCTTGTGACAAGGAATACACATGTGAAATATGAAAGCCCTGTCACTTACCATTCAAAAGTTATGCCCAATGTTAAAGTTTTTGAAAAGTAGGTCAAAGGTCAAGGTCAAGGTCACGAGGTCAAAAATTTTGGTATCAATGGAAAGGTCTCGTCACAAGGAATACACATGTGAAATATCAAAGCCCTATCACTTACCATTCAAAAGTTATGCCAATGTTAAAGTTTTTGAAAAGTAGGTCAAAGGTCAAGGTCAAGGTCACGAGGTCAAAAATTTTGGTATCAATGGAAAGGTCTCGTCACAAGGAATACACATGTGAAATATCAAAGCCCTATCACTTACCATTCAAAAGTTATGCCAATGTTAAAGTTTTTGAAAAGTAGGTCAAAGGTCAAGGTCAAGGTCACGAGGTCAAAAATTTTGGTATCAATGGAAAGGTCTCGTCACAAGGAATACACATGTGAAATATCAAAGCCCTATCACTTACCATTCAAAAGTTATGCCAATGTTAAAGTTTTTGAAAAGTAGGTCAAAGGTCAAGGTCAAGGTCACGAGGTCAAAAATTTTGGTATCAATGGAAAGGTCTCGTCACAAGGAATACACATGTGAAATATCAAAGCCCTATCACTTACCATTCAAAAGTTATGCCAATGTTAAAGTTTTTGAAAAGTAGGTCAAAGGTCAAGGTCAAGGTCACGGGGTCAAAAATTTTGGTATCAATGGAAAGGTCTTGTCACATGGAATACACATGTAAAATATCAAAGCCCTATGTGACCGAGAACAAATTAGACATAATTTGTATTTTTATTCATTTGAAATATTGTATTGAGATTTCATTTTAAAATGTCCAAATTGCTTTTCTATCGGGTTCACAAAGTTATAGATCTGAGACATTCCGATTGACCATTGCTGACATTGCATTTATTACTTCCCCTTTCATGTAGTGACACGTTAAAACACTGTACGGCCTGAGGCATCAACTCTCGTATCTATTCAAATCTCTCTATTGTTAAGTTAATCCCTTTAATCCTCTGTGTAAATAATTCTCCTCCTGGCGTAATTGTTAATCATTCGTTTCATGTAAATTGACATGCTAATCTTTATATACCTGTTTTATGCCTTGTATCGTCAGTTTGGAGCTAGACGTTGAGCTAGCACTATCCACTCTACAATTCGGAATTCAATTAAAGTTGTTACTCTCATTGTTGACCAGCATTTGTATCATTATTACACGCATCTCAACGTACATTACCAGAGACGTATTGTTCTACTATCATATTGGATATAAAAGGAGCAGGATAAGACTCCTATCGTATGTTTGACGGGCAGACTAAATAGAGAGAGTCTGGCCCGGTCCCTGATAGCACAACAGAAGTGCACGAGAATTAGGGACCTACTTCGGGGATAATTCCTACATCCCCCCTAGCACCGAAGCCCGGTGTCACCTATCACTTACCATTCAAAAGTTATGTCCAATGTTAAGTTTTTCGGACAAACAGACAGACAGACAAACAGACAAACAGACAGACAGGCTAAAAACTATATGCCCCCGAATCTTTGATTCCGGGGGCATAAAAATTGAATGAAAGAAACTGTGCTTGTGGCTTTAAAATTTGAGATTATTGTTAACAGTAATATACATGTAACAGTTTAAAGTAATATTACTATTTTTAGTATTCTCCTGGACTGTTTTATGAAAGCTAGTCTTTCTTACATACCAGTAATTACACGATTGTATACTATACCTTCTCTCTCTTTTATATCGTTTAATCAACTTCTTTACATGGTGGATCCTGTTGACTATTTTCTCATTAGCCTGTAAGCATAGAAAGTGAAAAATAAAGCTGTTACAGTAGAATATGGCGTGCCATAAAATCTACACTGAAAAAGTCGAATGTTTTAAAAAAAATATGCATTTCTTTTTTTAATAGAATGAATAGAAAATGGAGACTGAACAATCCACTGAATGGTGTTATTATTCAAGTCATCATATCCAAAATACAGACCTAAAAGATGGGAATATCAAATGAAAATTTGTCCCTATTGGGACGAACCCCCCCCCCCCCCCCCCCCCAACGCAATATACAAATGTATTGTGACCTTGACCTCTGACCTTGGTTCAAGGTCATGACACACCCTTAGGTCCTAAAGAACATTTCCGTGAAATATTATTGAAGTCCATCCACAGAGGAAGGAGTTTTTCCCTGGACAAAGTTTTACTAATAATGTCTACATATGTATTTTGACCTTGGTTCAAGGTTATGACACACCCTTAGGTCAAAAGGAACATTTCTGTGAAAATTACTGAAATCCATCAACAGGGGAAGGAGTTATGCTCTGGACAAGGTTTTACTAATGATGTCTATTGTGACCTTGACCTTTAATCTATGACCATGGTTCAAGGTCATGACACACCCTTAGGTCATAAGGAACATTTCTGTGAAATATTACTGAAATCCATCAACAGGGGAAGGAGTTATGCTCTGGACAATGTTTTACTAATGATGTCTTTTGTGACCTTGACCTTTAATCTATGACCATGGTTCAAGGTCATGACACACCCTTAGGTCTTAAGGAACATTTATATGAAATATTATTGAAATCCATCAACAGGGGAAGGAGTTATGCTCTGGACAAGGTTTTACATTTGTACTAATGATGTCTATTGTGATCTTGACCTATGATCTTGGTTTAAGGTCATGACACACCCTATGGTCCTATGGTGCATTTCTGTGAAATACCTTATTATAACCAGAAATTTTCGTGAGATACTAATTTTCGCTATATTCACGAGTGATTTGGAATCGCAAAAATTATTCTTTCGAAAAATTGTGTTTGATAAGTTACAACATAAATTGGTATACCATTTACATTTCGTTCTAATCATACATGCGGTATGCTTTACTTCTCCCAATAAAACGTAAATAGGAGTGAATTGACATTGATAACCCAATCTTCCCAACATGTGCTCTCAAGCAGAAAATATAGGTCATGATCTACAATTGAATGTAGATCATCTACATGTATGCAAGTTTGAACTTCTTAGCACTTATAATAGAGAAATAAAACTTCTTAACATTGATACCAAAATCTTCCTAACATGTGCACTCAAGCAGAAAATATAGGTCATGACCTACATTTGAATGTAGATTTGTGATTTACCCTTAAAGACGCATTATCTGTGCAAGTTTGAACTTCCTAGCACTTATAATAGAGAAATAAAACTTCTTAACATTGATACCCAAATCTTAATTCCTACCGGCAACATGTGCACTCAAGCAGAAATATAGGTCATGACCTACATTTGAATGTAGATTTGTGATTTACTCGTAAAGACGCATTATCTGTGCAAGTTTGAACTTCATAGCACTTATAATAGAGAAATAAAACTTCTTAACATTGATACCCAAATCTTCCTAACATGTGCACTCAAGCGGAAAATATAGGTAATGACCTACATTTGAATGTAGATTTGTGATTTACTCTTAAAGATGCATCATCTGTGCAAGCTTGATTTTCCTAGCACTTTACGACAAAGAGCATGGTGAAGGTCGAATTGCCTTCACGCTCCTTTGACACCGTTCACGATACGGGTGACAGATTTACACTCAATAACAGAGTGTTGCACAGATAAATAACAAAGTTGATCATGTAGTTTAGATGGGGTCTTTTCAATGTTAAATTTCAGTGTGACGTCGCCGAGTTTAACATTGAGCCTATGGAGAGCGTCACGGGAAATTTAACATGGGTATGATGGGAAATGGCCCATCTTAAATTTGTTTTGTCTAATAATTTTGATTGCATGCACTGACTATCATATAACTTATACCAAAATTTACGACTAAGCGAGATCTACTGAATGGTATCAATTTTAAAAACAGTTCCGCATGATGAAATAGTCAAAATCGTGTTTATCGAGTTTCCGAAGTGAGCCGCGCGGACAGTAGATTTTTGTAATGCTATTCAGCTATTCACAGGATTCGCACCTACAAGAAAAGTTTAATGGACGGACAGACAGACAGACGGACGCCGGGCTCACTGCGATCGCATAAGCTCGCTGGTCTTTGACCACTGAAACTGTCAGAGGAAATTCGACAATCAAATCAACATTTCAAGAGTAACACCTGTTGCAGTTGTTCACATTTTTTTCTTAAAGAAAAATATTTTTGAAGGAATGCATTTTCATTTGCAAGAGTTTCAAGTTGCGACTCCAAAGCATCACTCATTTTTTTCGGTCGAGGCCACAGAGCCAGGGAATTTCTCAAAATATTATTTTTCGTTCTGAATGGGAGACAAGTCTTGTCATCAATAATTCGCTCTTCTTCTTCTTCGCAAACTTGGTTTGATGCTATCTAAAAGTTCTCGTACAAAGGGATGAAACTATATAAACAAGAATTAGATTCACAATTTTTTTCTTTATATACCCTTGTCGGCATAATATTCCACCGCAAATTTTCTAAAACAAAATTTCAAAGGGGGGGGGGGGATTCTTGTCACCCTAACCAGAGTTAGCTCTATCCCATCTAAGGTAGCAACCATTTGATTTTCATGGGGGGGGGGGGGGGGGGGGTGTCGAGATTGTGGGAAAAAAATTCTAGAGGGGCCGGACCATGAAATTGCTCCCTCCTCTTCCAGTTGCGGATTTAGGGGGTGCGGAGGGGGCGTTGGCCTTCCCCAGGCACTGTCCCAAAATTTTCCAAAAAAAAAAAAACCCTATATTTTTGTCCATTTTTCGTAAAATTCGGCAAAATTCGCCCTTTGACCCCCAGCAAAGGGGGCACTGGATCCGCCACTGCCCCATCTTCCGACCATTCCACATGCTTGGCAAACACTTTTTTTTACTGTCATAAACTAAATACAAATAAAAATGAAACAAACTTTATTCAAAGAAACGAAATTAGCCTGTCCGTGTTGAGTATCATTAGGTTTCATATGCCATTCCAGAAATTAAAAAGATTAGTGATCTGCTAGGAAGAGATGCCTTAATATACTCTTCTTCTTTGGCACCTGATCTCAGTCCGTGTTTGAATTAATCAATTTGCCCGAAAAATCATGAATGATTTAAACTTTAAGAGAAATTTTCAATATTGGAAATTGAAAATTAAAAAAAAAAATCGAAGGGCCCCGGCGAAAATAAGATTTCCGGCTGGCAGAAGACTTCCTCCTCCCCTCCCCCCGGTTGCTCCTTATGCATACATTATCTCGCCGCCGCGGCTGTGGACGGGGTAGTCCGACAAGTCTGATGTGGGGCAAATTGTTCCAATTTGGTTGTTTTCCCTCACAAACAACCAAATTAAGAACAATTCGCCAAACATCAGACTTGTCGGACTATATATGGTAGTATGGACGGGGATATCCATGCAAAAATGCTGGGGAAAGACCACAGGCCGAAAGATCGCCTGGCAATTCGCATGTGGCTCTAAAAATGTACTTAGTTTGTTTTTTTAGTAGCGCATACGCATTATACCCGGACGATCTTTCCGCCTGTGCGAGAGGCAATAGACTAATGATTACTTTTAATAGGACCGAGTCAGGACACCTTAATTCAATAATTGATACAAAAAGAGACTAAAATCCTTTGATATTTTACCAGATTGAAAAAAATTTGGCCGAGGGAAGACCAATATACATGTGTAAATAAAAAACACAAACGTTCAAATACGCGGTGTATATCAGTGTTTGTGTTTTGATTTTACCAGTATTTTACCACGTGCACGTAGATTTTTACTGACCCCCTCCCCTAATTTCAATGGAAACCGTTAACAAATTACTCCCCCCCCCCACGTTTTCGAGGACTTCTAAATAAATATTCAGTATGTAAATCCTTGTTATTCCCCACATATACTGTATGTATATTTCCTAAAGAGGGGAGGGGGGGGGGGGGGGGGGGGGTGGTTAGGGAGAGTTGATCCCGGAAATAGTGAAATCCGGTATCATTTCCTTTACTTGCTTTTTACTCTCGCATAGTGATAGTCGAAACGAGGCCATAAACAATATGGCGATGACATGCAGGGAATTCTTCTTTGTGTAGTTCTTTTGAGACACTCGAGTCCTCGGTGATTATCATAGGTAAAATGTTCTGTTATAGCGTAAAACATTTTTTTTACCTTTTGAGGAAAGACATGTACATCGTCCTTGAATTTTATGGGAAAACAAGCTCATAAAAATAAAAACCCATTAATTTTGGAGGGAAATAAAATAATTAAAAATGAATAAAAAGACAAACACTCAAATTCATAAATTTCAGACCCCTTGTTAATGTCAAATGAATTGCAATGAACTAGCTTTAAGTGAAGAATGGATTTCACTGGCCCTTGGCCCTCCTATACACATTGTCTCTTTTTTAAATTTTACACGACTGAAAATATTTGATGCGTTTTTAGAGAGCCGTGAAAAATGTCCAGGGAGCCATTGTCATCATGGTCATAGTCTGAGTGTCAGTGTCATAGGAGTAAGTTGCGTAAACAAATCTTAACCTGGGCTACAAAAAAATGAAATAGAAGGTTACGGGCTTTGGTATTTCATATGTAGATTCCTTATGACTAAGGGTGAAACGTTTACACGTGTAAACGGAGCCGTTTCGTTTTGTGGCTGTAAACGTTTACATACTTTCTAAACGTGTACACGGACTTCTATACATATACTTGAAAGATCGTCTTTAATATCTTTATTACTCTTAAAAAGGTTAATCAAACACGGAGATTCCTTAGCTTAGTTAAGCAGCGGCGTTGATCATTTTGGAGATAATGTTTTAAACCAAAAGAAGACAAAATTGACACCCCGCTACTCTCTTTCATCGTCATTGTTGCCTAAAAATAGTTAATCACGTCAAACAAGGTGATTCCTTAGAGTAGTTAGGCAGCAACGTCGACCAGAAGAAGAAAAACAGAGCCGGTATCTCTGACAAAATTGACAACCCTGCTATCGTCTCTTTCTCCATCGATCATTGTTGTATATGTGTATTTCCCCGACACTGCTGCCTTTTTCTTCATGTACAATGTATGCATTTGAACCCTGAATCCGACGTTTTTGTAGCATGTACTTTTAAATTGTGGAAATTTTTCAAACACGTTTAAAATACTATAAAAGTTTGATTAATTACAGATGTAATGTTTCTAGCTTTGAATCTTAAAAAGTTGTTTTATTGTCTAGAAGCATCAGCAATATACGTCGTATCTTATTCAAGTTATGAATTAAAGAATTAAATCTAGTCAAGCATTACTAAGTCGTATTTATATGTCAACTTTGACGACGTCTGCAAATATTAAAACTACAAGAAATCACTTTTCACAATAGAAATACAAAGAAGCGTTTAAACGTTTACGTTTCGTTTACAGCCTTCCGTGTACACGTTTAGGATATTTGATAAACGTTTCACCCTTACTTATGACCAGATCATGACCTTTAACATAGTGAGCTTGACATTGGAGTGTGACCTAGCTACTTTTAAAGAACTTTAACCTGGGCTATATCTCATGAACAGTGGTAACATTGAAAATGAACATCAAAATTTCTCACGCAACATGCACTCACTCTCTTTCCACATCCCATCTTGTAGAACCCAAATTAGACAAAATTCTTTCTTTCCGAGGACAATCAAAGACTGGAATCAGCTACCCCTGGACACTGTCATGAGCGACTCAGTCGAGTCGTTTAAGGCAGCTGTCTCATCATCAACCCATCATTAACTCATCCCATCCATTGTAAATAGTTTTAATCTTTTAATTTAATCTAAGTTTGAAATATTTTAATCCAGTCTGCGCAACCCCAAAAAAGTGACATAAACTTCAACAAGTTGAAGGCGGTCATTATGAAGTAGAAGTAGAAGTAGAAATTAGGTAGAATTTTAATAAAATTCAAATTTTACATCAAAATTATACAAAATATCATAGATAGGCATTTAACACTGGATTCAGGGGGTGCGGAGGCCCCCCTCCCCCCCCCCCCCCCCCCCCCCCCCGGCTTTGACCCAAAATTTTCAAAAAACAGGTATATTTTGGCCCATTTTCAGTCAAAATCGGCAAAATTCGCCCCTTGACCCCCCGGCAAAGGGGGCGCTGGATCCGCCACTGGGATATGAATATGATTACATGTATTCACAGTTGTAACTTATGAAACATTGTCTAACGAGTAGTCGTCTAATTACTTATTGACAGGAATGTCCCGCAGTGTTGCCTGGCGACGTACATGCAGTGATGCTGTGTTCTGGAGGCAAACTCAGGCCCTGAATGCCACTATTTATATCCTCAGAGAGACCGGCCCAACGGGATTTCTTCTAAAAGAGGATGGGGAATCTAAACCTGTGAAGGTGAAGCAAATCAATATTTTGATTGATAAGTATTTAATACAAAGTTCCATAAAATTTATCTTTACATGTTAAAATTTAACTATGTAAGATGTGAAATAACAGATGATGATTAGGATAGAATTATAATAATTACTTTTATTGTGATGACATACCAAAATGATACTTAAAATGTGCATGATGTATTAGTTAGTTAGTTAATATAACTGTTATTTTACATGTATTTGCAGGTTTTCCTCGGAGATCCACATAATTGCACCTGTCCCACCTTTAAGAAGGAGAGAGACCTTTGTAAACACATATGCTGGTTGATACTGAAAAAGTTCAGAGTGCCTCAAACTAATCCAGGTGTGAAAATTTTCCGCTTTAAAGCATATAATTCTGCTTCAGATCTCAGAGTACCAGAAAATTTGAAATTGGTCTTCAGATTTCTGTTTTTTTTTTTCTTTATGATCTCTACTTCTGAAATTAGTCATTTCCGATCCCCTTTTGATTTTTGTTTTGTTTTGTGGAATCATGTATGGAAACCTTAATTTTTGTGCCTGCATAATCTGAGATTGAGGGGCCTATCATGTTCCTTATAATTTGCCTGTAAGTGCTTCCTGATGACAAATATAAATTGAATTTTTTTATATAAAAATATTGTCATACTATTCTATTTTGAAATAGACTAGTCATTTCAATTTCCATCCCATGTATATAGTGTAAAGTATAAATCAATCAATACAAACTTGACTAATATTCGATCAAACATTTCTCTGTGCTTTTTATAACAAGAATAAACTTAGATTTTTAGATGAAATATACATTGTATCGTCAATTTCATCATGCTATATACATGTATATGATACAGTATAACTATAATTCAGTCACATTCGACTTTAGTAGAAATCTAAATGTTATTAATAAAATCTTAATTAATATTCAATCAATCCTTCTTCTCCAGTATCATGGCAGATGGGGCTAGTGGAGAGAGAAATAAACGACATGCTGTTTGGTGCTACAGTGAAACAGCGGAAAACTCCAGTGCGTCGCTGGGCGGGATCGGGTCCCCCTGGTAACACAGGGTACAATGCTGATGGTCGTCCAGTCATTCAACAAAGAGAAATAGGGGAAGATGATTGCTGTCCGATCTGCCAAGACGAGCTTCTCGCTAAACACTTACCTGTTACGTATTGCAAGTAAGTCATAAACAACAGAAATGTATGATGTATGACAAGCAAGTCAAGCAAACTGTGTTTTATGGAAATGATTGTCATCATGACCATTTTTTTTCTCCTTTTAATTTGTTTAAGTAACATTTCTTCTTACCTCTAGATTAAAAAAAAAAAAATTAAGTATGCATGTAATTTACCAGCTTGGTTACGAGGAGCCTTCATGAAAATTTTATTCAACCATTTAGCCCAAAGACAATTTCTACTAGATATTTGTATAGTTCATTAGTCAAATTCTGATATCCCGGCAAAGTTTTTAGTAGCCTCTAGTGTTGGGCTAGTGAGTTCTTGTGAAGACTGTAATATCATGATATTGCAATCAGTATTAGGCATCCCTCACAATACCATTTTGCCATAACCGTTTACAAGATTCCTCAATCTGCAGATCTGAAATACTTCTATTTTGTAAGTTGCTTATTTCTCAATTCTTACACAATTCTTTCCAAATTACAATATTTACTCATGAAAATAAAGACACCTTGTTTTGCATTAAGATCTCGAAATTTGATATTCCCAAAATTTCTGGTTATACAATGACTGAGTGCTACATGCATGTACTATTATATATTTGTTATTTTCAGATTTGGCTGCGGTAATAGTATCCACATTAAGTGTATGAAGATCTGGGCGGACCACCAGAAAACCTCCGGAGATACCACCATAAAATGTCCGTTCTGCCGCGAGGACTTTGGTCCTATAGAGATGCTGAAACAGGAGTCCCGTAACGCTAATGGACCGACACCTGGCGGACGTATGGACAGACACATTGGGATGACTTGTCAGAGCTGTCGGACGTCGCCTATAGAGGGAAAATGTTATAGGTTTGTATCTGTGTAATGTACGACGTAGGCCTCTGAATTTCTAGGAAATTTGATAACATTTATCAATTTATACAGCTTTGAATTTGCCCAGTGAGTCTTATATTTGCCCTTTTGAGACATCATACTGATTGGCCCAGTTGAATTTTGTTCAATGATTCTTTTAAAAATTTGCTGGTCATAGAATGAAAAAGGTCAAAAATAAAACAGTGGTGAAATTTTTTTTCCTGCGTGCAGCAGCTGGTCATTGTTAAGATAGTATCATGTTCTTAAATATCATTTATCATGTTTATATTGAGTCTTTGCGGAATACAGAGTTTTCTCCCCCTTACAGACGGTATCTGACGTAAAACCATTGTGACGTGTTGAAAATGGTATGGTAACATCAATTTTATACCGTCATTTCCCAGACTTTTAGGACCGTTTCCATAGAATTTGATGACATCATAATCAGTCTACGTCAGATACCGTCTCACATGAGAAGTAACTCTGGTTCATCAAAAAACAGCGAATAAACTAAATAGAAATTCAGGAGCAACATTGAAGTTTAGTTCTAAATTATAAAAAAAAACGTCAGGGAAACTCACATCAGAAGTGCATAAGAATTTTTATGGGAAAGTACCGTACACAAATATGTAAGTGAATACACATGTAATAATGGGTGTTTTTTTTTTCATTGTAACAGATGTAGTGTATGTGCCGAGTACTATTTATGCCAGTCCTGTTTTAACACACAGCTACACACAAATCATCCATTCGAGTACAGACATGTAAGTACATTACCCTATCTTAATGCAGCTTTGTAGATCAATGTTCTGATTTGCTTTTATGCATCTCTACCAGGGCGGAATTTTAAGTAACTTCAGATGTGTACATCAAATGTTAATTGAAATTGTATAAAGTTTGATTCTGAAATTCTCAACATCCCCCATGGTAAGAACGAGTATGAATGTCAACTTATGCGGCAAATTCTATCATGTTCAACCCAAGTGCTCTATTCAATTTTCTGCCCTCACAGCTATATACATGTATATTTCCATAATTTCACTGAATGCAATGATCTTTGACTTCAAATATTTCTCTAAAGAATTGTGAAGTAGCCTTAATTTGCCAAGGTTGAATATGGTAAAAGCAAATCAGAACATTAGCTGCAAAATATGCTTAATTAAGACAGAGTTTGTATAAAAAAAATTTGTCTTTGCTGTTGTTGCCCCCTATTTTAAGCTATGGTAAAATGTCTCAGAAATTTTCATTGCAACTTGATATCTGTTATTTGTGTCATTCCCATAACATAATTGAAAGCAGGGGCAGTGAGCATCCATAAGCTCCATAACAATTGTCCAAAAAACTTTATGTCCTTTCTGAATATATACTTTAGATTCAATTATGATTTAGCTTTGATGAAGTTAACTTTATGTTTCCATATTGTCTAATTAATATGTATTTTTTACATTTTTCTCGTAGAAAAGAAATCAGCGATGGAGAGTTGCCCAGCGTACGTATGGTGCTGTGTTACCGGAAGCTGTGGCTAATGATCTACTTAACAGAGAGCTAACGGAGGGCGACTACGAGCTACTAACACAACTAGACAAGTAATAATATAACAATCTACGCACTCTTCTGTTTGTGTACTTATTTTAGCGGATTTTGTTTTTAAGACTGCGTAAACTCAAAACTACATTAATACATTCTTTATCTGTAACAGATAAAAATGGAAATAGTCAAGAGTGCTATCTTCTGATTTTGCTATAATAATTATAATAATTAATAATTGCCCATTTTTCTTCTGTTTCTATTAAAGATAAGTTACGGGAAAATAAGTTCACATACAGTTTTCGTACTCTTTTCATTATGGTCATTGCATGAATTCATTGTGTTAACCAAAATTATATTTTAAGATGCAAGCACAAAATTTGATAATGCATATCTCATTCACAATAGGTTTTTATACAACTGTCTACAAGATACTCTTGATATCTCAGAGTTCAAACAATTTTAAATACATGTACAAGTTCATAGACTCAGTTTGGAGATTATCCTTCACGTAAATGTTTATGGTTAAAGCATTATACAATGTCATGTAAAAGTTGCATTTACATTATTTTTGCAAAAAAAAAGAAAAATACAAGAGACACTGACATTAAATGTCTCATGAAACTTTTTAAAACTTCTCATTACAGAAAGGTACCGTCGACTTTAAGTAAAATTTCAATTTTCAAATACTGACATGTACATTAGAAAACATTTTCTTTCATTTGCAGTAATTCTGCTTCCCAGCCCAGTGAGATACCAGAGGATGTAATTCACCAATTCCCACTGGAGAGGGTACGAGAGGGCGGGGCACTATTAGCACCAGGAAAACAGTGCCGAGTCTGTCTCAGAGCTTTTGAGATAGGACAATTTGTTCGGAAGCTTCCAAGATGTAAACACAAGGTAGGTGATTTATTTTACGTCTAGAAGAAACAATTCAGATGAAAATAAAATAGAGTGTGAATAATCAGAGATAGCCAAATAACTTTACTTGATGCATCAATCTGTTTCATACAGTATTTTACCTTTTTACCTTAGGGAAAAAACCCCAGAATTTTGTTTTAAGTCAATATGAAGAGAACTATTAGGAGAACTGACAAGTAACTTTACATAACGATAAACCTTTGAGATGAACCTAGTGTTTTTATTGATATTGAACTTATGATCTTGACCTCTAAATTTGACCTAGAAAAATTTAAGCCTGCAGTAAATTTCTTTAAAGTTGAGTGATAGGGCTTTAATACTTACGCTTCCATCTAGTCCATATTTCACGTGAACATTCCTTATGATAAGACCTTGACCTTGAATTTTGACCTAAATTCCCAAAAATAAAAAAAAGAAACGAAAATGCTTTATTTGATTTTTATTTTTCAGTTTCACAAGGATTGTATAGATAGCTGGTTGCTTCACTCCCATCCCACATGTCCTATAGATGGTATGGTGGTATGGGACCCAATCTCAGCACAACATGAGACCGATGATAGATCAAGTCAAAGGTCAGTAATTGGGTAGTTTTACATTGTATTTCTCAACCAAGGGGGATATAACAGTTGGTTGGTCAACTGGCAGTCCATTTGTCTGTTTGATGGTCTGCTGGTTGGTTGGTAGGTTAATTGGTCTGTATGTCAGTTGGTTCACTGATAGCAGAGATACTTAAATTTACAGATGCAATCGATCCCGCAAGGAATTGGAAAATATTGATGTGTGCAGAATGATTTTTGTACATGTGTTTTCATGTGACAAAGACCTTTCTAGTGATACCAGATTTTTAACCACATGATCTTGACCTTGGACCTGCTATGAAAACTTTAATATGTGGCATATTTTGAAAGGTAAATGACAAGATTGCATGCAGATTCTCAATGAGAAGACCATTGTTTTCTACCTGTAGCTTTGGCTTTGGAATGTGACCTACTTGTAAAATTTAGCCAATTTTTTATATCTCTTTATTGCTGCCTGGCGGCATCTGTGTTTCACAAACACATGTCTTGGTTCATGGAGGATTTGGTAGCAATACGTTTTGTAGGATCTCGTTTTACAGTGTTGTGAGGAAGATCTTTTTTTAAATATTCAGACACAGTGACAGATCAAGGTGTGAAATTTGTCGATTTTTACTGAAAATGGGTCAAAATATAGGGTTTTTGAAAATTTTTGGGTCAGTGCCGGGGGGCCTCTGCCGCACCCCCCTAAATCCGCCACTGAGACAATGCAATTTTTATTTCAAATCGATGCTTTTTTTTATTTCAAGATAGAAATAGATGAAATATCCTATATACTTTTACATGTAATTAAATGTTGTTTTAAACAATTTACAGAGGGTCAGCTAATTCCAAGAAGAGCTCTGTGTCCAGTACAGCCTCTAGTTTCCGTGACGACCAGCTGACAGTTCCTGGTGTGGGTATCGTACGACAGGGGCCGTCGACGTCTGAGGCGGGAGGGTCGGTAGAACGATCAGCGAATACACGACGTAGGGTATCACAGCCAGGCAGGTTACAGGCTCGGACAGAGGAGACAGGGAGCAATAACATGGATGTACTAAGAGCAAGCTTTACATTGAATGGTACAGCTGTCACAAGGTACGTGAATTACACAGTAATGATATATAGCATAAAATAGATAAAAGGAAAAGGCATGCATAAATGGAGAATTTTAGGTGAATCACCCAATGGGCATCTAAAATTTATCACAATTTGCTCGTTTTTATAAAATTCGTCAAATGTCACAATTTACTTTTCTTTTTTTCAAAGATCGAATAGCAAGTAATTAAATACATAATATGAGTATGTAACTACATGATATTGAAATATTTTTACCTTGCAAGCATGTGCATCTATTTGATTATATTATCTCAATTTTTTTATTTGAGGTTGTAATCGTTAATAGAACATATATACATTTTAGAAGTATTCAATTCTCTGATATGAAAAACTACATTACATTAAACATGTTAAAGGCCAAACTTGTCATTTTTCAGTAATGACACAAGTTCAGGAGAACAACTTACAGCTACAACCAGTCTTCCTGGGTCAAGGTTACTAGGTCGTACACAGGTCAGAAGGTCGTCGTTAAGTCAACGTCTGGCAGAGCTAAATTTAAACAGCACTTCAGCCAATCAGGCCTCAGAATCAGGTCAGCAGCTTCGTCGTACAAAATCCCTTAGAATCCATTCCCATAGCAACAGATCTAACACTCAAGATGACCAATCTAACACTTTAGAACCAGTTGCTTCCCTTGATTTGGCACTAGGGGTCAGAAAAGACAGATCCTCTGTTCATAATGCTATTTTTAATACTTTATCGATGTTGTCAAATTCAGAGGACGATAAAGGGGTGAAAACTCCGGATTCCTCTCGGAGTAGTTCGTCTATGTCTTCCAGGCTTAGTGTAAGAAATAGCCTCCTGAGTAGAACATCTGAAATACATTCTCCATCACGGAATCTACCAACTTTACTTGAATCAGAGAATGAAAATAATCCTAACGCAGACTCGCAAGATTTTGACTCTTTTTCATTTGTGACAAGTGATCCTACAAGCAGTGCACATCAGAGAATATTTCAACGAGCTCCCCGTTTAATTCTTCCGACTGACATAAACGATACACATGTGATATTAACATCTGTACGTTCTACCCCAGATTCTCGAGCCAGTTCCCACATTAGTCTGGATAGCATTCGTTCCAATCGACTGGGTGAGGGAGTGATTGTAGCAGACGGAATTAGTGAGCCACGCTCAAGGTCGTCGAGTAATTCCACGGCAGACAGACCTCCAAGGCATCCCAGAAGGAAAGGTAATGGAGTCCATATTACACAATTATTGACTTTTGATTTCGGTATACATGTGACTATACAGACCTGGTCAGGTATCGGTTGACCAAGGCCGAACAATAACTGCTTTATCAGATCATCAGGATTTTATTAAAATTTGCATTGTAATGATACACAAAGTCAAAGATCTAACACTACAAAAATCAATGCACGTGCTGGTCCTGCACGTGCTAATCCCCAATAGACCGCTTGGGAGCGTTAGCGGTCAACTCTCTCTGAGGTACACTCTATCAAACAGCGTCGCCGCCAATCAGAAATAAGCAAAATCGGCAATAATTCCTGATCATTTAATAATATATTTATACCCCTATCATAAAGTAAATAACTTTGGCATTACCCAAGGCACAAGAATTGAATTTATTTTGTCTATAACTTCTTTTATTCCACAACATTTGTAGTTTTCCTAGAACAATTTTTTTATGTAAGTCTCAATATGATGGGCACTTTAAAAGGGAATGCACCTTCAAATTTTGGGGTCAACAGGTCAAAGATCAAGGTCATGAATTTTTTATTTTATTGATAGCTTGGAAAGATACAAGCTTCTACAGTGGGTGTATTTATTTCTCGTTCAAAAGAAATTTGACCTTTATGTAACAACATGTATCTTTTTTTTTTAACCAACCCTTTTTGGTAAAAATTTTATGTACATGTATTCAAATTTTGCAGATTTGAAAGGGGAGAAAAATGGACGGAAAGGTAGAGAAAGGATTAAGTCATCTCCTTCGATCCTTTCTACAATATTTCATCATATGATTTATATCTGATTCATTTATTTCTTTGCAGACAATCAAGGCCAAAGCTCCAAGGGACCTAACTCTAGCTCACGTCAACCACAAGGTGGCAGTGTTAACGATGATACTGGTGCTCAACTTATGGAAAGAATTCAGGTACAATTGTTATAATGAATTTTACATTCATACTGAAACCATAGGGGATTATGAATTCTGTAAAGAATTAAGATTATAATTGGGCCATAGCGTTTTCTTGCTCGCTTTTGTTTTGCTGCAATTTCAATATACATAAAAAAAAAATTAAATATGAAATTATGGTCACTTTAATTTGTAAGCTCAAACATGGCGAAACTTGAAATTTGTATCAGAAATTCAATAATTGAAGGAAAATGTTATATGCCCACTCATTTTACTGAATTTGGGTCTAATTAGAATGCAATCAAAGAGAGAGATGGGGTAAGAATGGATTGCTTATGTGTCATCTATTCCACTAATTATGAAATGAAGTATTGACGTTTAATACTGTGTGATGCATTAAACTTTATACACATACTAGCTGGTACATCAAAAACATAGTGATAAGGAACAAATCGTAAATAAGTCATACCTAGCACGGCTTTGTCCTTATAACAGAGTGATTGATATTGATATTTGATGTGTTTATCTAACAGACTCACAATGTACCGATCACTATTTATGATGTTGGTTGAAATACATGTACATGTAAGTCTTTGTTTATGCTTTTTCTTTCAATTACACTGTCACTCAATATTTCTTCTTTACTTTCAAACAGTAATACATGTTAAGTTATGAGTTAAATCCTTCCTGAGCCTTGAGGCTCATAAGGCCAGTGTTTATACCTGGTTTCAGTAGCATGAATGGATGAGAGGGTGTTAATCCCCCTCTGGACATTGGATAGGATGCTGATCTATGGCAGGTTAACTCCCTAGCAATGCTGGTACCATTTCACAGATGGGTTGACTGCAGCAATCAGGGTTAACGTTATGTGCCTTGCTAAGGAACACAGCCTCTGCTTGGGATCGAACCCACAACCTTGTGATTACAAGGAGAGAATTCTACCACTGAGCCACAAGCCCCCTAATAGTATTTTAACCATTTAATAATCAGTCCCCTACCTGCAACGCCGAAGCGGACTCTTAGTTTCCTCTTGGTCTGTCTGTACGTCTCTCTATCTGTCAGTTTCTTTTATTACTAATCAGTTGATGCTTTATTTGTACATTTGCTGTATAGAATCCTGAGAGAGTCTGAAGATAAGAAATAATTAATAAGATATCATTAATCTTTCAGCTCTTCTCTGACCTTTACCTTGGCAACGACCCCAGGAATGGAATTCCTGTAGGATCAACAGGCCAAAAACCTAGTCGACCAATCAGAGCTCAGCTTAGTAATCCAGTGGCAGCTGCAGCTGCTAGACACAATCACAGAAGGACGGAAGTGCGAAGAAGGCGGAGCAATGAGATAGCATTGGAGGGGAATGCTTACTCAGGCTTAACTCTTAGAGATCTAATATAGGAATGGTAAACTAGGGGGAGCAAGATAAGTTACATGTCTTTCACATGACTGAGTTAAAGTGTGTCAGCAATATGGAAAATATGTTCTTACCCAGTGGTAAGCTACAGGACTGGATGCATTTAATGTATTCATAGTGGCAAAGCCACAGGACTGGCTGCTTGTGATTAAAGTCCAGTAGCCTAGCTGCCAGAATGACTCTGAGATATGTTTGATGTATTCACATATTGGCAAAGCTATATATTAAGTTAAATGTCTTTCACATGACTAAGGTTAAGGTCTGTCAGCAATATGGGAAATTGTTTTTATCCAGTGGCATAGCTACAGGATAGGATGCTATAATGTATTTATAGTGGCAAAGCAACATGAATGGCTCTTTGTGATTGAAATCCAGTAGCCTAGCTGCCAGGATGGCTCTTAGATATGTTTGATGTATCACATTGGTTAAGCTAGAGGACTAGCTCTGTACAATTGAATTCCTCCAGGAGCATAGCTGCTTGAATGGTTTCATTTGATGAAATACAATAGCATAGCTGTCAGGATCGCTAAGTGTGATGTAATCCAGTAGCATAGCTACAGAGATTGCTCTAAGTTATTGAAATCTACAGCATTGTTGCTTGAATTGCTCTATGTGATGAATTTATTGTGACATAGTTTTACGAATGACTCTGACCTATGTTATTGAATTCCAGGAGCATAGCTGCTGGAATAGTTCTATATTTGATCTAAGTCAGTGGCTATTGGAATGCTCTTTATTATTGTACTTGTAGTCAAAGGTTATCATTGAATTTTTTACCATTCCACCACTGAATCCAAAAGTTGCTATTCAATAGCTGAAAGGTTAATTAAAATAGTATTTAGCTATATCAGTCTGAGGAGAGAGAAAGACATTATTATTATTAAATATTTATATTGACTGTTTTAATTATTTTTTTGTCGGTGGTTATTTTTTTGACTTACTAAATTTAGTGCCTTGTTAAGATTTTAATGTCTTGTTTGCTTACTTCTGGTTATAAACCAAATTTCCTTGTTTCTTATAACTTGTAGGCTTGCTAGGATATTTGGTGTTACAAAAGTTAAATACAAAAAAAAAACTCGTAAATAAAATTCATTTTCATGCATAAGTATCATTATCGATTTTAATTTTATTTTTTCCCTCAATCAGAATTCTTGATTGTGATGGATTTGTATTCAGTATGAATTAAAAAAATTGAAGGACCATTAAAAATAGTTTGTAAAAATTGAAATACAGAAGAGAATATGCATAATAATTATTTTTGTCTTTCAAATGATTGAGTATAATTTGTTTACATGTAGTGTGCTTAGTTACACAAACCTTAATTATTAGTCGCTGCTTATTTATTAGTCACAATACAAGTTCTAGTCAACTTGTCTCTATTGATATGATTTTACAGATTTTACTGGTATATTTACATTGAATGGTCATTGTACTTGAGTCAACCAGACAGTATATCTCTATAGACATCTGACTGTATGAAATTTGTTGACTCTAAGAACTTTCAAACTTTTGATTCTTTTTATAAAATCGTTGAAGGACAAGTCTGTGATACTGTATAATGACTATTTTTATTTAACATGACAATTTCATAATGTATATATTTACAGCTAGGGATCGAATTGCTGATTATTGATAAATTGTTCAGTGACTGTGATAATATTTATGACGTACTTATCACTTACAATCAGTATTAATAGTCAAAATGATTTATATTTGATATCATGTTTGAACATTCCATAGTACTCCAGGCTGTGAGGTTTATTACTGATGGCATATTGAGTTAGTAACACATGTACGGAAAATTTAG
Organism: Pinctada fucata; assembly: GCA_028142955.1. Classification (NCBI taxonomy): domain Eukaryota; kingdom Metazoa; phylum Mollusca; class Bivalvia; order Pterioida; family Pteriidae; genus Pinctada; species Pinctada fucata. The sequence continues at coordinate 27,745,101 of AP027114.1, forward strand.
TCTAAGATACATTGTATCCCTGATATTTCATTATATATTATATAGAAATATCATAGAAATTTCTATTTAGTGAATTTAAAATGGTCCAAATACTTATATAATATGTTCCCTATAAACAGTTTTCATTATAAACAAATCCCAAAGAAATTGTTGAGATTCGACCAAATTATTACGGTCAGGTCAATTATATATACATGACTATTGTTTTAAAATACCCCAAAAGTCAAATCTTTTTTTATACAATGGTGATTAAGCTTAATAAAGACGAGTTTTTAAATTGAATTTATGTGCATGAAGACAAACATTTTCTGTCCATTAATATATATACATTATTTGATTTATAATTTTATGAACACAAATAAAAACACAAACACTCAAATACACAAATTTTCGGCCACTTGGCCTTTATCAAGTGTAAAAAACAACGATCTATAACAATTCTAAGTAAAAGCCATCTTTGCTTCTCTGGCGTTCATTGCAAATTATTTCAAAAAAAAAAAAAAAAATAAATTTGCAATGAACGCCAGAGAAGCAAACTTTAAGATGGATTTTACTTAGAATTGTTATAGATCGCCTTTTTTTACACTTGATAAAGGCCAAGTGGCCGAAAATTTGTGTATTTGAGTGTTTGTGTTTTTATTTGTTATCATCCCTTCCCTCTGGAAGAAATATTTCAATCTACTATGATTTTATGATTATAAGTTTCATCTTCACCATTCATGTATTCAAATGAATTTAAAATGGAGTTTTAGGCTAGTCTGTTTTTGTCATCCGTCTGTTCATCAAGCAATGTTTTTTAAATCCAAGAAATATGTTATCCAAGTGTACTTTACAATGACATTGGTTATCAGATTGTTTGAGGAGCATATGTTAAATAATCATAAGACCTTGACGAGATTCTGTACCTTGAATTAATTGTGCTGATACAGGAAAAAGTCATTGGTCAATATCTAAAATTTCAGTCAGTAATTCAATGATTTTGATGTAATTACATGTATATATAAATGTTGCAATAATGGACTAGTTATCAAAACCTTTTCTTGACAAAGTTTCTCTATTGTAATTTCAACATTTGGTATCTATTAATAGAACAGTAGTCTATGCAAGTTTTTTCCAGAATATTGTGTGGTGCCTTTAGATTTAAAACAATAGAAATGGATTGATGATTGTTGCAAAACTGTTTGCAAAGTTTTTTTCTTTTTTAAGCCAATCCAAAAAAATTAAATGTCTGCATGAAAATTATCTATGTATAGATTATGATCGAGTCATGAATCCAAGATTGTTTAAGATATATCCAAGTATTGATATTTCATATTCCCAAATAAGGAGTAAAATAGTACATATTTCAGCGATTAAAAATTGTCTACTATAGTTTATTTGAATTTGCCTAATTTTTATCTGGGAGTTGTTTTGATATGTGCATTACTTTTCATAAAGTTGTTATTGATACATACATGTATATGTACTAGTTTATGTGTTGGGTGTTTATCTGTTACCATGGTGATTATTTATTGATCTGCTGTATTGATGCACACATCTAAGTTGTTCGGAATTATTTTCAAATTGAATATTTATTGAAACTATATGTTATGCACGTGTTTTGCTATGAACCTATGTGTTCCAAAATGAGAGAAAATAAAATTATATAAAAGTCCTTACTCTATTTTTTAGACTAAAATAAATGGCATAGAAAAAACAAACAAGTAATGCCATTTTGGAGAGAAAGACACTCAGTAACGTCATTGTAAGTCTGTCGGTCAGTATGTGTGGCTTTACATGGAGTTTATATCATATGATCTATTTTGGGCATCTTTATTGTGATCCATTTCATTTTGTCTAACTTGAAGTATGAGCAAGAATGCAAAACATGGTTTTATTAGCTCTACTAGTCTCAGACCAGTCGAGCTTATACGATCACCCCTCGACCGGTGTCCGTCCGTCCGTCCGTCTGTCCATCTGTCCGTAAACAATTTTTGTCCGGACAACTCCTCTTGAACTGTTAGAGATAGAAAGTTAATTCTTTTTGCATTTTACTTGGACCATGGTCTAGTTGTGCACCTGACATTTAGTTTCAGTCCCTGACCCCCAGGGTCTTAGAAAATGGGCGTGGTCATTAAATTCTATGTTATCTTGTCCGGACAACTCCTCTGATACTGTTAGAGATAGAAAGATAATTCTTTTTGCATTTTACTTGGTCCATGGTGTAGTTGTGCACCTGACATTTAGTTTCAGTCCCTGACCCCCAGGGTCTTAGAAAATGGGGGTGGTCATTAAATTCTGTGTAATCTTGTCCGGACAACTCCTCTGACACTATAAATGATGGAGACTTAATTCTTTTTGCAATATGATGGGTCTGTGGTCTTGTTGTGCACCTGATATTTTGTTGGAGCCCCTGACCCCCAGGGTCTTAGAAATGGGTGTGGTCATTTTCTCCTATATAACTCTATGTTACCTTGTGTTTGCAACTCCTCTGACACTATAAATGATGGAGACTTAATTCTTTTTGCAATATGATGGGTCTGTGGTCTTGTTGTGCACCTGATATTTTGTTTGAGCCCCTGACCCCCAGGGTCTTAGAAATGGGTGTGGTCATTTTCTCCTATATAACTCTATGTAATCTTGTGGTCGCAACTCCTCTGACACTATAAATGATGGAGACTTAATTCTTTTTGCAATATGATGGGTCTGTAGTCTAGTTGTGCACCTGATATTTTGTTTGAGCCCCTGACCCCCAGGGTCTTAGAAATGGTTGTGGTTATTTTCTCCTATATAACTCTATGTAATCTTGTGCTCGCAACTCCTCTGACACTATAAATGATGGAGACTTAATTCTTTTTGCAATATGATGGGTCTGTAGTCTAGTTGTGCACCTGATATTTTGTTTGAGCCCCTGACCCTTAGGGTCTCAGAAATGGGTGTGGTCATTTTCTCCTATATAACTCTATGTAATCTTGTGTTCGCAACTCCTCTGACACTATAAATGATGGAGACTTAATTCTTTTTGCAATGTGATGGATCTGTGGTCTGGTTGTGCACCTGATATATTTTGTTTGAGCCCCTGATCCCCAGGGTCTTAGAAATGGGTGTGGTCATTTTCTCCTATGTAACTCTATGTAATCCTGTGCTTGCAACTCCTCTGACACTATAAATGATGGAGACTTAATTCTTTTTGCAATATGATGGTTCTGTAGTCTAGTTGTGCACCTGATATTATGTTTGAGCCCCTGACCCCCAGGGTCTTAGAAATGGGTGTGGTTATTTTCTCCTATATGACTCTATATAATCTTGTGCTCGCAACTCCTCTGACAATATAAATGATGGAGACTTAATTCTTTTTGCAATATGATGGGTCTGTGGCCTTGTTGTGCACCTGATATTTTGTTTGAGCCCCTGACCCCAAGGGTCTTAGAAATGGGTGTGGTCATTTTCTCCTATATAACTCTATGTTAAATCTTGTGCTCGCAACTCATCTGACACTAAAATGATGGAGACTTAATTCTTTTTGCAATGTGATGGGTCTGTGGTCTGGTTGTGCTGATATTTTGTTTGAGCCCCTGACCCCCATGGTCATTGAAATGGGTATGGTCATTTTCTCCTATATAACTCTATGTAATCTTGTGCTCACAACTCCTCTGACACTATTAATGATGTAGACTATGGTTTAGCCCCTGACCCTTAGGGTCTCAGAAATGGGTGTGGTCATTTTCTCCTATATAAGTTAATGTAATCTTGTGCTTGCAACTCCTCTGACACTATAAATGATGTAGAATTAAACCTTTTTGCAATGATTGGTCTGTGACATAGTTGTGCACCTGATATTTTGTTTTAGCCCTATACCCCCAGGGTCTTTGAAAATGGGTGTGGTAGTTTTTCCTATATAGTTGTGCTCTCTACTCGTTTCAAGCTATTAATGATGGGGACTTAATTCTTTATCCAATATTATGGACCTGTAGTCTTGATGTGTCATTGATAGTTCATTTGAGCTAGCAGCCCTTGGCCTCTAGGATCTTGGAAAATGGGTGTGACATTCTTTTTAGAAATACTTTATCTCGGATATTATGAATTATATGAGTGCTATTATAGTTGCAGTATAATGGATATGTAGTTTTGTCATGCTACTTATAATTTGTTAGAGCGCCTGCTCCCTATGGTCTTGGTTTTAAAAAAAAGAAAGGAAATTGATGTTTTAGAAAAAACAACCAGGAGAGCTACAGTCTCATCAGAGACTTCTGGTTTTGAAAGTGATCTTCATTCGAATAAGAATAGACAGTAATAACAAGTTATGTCCCTTGATAACAATAGAAAACATTTTTTCTGAATCTTGGTAGATTGAGAAAGCTTAATAGCTGATTTTCCAATATACTTGAGAGACAGTCAAACATCAAACATCACACAATTTCGCGATATTTTCATTGTGATGTCAAAATAAAAAGCAGGACAATGCATCAAGGTGCTTCAAGACAGTGTGATCAGATGTGACGTCACATTGGAAAATTTTGCAAATTGATGTGATGTCTGGTGTCTGTGTGTATAAAATCAAGGTTAGGAACGGTCATATCTTTTATCTGGAAAAACATCTCTATTGAAATTGTTGCAGTTCCTGAATAGATCATTTTCCGACCTTGTTTAAAATCTCGAAATGTCCGAGTCAAGATCATTTGTCGTATATAAGCTCTTCATAATTTCCCAATCTTGCGGTTACTGTGAAAAAAATTGATTCACAAATGCCATTTTGCTCATTTATTTATGTGAGAAAAAATAAACAACACCATCCTGCGCTGACTTCTACAAACAATATTGACATCAGACAAAACAAACAGTTAACAAATGATTTGGGACAATAAAACAATTGAAAATGAAGAGGACATCTGATCTAGACATGAACTAACAGCACATTTTTACAAAACAACAATTTTTACACCCAAAAGCAACACTATAGGAGAGGTATGACATCCATTGTTGTGTGCAGAGAAAACGTCATTATAAAGATCTAAATGAACATTGTTAAGTACATGCATGTATAGGTCCACGTAAGAATCAGGCAGGGGTGATACATCAACATTTTTTGCAAAACATTATTTCTGTTTTGAGCCATCTATTTGGTACAAATCAAACATATAATACTCATTTCTTATGGTAGCCATGGTGAAGTGAGATATTCACCTCATGATTTATAAAGGATTATGAAGGGGGAAATATGGTGTGAAAATTTTCTCTATATAATTCAACCAAAAAGGGTAGGGGCACAATCTGCTGTTTTTGGCCCTAATTTTTGCTATTTTTAAAAACTGTATTCTTATTGTTTTTTATCTTTCAAATAAGGGTAGAGGTATTCTCCTTTATTGAAATTGAATCGAAAATAGATATCATCAATCAATGTGAGTGTTATTTCCCGCCAAAATTGCCCACTATTATCAAAATTAGTGGTTTAATTTCAACATCATAGTTTATACATGTATACGAAGTTTATATAGAGCAAGCGCGTGTAACACAGTTATACTTTCATGTACATTTCGAATATAAAAAGGAATGTCCCATATTAGTTTGAACCTGTTACATGTCCTTGCTGTGGGGCTTACACCTGTGGGTATGTTTGTCCCTTGCTGAAAATCTGAATTTCTAATGTGAAGATGTAGAGCTCAATTTTCAATTATTTGCCCTAAAAGGTGGAGTTTTCGAGAAATCACATAAAATTTGTCCTTTTTTGTTCAGAAGAAGCATAATGAAAATAGAACGTTTTTTTTAAAATTTTGATTGGGGGCAAAAATGTCTATTTTTGCCCCTACCCCTTTGCTACCCCTGTAACTTTCTTCACCATCCAAGTTTGAGGAAAATTCCTTCAGAATATTCACATACGCTGATCTGAACACATTTCAAGAGAAAAAAAGTTCTGCAAAAATTTGAAGGTTTTTCAACTGCCTGATCCTTACGTGGACCTGTACTTAAGACCTATCGAATGATGTAAAATAATGAAATAACAACTAGCTAGCTGTGGTTTAAGATCCAGTAATTCCATGAGTCGCATGAACCTCTCGCGGCGAGGTGATACTTTGATTGATTCATGTGAATAAATTCTGCATACGACATTAGACGGAGCTTAGCGGATTAGATTAGTTTGCATGTTGGAGACTTTACACCAGGCGAGTTCTACATTACATATAAGGAGAAAATCTAAAGTCATTAGAATCGTAAATAATAAAGCTCCACTGATGCTCAAAAGTGTTTCATACATGGGCTAACATATATCTTTTGAAGGCTAATGGAACTAAAAAGCGATTTTTTTAAAGTTCAGCCTTTAGGCACGTGAATGGCATACATGTCTAGCAAAATTTATGCATATATATCAAAAGCCTTGTCATTTTTGCTCCTCTGAATCCATTGCGTACACAGATATCGTATCAGATTTATCATCAGAATAATCGTAACTAACGTAAAGTTTGTCATCCTGTCCGTAACATATATATGACGGCCTCCCGCCCAGCTCTCTCCTTGTCATCAGCTGTTGGACGTACTCCCCTTCTTTGGTGATTAGATGTAGGCAGACTTTCTCGGAGTCTGCCACACATAGTGTGCCTTTTATTTCCGTGATTCCGCGTGGTATGCCGTAAAGCTGACAGAACCAACTGGCTTTGCCTTCCATCGTCAAGCACAACACACCATTTTGATGCCAACAAGGCACGTATATATTGTTCGTAGTTTTGGTCATATGTATGTCGCATCCAAAGTAAAACGTCTTGTCGCATGCCTCCTCCATTTGGATCTTTCTGTATCTACTTCCCTTAGCGACAAGGATTGTAACTTCATTGTCATTATTATGTTGTAGGCAATAGTATGAACCGTTGCAGCAGATACCGTAAGCAGAGCGACCGACGGGATACGAAACCTTCGCACTTACAATTTGCTTTCTTATCTTGAATATTGTCTGTCCACGTACTTTCCACAAATATACTTTGTTATGGCTTCCGTACGTGGCAAATATGTTTCCACGCACCAAAGTGATGCCTGATATGGAATCCTTTAACTTTGTAGACGCGAGGTACTTTCCATCTCTATTAAAGAGTTTCAGTACGTTGTTATTTATATCAGCCACTACAATGGTGTTTGGTAAACACACGACACCTTTCACCCACACTAATTTCTTATCCCCTGGTCTCTTTACACTAAATTCTAGACATTTGTTAGCTTTCAGTCGTCTAGGATCAACCTCCTTGGATGCTTGTCTAATCTTTTGATCCAAAGGTATAGATTCCAAGGCAACTTGTGCACCAAATAACAAGACAGTGTCCTCACTTAAAACGATGTCATCAAGGAAGTCATATGATTCCTCAATAAAATCAGATGATATCGATGTTTCATCGAAATCGTCATCAACGAAATCTGATGCTAGAAAGTCATCATCATCAATTCCTAATGAAGACTCTGATATAGGTCTAGGTTGCGACAGGAAAGGAAGAAGGTCAACAAGATGGTGATTGTTTGGTCCTTTGACTTCTAAATGTTTCTTGGAACAGTCCTCGCAGAGTAGAACATGACATTCATAACAAAGAGCTCGGGCTTTCATCTCTTTTTTATTCTCCTTACAAGACTTGCAAAATATCAGAGGCGATTGTGCTTCCGACATCTGAAAAAGACATGATATTTCTACGATTAGGCCTAAATTCAATTTGATGGTTTTTGTGTCGCTGCGAAGCATAGCGACACTTAGGAATCACTTTGTCCGTTGTCCGTCTGTCACACTTGGATGTCACTTCCTATTTGAAATGTAAATTAAAGAAATACTTAACAGTTATTCAGTCTCAAAGTCGAGAAGGCAAGGTCAAATCGTAACAATTCTTATCAGAATGGCTGCGAACCCCGGAATGAACAACGCTCTGAATGAGTTAAAGAAGATCCTGACGAAAATCTCAACAGCACTCACAATAGAGCACAAAATTGAGCATCGACAGACCCCTAGCAATTTAGAGGTGGGACCAGGTTCCTTGGAGGAGTGAGCATCCCCTGTTGGCTAGCCGCACCCGCCGTCGACGTTCATGCACGAAAATGATCACAATATGTAAAATACATGCACTGTCTGAGGTTATGTCTATATAGAAAGTGCTATAGCGACCATGTCAGGGAAAGTATTCAAAACACTTACTGTCAAACCCATTGCGGGGAACTTTTTTACGAGCACCTGGTCCCACCTCTAGCTTGCTAGGGGTCCGTCGATGCTTCATTTTGTGCTCTGACAACATGATATCCTGAGAGGACGCTGGATTATTGGTCTCTGTCGTTTCTTTAACTTCGAGTTCAACGGGATATATTGCACCGAGGTAATTTGCAATTTTTTGATTATTGATGGACAGTAGATCATCATTGTATCTGTGCGTGAAGTTAAGAGCTGTTTTTTTTTTTTGGGGGGGGGGGTTGCCCTCAGCGATTAAAGATTGAATAAATTCAGCTTCATATGAGTATAAAAATTTGTAAGCAAGGAGCGGGACACAATTGATTCCCATTGGAATGCCAACAGCCTGTTGGAAGACCTTACTTCCATAAGACCACAAAAATGTTAATTATCGATCAGGAAATTCAAAATCTTAATTATATGACATCTGATTCGGTACACTTTGTTTTTGACTTAGATATTAGTGTGTCTCTTTTACACAGTAAGTTTTGTAGTAATTATTTCACGATTTACGATTTCTTGACTTGACAGAAAAGATACCATCACTGCGGAAATGCGATTACGGAGCTTTATATTACTTTAGGTGTTCATTTTATTTTTGGCTTGACGATTTAATACCCAGAATGCATGTCTGGTGCATAGTTTTTGGAATACCAGTCCAAAAGGATGATGTTTTTGAGAATGATATTTTTAAAACTGATCATCCATTGTTTGATCATTATAAAATCATATTTACCCATAGGATTTATTACCTTTAAAAATCTATCACGGATAATGTGAACACAGCGTGATATAAAGGAGAACGTGAACATGGTGATCCAAAAGTCAAATCAAAACAGAAAACATTACGTGTTACTTAGATAAGAGGATATGAAAATTTTGTGTCAACAAACAGGTGGTACTAACTCAAAATTGCCAAAGAACGGAATTTATATGAACTCAATAGTATTGATTTATAATTTAATTTTGAAATTAATCAAATATTTCACATATCTATAATGAACTTCTATCACCCATATTTAGAGGTTTTGAAAGGTTGTGGTTGCTCTTACGTACAAGAAAACCTTAAACCTTTCTTCGATCTTAAGAGACAAAAACTTTTTGCTTTCCTTTCCTCGCAAACCTACCTCAAACAGGAATTTACTTTACGAAATATTCCAATTTTTGATTCTCCAGTTTGAATATTACGTTGCTTAGATATCTCTTCATTCCGTCCCGTATGTATCCGCCATAAGCAATACTTGAATGCACACGTAAATGATTGTCATATGATATAACTTTTTGATTTTGGTTCTGTTTGCAGTGAATAACTACCCTGACAAAAATCATGTCATTGACAAATATCTGCGTCGTTTACCCCGTTCGCTTAAGATCAATATTTTAAACCCCCATTTGTTTATTTACTGTCGGTGACCAATTATGGTCCCAAATAAAAAAAAAATGCTTACTATTGGAACATTTAATTTCTTTCACCTGTAACTTTCGGTGTATGTGTACCAAATACAGATTTTTGGTTAAAGAATTCTCTCGTTTAAAGTCGAAATTTCAAATTGAAATACCTGAGATTTTCTTAGTTAGAATAGTCCATATTATGCTACTTTTGTCAAGTTGGAGAAATGTATTAATAAAAGACGGATATTTGGATCAAAACGAGCGCTTTCTTATAGAAATTAATGGCAAACGGCAAAGATTGTTGCCCCTTTCTGAGATACAGAATGCTGCTTTCAACAAAAGTGTGTACCAATAAAGCAAAGCGAAGCGAGCACACGGACCCGAAGGGCCCGCTTGTTCTGAGCAAGCTTTAATGACAACATATACGAAACAAGTAGAAAAAATGATCGAAAATAAGGGAAAAAGTTGCGTTCTGACGCTTTCAAAAACCTGAACCAATTAACCCCTGCCTTATGTGCACCGCCATTTTGAAAATTTTAGTCAGTATTTATACGGAAGTATTTCTTGATGAATCCCTATTATGTAGCAATGGTGTAGATTCGGTTTTCACAGAGTGTAAGAGAGTAAGAATCATTTAAAAGAAAATAAATCAAATCCATGTTTCTTCAGATTACTACATTGCTCATTCATACGCAACCTAGATGCGCAACTGATTTATTCCGTGACTTTTCGTGTACAAAACCGCTAGCTAACAAGAAAAACGCAAGTGTTGGGCAGGACTTACCTATACAGAATTGCATAACGATTCTTGATTACAGTGTTCAAAGATCTTCCACATTTTAGTAAACATAAGTACACAGATTGAAATATCATTGTTCATTTCAATCCTATGTTCAATGTTTATTTCGAGACAAAGTGCTGTTCGTTTCATTTTTTCTTATCGATGTATATTTCGCTGCATTGTGCTGTTCGTTTCAATTGATTTCAAGTGCTAGCCTACACCTCTGACTAAGTAACGTTGTGGCTATTGTCAGTATTGAATACAAAATATAACACAAAGAACATTAAAGATCTTAGAAGGGCTTTCGGAGTTAACTGAATGTCTGCGTGGTATCTAAATACATATTCATTTAACATAGAAAATATTTATCTAACATACAAAATCCCTAATCACATTTCTGGATCCTAAAACCAATAGCCATGCTTCGCTAATACCGCGAGGAATGGACTTTTAAAGATATATATCGATCATTATTGGAAAAACATGGTTCTCAATATTCAGTAAAATATACCGTTTCTTTGAATATATACCGTTTCTTGAATAAAGACTTTCCTTTTTCTCAAAAACAAATTAATGCAAATAAAATAGATAATATAAAATAAAAAAAAATGAGCGATTTGGAAATAGTTTGATTGTATGTGGTAAAACAATTTTGTGAAAATGATTGAATGTCCCCTTTTATTCCTTTTTTGTACTCTTTGCATTCAACCCTATGGATATGTTATTTACTTTGAAATATGTTTTTTTTTTGTTGTTGTTGCTGATGTTATATCATAGAACACAATATATAATATATAAATGTCATTTCATCTGTCAGCATTATTCTATAGGATAAAAATTTCATCCATACACCTTTGAAATACACAAATGTATGTTGAACTGACTGTGACGACGGGACTCCATGGCGGGCACTGTCCAAACCTCTTTAGAGAAGACAGGGCCCCGACCACCTGTCCTCTCTGAATGTCAGTCGGACTCCTCGGGTGATTACATACATGAGCTCGCTACAGCCGGCAGAGCACGGACTGTATTACGCATGCCCTCTTTTTATATCCATTTACATATTCATCTGTGTCTCTGGGGCCTCTGCGTTTCGCGGTCTTGTTTGTGTGATGCCATCTTACAGTGAAGAGGTTGTTTTACACCACAATTATACGTTCTTCGAGACCTCTGGGTAATTGGAGAAGTGAGAGGGTTGTGCGCACGTAATCCAGGATAACCACACCATTTGCTACTTGCGTGACAGATGGCCGTCCAAAGTCGGCACCGGTTACCCATTGGTCTCGTCGGTTTATGTGTAGTCTTTTGTGTTTGATGTTTAAATGTCGTGTGTCTCTTTTCCGTCTCGTGCTGTACTCGTCTTTTTTGTTTTTGCATCGGGTGTTTTGGTGTTTAACTGTTGATGCTGCAACTGGGTCTTGTTGGAGATCTCCTCCCTTCTTTTGAAATCAACCAAGCTTTTTGGGGGGAAAGCTAATACCTGTATAAGCAATAGTTTAAGTGCTATCAAACTGAACAATATGCCCCCGCCGTTTCATTCACTGTGTGCGCCGTTTCATCAACACGGATATTCTAAGCACTTGGTACAAGATCAAGGTAAAAGGTTTTTAAGTCTTTTTATGTCATCGTTGATAAGTAATGGGCTCCCACATTCACAGTTAATCGATGTACAAACATCCTAACTGAATCTGATGATACAATATCATATATTTTGACGAATTTGTATCATTGTAATTATTGGAGTATAAAATCAGCATCTGAAGATTATCTGCACATGTCACAAGTAGATACATGTATTGAATGGTACCAAAGATAGCTTACATTATCGGTAGAAAATGGCGTCACAAACCCTCTTATTCAAAATGCCATAAAACATTAATACCAAACTATTGTATTTGAAAACTTTATATATATAAATTTGAAAACTACCGCAATGTATTCGTTGATAAATTTAAGTAACTGGAAAGCAGCAGTCATTGAAGGAAAAGCGGAAATGTAAAACCTTGTACCGTTTAAATCCAAAATGCATTTTATTTTTCACTTGATAATGAAATCTCTGGACATTGTTGATCTTCTCGTTTGTTTTTGACTAAGGTTCATCCACACGATTCTGAATTATTTACTATTAGTTATGTACAGTCAATTGACTCAAAACTTTACGCAACAGTGCCTATTTTTTTTACCAGTATCCTGCCTGTGTTTGAAACACCGTTCTTCTTATCTTTTTCAAATGTAAGTGAAATGCATTCATGAAGTAGTTCAAGTTGATTTAGAAATTTGCGTTGAATCATACGATTCATACTAATATTTAGCTTTGACACTTGGCGACACATACAGTGATTCTTCAACGAAGGTGATTTTTCTTTTAAAATTCTCAAATTCACGAAAACAGACATACTTAATTATCACAAAAACACATCGGCAATTTAATTTGTATACCGGTATTTTATTCCCTGAGATGAAACTATTGAAAGAAACGCGTTGCTTTTCGCTTGTAAACGCTCTACAGAAAGATGCCGTGACGGCTATTCTAACTTGCAAACTGAACCCGCGACGACCCAAATTTTCATGTCTCCTTTTTACCTGGAAAATGAGATGTCAGAATACAAGAATGAAACTGACAATAATGGCACACCTTCTTATCTGAAAAAATAAAACGAGATTTCGGAAAACAAGAATAAAACTGACCATTGTGGTGCATACATGCCACGCGTTTGTGCATCGGCTTTTTGAGGTTATTTCCCATAACCAAAAAGAAGTTTAGAAACATTCCTTAAATAGAAAAGAATATCTGAATTAGATATTAAACTTACATGGACGAGTAGTCGAATTCCTTCAGTAAAACAAGTCTTTATCCAATCATTATAGTTTTATAAACTCTCTACTTTCAATGATCTATTGCATGTAGTTACATGTATCTTACCAGTTTTTTATAGCTAAAAGACAGTTTTAAGAAATGTATACAACTGTTGATTCTGTGGCAGGTACCTCTTGGACATCTTCAGTGGCGGATCTAGGATTTCAGAAAAGGGGGGGCCCCAAGGTTTCAGCTCGAAGAAAATTGTTCACGGTAAAACTGACAAGCAAAAAAAAAAAAGGTCGAGACGAAAAACGTGACCCTCAAGAATGCTGATCTATTTAAGAAGTGGGGAGGGGAGGAGAGGGGAGGGGATTCATAGTTTCATTCATTTACTATAGTTTTTAGACTGGCGAGCGTAGCGAGTCAGAAAATTTTGTAAGATATGAAGTTTTCATTTGTTTTCAAATGAAGTCATCCATACATGTATCACTTTATTCTATATTGGCGAGCGGAGCGAGCCGTAAAATTTTAAGAATAGATTGTTACATTTTGTCATAAGAATACAATCTCTCTCTCATTTTCCATGCTCCATTTTTGTTTGACCAATTGGGGAAGGTTGGGAAGATTAGGGCATTACAACCCCACGATCCACCTGTCTAACCTGGTTAGATCGGCCCATGGAAATGAAGCATTTGGTAATTATTCAAGTGTTAATTTGATTTTGAATTTTGCATATGTTTATGACAAACACGATGACAAAGAAAGTTGAAGACAAAGTGAAGACAAAAAAATAGACAACTATTGAAAAAATTAGTGCGGCGAGCGAAGCGAGCCGAAAATTTCCCCAAAATTAAAGAGAATAAGCATAAAAAGAGTACTCTGAATCAATAACTTTGGGTGAAAAAGGGGGGGGGGGGCCCGGGCCCCCTGAGCCCCCCCTCTAAATCCGCCACTGATCTTCTTGTGCTGTATACATCTCAAAGAACTTTCAGCGATTGAATTCATTCTCTAACGGCAGAATCCCAATAATGAGTGACTTTCAACTTGCCTTATGTTACAAATGTATATGTTGCTTTACCAAATCTATGGGATATTGTAAAGTCACATTCATCAAAGAATGCACATACTCAATGAATGAAATTTCTAACCTTTTGTGTGTGTTAATATCCATATTCCACTCTTTCACTAGAAAAGTACCCATGCAAGCGCAGGAAAGATTGTCAGAGATACGTTGACATATTCAAATACGTTAACTCTGACTCAAGTATGCAATGCATAGGGATTCTTTTCAGATTTATAGATGCCATCACACATTGTTTGGAACTGTTATTGATAAATTTACTACATGATTTTGAATTAGTATAACAATTTTTATTAGCAACGGTAAGGGAATGACCGAAGTCAGTTCTTTTTCTATCTTACAGTGAGGAGGTTATTTTACACAACAATTGTGCGTTCTTCGAGACCTTTGGGTAACCGGAAGAGTGGGAAGGTTGTGCGCACGTAATTTGGGATAACCACACCTTCTGTTACTAACGTGGCTGATGGCTGTCCTAAGTCGGCACCGATTGCCCACGGGTCCCGTTGGTTTATGTGTTGTCTTTTATGTTCGATGTTTGACGTATCGTTTGCTGTTCCTTGTCTCTTGCTGTATGTGTCTTCTCTGTGTTTTCACTTTGGGTGTTTGGTGTGTTGCTGTTGGTGCTGCAACCGAGTTTTGTTGGAGATCCCCTCCTTTCTTTTTTATGAATCACAGGCTGGACCCCCTTTCCCCATATCTGCCAGTCAAGGTCAAAAGAAAAAAATATGATTCAAAAATTCTGTTTCAACTCGCCCTACGACTACCCTTTCTTTTTGGCACTGATCCAACACCAAGATATGATGAACCGTCCTCGTGTAAGATGAGAGAAAATAGAAAAATAAAGCTGGTTTTTGTTTATTATTAATGATATTTTTTCTCCGCTCGGACAACAAAATTTTCTATTAAATATCTTTCATTTGATTCAAATTGTTCCTCAGTACTGATTAAGACGCTAATAGATCAGTATTAACGATAACGTTTATGAAGTTCATAATATAATTAGAAGTTTTTCAGAGCTTTGTAAAGCGCCTGTTTAATCTTTCGTTTCCATTCTGCATTTCTTGTATCACAGTATTAAATGGGGAATCCCTGACTGCCCTTGAAATCTTGTTTCTTACTTTAAAATTTGACTCTAAATCAGTATAAAGACGTGAATTAATTTAATAATTATCTCATAAAAACTCAATCAATAAGAAATTGAAACATTAGCCATTTGAATATGAATCATTTGTTGAATTATCAACTTAAGCTATGGATGAAAGGTCGATTTATAAGGGTTCTATAAATTCAAAAATCGCAATTTATATAATTGGACCTAAATCGTCAAGTGTCTAGATTTTTTTCAGACGCCGTTGTAAACTTGTCTCTAGATATTATATTTCGGTACATGTACCATGAATCTTTGAGTGTATAACTTTCAATGAAACTACCGTGTGAAAATTCTGAGAGACGTGGGACGCAATTAAATAGAGGTGGGCGCTCCATAAACTTCGACGGAAAAGACATTTACTTCTATAATGTTCTTGTAAGATTGGGCGTCGTATATTTCAGAAAACAAAAAACGAATCTTAAATTTGAATCGAGGCAAACATAGCCTCCAACCAACACGAGAAACGTCTTGAAAGAATCGTCGTACTAAATTTATCATACTTCAAACATTGGGGATTAGAAAGGCAGTATAACTCCGAAGAAAATAGGAAGTTAATGGTTAGTTTTCGACGCCGGTTTTGAACTTTTGATTTCCTAAGATTTATTTCAGGAAAACGATGATACATAATAAATGATTACATGTTGATTAGAAATAATTCCTTCTAATTAATTATGAAATTCACAATGTTACACCATATGCTTTTTCGCATCACATCATTTATCTCTGTCCTCTTTGTTTCGACGGAGAATCGCCTAATTCATTCCTTAAATAGTATAGATTAGTCACTCTCTGTTCTACCAAACATAGAATTTAGAATGCAACAAAGAAACAGGATTGTTATCTTTTATCGATACGGGAACTTATTTATTTCTAAAGTCATGACTCATGATCACAACATATTCATTGTAAAGGATTTATAGTGAATTCAAGCAAGAAGACATTCAAACTGATAAACAGAAAGTATAATACTTCCTTTCTCCGAATAGGTAAAATTTACTTTGAAATAGTTTCAAATTGTAAACTTCAGGAGAAGAGGGAAAATTCATAAGGTAGCATTACTTAACAAGCGATTCATAGAAAAAACTAAATGACAAGAAGGAAAAATGTATAACTTAAATAGGCATACCGTATATAAGTTCATAGCATACGAGATATTTATTCATTACTATCCAAGCTTGCCTTAGTAAATAGGTTATTTCGTCTAAGCTAGTTTTATTTTGAGATATTCCCTAATATATCTGTATCTTTGTCGATAACCTCTATCTCTTTCTGAAAACCCTTCCTTAATGGCTGTCATATATAATGTTGTAGTCATAGCGACAGATAAACAAACAGGGGTGGAATCATTTTCGTTTTAGACACTATCTTCCAGTGTCCTTGTGCTGTATACTTTTCTGTTCATATACATTCGGAGTTTTGAACATTGAAAAAATCGGAAGAGCCATATAGAACCAATATTGAGAGCAAAATGGCCTCTTCACTAGACCGTATCACAAGTTGCCCTATTTGCATGGATACTATGAAAACTCCCAAGTACTTCCCGTGCTTACATAGTTTTTGCGAAGATTGTGCAAAAACTCATATAACGAGAACTTTTGAGCCCGCATCGAACGGTGTGAAATGCCCCGTGTGCAGGGAATTTGTCAAGAAACCAAAGCATACGGACGTTGAAAAATGGAAGAGGAACTTGCCTACAAACCATATACTAGTCAGTCTTATTGATACGAGTGAACCCGTTTCTGGTCAGTTATGTACTGCATGTGCAAGGGAAAATGAAAATAAAAGTGCCTATTCATGGTGTATAAACTGTAGTGACGCACTTTGTAAAACTTGCACAAGTAGTCACAGCAAAAATCAAGTTTCTGCAAAACACAAAATTGTGGAAATAGCAGAGGATTGGTGCCAAGATAAATATTTTCGTCAAGCCGATGTTCTTTGTTCCGTGCATTCTGATCAAAGAATTTACGTATATTGCCTTGATCATTCTGTTGGTTGTTGTGTGAAATGCGCCATGCTAGAGCATAGACAATGTGGACAGTTTTGTTCCATAGAGAACGCTTCTGATCAAATGAAACAATCAACAAAAGTAAAAGAGTTTGAGGAAAACCTCATGGAATTCAAGAAGTCGGTTGAATTGTTGGCAAAAAGTAAATATAAAAATCTATCAACTTTCAATTCAGATTTAAGTTCCATGAGAAGAGGCGTAGTAAACATTTTTCGAAAGATGTTTGATCAGTTGGATGATTTAAAAACAAAAATAATGTCAGAAATATCCGATATTGAAAAGAAGGTCAGATTTGAAATGAAGAGTGAAATGTTAGAGATGGAATGTACCATACAAGCTATCCAAAACGACATTAAATCTTTTCGAGCTAGTATGAAATATGATCCACCTGTAAAATTTCTTTACAAAATGGATAATTTACTGAGACAAGAGTCCATCATTGAAAAAAATGTGAATAAACACCATGAAAAATTAGGGGAAATTAGAGTAAAATTCGACGCAAAAAAGGAATTATCGAAGGCACGAAAAATTATTGAGGAATTCGGAAGTGCTATCGGAGATGAAATTGAACGATCCTTTGGTAATCTGGTCGCAAACGCAATTCCTCGTTCGAAAGTTTACACATCTGGTGATTTTGTGGGAGTTGCATTGTTAGAAAACGGACACGTGTTGCTATCAATGTACGACAAAGACAGGTTAGAATTACGTGATCCTCTTTCACAAGTTAGTACTCTTTCATCCCTCTCTTTACCAGGGAGTCCATATGGAGTAAATATGATAGATGAAACTGAGGGTGCTGTTGCTGTTTCAGGACATGGATTATTCTTCTTCAAGATAAAGAGAAATGAAATTGTACAGACTTCAAACATTGAGATAAATGTGAATTGTGATTTTGCATATCACAAGAGAACATATTACGTAGGTTGTGATGAGAAAATAACTGTATATGACAGCAAGCATATTTTTGTCCGTGATATAACCGTAAAGAATGACATAGTGGAGTTTATCGCTGTTAGAAATGACACTTCCTTGTGTTATACAGTGTATAAAGGACATGTGTTGTACTGCATTACAACGGAAGGTATACCGGTGTTCACATACGCTCATGATAAGCTGCAGGGAACCACAGGTGTCACAGTGGATCAAATTGGTCACATCTATGTTTGTGGGTTTCTATCTGAGAACATACATCAGCTAAGTGATGACGGAAAGCTACTCAAAATCATAATTGACAGTCTACCTGCAGCACCATGGTTCATTAGTTTTGTTGATAAAGGGGACAAAGCGGCGATCGCTTGTGTGAAAAAATATTTTCTGTATAATGTAGAATAGGTCCTTAGTGAAGAATGGCATAGTGGAATTAATCGCTGTTAGAAATGACACTTCCCTGTGATTCACAGTTTATAAAAGACATGTGATGTAGTGCATCACAACGGAAGGTATACCGGTATACCACACGTAATCCGGATGACCACACATTCTGCTACTAGCGTGGCAGATAGGCGTCCTAAGTCTGCACCGATTGCCCGTTGGTCTCATTGGTTTCAATGTAGTCATTTGTGATTGATGTTTCTATGTGATTTAGCTTTCTTTGTACCTTTGCGTCTCTTTCCGTGTGTGTCTGCTCTGTTTTAAGCATTGGTTGTTTTGAGGTTTTGTTGTGGGTACAGCAAACGAGTGTTGTTTGAGATTCCCTCCTTTCTTCTGTGTAAATAAGATCTATCATGAGTTGCTCTCGTATGTTCCTCTGGTCAAAGATGGATATTAAAAATTATCAACTATGAAATATATTTTGTATATAGTAATTTAGTAATTTAGTAATTTCTGTGCACCAAATGCGCATTTCAACGAGTGATGTCTCATCAGTGATGCTCATACCGAAATAAAATGAATCCAAATAAAGCAGATCTATTAAAAACATGACTTACAAGTGACGTCAAAGAACAAGGTACATGAAAGGAAAGAGCGATCATAATGCTGTCAATATGTAAATTTTGGTGACTGAGAATTAGCAGTTATTCCAAGTGAAACGCAAATACACAGAGCAATATACGATTTCAAATGATCCACCAACGGAGATACCAAACTAATGGTTGAAATTATCAATATTGCAAATATCTTGTATGCAAAGAATACCAGTACAAAATTGTTAAGGTGCTACACGGGTCAAGTATTTATCGAATATACTTATCGGGGTTATTTCAATGTATATGATCGATATGTTAGAATTACGTCTAATATTGAAAATTTCAACCACTATGGTTTATGTTATCAACATTTCATGACATTTCTAAAACGTGGGTCCTGCAGCATCATATCTCACCCTAGACGTAGAGACGGCCAATGACACTTGGCTATTTGGTTGGTTGGGGTGTGTTGGCCGCAGGAATCTGTACGTAACAAATCCGGGACCCAAATTCAGGACATTGCCGGCACGAATCGGCAAGTTTTCCATTACTTATTTTCTGGAAAATTTACAAAAATTATTGTCAACTTCTTCTGAAATTCGGACCAATACAGGCAACAGAGTATATTACTTTGGGTATTTCACAACCTGCATTTTATGGTGACATAATTAACAAGATAAGAAGGATCAAAGATAGACAACATCACTATCGAAAATGCGTCAGAATCATCAAACGCCTTTTATACCGTGGATATGATCCTAATATCACCAGACGGACACTAGGCTTGGTATTTGACCAATCTACAGTCTTGTACCATTCTTAAAACTTGCACTCTGACTGATTGTGACGATGGGACCCCATAACGGGCCCTGTCCAAACCTCTTTAGAGAAGACAGGACCTCGACCACCTGTCCTCTCTGAATGTTAGTCGGACTCATTGGGTGATAACATACATGAGCTCGCTACAGCCGGCAAGGCACGGAGTGTATTACGTACGCCCTCTTTTGATATCCATCTACATATTCATCTGTGTTGCTTGGGCCCCTGCGTTTTGCGGTCTTGTTTGTGTGTGGTCATCTGACTGTGAGGAGATTGTTTTACACCACAATTGTACGTTCTTCGAGACCTCTGGGTAATCGGAAAAGTGGGAATGTTGTGCGCACGTAATCCAGGATAACCACACCATCTGCTATTCCCGTGGCAGATGGCCGTCCTAAGTTGGCACCGGTTGCCCATTGGCCTCGTTTGTTTATGTGTAGTCCTTTGTGTTTGATGTTTCTGTGTTGTGCGTTGCCGTTCCTTGTCCCTTATTCTTCTCTTTCTGTCCTTGTCTGCTTTGTGTTTTGCATTGGGTGTTTTGCTGTAGGTGCTGCAACCTGGTGTTATTGGAGATCCCCTCCTTTGTTTACTATGTCTGACTCTAATAAAGTGAATCTAAACGATCGGCAATAATATTTTACCTTATTGAGTTTTAATATTAATGATACGGCCGGAATTCCTCTTGCCTCCGCTCAATCTCTTTGAGTTCAAGCGCCATGTTGTAAGTTTACACACATGGGTCAGGTCAAACACATGACACCGCGAGGTTGTTTCCATAACAACCTCCATACATATGTATCTGAGTGTCACGTGTTTGACCTGACCCATGCAAACTTGCAACATGGCGCTTGAATTCGAAGAGACGAAGCAGAGGCAAGAGGAACTCCGGCCATATCATTAATATTAAAACTCAGTAAGGTAAATTATTATTGCCGATCGTTTAGATTCACTTTATTAGAGTCAGACATAGTTAGTAATCCCCTGGAAAACTTGCAGATTCGTGCCCGCCATATCCTGAATTTGGGTCCTGGATTTGTTGCATACAGATTCCTGCGGCCAACACACCCCAACCAACCAAATAGCCAAGTTTCGTTGACCGTCTCTGCGGCTATTCTCACCCATCCTGCTATACGTCCGTATGTATATTTTTGGACAAAATAACTTTCACACTCTTTGGCCATACATGTATTACATTGTTTGGACTGAGGATCACTGACTAGGGTAAGTACCCGAAACGTGCATGTCTGGTCCCTGCTGCAAATTTATATGTTCTTAAAAATGATGCTATTGAATTTGAAGACGTTTAACATACAAAGAAGAAACATCAGTTCAGGGGCACCCACATTATATTTCTAGATTTTAGAACATCTGAAATCGACCCATTTTAGTAGAGTCCATTCCAGTCCATTTGATCAAAGCCTTTTATTTTTCAACACTTAATACTACAATCCCACCTCCTAAATTGAAAAAAAAATATTCGAAAATTAAAAGTAATGCATTAACAAGCAAGAATGACAATCGCAAATATAAATTTTGTAAAAGAAAAGTCCGACTCTGAAAATAAGTACACTGAAACGGATTATTTAGATGTTAAAATGCATGGTCGACAACATTTTTGTTGTGTTTTGAGGAAAGGTCTTCCAACAAATTGTCGGAATTCCATTGCAATGGGACCGATTGTGCCCCACTCTTCTCCGACATTTTTCTTTACTCGTACGAAGCTGAATTAATTCATTCAATCTTTGGTCTCTGAATGAAAAAGATACTTAGCTTCTGACTTTAATTTCACTTACAGATACATGTATATGTTACAGGGAATGAGTGTAATCAGGGATTTCATGTAATTCCTGAAATTTAGGGATTACGTGTAATCCCTGTTTCGATTAGTTATTACATGTAATTCCTGAAATAGGCCAGGTATTTCATGTAATTCCTGAATTTTTCATGCATTTTTACATTTATTTCCTAACCTTAATTTCTCCTTATTTTCATATTCAAAATCTATTATTTTTGGCTCAGTTGATGCTGAATATCCTCTCTGTCAAGTACCCAGAACCGATTATGCCAAATAAGTGAGAATATTCAAACTAGAATAGGTAATTTTTAGCTCTACTGGTCTCAGACCAGTCGAGCTTTTGCGATCACCCTTCGTCCTTCGTCCGGCCGTCCGTCTGTGCGTCTGTCTGTCTGTCCGTAAACAATTCTTGTCCGGACAACTCCTCCGAAACTGTTAGAGATAGAAAGTTAATTCCTTTTGCATTTTACTTGGTCCATGGTCTAGTTGTGCACCTGACATTTAGTTTCAGTCCCTGACCCCAGGGTCTTAGAAAATGGGCGTGGTCATTAAATTCTATGTAATCTTGTCCGGACAACTCTTCTGACACTATAAACGATGGAGACTTAATTCTTTTTGCAATATTATGGGTCTGTGGTCTTGTTGTGCACCTGATATTTTGTTTGAGCCCCTTACCCCCAGGGTCTTAGAAATGGGTGTGGTCATTTTCCCCTATATAACTCTATGTAATCTTGTGTTCGCAACTCCTCTGACACTATAAATGATGGAGACTTAATTCTTTTTGCAATGTGATGGGTCTGTGATCTGGTTGTGCACCTGATAGTTTGTTTGAGCCCCTGACCCCCAGGGTCATAGAAATGGGTGTGGTCATTTTCTCCTATATAACTCTATGTAATTTTGTGCTTGCAACTCATCTGACACTATAAATGATGGAGACTAAATTCTTATTGCAATATGATGGGTCTCTGGTCTTGTTGTGCACCTGATATTATGTTTTAGCCCCTGATCCATAGGGTCTCAGAAATGGGTGTTGTCATTTTCTCCTATATAAGTTAATGTAATCTTGTGCTTGCAACTCCTCTGACACTATAAATGATATAGAATCAATTCTTTTTGCAATGATTGGTCTGTGGTCTTGTTGTGCACCTGATATTTTGTTTTCGCCCTATACCCCCAGGGTCTTTGAAAATGGGTGTGGTAATTTTTCCTATATAGATGTGCTCTATACTCGTTTAAAGCTATTAATGATGGGGAGTTAATTCTTTATCCAATATTATGGATCTGTAGTCTTGATGTGTCATTGATAGTTCATTTGATCTAGCAGCCATTGGCCACTAGGATCTTGGAAAATGGGTGTGGCATTCTTTTTAGAAATATTTTATCTCAGATATTATGAATTATATGAGTGCTATTATAGTTGCAGTATAATGGATATGTAGTTTTGTCATGCTACTTATAATTTGTTAGAGCGCCTGCTCCCTATGGTCTTGGTTTAAAAAAAAGAAAGGAAATTTATGTTTTAGAAAAAAACAACCAGGAGAGCTACAGTCTCGTCAGAGACTTCTGGTTATCAAAGTATTCCCCCGAAGTTCATTTATCATGTTTTTCACTATCTATGCAAAATGGACATAAAATTAAACAAACCATCGAACAAAATTGATGGTCAAGGTACTAATAAAACATATATCGAAAGATTCAATCGGAAACATAAGTATTTAAACCTCATTAACGTATCTTGATAATGGGCAAAAAAGAAATGATAAAAATGTTCTAATTTTCAACTATCTATTATGTGATGTTTAAATAAGTTTAATATATATTCAAAATTACTTTTTTGTGAGGCATAAACCACCAGATTGATTATCAAGGTCCATAAAACAAATCTATGTAAATTTCCCGGTAAAAAAAATTGGATATCCCCTTCCTTCGTGTACATCTAAATACCAAGCTTCATTGAAATAGAATAGATGCAAAGAAAAGATTTTGGGATGAAGCGATCACCATGGCACTTTGGTAAAATGGTTGTATTGAGTTACATAGTCCAATCAAGATTCTATGCATACAATTGTACCGATTACATGTATTACAGTCATATCAGTGGGCCAGAATATATCTGTGCAACCGAATTGTCCGCTCAAGAGTTTTTCTAACATATCAATTTCCCATCAATCTTAAATTAATATAATCAGCCTTAAAAGCATTTCTGATCATATACGTAACCATTTTTTCTCTTTCAGTAATAGGATTTTATATTATGAACATGTAAAATATCTATCATATCGCAATTTCATCATTTTTATATGATTTTTTGCCGTCAGGAAATAAGTGTAAAAATGCTAAAATATTTTAGGAATTACATGTAATTCCTAAAATTTTGGGGATTTCATGTAATTCCTAAAATGACCAGGAATTACACGTAATTACTGAACCTTTCAGGAATTACATGAAATCCCTGATTACACTTATTCCCTGAAACATATATACAGACGATGTGCTGTCCATCAATAATCCAAAATTCTCGGATTGCCTTAGCAGAAACTATCCATCGGAGCTTGAAGTCAAATAAACTACAGAGACAGATAGCATCATATTTGGACATAATGCTGTCCTATGACACTGATAGTCACATGAACACCTCACTCTATGACAAACGTGACGACTTCAGTTTCAGCATCTCAAAATTCCCTTTTCTGAGTAGCATTATGGTATTTCTGTCGAATCCTGATTTCCTATACCTTTGGTTTGTGATTTCCTGAATTATCGATTTTGTACTTTGTATTGGGATATGGTCATAATCCATATTTGTCATTCATCGCCTGGTTGTGGCGTGTTCATATCCCAATTGATACGTTATGCCAGAGCAAGTAGCAAATATACAGATATACAGATTTTGTTCTGAGAGCTAGGCGTCTTTCAGACAAGCTTTTCAGTCAAGAATACGTTTGTGACCGACTAACGTCGTCACTGAGGAAGTTCTACAGTAGATACGGGGAACTCGTCTTACAGTATGATGTGTCATTGTCCAGAAGGGTGAATGATATTCTGTATTAGACCATTTGAACCATCCAACCACAGACTATACTTATATCTTTCGAAATGGAAGTGACCGGATGTGATATTGAAGCGAGGGGTGTTGCATGCAAGCAGGAGATGCTGACTCTTCCTGGGCACATGGTCTCACTCCTAATTGGGAGTTCGCTTCTTTTCATGTGGTGGAGTTTTTGTTTGTTTGCTTTGGTCCCTGTATGATCCTGATTTCGTATGCCTTTGGTTCCTGATTTCCTGAATTATCGAATTTACTGGGCAATTTACATGAAAAAAATCTCAAAAAAAAAAAAAGAATTATCGAATTTGTACTTTGTATTGGGATATGGTCATTGTCCATATTTGTCATTTCATTTAGCTGTTCTATCAATACTGAGATACTTCAAAACTTGTCAGAAAACTATGGATAAAACAATCACAGTGGAAAAGTTGTGCAAGGATATGTACGGTGGTTAATTGATATGTTGAGAGTATTGAAAGAGATAAGCAGCGATGTTCTGCTATTCTCTGACTATATAAGGTCATGTACCTAAGGACTGGCCTCATTTCGTCAATTTTAGGTGAGGATTTCTGGTAATTGTCTGCCTGGATACCTTACTTTTCTTTTTCTCTTCAGAATATTGACATGTTCAGATTGTCAAATTAATATGGTTTTGGAAAAAGAAACTTTCAAAGTAACATTGTATCACCTCTAAAAAGGGATTTTTACTTACTTTTCTCATAGGGTCCAATGTTAAAGTTACAACGGCTTAAGGTCTCGGTATAATCATGAAACCACGAATTATATTTTGTTTGTATATCAGGTTTAACATAAGCTTAGAATATACGGAAATGGAAATATTGTAAAAATTGTTATTCAAGAAAATATTAGCATCTGAGACCCGAGAGATACTCTTTCTGAAAGGTAGAGGTATCACACTAAATTAAACAAGACAAGTTGCTTTTGCAAAATGTACAAAATCCGGGGAAGGGCAGTGATCCAATATAGACATGAAAAATTTAAACACCTAGGGGTCCTAAATTTCTCATAAATGCTATAAAAACCTTACAATTGTATCAAATTTGCGTAAAATGTGTTCTTCATTCAATAAATAATTTGAAATAAGTGAATTCATGAACATAAAACTGGACGCTTTCCTCTGAGAACGGAATAAAAGAGAAAAATTAGAAAAAATTGTTATTCAAGAAAATATTAGCATCTGAGACCCGAGAGATACTCTTTCTGAAAGGTAGAGGTATCACACTAAATTAAACAAGACAAGTTGCTTTTGCAAAATGTACAAAATCCGGGGAAGGGCAGTGATCCAATATAGACATGAAAAATTTAAACACCTAATGATATCCTTAATGATATGGTAACAACCTAAGGGAAAGATGCCCCTTCATATGCTACGGTAAAATGTGGGTGGCCGAATTCAAGCGCGGCAGACAGAGCCTTAAGGATGACCCCCATTCTGGAAGGCCTGTCAACTTAAGAAATGATCAATAAAGTCAATGATATCATTACGACTGACAGACCGAGTTACAGAAATATATATAGCCAGTACGTTGGCATAACATTCCATTCTGAATGAAGACCTTGAAATGAGAAGGTTTTCGGTACCATTGGGTACATAGACTTCTGACAATCGATCAGAAGCACACAAGGCGCACTTTATCGCGTGCTAATCTAAACCTTTTTGAGGAAAATCCTATCAATTTTCTCCAAAGATTTGTCAATATGGATGAAAAGGGGTTCATCATTTTACCCAAGAAGCAAAAAAAAAAAAAAAAAAGGCGAAACAGCAGAAGCATCCTGGCTCATCCTGATTTTGAATTTCATTGATCTTTTTTATTGTGACTTGATTGACAAATCCAGAAGGATCAAAAACGAAATCAACTATACTCGTAATAAAAAAGATTATGATTCGCCTTCATTCTTATAAAAAGCGCATTATGCCTGATACTGGATCCATCAACAATTCTGTACCAGCAATTTTTTCCCATATTGCATACTGACCAACCGACCGTGATGATTTAACTCCATTAGGGGAACTGTCAAAATCTCAGTAGAGATGAGAGGATCCTGATCTTTCTGCAGCCTTAGTTCACTTTTATGTGTAGAACTTTTATTCTTGAACATGCAGCATGCTTCTTTGCCGTATCGTTTGTACATTGTTATTTTTAAGTACTCTCACATTAAGACAGTATATGAATTTTATATATTGTTTTCATTTCCATGCTCAAACATAGACGACGGTTGCGGCTACCCAACAGGGGATGTTTACTCCTCCCGGGCACCTGGCCCCACCTCTAGCTTGCTGGGGTCCGTCGATGCTTAATTGTGTGCTCTATTGCGATTTGTAGCACCTCTGTCTTGTTTTTATATCACCTTCTGTACAACTAGAAGTGTTTTTGTTGATACAACAGTTGTGCATCTTGAAAGACGTCCGTATATCCGGATAGGTGGGAGCGTTCTGCTCAAGACGGTCATTGAAACAGATTATTCTCTCAACGTCTATGTGTTGTCTTTCTTGATTCTTTTTTTTTTTTGCGTCATGTCTTGTCTTTTTTAAATGATCATGAATTATTGCCAATTTTGCTTGTTTCTGAATGGTAGTTTGATTAAGTGCGTTGGTTTTTGCAGTATTAAATCTTTGACTTTATACAATTATTGACTTTTGATGAGGCCTACTCGTGAATATACATACCTGGTCAGGTATTGGTTGACCGAGGCCGGGGCACACTCTATCAAGCTGCGTCTCCGCCAATCAGAAGTAAGCAAAATTGGCAATAATTCATGATCATTTAATAATGCGTACTATTATAATGAAAATGTTAAAAAACATCTTGATAATTTAATAAAGCAGTTATTGACTTTTGATTTCGGTCGATTCGTGACCATACAGACCTGATCAGGCATTGGTTAACCTCGGCCTTCGGCCTCGGTTAACCAATACCAGACCAGGTCTGTATTGTCACGGGGACTGGGAATTGATCGGGAATCGGAAAATATATGATTTCTTGGACCTTCAGACAAAATATTTTTTTTTTCTTCAGGTCCAACAAATCATATATTGCCCTCATTCTTAGTCAATAATTGTATGATATCGCATGGAAGAATTTTTATTGTCTCTATTTGTTAGTTTCTGTTGTATGTCTATTGCCTGTCAATATATTAATGACGTGATCCTTACAAGTCCTCAGTGTTCACTCCGTCAATATTTTATTTGACATATTTGCAAGTCATTCACAATATACCATTCTAATGTTTATTTTTGTCTTACATCGAGGAGCACAGAAATTAATACACTTTTTTTTCAGCGGAGTCAGTGTATAATATCAAATCTAAGGCATTATACATGATATCAATAATATTTGTTTACTAAATCTACAAATATGGCTAATATAAAAAAAAATCATCAAATAGTTTATCATTTATTTATAATACAAAAGAAAAAAATATCAAACATACTGGTAATCACGCGTAATATAAATGAAAGTCGATACAAATGGAATTTTAAAAAATTAACATTGATCAGAGACGTTTATCAACTTGAAAATAATGGTACAATGAAAATAAAAATGAAAATATATATATATATATATCTATTGATCAGAGAGATTTGATACAAAGATAAACAAATTGTATGAAACGGAATCTACAAGCAGACAAGCTTATCGTTGGTTGTAACAAAGACGATGAATGAGTTCTTTTTTTCTTTTTTTTTTTTAATATATAAGCCTTTAATAAGATCACAGACTATTCACAGTCATGTTTGTAAAATATATATCAAAAACGTTGAAAAAAAAGTCTTGTCTTCTTTTCTTAAGAATGAATTACCAACGTTATTCTTTGAAGGTATACTGGCCTTCTTTGAAAGTGTTTTCTTTTGAGACTTTGTTTTTCTTTCGAATTTCACAATCTCTATGGGACTAGCACCGTTATATTCTCATTTTTAATTACGATTCCTCCTTCTAAAACTTCTCCTGCTGTCATACCGGATTTTTCTGACCTTGTTTCCGGTTCTTAATTCTAAAGTTGGTCTACCGGAAGAGCTTGATGATCGCACAGTAACCTTGGTATTTCCTATGTTTCCAGTTTTGACTCTCATTCCCCTGTACTTACCCTGTAAATTTAGACATTAAATTGTGCTGATAAGACGTAAATATCAAATATGTAGATCTATTTTTTATTTCTGATTCAACAATAAATTGTATCAGACCCATCTATGAATAGATCGAGTTGGGGCTAAAATGAAAAAAAAAACACCTCCAATGAAACTTACTCCATACAGAATAAAGACAGTTTACATGTATGATCTAAAATCTTCTAGATCTATATCAAATGAATAAAAATATCACGTCGAATTACAAAGATCAGTCTATATTTTATACAATTTATTATATTGTTCCATATAAGGTCGTTCGGCAGAGGCGTCATATCGAAGCTACGCTTTCCGTTTTAACAACTACATTTGATACAAATTATGTTTTTTTTTCTAGGCGAACTTCGAATCCAATCAGTTATGCTGTTCTTAAGTAATACTTTCGCAAAGATGATATAGAACGCGACCTATGTGATGTATTTTTTCGCCTTTCGTATGCGCTGTATTGCATAAAATCGACGTCAATTATAAAAGTCGAAACAAGACAGCAATGAATCTTTCACATAACCATTACGTCCTATGCTGATTCCCATACATATTTGTTATATGTCTCTTAATTACGATAATTATAATGCTTAAATATTCAATATACTTATTTTTATCCCATATCGTTATTCAAAAACCCTCCCCCTCCCTATCTGTCTTTCGCTAAAGAGCTAAATACATTCAATAGCTTTAAGAATTCGAAAGGTGGGACGGGTGTTAAATTGATACTTACATTTCGGGTGACACTAGTTTTTACATTCGTCGGACGAAACCTGTTGAAATCTCTCACGGCCTTGTTATAGTTGCCCCTTTTGAAATATTGCTTGGTGATTGTTTTCCCTTTACGACTAAATTTTGGTGCAATTCTTGGTAGACTTTTTAGCAAGTGTCGTCCCGCCATCCAAGCTGCGCGCGCAGCGATTGGGGCTAATAGAGGGAGAGCTCGCTTTGTCCTTTTTCCAGTAGAATCACTTCCGTATTTTTCTTCTAAATATTTCCTCCCAACATATAAACCTAAATATACAGGATATGAGCAATTATCTTTCTCTTTTTCGCAAATGCTTATACATAAACATTCTCTCTCTCTCTCTCTCTCTCTCTCTCTCTCTCTCTCTCTCTCTCTCTCTCTCGTTCTTCTTGTTCGTCTTCCACAAGCTTCTCTTTTTCGTCTTCCACTAGCTTCTCTTTCTTTTATTATTTTTCAGGTAAGGAAATCATCACCATGATTATCTCTATTAATGTCACAAGAAATCCAAAATCAAAGACTTGGTTGAAAGTAACGTAGATTCTTTATCCTACTGTATTGTTGTTTTTTGGGTTTTTTTTAAATATATGAACTTACTTAATTCCGCAGAGAATTTATCGTCTTCTGCCTTACTGA
The DNA here is from genome assembly GCA_028142955.1 of Pinctada fucata. Lineage (NCBI taxonomy): Eukaryota > Metazoa > Mollusca > Bivalvia > Pterioida > Pteriidae > Pinctada > Pinctada fucata. The sequence continues at coordinate 27,775,554 of AP027114.1, forward strand.
ATGCATACAGTTCTGGTTCACTAAGCTTAGTTACGTCGACGCCGTCAATTATTATGCTATCCACTTGTGCATCTTCACTGAAACGTAAAAATAAAGAAACGTAAAAGCCAAGCCAATAGCATCTGTAAATTTTAAACTCCATATCTTTCACATTTGTAATCTTTCTTATACATGTAAGTTTTGCCACCAATTATTAGCTTTTTATAAAAGAAGCAAAGTATTCGCTAAACAATTTTAAAGTTTAGATAAAATTGGAAGTTTACTTAGACTAAATTAAATCAGAGTTTTTGAATACTTGTGCCTTTTCTTCCTTTTTTGACATCATAAGTATTGTGATTATTATAAAAAAAATCGGTATTAGGAAAAGTATTAGAAGATTACTCAGACTAAATTAAATCAAAATTCTGAAGTACTTCCATGGAATGTCGGACGTTCGGGGACTTTTATGAAATGATATATCTTTATAATCGAACCTAACAATTTTTCATCGGCAAATCCGATTAAACCGATACTTTACTTTACTCTCGATAAGGCGAAATTTTGCAGTACAAAAGAAAAGTTAAAGTAAATTATTAATGGCATATTTATTAAACAGTTCTACGTTAACTGAGAAATGAAAGGATATTAAAAAAAGAGAGACTTTTCGCGTGAAATTCACAAACCTTGATACAACTGACGCTGACAGAATGACGACGGCAATCAGCCAATAGAGTAAGGAACCCATCATTAAAACCTGGAAATAGAAAATTGTACAGTGTATCAATTGACATTTATTATCTTTATTGAAAAAAATATTAGTTCAGAGGAAAAGGAGGAGGGTATCATGACCCCTCTGATATCCCCATTTTATTGTGTGACCCTCCCCCTTTCCTCTTTGCTGAAACTCATGGTAAGGGCAAATAGTATCATCTTAGTATAAACGTACAGCAACTTTTTTCATTCATATTCCTATGGCCATACCATGCAAATTAATTAAATGTTCTTTGGATTTTCTTGTGAAAAAAAAAGGGTGCGAGCGAATAAAATATAATCATTTTATTTTTTAAGTATTACAGCTTTTAAGGTGCGAGCGAGTGAAATGATACATTTCTTATCTTTTCCCTACCCACAAAGGAATCCCCATAGGAACTAGAAAGCCTGACACACAGCAGTATACGTACGGAAAAGATTGTCGAACATTCCCTCTCCTTGACTTTCAGTTCCATGTATATGGGTCAACAAATTTGCTCCCGACGAAATTTTTCAAACACAAAAAGTATCATTTTCTTCGAAATTTGCTTAATCTGAGACTTCTACATGTAGAAGCTTAAAAATTTGTAGAAATCAGAAACGACCCTAAAAAATTCTTGATCCTCCCCCTTTCCTCTTGGCTGAAACTCCTGGTAAGGTGAAATAGTATCATCTTACCAGTATAAACGCACAGCAACTTTTTTTTTCATTCATATTCCTATGGCCAAACCAAATTAATTAAATGTTCTTTGGATTTTCTTGTGAAAAAAAGGGTGCGAGCAAATAAAATATAATCATTTTATTTTTAAAGTATTACAGCTTTTAATGTGCGAGCGAGTGAAATAATACATTTCTGATGTTTTCCCTACCCACAAAGGAATCCCCATAGGAATCTGGTGAATAGAAAGCCTGGCACACAGCAGTACGGAAAAGATTGTCGAACATCCCCCTCATTGACTTTCAGTTCCATGTATATGGGACAACAAATTTGCTCCCGACGAAATTTTTCAAACACAAAAAGTATCATTTTCTTCGAAAGCTTAATCTGAGACTTCTACATGTAGAAGCTTAAAAATTTGTAGAAATCAGAAACGACCCTAAAAAATTCTTGAGCTAGAAATTTATTGGTGCGGGCGAGCATTTTATTTTCATGGTATTATTTTGAGAATTTTTAAATTTTTAAAAATATGGTGCGGGAAATCCAAAGAACATTTATTAATTTGGTATGGCCTATGTGTTGATTGAATCGTCACTTCATTGATGTGTTTGAACACTATAGGTTTCTTTTTTCTCTATTATTTTCTCTAATTTTCTTATTAAACCTTTCTTGATATTCATTTATCAATTCATTCGTATATAGATATATTCTACTCTATTAACATGATTAACTATTTGAATCTTTAGAGGAAATAAAAACTATGCTACAAAACTGTAAAGGAAATGAATAAGATTTACTTACTTGCAAGCTTGTTCCCGTTGATTTGGAAAATTAATTTGAAATCCTTGTTCGTAGCGTATTTATATAAAACCAAAATCGCTCGACCCTGACCTTCTGAAAGGAAATGTCCGGCGCAAAAATTTATCCATCCCTTGGTTTATCCTATTGAGATTCTAGGGACTTCCCCTTTTTCGCAATGATCATTTTCTGAAATAAGACAACTTATTACAGGAGCGTATCAAAAGGAAGGGGAAGGGTCTAGTCAGAGGAAATAATGTTCAGCCTAAGTGACCGTGAAAGTAACGCAATTGATTATCGTATTTCAATCGTCGACGGGCGGATCTGGACATTTTTTCTTGGGTGTCCAAACCGTTGATTAGGGGGAGGCAGAGCCTTTGGTATTGAAAAAGAGATATACGTAAAAAAGATACAGTCATCATTTTTGGCATATTCCATTTATGCAGAGGAGGGGGCGGGGGGCACCTAACCTCCTTCTTCTAGAGCCGCGCTTGTAGTCTTTATAATTCGCCTTCAAATGTGAAGGTTTTCCTTTGCAAATTGGAGACTTGTTGTGATATAGAATATACTGAAAATTCCTTCAATTACATGTATTGATCAAATTCTAGCTGTTTCTTAATCAAAACGAGAGAGAGAGAGAGAGAGAGAGAGAGAGAGAGAGAGAGAGAGAGAGAGAGAGACTCATTATTCATTATGTAAATTTTTAATTTCTCGAATTCTCCTGCCATGAACTAAGTAACAATTTAACTTTGCATTAGGAATGTTTCCTTGCTATCGAAGATATTTTGGATCAGTCACTGTATGATTATATAGATCATACCTGTACGCATTCCAGGTAAGTTACTATGAAAATTAATAATACTGAAATAGGAAAAATCCCACATTACTTGATTACGACAATTGTGGTTGAATGATAATGAATTTATTTGCCATTTTGTGCATTTTTCAAAATGTCACATTAACCTCTACTGATGAATGATATCGTATAGTCTACATATATTTAATTAAGCGTCTTATTTATTTACATTTTATTTTTTGCGTTCATGCATAGTCGACAAGCCCAAATTTCGAGAACCACAAGATACGCTGCAATGAAAAAACAAAACAAAACACAACACAAAAAAAAATAATAATAATAAATAAATAGATAAATAAAAAAGAAAAATACATAAAAAGAAAAACAAAGAAAAAAAAAGAAAGAAAAAAATAAGAATAAAATAAAAAAGAGAAGAAATTTCAACAAACATTGATTATTATTATCCACGCAAAATGTAAAAGAACTATGTAACTTGGGCAAATTTATTAAGGATGCTTTTGATATTAGAAAATCAATTATTTAATTAAGTTCACTTTCTTTCTACTTTGACCATTGCATTATTGTATATTTATATTATACTTTGTCTATAAGCTGTATGTGCTTTTGACGAATAAACAATACAATACAAAACAAGTATTCCTTGTATTTACAATCAGAGGTGAACATTGACAATATGTGCGTTGATATATATTTTTTTTAAATTAGTGAAAATTAGGATTTTATACTTTGTGCATGTACAAAACTAAGACACGATGAATACGACTTGAAAAAAAAAGTACTGAAAATAGAACAACAAATAAAACAACAACAAAACCAGAACGAAAAAAAAAAAAAAAAAAAAAAAAACACGAAAAAACACGAAAAAACACGAAACCCCCCCCCCCAAAAAAAACCAAAAAACAAAAAAAAACAAACCCCCAAAACAGAAAAAAACCCAAAACATAAAACATGAAAAAAAAACCACCAAAAAAAATTAATAAGTAAATAAATAAAACCAAACATCAAAAAAAAAAAAAAAAAAAAAAAAAAACCCTACGAAGCATATATAGAGAAAATTGTTCATGTGCTAAAAACTATGCGTAGATAAGAAACGCTTTATAACATTTTTCCTGATTTAATTTTCTAGAGTGGATGGAGTGGGGGTTTAATGACAAACCTGCACCCTTGAAGTTGCCAAAAAGTTCTTATTTTCTCCTTTTTTTTTTAAAAAAAAGTATATCTAGAACAAGCATTCCTTCCGCCCGCCCTCTTTGATGGGTTCGATCCCCTCCCCCTAGATCCGCCCAGTTCACTGACCTGTCACAGGAAGAGGGAGGAATCGAGGGGCCCTTCCAAGATCACTAGCTTTCAAATAATGTGCAAAAATTTTACGTGATCGAGAAAGAGGAAGAATTTAAATCATTGACCTAGCTATATACGCGCTAATCTTAACGCGGATCGATCGTGTGTACACATATTTATGGAGTCGAATTTTCCCAGCGCTACACATGAAAGATAAGCGTGTTATTTACACGTGGTCCAGGATAAACTATGACGGGGAAAGAGAAAATAAAATGCGTCGTCGACACTGACGCCGGTACAGATGACGCTCAGGCTATAGCCATGTTGTTGGCGTCACCGCGGGTGGACGTACTTGGTTTTACTACGGTGCACGGGAACACTACCACAAAGCAAGTGTGCGTCAACTTACTGAAACTTCTACGTGCACTAAATCGGGAGGACGTAAGTACATGTTATTTCATATCGTTTGATTGTGCAGCTGTATAAGTATAAAGTAATATGTGGACTCGGTGTCCTAGCTAATACAACAGTCTGAATATTGGTTTTTTATGTCCAGAAATAAAAAAAAACCTCCTAATTAGGACTTAGCTATCACATAATTAGGGCACACTAGATCACCTTAAATGACTTTGCTATCTGTCTCCTAATTAGGACATATATCATGCAATGGTATAAGGATGATTCAGTAAGGATATGTAGGATGATATCTTAACTTTTATGTCCAGAACCATATTCTTATAATAATTATGTTGATCAATATCAAAAATATACTTAACCCCCCCCCCCCTTTTATTATGTACAAAATGTTATTTTTTCCCAAATTTAGTATGTATGGCTAACTCCACAGGATAGAGGACAGATAAATAAACGTAATGATATTATCTCAAAAGGAATTACCCATAAAAACATATTGTCCTCACATTCAAATTCAAGAAAAACGAAGGAAAAGTGGCAAAAAATCTGCAGCTTTACAAACGAAGCCAAACTTTCAGTATGTATATTGCCAGCTTCTGTTCGTGTCTCAACAACACTTCTGTCATTCAAATTGCCTCTATATCTCCGGTTTTTTTTCAATTAACAACCCAAACTACCGGAATCTTCGTTATCTTCACAATTATTTCCTATAGGACCAAGACAAACCTACTGGAATTCATTCATACCCTCCCCCTCCCACCCGAGTTATAGCTTTTAGCAGGTGTATTGTATGTTAAACGTAGCATCATTTAAGAACAGATAAATTTGCAGCATGGACCAGACATGCATCAACCCTCGTCATTGATCCTCCGTCTAAACAATGTAATATGACTTAAGAATGTGAAAGTGCAGGATGGGTGGGATATGATGAATGTTCGTTATAGTAAAGCGACCAAATTGAAAAAAAGGGGCTTAGTTTTCGAGTTTAATCAACACCCCTAACACAGGTCTGAAATTGGTCTTGACTTTTAGCTGAATACCCCTGCTTTCAAGAACAGCTGTCGTAAAGAATACATCATGGTCAGATTTTGTTTAAATTGGGTAAAAAGTGATAAAACCGTGAAAAATAAAAACGAAATATTTATCGGTTACATCCTCTGTATTCCTATATTTGGCTCTATTTTGTACAGAGAGTCATTGCATGATATAGAGTTATTTTGGAGGTAGAATATTTTCTCCTCTCTCGAAAAATGGCAGTTTTATGCAAATTTCTATGAAATATGAAGAATCCGTGTTAATATATTATCTAAAGCCCCGAGACTGAATTTTTGTCCCGAAACATATCGACACATATATGTATATTATTTCTGAGGCCTTTTTATTGTTAATTTTTCTAGAGGCTTATAAATAAATATAAAAAACTAATGCGTATACACTTTAAAGTTAACCGTCATTTCCTAAAGAAGATTCCGTAGATTAAGATTCGGTTGACCACGTGTTACAGTTTTTATCAAATCGTACTTTTTTGTCGGTAGAAATACGTATGTTTGATAAAAGTAACTGCCGAAAGAGAAATTATGTCATCCTGTTGACAAATTCGTGAAAAAAACCTTATTTTAATATGCCATGTGAAGATCACGTATGGAGATCCGTTTGTGACAAGTTGTAATGAAAATACGTGAATTTAAAAACTTCGCATGACGTTTCTATTAAATGATAAAAAGTATCTTACGACGTTCATTTTAGAACTACAGTGATGTAAATATATATGCCAAGTACATTGGTCAGAGTTCGGACCCTTCGTTTTCTTTGTTTTAAACATTGAAATATGCCTTTCGTTAACGTTGTACAATTTTTCAATCTTATCATCCGTACTTACCCTCATTCAGATTCGTAGCTGTTACAAATTAAGTGGATGCTTTTCATGATGCATTGGGTCAGAGAACCTCCCTTAAGGCGCCCAGGGGATCTCATGGAAAGTCCTAAAGTGTCACAGAATTTGGGGGGGGCTTTGTTTTGTGATGCTGTACATAGCACAAACACCACATAGTCATACGTAATATTGGTAACATAATTGAGCAATCCTACATGAATGATGACTAAATACATACTTCTACAATACAACAAATAAACAGCTATATATTTCGGAGAGGAAATGCAGAAAAATGTGTGTTCTGGTCTGTTTTGACAACGGAAAGTTTGATCGTTTTTCCCGAAGCGGTCCGAATAAAATAAAAAGTATGAAAAAGGTATGAACAGTATGACTGAAGTCAGTGCAATGTATCCAAGTTCCGATTTTCAACTTCGAATATTCAAGAGTCCAAGATACGATACAACAATATTAGACTTACATAACGACGAGACTGGTGTTGTCAGCTCAGCATTAGTACCAAAAAGAAGATCAACAAGAAAGTTTCAGTGAATAAACACGGTTAAAATGTAATTGATAAAATGAATAGCCGATTACAAAAATGATATCAGAAGTCCAAATTCATTATGTTACATGCATAGCTACAACAAGTCGATTGCATCATGAGACCAGTGTAATATATATCCGCTATTTTAGGTGCCTAATACCGGTATTGAGTAATTTGAATGTCCTATTTCCAACTGTAATACTGGAACCGACAGAAAAGCCATTTTGCACCTGGTTACACTCATTAATAATTTTGAAGTGTTCTTTTTTTTTGTCGAGCAATTCCATTTTTCAAATCAGAAAAAAATAGTCGGGCGTTATATACGAAAATGTGAGAGGAAGTACTTCGGATAAGAACACCATTTACCATATGTGCATAGTAGGTAACCTACTATAGAGCATCCTTTAATGTATGGTCATTTCTATTTCAATATCGATGAAGCATGGAAAATGATGAACAGACAGTCAAAACTCTTTTTAACAAATGCATACAAAGTTATATTTTTCGTACGCGGCCAATGTCGTATAATGTCCAACAACGATCAGCCAATCAGAAACGAGAGATCCAGAACTAGAAATGAGAGTTTATCTCCATTATCATCTACATCTACATGTAGTACAAATGCCTTTAAGTTACGTTTTAGCGACAAGTGTTTTAACACCGTCAAACGGAGGAAGAAAATGCAATAATTGCCTTGAATGTGAAGGGGTCGTATAAGCAGCTACGCTGCTTATCTAACTTAGAGCTTGTGGAAGTAAAACACAATGCCCATTTCCTTGTTTTGTTGATCGCAAAATCTTTGTTTTACTAAATTATTTCTATAATTGGGCGGACAAAAGGCTTCCATATTAAATGTTTGAAATCATCAGAATAGAGATAGTACAGATAGACAAAAAGCTTTATTGATGTAAATTTGTCGTCTACTTTAAAGTAAAACAATACTTTTGCAGGGGGTCCGTCGATGCTCAATATAGTGCTTTATTGTGAGTGCTGTTGAGATTATCGTCAGGATCTTCTTTAACTCATTTGTGTCACAATTATGCCCTTTGCCGTGTGGAGCTCGTAAAAAAGTTCCCCGCGAGGGGTTTGACAGTAAGTGTTTTGAATATATTTCCCTGACATGGTCGCCATAGTACTTTCTATATAGACTTAAGGTCAGGCAGTGCATGCAATTTATATACTGTGTTCTGCATCGTGCATTAACATCGACGGCGGGTGCGGCTAGCCAACAGGGGATGCTTACTCCTCCCGGGCACCAGATCCCACCTCTAGCTCGCTAGGGGTCCGTCGATGCTCAATATAGTGCTCTATTGTGAGTGCTGTTGAGATTATTGTCAGGATCTTCTTTAACTCATTTTATTCATATTTATATGTTAAAATTAGACTTTGCTGTAATTACGTGGTGTTTAACTCCGTAACAGTATCGAGGCAACAGTATCGAGGAAACATCTAGTTTATTTTGTAGTGATTGTTACAATGTATTAACAATGTTATGGGGAGGGGCAGTTTAACTGCCTGTAACTCTTAAGTTTGTAAATCGATCTCTGTCAAACTTTCCAAAAAACACATTCACATTTAAAAATATTGTTTCTTTTTTGGTTATTTTTATTTTTGAATCAATATTCTCAAAATTCAAGTAAAAGAATTGATTTTTTCCATTTTACCTATATATCTTAGAATGTGTGCTCATTCATCCATGAAGTTGGAATTAGAAAAATCAATTTAATCCAAAAAGTTTCTTTTGAAATCAATAAGCATAATGACATTTATTTTGGCCACATGGATTATCCATTTGTAAAATGAAGTAAGTTTTTGTTCAAAAATCTATGAATTTGAATTTTACTAATTTTTCCGCTTTTCTGTGAAATTACAGAAATTCTGACCATACGAATTTGTTTACGACACCTCAAACGCATGGCCCACGTTATATTCTTTCGTTTGATATGAAATTTAGCCCTGTGTTAGGGGTGTTGATTAAAATTTCAAATTTAGCGACTTGGTTGCTCTACTATTAAGGAAGGGATATCTTAAGGAGGGTTTGAACACCAAGATGGCGGCGGCATTATTTGTTTTCTCACTTCATAGGAAAAGTACAGTCCTTACTTCCTTAAAACATTTGATACGCTGATTGATATACACATTTGAGTATCCTTATGAAGTTTGAATCATTTTCAGCGTCATTTGAAGAAATTATGGCGATTTTCGAAATTGTGGACTTTGGGAGTTTTATCCATGAGCAAACCACGACGTCATTTCGACGTTATCTGGGAAAATGACGTCACAAATCTTCGCATTCAAAATGCAATAAAATCATTTATACCAAACGTATCGCATTGAAACTTTACCTGTATAAAATAGAAAATTAAATCTTCATCACGGTGAATTTGTTGACAAATTAACATCAAAGAAAAGCGGATGTCACTTCATTGAAAATGGACGGTTTTCGAAAGAAAAATTTGAAAATATAAAGCTTTGTAATATTTTAATCCAAAATTCAATTTTTCTAATTTAATCATGGAATAATCTCTCGACATTGTTGATAATTTTGTTAGTTTTTGACAAAGATTCATCCACACGATTCCTAATAATTAACTAACAACTACAGTCAATTGGCTCAAAATTGCAAATATTTGAGCGACAGTGTCATCGTTTATTCCAGTATTCTGTCTTTCTTTAAAACACAATTAATCTCATCTTTTCCATATGTAAGTGCAATACATTTATGAAGATTTTGGAAGTTAAATCAAAATTAATTTCCAATAGCTTAACGAGAACTGGAATGACACTTTCAATATTATGACGTCATCAAGAATTTCACGAAAACGTCGATTTATGCATATTTCAAAGTCTCGTAGAAAATTTTCTTGTGGATAGAATCAAATGTAAGTGTGCATAATCAAGGACAGACAAGAAATATATAATTTCAGAAATTTTGAGAAAAATTGAATTTGGCGTCCAAGTGTTCAATACCTCCTAAAATATTGAAAACCTTGAAGTGTCTGCATGTATTACAGATTCCAATTTTTCTTGGAGCTGAGACGTCGTTGCTAGGAGATGTCAAAGAAAGCGGAGATTTTCACGGAACTGATGGTCTGGGCGATATGAAGGACATAGAACCCGTGGATATCAATAAAATCCGGACAGAGACCGCCACGGAAGCTCTGAGCCGAATATCGAAAGAAAATGAAGGTATTTGTTTGTCATATTGAACGAAAAATGATCCTGCACAAAATGCATCTTTAATATATCATGATATATAGACCAACGTCAGAATTCTTTATCTATATGACACAATGAATAAGGAAAAGAACAGCGGAGTTTGACTTTTCACTTTCCTTTGATGAGTTGATGGAAAGATACTTCTGGAAATTTCACACTCTTTGGTCATATGACATTGTTTAGATTGAGGATTACTGACGAGGGTTAAGTATCCGAAACGTGCATGTCTGGTCAATGCTGCACATTCGCCTTTTCTTAAATGATGCTATTGAATTTGAAGACGTTTAACATTATTGAATGACCATTTTAAACGTAATAAAAAGCTGAGATATCTCCTCTTCATTACGCAACAAATATCTTGAACCTCAACATGGTCGACAGCAGACGCCGTGTGTTTCTTATGAAGAGATTATGAATGGATTGTCAGCAACATATTCCTCCAAACATATTTTCATCACTTTTTAATGAAAGGAGGGGATCTCTAACAACACTCGGTTGCAGCAGGTTGTAGCACCAACAACAAAACCCTAAAACACCCGCTGCAAAAACACAAAGCAAACACGCACAGAATGAGACGGAAATGGTACAATGAACGCCAAATTATATATTAGAAACATCAAACATAAATGACTACGCATAAACCAACGAGACCAATGGGCAATGGGCAATCGGGACAGACTTAGGACGGCCATCTGCCACGTCAGTAGCAGTCGGTGTGGTTATCCTTGATTACGTGCGCACAAACATCCTACTGTTCCGATTATCCGGATGTCTCGGAGAAAATGTAATTGTGGTGTAAAACAACATCCTCACTGTTAGATGACCACACACAAACAAGACCGCAAAACGCAGGGCCCCGAGCAACACTGTTGAATATCTAAATAGATATAAAAAGAGGGCAAACGTAATACAGTCCGTGCTCTGCCGACTGTAACGAGCTCATGTATCAACCGAGGAGTCAACTGACATTCAGAGATGACAGGTGGTCGGGGCCCTGTCTTCTTTAAAGAGGTTTGGATAGGGCCTGTAATGGAGTCCAGCCATCACAGTCAGTCAGAGTGCAAGTCTTAAGAATGCGCTGGTACAAGTCTTAGACTGTAGTTTGGTCAAGTAGCAAGCCTAGTGTCCGTCTGGTAATATTAGGATCATATCCATGGAATAGAAGGCGTTTGATGATCCTGACGCATTTTCGATGATAATGCTGTCTACCTTTTATCTTTCTTATTTTGTTAATTATTTCACAATAAAATGCAGGTCGTGAAATACCCAAAGTAATATACTCTGTTGCTTGTATGGATCCGAATTTCATAAGAAGTTGACAATATTTTTTGTAATATTTCTCTACTAGTTTGTGAAAGCAAAAACCTTGACATAAAAGTTTCTTCGTAATTTGTAAATTTCTTTTATGAAAATCTAAAACATCAGTACATGCTCTAGCATACCAGGTTTGAATGTCGACAGGGGATAACAATCGGTGCTAGTCCCATTCTTTTCGATCAATATCTGAGGGCAAACTTCTACATTAACGTCATGGTTCTTTCCACCATCAACATTTGCAATGAAGCGTCTAGCGGAATACGATGAAACTCTTGGTGCAACAAGACAGCCAATGTCTTAAATACACTGTTAATCAAAGAATCATGTTTTCGTCAGAAAGTCATATTTAAAATGATTTTTGCCCCTTTTTGATATTATAATACAAATAAGTGCTTTGACATAACTCCGATAACCATTGGCTCTTTCTTTCAAGTCATCTTTTCTTAACAGGTGATCTAACGTTGATTGCCATTGGTCCACTCACGAACGTTGCAACTGCGATTAGGCGGGATTCTGGGTTCGGATCGCGCTTCAAACAATGTTATATCATGGGAGGAAATTACTATGGTATGTATCACGTCTCTCTCTCTCTCTCTCTCTCTCTCTCTCTCTCTCTCTCTCTCTCTCTCTCTCCTGATTACTTATAGGATAGACGAATAGACAGACTGACCGACAATATCACGTACTACCAAATTTACTTTAAGATTTGATTCAGTTTTGGAGAGTTGACATATTGATCCATGAAGAATTTGCCAAAAATATACATCTACCAAGAAAGAAAAATAATTTTTAAATTTAATGATAAAATCATTTTCTAGCAAATTGTTTCAAAATCTACTATTTTGTCAAGGTAATTTTATAATGTATCAGTTCATGTTGCCATGTTGTATCAAGTACAAAATAGATGTTTGATATATTTTTTATCAATGTGCAAATTTGAAGGTGATGTTTCAAATTTGTATTTAAATTTTAGGTGAAACATGCATGTATCCAAGATGTACTTCATGCACCTTTTTAATATCCTATGAATTGTGATAGTCATACGAATTATGATATTCTCACGTATGTTCATATTTTCGTGAATTTAGGAAAAGGAAATTCTAAGAATATCTGTGCTGAGTTCAACTTCTTCTGCGACCCAGAAGCAGCTAATATAGTGCTGAATCAACTTAGTTGCCCAATAACATTGGTTGGAATGGAAGTCTGCTTTGATAATCCGTTTACTTGGGTACGTTGCCATTCTATTTTGTCGATGATTGTCATACTGAATAATACGGAATGTTCCAACTCTATACCTTCTCGACGAAATTTACGAACCACTTTATTGTGTACAGCCAACTGTTTCGGATATTAAATCCTCATCAGTGATGCTTCCATCCAAAGTGATTTTAGACACTGCCAAAATTCATTTTAGTTGCGCCCTCTGATATATTTTTGAAACTAAATTTGTGCAATTTGTCACTTCCGTATTATTAAATATAAACACTTCTTTCATGTTGCAGTGCGGAGCAGTCAGAATCGTTCTCCGTGACTTGATGTTTGATTAGTGTATAAATTACTTCTTTCCAGCTCTGTCGCGTGAAAGAAGCTTTGTTTTCGCCCTTTATCAAATTGACATCAAATATATATTGCTAGCTATTTCGGAAACATGCCATTTCATCGAAAAATATCCTTGAAATTAAAGGAGTTAACATCTTAGCACCATCCCTTCAATGCTATTTTGAACATATATTAAATTTGAAATGCTACTGAATCGACCCTATAGGAAATTTGGAGCCGCGCACTCTCTATAATAAAATCAGGGGCGCTAGTGGAATGAATTTGGGTGGCGTATGAGGAACACTTTGGCAGGAAGCATCACTGATGAGAATTTACTATTCGAATCACGAGTCTGGTGCATGAAAATTGGTCTGAAATTTTCTTCACGAAGGAATAGAGTTGGAACACTTCCATATTATTAATATAAACACTTATTTCTTGTTGCAGTGTGGAGCAGTTAAAGTAAATGTGCAAATTTAAATTCCATAAATAAAACCAGATAGCGCTAGTGAAATGAATTTGGATGGCGTATGAAAAGGCATCACTGATGAGAATTTAGTATTCGACCCACGTGTCTGGTGCATGAAAATTGGTTTGAAATTTTCCTCAAGAAGGTATAGAGTTGGAAGTGTTTTATTACAGAGAGTGCGCGGCTCCAAATTTCCTGTAGTGTCGATTCAGCAGCATATCCAAAAAAAATCTATGTTCAAAACAGTATTGGTGGGATGGTGCTAAGATGTTAACCTCCTTTAGTTTCGATGATTTTTTAAAATGAAATGACAAGTTTCCGAAATAGCAAACTAATATTTATGACGTCAAATTAATAAAGTGCCAAAACAAAGCTTCTTTCGGGTGACAGAGCTGAAAAGAAGTAATAAATATATATATACTTGACAAACATCCATGTCACGGGGATTGAGTTTAACTGCTCCACACTGCAACAGGAAATTAGTGTTTATCTAATAATACGGAATAATAGTGAAGAATCAAGTTATCTTTATCACAAAGAGACAAAACCCATGTTCCATTCATCTTATTTTTTTCGAAAGTAAAACCAATCAAAACAGGAATGAATATAATTTCTTCCATGTATGGAACATACTGAATTTTCCACTAGTTGGGTGTGGTCAACCAATCAAAAAAGGAACAAATATAATGTCATCCATATAAGGAACAGACTGAATTTCACACTAGGTGGGTGTGGTCAAATACCATAGAAAAATAAGCATCTCCTGACAAGCGTTGGAATTAATTTCCACTGCCACAAGGTAAAACAGGTTTGTGGAAGAAATTTCAACGAGCTAAAATCCAAAATCTTCAAGCAATTAAAGAAAACAGTATGACTCTTTGATATTTTTTTATGAAAATGTAAGTCTCCATAATTTCAGGAATCACAGCAGTGTAAAGTTTAACGTACCGGTACAGATTGACTGTGTTAGTAGATAATTGAAGTGATAAGGTCTATAAAATTCTAAAATTTGAGACAACCAAAAACAATGGAAATCATTTTTAAACAAAATAAGTTTTTTCCGCTTGCATTTTCTTTTCCATTGGTTTATATCTTTACTCGCAATACACTAATCCACTCGCATTTCGCGAGTATTTCTTCCTAATTTCGAGGCTTGGTCCTGTGATTCTGAAAATCCTTTTCACTTCTGTAGGACATGCATAAAAGTCTCAGAGGAATAGACACCAATACAGGACGGTTTTTCAGACTGATGGAACAAGATATTATCAGAAAGTGGCCGTCTTATATTCCTTGTGATGAATATGCTGTGGGTGCCCTTCTTAACCCTAAAGGTATCATACTGAACTCAAAACAAGTGTTTGCTTCCGTTGAGCTTAAAGGTGAACACACAAGGGGCCAGATGGTAATAGACTGGTACGAAGTACTACACAAGAAACCCAACGTGACAATTGTGACTGAATCCAGCAGTGAAGCTCTATGTGAAATGATTAAAACAGCTATGGAAGAAAAATCTATTAAATAAATTATAATTAGATGGAAAAACTCGTAAACTGCAATCATTCATTACAGACAATTTGATGATGACAAATGATATGGATATATGTATATGAAATGTATTTTGTTGTTGTATGATAATTGATAAAACCGTTTATATAAAACATTCTCTAATTAAAAATATATGATAGATTCAATGAAGATGTTGTTAAGCATAGGTCCACATAAGAATCAGGCAGGGGTTTTTAGACATGTATGAGGTACAAATCAAACATATGATATTCTTTGTAAAGGTAGCGATGATGAAGCGAGATATTCACCTCATAGTTTATAAATAATGATTGAAAAAAAATGGCGAGAAATTTTTCTCTTGATAATTCAACCACATTTGCTACCCCTATAACTTTCTTCACCATCCAAATATGAGGAAAACTCCTTCTGAACATTCATATGAAAAAAGTTTGCAAAAAGTTTAAGATTTTCAACTGTCTGATCCTTCCGTGGACCTGTACTTAAATACTTCTACTTTTAGGGAATTTTGTCTATTGCCTCTCAACTTATTTTTTTGTATGTTCCATAATGAAGAAGTATCTGATCGGTATTTTATTTTGAAACATACAAAGATATTAACAAAATAGAAGGATGACAAATATGGATAATGACCATATCCCTGTATACAGCACAAAATCGATAATTCAAAAATCAGAAACCGAAGGCATACAAAGTCAGGACAAAACAGGAACCAAAGCAAACAAACAAAAACCTCCACCATATGAAAAGAAGCGAACTCCCGATATGGGAGTGAGACCAGGTGCCCAGGAAAAGTAAGCATCTCCTGCTTGCATGCAACACCCGTCGCTTCAATTCGGTAGAACTGTCACATCCGGTTACTTCCATTTTGGAAGATATAGAGTACAATCTTTGGTTGGATGGTTCAAATGGTCTATGACAGAATATCATCCACCATTATTGAGAGTGGAACATCATAGTGTATGACGAGATGATTGCAATAGTTTTGCTACTACAACATCAGCATCAACATCAGCCCATTTTCTAATATATTGGGAAGTGTTCAATTGTAGAGATATAAATTATTTTCAAAAATAACTACATCGTTTACGTAAGAAACAAAAGTATTCATCTCCGCTGTAGAATACAACTCATAAACATTTTAAAACTACACTATTTGGTTTCATTCTCTTTAATAGCAAGTTGTTTGAATTCTTATTGTTACTTACTGTGCGCCTATACTCCGGGCTTTTTGTACACATATAAAAATCATACAAGAACAGAAATTTGTCGACTGAAAATGTATTACTGGCACCTCAAGGTATCATGTCCATATTTTAAAAACTAGTATTGATAATTCGCATTTCAACCATTACAAAAATCAACTATCAATCAGAGTTCACAATAGATTATTCTAATACAGCTTACTTTGCTACACCCTTTCCTTGTATGTGTCGAGGGTTTTGATATACATGTGCAACCTTCCAAAAACCTTTAACAATCTACAAGTGAGGTTGAAGTCAGAAGCTAAGTATCTTTTCCCTTCAGAGACTAAAGATTGAATGAATTCAGCTTCGTATGAGTAAAGTAAAATGCCGGCAAGGAGTGGGGTACAGTTGGTCCCCATTGGAATTCCGACAATTTGCTGGAAGACCTTTTCTCCGAACACCACAAAGATGTTGTCGATCAGGAAGTTTATATATAGTTATATAAACCAGCTGGTCATATTGTTACAGGTGACTTTTCAATTATCCAAGACAGGCAGCTTCGAGATCTTCTAAAAAAGGACCTAAGTATAGAATCCCATCTAAGATTGATTTTATTAAATGTCGCTAAGTGCTTTTAAAAGGAAGCCTTAGATAAATATACCAAACGATGGTGTAAATGGGAAAGAGTCGAATCGTCTGAATAATGGAAAACCGCATTTTGGATATTACAGATATTAGAATAAATATCTTCAACAAAACTCCTCATCTTTTTGAAAATCCGAGTCCCAAATCTAAAAGATATTTCAAATCCAAGTTACGTTATTTACAGGAATAATATGTCTTCGCACCTGCAGATAAAGCAGCCCTTAAAAACGCCACTACATATCAACTTTAGTTTCGGAACTTTGGTCTACAAATACAAAGGCAATTATAGTGTCCCTAACATTTTAAGCAAACGTAACAATGAAATTTCTTCATTCAACATCCCCATTTCTAAATTGTCTAGAAATCTGACGTCAGCACTCACGGCGATAAAGGTGAAAAAGTATTGTGAAACTGTTCTAAACAGAAATGATGTTTATTTAGTCTGTCAAAAATTCATGAGATGTGATTGACCAAATATTAAACTCAGATGTCTTATTTATTGATATTCATGCATGGTCGACAGTCCAAAATTTCGTGCACCAAAAGGTGTGCTGCAATATATAAAACAAAAAAAAAACAATCGAAAAAAGTTATATTTAATTCAAAACAAAATATACAAAGCTAAGAAACAAAATCAATTAAACAAACAAAACACTGCAAAAAAAAACCACACAAAACCAAAAAAGGGAAAAATAAAATAAGCAAAAGCAAAAACAAAACCAAAAAAACAAAAAACAAAAAACACGCAAATAATTATTCCATATAATCACAATCAGCATGATCAGAGATGAACTTTCGAAATTTCTTTGAAATAAGTAAAAATAAGAATTTTAATTATTTTTGTATCTATTTGCGTATACAATTCAATAGTCGTACAGATAATTACTACTTGGAAAAAAAATAGAGCAAGGTTATATAAAAGAACAAAAGACACTAACAACAACAACAACAACAACAACACCAACAAAGGATAACAAAAAGCCATCAAGCATGCTGGTGTTGAAAGTTTCCGGACGATTTTGAAGGTTTTTCAGGGATAACTCCTCTGTCCTTTAATGGAAAATATTCAGGTTTTTTGCCCTTCAAACAGATACTCATGTTGAAAGAAAATAATAGATCTATTGAGAAATATGGTTTCTATACCGATTTTATGACAAATTATTTCGGCCATTTTTTGTAAATCACCGGAACAGTTTTCGAACACCTCATTTTAAAGCTGTCAATCTCGATCAATTTAAGCCCAAAGTGGATGATATATTTTCGACAAATACTGTGTAAAAACAATCTTGGAAATAGTACCAAAACTTATCAAATCATGTAGATTTAAAAAAGGATGGTTTTTATCGACTTTCCCCTGAGCGTAATATTAAATGGGGCAAATAGGAGTGAAAAGGTAAGATGCGAAATTTTGTTTCGATGATTGGTAATATGAATTGTCCATTTGAAAATATATAGAATTGTCTAGAATATTATTCCTTCCCAGGTTAGCAACCGTTCCTATTGGAATTCTGATGGTTTTGCCTAGCCTTCTCGACTTGAGACTGAGTTACTAAATATTATGAAAACAATTCTCTAAAGAAGTTGAAAAGAACGACTGTCCGGAATCTGTTCTGACACAAGTACAGGGAAAATAATCATACGAAAATGTGGTATTTTCAAAACGCTTGGTAAAAAATATGCGTATACATATAAAGATAAGAAATGCTCTCAACATCTTACTGTATGGTGTTTTAAATAATTGTGCTTTATTCTACATGTTTGCAGATTCGTCGAGTGTACGGATCTAGAGTGGGTGATGTGGGGGATAAATGAAAAACTTCCCCTTTGAAGTTGCACAATGTCTTTTTTTCCTCCTTTTTTCATTACATCTTTCATATACCTGAAACAAGCACTAAAACTGGAACCCTTCCGCCCGCCCTCTTTAATGGGCTGGATCCCCTCCCCCTGGAAGCACAATGTAGATCAGACGGAGGGATCGAGGGGCTTCCTTACTACTTTAAAACAATAAGCATCCACATATTGTTTTAAGTAGAGCGTAAATAAAAACATGTAAATATATTCATGACGTAGAATATTCCGAGCGCTACAATTACACGATGAACAGATAAGCGTGTTATTTACTGAGGTCAAGGATTAACTATTTGAGACATAGGAATTATAATGATGTCGGAAAGAGAGAAAATAAAATGCGTCGTCGACACTGACGCTGGTACAGATGACGCTCAGGCTATCGCTATGTTGTTGGCGTCATCTCGGGTGGACGTTCTTGGTTTTACTACAGTGCACGGGAACACTACCACAAAGCAAGTGTGTGTCAATTTACTGAAACTTCTACGTGTACTACACCGAGAAGATGTGAGTATGTCTAAAACAATTGTTAACGGACACAGACAGATACAAAATTTTCTGTTCAAGTGTTCTCCAAATATACGTCTATTCTTGACCAGAATAAATTACCATCATATTATTTATAGTAATGACCATATGATAGGCCTAAAATAAATTCATATAAAGTAGATTTAGACAGTATTTACTTGGTTCAATCAAAGGGGATTCCCGTGGAACATATCGTTTGTGTATCACGTGGGCTATGTACTCCTTTATTATTTTTAATATTTTCACCTATTGGTCACTTTAAATAGTGTCCACGCTGACCATTGGTCATTTGCATTGGGCGCATATAAACAAATGCGCAAAGCGTCAATTTCACATAAAACACCACAGACACGCACAATATATTGTCGGACATAGACGTATAATTACCTGACATTAACATGTATAAACAAAGGCATAGTTAAAATAAATTCAATTAACGACTCAATCTTTGGCATATTCAATACAAATTTGACCTGAAATTTTACAATAGAAAATATATTTGAATATTGACAATATGGCTTCATACTCATATATTGAATATACCAACGATCGAATTTTTTTTCCCGAGTTTTGTCCTGGAGTTCTTTGTAATAGAGGCAAAGAAAGACCTAAGTCCTTAAAACATAGACTCAAATGTGTCGCATGGCTCAATTGGTTGAGCGTCGGGTACTTATGCCGGAGGTCTTATGTCCGAATCCCGTCAGGATCAAACATATTTAGAGGTTATGTCTCGTCTCACATGTACAATTTGTTAAATTTTTACAGGTATCGCTGACTTTACACACATTTATGCTGTATGTGACACAAAGGAGTTCTCAATATTCAACCTCTTGTCAAAATTATTGAATATAATGCAAAGCAGTAAAACTTGGACACATTGAGACTTCTAACGGAGGGGCTTTCATTTTTTCACTTGAGCATCGCCATTCGGATCAGCCTCGACCTTTTCCTTCGAAAAAAAGACTCGGACGTCAGACGGTGCCATTTTAAAAATAGTTCCCCGTTGGTTTATCAGTTTTTTTTATAGTTTTCTTGAAATACAAGTGAACACTTGATCATAACTGACAAATATGTTACTCACAACATTACTCACTCAAGTTGGAAAATTTTGAATGTTGAAAAAGTGCCTTTTTACTTTTACATCGATTTGATGTAAAACCTTCCACCATTGGCATCCGAGTCTTTTAATGCCGTTACAAATAAAGGACGAGGTGATCCGAATGGAGCATCGCCTATGAAAGCAAAGGTGTTGATGGAATATGCAGTGTTCTTTCAAAGGTCATAGAGTGACAAAAAGGAAAAATATCATTTTGTTAGTTTTATTTCCAAACATCACCTTGGTTGCCCATAATTTCTTTGTTGAATCTTTGATATTTATCATTCAGCTTCATCTTCATATACAACTCCTAGCTAAAAATTATGCTGTGATATCCTGCTACATTTTCGGTACATTTTTAAACATAATAATTTCCATACTCTTTGGCCATATTACATTTAGACGTTTAGAGTGAGGATAACTGACGAGGGTTAAGTACCCGAAACGTGAATGTCTGGTCCATGCTGCAAATTGATCTCTTCTTAAATGATGCTATTGAATTTGAAGAAGTTTAACATCCAACAAACATTTCTGCCTCTGAAATAATAGATAACCATAAATCAGCTCTTGCTTCCTTTGGCTTCAACACTAACAAATTAGATTTAGATTTACCATATATATACTGCATACCTAAATGCATAAGAATCCGTACAAACAACGTTTCATCGCTGGTTCCTCAAAATATTCTACCAAATCTGTATCAATCTTACTCACCAAAGTTTTATCTGAAATCAAATCTGGGCTTCAAAAATATTGTTCGACAGTGCATTCTCGCAGTGGAATCAACCAAATGTGGATTTTAAAGAATTCGAAGGAACTTTTAGAACATCTGAAATCCACTCATTTTAGTAGAGTACATTCGATCAAAGCCTTTGATTTTTCGACACTTTACACTACAATTCCACATTCTAAATTGAAAGAGAGACTCGCAAAAATTATATGTAATGCGTTTACAAGTAAGAACGGTAATCGCAAATACAAATTTATTGTTGTTAACTATGACAAAACCTACTTTGTAAAAGAAAAGTCCGATTCTGAAAATAAGTACACTGAAACAGATATTATTCAGATGTTAAATTTTCTGATCGACAACATTTTGTGGTGTTTGGAGGAAAGGTCTTCCAGCAAATTGTCGGAATTCCAATGGGGACCAATGGTCCCCACTCCTTGCCGACATTTTCCTTTGCTTGTACGAAGCTGAATTCATTCAATCTTTGGTCTCTGAAGGGAAAAGTTACTAAGCTTCTGACTTCAACTTCACTTAGAGATACATAGACGATGTGTTGTCCATCAGTAATCCAAAATTCGCGGACTACCTGAGCAGTATCTATCCTTCGGACCTTGAAGTCAAAGAAACTACAGAGACAAATAATTCAGCATCCTATTTGGACATAATGTTGTCCTATGACCCTGATGGTCACATGAACACCTCACTCTTTGACAAAGGTGACGCCTCAATTTCAGCATTACAAACTTTCCTTTTCTGAGTAGCAACATCCCTTCGTCGCCTGCTTATGGCGTGTTAATATCTCAGTTGATACGCTATGCCAGAGCAAGTACACGGATTTTGTTCTGAGAGCTAGGCGTCTTTCAGGTAAGCTTCTCAGTCAGGGATATGTTTGTGACCAACTAACATCGTCACTGAGAAAGTTATACGGTCGATATGGGGAACTCGTCATACACTATGATGTCCCATTCTCCAGAAAGGTGGATGATGTTCTGTCATAGACCATTTGAACCATCGAACCAAATATTGTACTCTATGTCCTCCGAAATGGAAGTGACCCGATGTGACGGTTCTACCGAATTGAAGCGGCGGGTGTTGCATGCAAGCAGGAGATGCTTATTCTTCCTGGGCACCTGATCTCACTCCAATATCTGGAGTTTGCTTCTTTTCATGTGGTGGAGGTTTTTGTTTATTTTGCTTTGGTTCCTGTTTTATCCTGATTTTGTTTATTTGCTTTGGTTCCTGTTTTATCCTGATTTTGTATGCCTTCGGTTTCTTATTTTCTGAATTATCGATTTTGTGCTGTATACAGAGATATGGTCATTATCCATATCTGTAATTAAACTATTGCATTGATCTTAAAATTGTACCATTCGTCCCTCATTCCATGATCATCTTCAACTTTGAATTGCTTGAAGATTTGCATGGGAATGTCATTCAAAACAAGTCAGTAAATACTAATCCTTCAGAAAAACATCATTATTTTGTAAACAAATCATGGAACTTTGCAGGGGTACAATCTACCTTAAAAGGTATCTTTTACTAACAGATTCCCATTTTCCCGGGAGCTGAGACAGCGTTGTTAGGAGACGTCAAGGAAAGCGGTGATTTTCACGGAACTGATGGACTGGGCGATATGAAAGACATAGAACCCGTGGATACCACTAAAATCCGGAGCGAAACCGCCACGGAAGCTCTGAACCGAATATCAAAAGAAAACGAAGGTAAACTGATAATTGTCTGTTATATTGACCAATATTTACATTGAATTTCATACTGCGTTTCCCTAATATCAAGGTACCGAACCAACTGCACTGCAATGCAATTTTCTATAATTACAAGAGCCTTTCACGTGACATTAGAAAATACGCGGATTATTTTCTCATACAATGTCTATTCTATTCATTACTTTAACACAGATGCAAAATTTCATTATCAATCGAGTGATTAAAAGTGTAAAAATCTAGGTCAACCACATGTACACTTCCAAGAAGTGTGACGTAGTTAAGTCGATCACACGTCACACCAGACGACCGGCACAAGATGCCATATTTGGATGATCGAATACTGACATTAGTTGATCAAATATTCAATATTTAAGATGACGATTTGATCCACTTGTGTCATTTATAAACAGTAAATTTATTTTTACATCTTACGGAATTATACATATCAGAAATATTTCGAGTATCATCGAATATTGTGCCATGTTGAGGTAGGTCATGAAAACTTCGTGTATTTGTATCCTTTCGCACGGCTGTACTCTAATGTTGCATTATTCTAATTACTTCCAGATGAAACAGGGTGATTTTATAGACGTTTGAATAATGGTACCGATTAGTTTAAACAATTTAACAGTGTGTTATGAGTTTTCAAATGTTTTCCTTCCAATCTCAGTGAAATTTCTTCAGTTTAACCCTCCGCTTGGTCTTAATTATGATGGACAAAAATCACAATTTTTCACGATTCATGTTTTATTCAGTCAGTTTTAATTGGAATGTTCATAATACAACCAAAAACAAAATTCGATTTCTCAATTTCTATTATTTCAGAAGGTACCACTTCGAAGCTAGCAAAGCACGTCAAAAATTCGTTTGCTGTTACGTCAAGTGACATTCTCCCTCCGCTGTAATATTTCAAATATAAAAACGGGACGAAAAAGGAGAGAAACAACTTAATTAACACGTAAAATGTAAATATAAAGATTGTTGTTCAGCTTTTGTGATTTTTGTCCATTCCTTGCTGCCAAGACACACCAATAAAGCCACAAAAGCTGAAAAACAATCCTTAGATAAAACCATCCTGCATACACAAAGCACCTGTAATAATCTCTACGTCAAAACAATTCATTTACAAAACACAACGAATTAGGAAAAGAATCCAAAGAGTAATTTTGCAAATCAATATTAACATTCTGAATTTTACTCCGCATAGACTGCAATGTTAAGCACATGGTTGATATTTGCCCATCAATTACCATTTGCAAGATGTTATTTCCATCTGCTGGGCCAATCAAATTGCTTGCGTCGTAATACAAAAATGCTCGTATTCATAAACAAAATGGCAGCCCCCAATTCGGTTGCTAAGGCATCGACATTTTCAACTATTCATTGATAATTGACAAAAAGAGTTATTCATAGATTTTTAAAAGAAATTCCAAATAGTAGTCAAAAGCTGTAGTACAGTATTCACTCAATTTTAGTCTTATTCATATATCGAATTATCAGAAAATAATGTTTCATTATATGTGCGATGAAAAATAAGAACGACGAAGTACATGCACTTCGTAACCGTACTGCACACGAGCCCTGTAAAGAATTGTATACATACTATATTGTAGAAAGTAATAATTTTATTTCACGATAGCATATCACGTGACAGGCAAATAATATCTAGCCGGGAATTCCCTCCGATTAAACAAGGCAAATACTGTCTAAATCTACTTTATATCAATTCATTTTAGGTCTATCATACGAGTATCATTATCATTTATATGATGTTAATCCATTCTGGTCAATAATAGAATTATATTCAGAAAACACTTCAACAGAAATTTTTGTTTATTTACGTGCAACATATCATAACACGGAAACAAAATTTTAAAAAATCTGTTGAAGTGTTCTCTGAATATACCTCTATTCTTGACCAGAAAAGATTACCAACATATAGATGATTGTGAATCTCATATGATAGGCTTAGAATAGTTTCCTATAAAGTAGATTTAGTCTTTATTTACCATGTTTAATCGAAGGGGATTCCCGGGCTAGAGATTATTTGCATACCACGTGATACGCTACTGTGTATTTTAAGACGCCGAGTATTCCAACTGCACTAGTCAGGTCAAAACAGTACATGTACTTTCAACATCAAATCTAACGGACCATTTAAAATATCAATTTCAAGACAACCACGTTAATTTCTTCTTTACGCTCCATTTCACACTCCACTCCACGCTCCACTCCAGACTCCGCTCTACACTCCGCTCAGTATGCCAAATCAAACGGACCATTTCAAATATCAATTTCAAGACAACAACGTTTGATTCAACGCTGTGTAGATACAAACTCGATTTCTGTGTGAACTTACTGTAAACGTCTGTTGCAATGTAGATGGTGTAGATTTAAGCCTGCGTTGAACTTATGTAACAAGTTGTAACATAATTTCTTTGACTCCTGTACACGAGTGTGACGCGAATGCATGTGCGTGTGAAAAGACAGTTTGACTTCTCTCGTCTTCTCGTATCTTCCCGAAAACCCATCGAAACAGGAAATCGTTTGAATGCAGTTTAAACTAAAGACACCATTTTGCCAACACGGAATTCAATGACTAATCTTATAAGTTTAAAACTTTACAATTATATTATATTCATCACTTTTGAATTTTGGAGCCGTGCACTCTCTGTAAAGTAAATGCAGAAATTCAAGTTCTAAAAATAACGCAAGAGGGCGCTAGTGAAATTAATTTTGACTGCTTATGAAAAACATTTTTGTTGGAAGCATCACTGTTGAGAATTTAATATTCGAAAAACGTGTCTGGTGCATGAAAATTGGTTTGAAATTTTCTTCAAGAAGGTATAGAGTTGGAACACTTCCGCATTATTCTGAATGTCACAAGGGGAAAGCGTAATTGCCATTTCCGTGGGCCATCAATTGTTTATTGTTCAGAATTAATGATTTTTGGTTCAGTACCCGAAACGTCTGGTCCATGCTGTAAAGATTATAAATGATGCTATTGAATTTAAAGGCGTTTAAAACTTATGAACTTTTTTTCAGATGGTACAGTTTGTATAACAAAATTACTTCTTTGATAATAACCGTGAAAATCGTCGAGTCTATCTTCTTCACAGGTGATCTAACGTTGATCGCCATTGGTCCACTCACAAACGTTGCCACAGCAATCAGGCAGGACTCTCAGTTTGGATCACGCCTCAAGCAATGCTTTATTATGGGAGGAAATTACTATGGTTTGTATCACCTTAACATTTTCTCTAAACAAAGACACTTTACTTTTTAAATCAGGGGTGTAGCAAATGTGCTTTCGATGTGGACGTCTAAAGAAGGGATGGATCCAGAACTAACTGCTCTGACAGCTTTTTTAATGGGTTGAAATTAATAACAGATGTATATATGTCATTGGAAAGAGGTATGACATTCAAGACCCGAATGACCGAGTGAAGTAGGGAATGGAAGGATGTTACCTCCTCCAATCGGCGGTGATTTATAGCACCCTCCCCCTGAATAATTTGCAAAAAAATTAAAGCGAATTTGTGCATGACCTCTTGAATGTATATTTGATGACAAATGCTGAGCTGATTTAAGAAGAAGCTGATTTTAGAAGAAATCAAACGTAGAATTTTGTGATGCGGTGTCTTCAATAAATGAACCGAATCTAAGATAAAGAAAATTCGATATGATCTACGCCCCTGCAAGAATTTAGTCATTTCTATAGTTATATTTTTAAGAGCTATATATATTTGATATAGCTAATCGAGTCTAATAAATTGATGGTAGAAAACATGTTGAATACCTGTAATTTCAAATCGTTTTTGATTCCTTGTTTTTTTTTTAATCTTGATTTATTTTGTGTCTGTTCCTTGTTGATATGGGATCACGAATTGTCAATATTGAAAAATATGTTCTATATGGTAACAATTTTATTGTACTAGACACGTATTTCAGATATTAAATCCTCGTCAGTGCGTCTTAATGTCAAACAGGTTGAATAAAGCCAAAGTCAATTTTCCTGGCGCCGTATACAATATAGACGTCTGTAACATAAGATTGTCTACCAGTAAATATTACGGGGAGGACGTTTAACAAGACTTTTAAAAATGGTCATAAATGCACTGAATTGACGCTTAAAATACGACATATTTTTCAAAACATGTAGCATTTTGTAAAAGAATATGTAACAAAAGTTTCTCGATACACATGTACCTGCAGTAGCTGTCTATACAAAAAACAAATCACATTCAGCAGATTTTTACAATTCTACCATTTTGTCAAGGATATGTGAAAAATTCGGTCTTTTCGAAATAGAGAGCTACTTCCCATTTGTGCAGGTATCTGACGTCAACGCATCGAGACGTCATCAAATTCTATGGGAACCAGTACGAAATTCAAGGAAACAGGGTAACAACATACATGACATTCAAAGGAAATTAATGACGTCACAATGCTTTTACGTCAGATACCTGCACAAATCTAATGTAGGACTGTAAAATCGAAAAGACGGAATAGAATATGTCATTGTACGATGCAGTTGATTTAAGATCGATGCCAAAGTCATGTAACAGTTAAGTTTATTATTTTATTAGAATTCTTAAAACTTTCTTATGAATGCAAATATTTTTTTGATTTAAGGAAAAGGAAATTCTAAAAATATCTGTGCCGAGTTCAACTTCTACTGCGACCCAGAAGCAGCTAACATAGTGCTGAATCAACTAACTTGTCCAATAACATTGGTTGGAATGGAAGTCTGCTATGATAATCCATTTACCTGGGTATGTGTCTATTCTATTTTGTCGAATATTGTCATACAGAAGTATCAATTTACCTTTATCACAGAAAATTATCTTAGTTCTTTCAAAAGTAAAACCAATCGAACCAGGAAAAAATATAATGTCTACTATATATGGCATAGACTAAGTTTCCCACAAGGCGAGTGTTGTCAAACACTTAGGAAGAGTAAGTAACCCCTGTAATTCTAGACGTCCGTTTTTTAAAAAAATGAATCTTATATGTTTTCTGTTGATGCAGGTATCACCCGAAAAATTGGACAGAAAACTGCATCAATGCGCGTAGCGCGTTAATGCAAAAGGGTTCTGTCCACTTTTCGGGTGATACCTGCATCAACATAAAAAAAATTAAGATTCATTTCTTAACATTTTATTATCATCTACTCATGGAAAACAGACTGTTTTCGGGGATCTAAAAATAATCAATCACCGCACTATATTTCGCAAGTTCGGAGGGTTTCGCAGCGATACGTCTGCCAAAACACGTTATGGCAGCCGCCATTATTCAAACAGTAAATGATCGTCTCTCTTTATCTTTGGAATAAGTACCAGTTTGAGCAAATTCTACATGCACAGATAATTTTTTAGTAAGTAGAAAAGAAATGGTACCCTTGAAATGATAAGCAAACATCAACAAATTGTATTTTCAGCAAAGTGTTCATTCGTGTTTAAGGGAACCTCCGGTTCTAAAAATAATGCTATAAATAGACTTCCATGAAAAATTGCTTTGATCGATGTATGAACAAAATTTATCAGCCAATCAGAATCGTCGTTTCTTGAAAATGACAATGGAAATTAAATTATTCATCTATCTTTTCACTTTTGTAGGATATGCATAAAAGTCTCAGAGGAATGGACACCAAAACAGGACGGTTTTTTAAATTGATGGAACAAACAATTATCAAAAAGTGGACGTCTTACATTGCTTGTGATGAATATGCTGTGGGTGCCCTACTTAACCCTAAGGGTATCATACTGAACTCAAAACAAGTGTTTGCTTCCGTTGAGCTTAAAGGTGAACACACAAGGGGCCAGATGATAATAGACTGGTACGAAGTACTAAACAAGAAACCTAACGTAACTATTGTGACTGAATCCAGCAATGAAGCTCTATGTGAAATGATTAAAACAGCTATGGAAAAAAAACTCTATTATATGAATTAGATTTAGCTGGGAAATCCCGATATTTTCGTTTGGAGGTATAGTGCATAGTCACGATATCAACAGAATAGTTGAATTATTGCTACCTCAACATCAACCTTCTTTTCAAATAAAATGAGAAGCGTTCAATTCTAGTGATATAAAATTAATTAATTTCAATGATAACGATATCATTTTCGTTTGATACAAAGGTACTCATTTCCGTCATAGATAACAACTCATGCAAATGACGACGGAATTTTGCAAGGCTTTGTTTTTCTGTCCTTTTTGACAACATTTTATACTACAATTTTTGGTTTCATTCTCTTTAAGAGCAATATATATGAATAGAAAGGGTGACAAATATGGATAATGACCATATCCCTGTATACAGCACAAAATCGATAATTCAAAAATCAGAAACCGAAGGCATACAAAATCAGGACAAAACAGGAACCAAAGCAAACAAACAAAAACCTCCACCATATGAAAAGAAGCGAACTCCCGATATGGGAGTGAGACCAGGTGCCCAGGAAGAGTAAGCATCTCCTGCTTGCATGCAACACCCGTCGCTTCAATTCGGTAGAACTGTCACATCCGGTTACTTCCATTTTGGAAGATATAGAGTACAATCTTTGGTTGGATGGTGTTACGAAAATGAATTTGGCTGTGTCTGAAAGTCACTTTGGCTGGAAGCATAAAAAAGATAGGGGTTGTAGCCTCGTTCGCCTAAGCCTCACGCGACTTCTACAATTATCTCCCTGGCGAGACCTGTGCAATCCAGTGCATTCTCAACTCCCTTAGGAATATACAAGCAGAGCTGCCGTTTAGGCGATAATGCTTTTCATTCACATTGCAAGCTCATCTCATGTGCCAGGTTGCCGGTTTACTCCTGGGTGGAGAGAGTGCAACGAAGTGTAAAGTAACTTGCCCAAGGTTAAATGTAATTGCAATGATCGGCGACGGTGGGATTCGAACCCACGACCTATGGGTTCGTAGTCCTTCGAGATAACCACTACGCGACCAGTGTGCTACCAGCATAAATGATGAGGAGTTCTATCTGAAACACTTGTCATATGCATTAAAATTGGTTCGAAATTACCTACAATGAGGTAAAGGAAAATAGTTGGATCATTTCCGTATTATAATCATTGTGCGCCTGTACTCTGGTCTTTTTTACACCTATGAAAAAAATATACAAGAAATGAAAACAGAACAGAAATTTGTCGACTTACAATGTTTTACTGGCACCTCAGTGTATCTCGAAGATTTTCTAAATTGCTAGGATTAATAATGCGCATTTCGACCATTACACAAATCAACTGTAAGTCAGAGTTCATGATGAATGATTGTAATACAACTTACGTGGCTACACCATATTCTTGTATGTCGAGGGTTTTGACATACAACCTTCCATAAATTTAACAATCGTAAATTATTCTTCACTCAAGCATCATATTATGTATCATTAGGAATGTCCATACTTAAACCATAAAGATATACAAAGACACAAAGGCAGAGACAGACTGTAAAATAAATTTCAAATGCCTTCTTTACGAGTTCATCATAATGAGGTCATTACAGAAACTCTGTTCACTTCTATATCCATCGATATGCCCTTATAATCCCTATTTTCACGTGTTAGATATGCAAGTACGGTCCTCCATATGCACATATAAAAGCTCCTTTATGTACACTGTTGCCGTTCCCCTCGTTTCTGATTATCTGCTCATTGTACACATTTGATATCATTGCGCTATTCAATGCCTTTGGAGTTGAGGTTCATAGTGTCAGTGAGCAACAGATATGGCTACGAGTTCGTTCACATGTCTTGTTTTAAAAAGAAATTCATATTAAGGAGGAAAAGAAATATGAATTCACGAAGTAATGTTTTATTAATACTAATAAATGTAAACACATACAAAACTGAAATTGATGATTGCTAGAAATATTGCAAAGAGTATTGTTTGTGTTTACATGGCTATGATTAGATCATTTTGATATATAAGATAAGAATCATTAGGATATAAAACAACTTGCTTTGACGTCTTTAATGAATTTGTTTTTCTTTTGCTACACTATATCTAATTAAAATATTAGAATTAATAAGAAAGTTCGAAAATAAAACTATGCGATTTTATGTCAATGTTGTTTATTTCATGATAATAAACAGTGGGAATATTCTTTACATCAAATAGAAAGAAGTACACCGGAAAATGACGTCAGACGTATCGAATCTGACCCTTCCACGTGGCCACCAAGACTCTCTATCAATACAACATCGCCTGTATTCAATCGTAGGATGACCGTGTTTCCACCTTGTAAATCTTGGGAGTCATGGTAGGTGTCAACGGCTGCATCGATGATATTAATACTATTGACCTTCAAATTCAGCCAGGTACCATTGACATCGCGTTCACCAACAAAATAGGTCAGCAAGTATAGACCTCCTTCTGGACATGTGAACGCCCCGGTGTAAACATTGTAACCATTTCCTTCATTTGTAATAATCTGAAATAAACCGATGCAGAACTATGTTTGGTATATGTTCGCAATGAAATACAGTAGACATTCGGTTATAACGAATCTGAAGATACCGATTAAATGTGTTCATTTCCGGTTGCTATGGCAACGAGATCAGTTTTTAAAGACTGTGAAGTAACCTACTTTTTGATACATCGTTGCCATGGATACAATTGAAGCAGATATTTCATTTTCGTACCTTTTGGGCATCATTACCTCCTTTCTTGCAAAATGCATTCAGTTTTATGATAGATATTACAAGACGCTAACTGTGCCCAGCCAAAATAAGGAAAATTCAAGTAAAAAATGAAGGTACAATTTGAGTAGGGGGTCATTTTTATGAGATTTTTACCGTTTTTAGTGTCAATTTTCACTAAATGCAGACCTTTTCGAGACCTATGATGGGTTATTTTGAAAAGTAATGTCCCTTAAAAATATAATGAAAGAAAATCGAAGTTGGGATCTTTGGTCTTAATTTTGATGTCAAAAATCGTTGCTATGGCAACTTTTAGCGTTAAGGCTTGAATATAGTACCTTTTAAAATTGATTTTTAAAACTCCCAATAAATACTACTTATGACCATGAAAATATAAAAATGAACTGATAAGACTCCTTCACTTGATTTTAAATCATTGAAAAGTTCCAAGGTCATTGAATTGAAGTTCAAGGTCATTTCTAACTTAGACTAAAAAATCGATATCAATGTGATTTTTCAAATTTTCGTCAAAAAATTGTAGTATTTTCTTTTTGAATTTTCCAATAGGTTATATCTATTTTGGAAAATGTTGGAATTAAAAAGAAATTCCCTGATTTTATTGACTTTTTATATTCAAGTATTATATTTTTGTTAAGGCGAAAAAACTAAGAATTTTAAACTTCATGCCCTCTATCTTCGATATCCACACCTCAATTTTAGGAGGTCAAAGAGTTGATAGAACTCTTGAAGTTGTTACATATAGCCGTCTTATTGATCCTTTTTAATTGATCCTTTTTATCTACCAAAAATCAAAATTTTGGTAAAATCTGCTCAATTACAATTCGGTGACCTTGAAAATACAACGGATGACCTTGAAAAAATATCAAGGTCATCCCTACATTGATTTGTCTCCAGTAGATATATGAAAGGGATTTTGTTTTTATATCATAAATGGGCAGTTCAAAATAAACTCAAAACATACCCATCGCAGTAAAACTTCGTCTTAAATGTTGCCATGGTTACCATCTTAAATACAGTTTCCAGCAAAAAAGATACAATGTCCCAGCCAACTTTTTACATTTTCTTGTAGTTAAGGTACAATACATATTGAATATACAGAAGAATAACTCCAAAAAACTTTTTTACCGTAAAAATACACAAAAACAAGCAAAATAGGGGCTCTTTTGAGCCACAAAATGAAAGGTTTAAAACCTTATTTAAGCACTCTTTTGGACCCCTTATACAAGAGGCATAGAGATAAAGGTTGAAAACCATTTGGGATATTCATAACAAAGAGGATTGAAAGAAAAAAAATGTGGTTATTGCAATTGATAAATGTACCGGTTTCCATGGAAACAAAGGTAAAAAACACGCTAAGTCTTATGAAATTTCCTAATGCTTCAAACTTTAGAGATGGTTACCATGACAACGACACCCCTTTTCTACATATGAAAGATAATATTCAACTTAGCACTCCATGTTGAACTTCTAGACCGAAAATAGCTAAACAAATATTTGTCCACAGACAGAATTACCAAATCTTGAAAAGCAGATAGAACTTTTTATGATTTGTTTGAACAAAATGATTTGCACTTATGAATTACAAGTTTACATATTTGTGTAAAATGTGTATTTGTTCTCTCTTGAAGAAATTGATTAGAACTTATAAATCAAAAGTAGAAATTTGTGTGTGAAATTTGTGTTTGCTCTCTCTCTCTCTCTCTCTCTCTCTCTCTAAAAGCCTCTCTATTCATCATATGTTCAAACATTATCATGAATTTGTATGTAGAATGAAAAACAATATAAATGAAGAAAAATGGAAGAAAAATATGTATATGTAGCAGTCCTAGGTTTCGATTAGAAATACAGGGGTTGGAGGGGGTTGAAAGCTGCTTTGATATTTTTTTTATTCTAACGGTTTCGATTTCGAAAAGACCATGAATTATAGATATTATTTTTTTAAGGTTTGATTATGATTTACCTCTCAGAAGAATTCATGCTTATTTTACAAAATTGAAAAAAACATCATCAAATGTAAAGGTGAAAAAATCGTGCAATGACGTCACAATGCTTTACGTCAGATACCCGAAGGTAGGCATGTAAAATCGAAAAGACAGAATTTCATGCATTTAGATACTTTACCTTATCAAATCTAACGATCTGATTTACACCTGGATCTACATCATGACTGAGGTAAACACTGAAAGCTATGGCCCCAGCTGAAACAAAAATCAAAATAATTATAGGTTCGGATCCATGATTATTACTAATTTCATACCTTTATAATTTTAATAGTTCCTTTAGATTTACAGTTGTTGACCAGCACTATTTAAACACAAAAAGTAATTTCTAACCTTGTCTCTTGTGTAAATCTTTCGGGTATGGAACGTCTTTGACTTCTTTCCTGTCATAGGATCGACGAGGTATGAAACTTTTTTTTGTATATGTTAGTCCTCTCCTGCTGTTTTTGTTGAATGTTGCTGGGACTACAAAACTGTTTTTGTCCATCCCTTCTTTCTTTAAATGTGACATGGTAGAGTTCTTCCTTACATGTTCAGTTTCTTCAATATGTCCATTGCTCTCTTCAATGCTGTCAAATCTTCGAATTGATCTCTTCAATGAAGATATCTCAATTGCTTGTTGGTCAATTACTTTTTGTTGCTCGGCTAGCTTTATTTCGTATGATCTGAAAAACAGAATTAAAACACGAAAAGGAGCAAAGACAAAGGCAAGGCAGAATGGTAAAAATAAATTGCAAATCGATTTTGAGGGCCAATCAACGTCCTTGCTTATCAAGTCTTGTGAGTCTAGACAAAACCCCCTTTCAGAAAAAAATAGTACGTCAAGTAGTATCTTACTAGGAATAAGTACACAGTAACGAATATTTCTAAAAGAGTTATGTTAAACGTTAAAGCATCATTTTAAACCTGATAAATTTACAGCATGGACCAGACATGCACGTTTCGGGTACTCGACCCTCGTCAGTGATCCTCAGTCTAAACAATGTAATATGGCCAAAAAGTATGAAAATTATTATGTCCAAAAATGTACCAAAAACGTAGCGGAATGGGTGAGATATGGTGTTACAGGACCCACGTTTTAGAAATTTCAAGAAATTTTGTAACAGAAAATTTCAAATGCGTTGAAAAGACAGACGATCAACCGAAGTTGATCGAACTTGGTACATGTGCCCTCGGGGACTCTTGGTCCACCAGCAGTGACACTCACCAAGTAGTTAAACGTCTTTAAATTCAATGCTATATAAAAGGAATAGTTTTTGGATGCTTCCAGCAGATAGTCTTATTTACTTGGTCATTGTATAACATATTGTACACATGATATATATCATTTTGTTCTGAGAGCTAGACGTCTTCCAGATAAGCTTCTCAGTCAGGGATACGTTTGTGACCGACTAACCTCGTCACTGAGGAAGTTCTACGGTCGATATGGGGAACTTGTCATACATTATCGTGTCCCGCTCTCCAGAATGGGGTGATATTCTGCCTTAGACCATTTGAAGCATCCAACCATCGAATATACTTGTATCTTCCGAAATGGAAGTAACCGGATGTGACAATTCCACCGTATTGAAGTGACGGGTGGTGCATGCAAGCAGGAGATGCTTTCTCTTCCTGGACACCTGGTCTCACTCCCGTGTTGGGAGTTCGCTTCTTTTCATATGATGGAGGTTTTTCTGTGTTTGCTTTGTTTTTTGTATTGTCCTGATTTTGTATGCCTTCGGTTTTTGATTTTCTGAATTGTCGATTTTGTACTGTCTACTTCGATATGGTCATTATCCATATTTGTCATTAATCTGTTGAAGTATTAATTTGAAATTTGCTCTTGAGTAGTTAGAGTATTCCACACGTACCTTAGAATTAAAGATAAATATAAATTGTCCCCAGTAGATAGAAGAATATAGAATATGATGTATATAGGGAATGATTGTAAGAAAAAACGTAAACATGGTAAAAAATAAGGATTTTTCAGGTTCAAGAGAGGGGTAGGGGGGGGTCGAGATCGAATTCCATCCCACCCCTCTAGATCTGCTCTAATGTTATTATATGAAAATAAAAAAATGAACAGACAGAAAAAAAAAAAACTTTTTAAAGCCAGCCAAATGCTCATCTTTCATCACATCAAATAGATTACTTACTGCTCGAAACAAGGCAAAATATTTCTCCTAATCATAGCAATTGTCAATATTGAAATAAATGTTCCTTTATTACAATCTCTAGTGCACCATATGCGCATTTCGACAAGTTATATCAGTGACACTCGAGGCCAAAAGAAGAAGAAATCCAAATGTAATAAAAAATTATGAAGAGCAAAAGTCTAAACTTGACCTAACATTTCTGCCCAAAAAACTTGCTAAGGATAGAGCTATGCCAAGAGGGAGATACCCTATACCGGTAATTTTACAAGAAAAATATCAATCTGAGATATAAGTGGTGTTAATCCAAGGAGAATGTATTTTGATATTTCTTACTTACATCTGCCTGTCTAGAATATGTTGAATCTGCCGCTGTAGTTTGGAAAGTACATCATCATTATTTACGGAGCATGTACCTTGTACAGCATTAAAAGTTACAAGAATAAAAACAAATATAAAACTCATTACCATGGCCATTTAACTTGTGTAAAATGAAACATGTATATTTCTTATCAATCGGTCTTGAACCTCGCAACGTCCTTGCAAGTTATATAATAAGCGTGTATGTGCAGTAAGTCATTGTAAATAAACTTAACAGAGCAACGACCGACCAAAGTTTAATTGACACTAACTGGACAGGCAAAATAAAACTGCTGAATAATATGCATTAACTTAATTTCACATGTATCAGGTGCAATTATCTGTATCAATATCCTGGCAAAATTTATTTATACAACGGCTGTGCGTCATTGGATACCTCTGTGTATCTGGATTAGTGGGAGGACAGTGCGCACATAATCCGCATGACCACACTGTTAACTATTCATAAAGCAGGTGGTCGCCCAAACTCCGTTCGTTGCTTTGGTGTTTGAATTGAATTTTCTTTCCTTATTTGTACTGGTGCTTTACTTGGAAATTATATCCGTCATTCATTGCGTTGTTGAGCTTGTGTGTTTCATATAAAGCTGTGTCCCACTTGAATGCTGCCATTTTGGATTTTTTTCTTAAAGAAGTCCTCTACTCGTAGGTATTTTCACTTACATTTACTCGGACAAACTTAAATTACAAAGTATTGGTAGTTCCATAAAAATATATTGTCTCGTTTATCCATGAAACAGCGATTTATAAGCCCATATCAACAAGCTAGCGAATTAACCCAGAACTAGTCTGCAACTTCCGCCGAAATTGAAAGTACAAATTCGTGACGTCAGATGTGTGTATACACTACACATTCACACGACGACGTAATGTAAAATATAGTACATGTGTCTCTTTGTTTATATGGTACACCTATAATTATTTTTCGGTTTAACCATTTTATAAGTAAATTAGACATCAGTGTGTTTAAAAGACCTGTACATGTATATTCATTGTCGGATCCATCCAGGTGGAGGGAAGGGGGGGGGGGGTGGGGTTTCCCCATTCCTGGTAAGACTTACATGAACACGGAAAATATTAAATAATGAAGGGAGGGTGAGAGATCGAAATTTTGTAGGATATGGAATCCTAAGTAAAGCCTTTCCTTACTGTCTAGATGGGATCTCAAATTGATATTCTAATCAGCTAATAGGAATGGGGGGAGGGAGGGGGGGGGGGGCGCAACTGTATCAGGAAGAGGGTGAAAATAAAAATTAATGTCATTAAATTGACGACACATTTTTTGGCCGTTTCAGATAATATGACATTCGTTTTCTGATGTTATACAAAGTTATTAGGGTAACAAAAAATAAATAATATGGCCTGGAAAGTTGTCTGCTAGCGCCGCTTGGGATTTAAACACACTGTGTTGCCCAGGAAAAAAATTGACTTTCTTGAAATTCAATACCGGGAGAAGTGATCATGTAATGTATATCGAATAAAATGAAATTCTAATCGTCTCAGAATTAAACGGAAAGTAACG
The DNA here is from genome assembly GCA_028142955.1 of Pinctada fucata. Taxonomy (NCBI): domain Eukaryota; kingdom Metazoa; phylum Mollusca; class Bivalvia; order Pterioida; family Pteriidae; genus Pinctada; species Pinctada fucata. Next base: position 27,813,196 of record AP027114.1, read on the forward strand.
AGCATTCTTCGTCAACATTAACTGATCGAGTATATCTCAGTACGAGAGAGAGAGAGAGAGAGAGAAACATTTTCATATCCGAGGTACATTACAAGAATTCCAGACGGATTTAATTTATTAATAATACTATCTCCGATCCAAAAGAATATGATCACTGTGTTGCCCAGAACAACATTAGAAAATAGATACCCGGAATGCACTATCCAAGTATTTGATATGGTATCTTGTTTATGATAATCAAATATTTTCTTTCTTCGAAATTCAGTCACAACTCCTTCCGCAGTTAGAATTTACGTCCCCACCCCAATCTATCGAAAAATTTGTAAACATGTAACAGGTAATGCTCTGCATATTGAAAACTGACGTTCTTGCGTATTTCGATGTTCCACACGGATCCGTTTGATGAAACATTTTATGGACATTTATTTGTTTACATTCATTAAAAAATTTTGTTTTACAAAACAACAATCGTCAAACATCATATCGTTATTTATGAGGGGGGGGGGGGGCGTCTGGAGACGAGAGTTATGTCTGGAAATTCGGGCGGGAGGGGGGGGGGGAGTTAATATTTTTCTTTAACAGTTGTTACAAACTAACTTTTTTTCGGCACTTTGGGCCTGTATATATTGTATGTAAAAAAAATCTAGCTTGTATCTTTCCTTCTTTCCTTTTTTACCCGCTCACAAAAATAAGTTCATTGAACATGTTGATGACTTATATTTTTACATTTAATTCTCACCGATATTCCACAGACCTAATTTCTCCCTCTTTTAACATGTACATGGCATGCTTTTTCCAGTATAAGGAAGGTAATATTTATTGAAGTACGTACGTGCCGACTAGAAGTGGGAAGGTACAAATTTATGTCAACGAAGGAGGGTGGTATCAATAGGCTGAACGGGAGGGAGTCAGTGTGCCGGGGAAATTATAGAATTTTGTAAATAGGATACCCTCTACCCGACCAAAATCATCTACAAGCATGATCTAGACGGTTAGGACGTCATGGCCCCTTGGACTTGCCAAGAATGCAGATTTTTTCTTTGTTTTGCTAGTATGTATTTTTTCCGAAATAGACGGCTTACCCCCGCCCCCATTTTTTTTCTTTCCGGGGGAAAAGGAGGATAGATTCCCGCAAGATTTTTTTTATCTATATATGCCTTAGAATCCCTCTCCGAAATAAACTTTAGGATTCTGGAAGTCGTTTAAAGTATATCAACACATGTACGTACGTATATAAATAAATTATGTAGATCTACAATTTAGTAGTTTTAATGTAAATATTTAGGTTTCATTATTAAATGCGCTTTTATCATATTTATCACTCATACACTCTTATTTGATATGTCCTTTATTTTGGCATTTATAAGAGTACATTAGTACACGTATCCACAACATGTATGTACATCTCTATATATAGCGTTAAGAAACGTGGTTCCCTTTTACACACTTCTGACGTACTTCCGGTGTGTACAGCTATTTTGATAAATTGGAAAAGGTGGTTAAATATAAATTGGTCTATATCAGCTCTGAAAGAGATTACATAATGGGGAAATTTCTTGTTGGAATTTAGTTTGATATGAACTGTAATATACATGAAAATCTCCACGACTAGAGAACTTCTTTAATACCTGATAGAAAAACAAGCGCACAACAATTACGTGATACCTCTGAATAAGAAGACAAATCCTCATGCATAAACCATGGCTATTAAGGAACGATTTATATTAGGAGAGAGGAGAGGATCTCTAACAATACTCGGTTGCAGCACCCACAGCAAAACTTCAAAACACCCAAGGCAAAAAAGACAGAGCAGACATCCACAGAGAGAGAAGCAAAAGAGACAAGGAGCACCAACACACACCATAGAAGGAACATTAAAGACCATATGAATTTTTGAGTGGTCTGCCTTTTCTTTCGACATGGGGTTATACATTTGTAGTCCCATTTTAATTAAAATATGTATATTATAATTTTTACAATTATTTATTCATTTCATTTTGGTTTTCTTAACTTTAAAGAAGCCATGGCTGCATCATATCTCATTCATTTCTAATAATTCATTGTTCATTTGACAACTGGCCAATAGTCTGTTTGCAAAGAAAAATGAGGATCATCAACAAGACTCGGCTGCAGCACCCATTACACCGAGGCACCCCTATGCGAAAACACAGAATAGACAAGTAGACAACATTGAATAATTTAATTATTCCTGTAATGTCTGTATAACACCTACACAAACGTGCGGAACGTAATTCTATCTATAGGTCTCAATATACCAACAAATGGATGAAAACTCATCTGTGAGAGGCAGATTTTGAATTTTTTAATTCTGTTGCCATGGCAACCAATTGTCACAAATGATTTTTGATTTAATTGAAAGTTATTATGTAGCAGAATTTAAATATACATTAACATATTAGCTATATGCTTCCTGTAGTATTGGGATTGTATATAATGAGTGCCATTCTAACCAAGAAAAATCACCAAAAATTATGAAAACCTACCCATTTTCAGCTACATCAGATTTCGATATATGAATTCTTACACCAGAAAGTCAAGTTTCATCTTCTAGACAAAATCTTACAGTTTTCAAAAAGGTCTCATTTGCAATAGGTCCCTAGATTCATTTTCTAGAAAAATCACCACACATGGACAGCATGCTACTTTCAACTCATCATTATAGGCTTATAAGGGGATTCCCCATTTGACACAGAGCTAACCCTGATTTTATAGCGTACAGTTTCGAATCCAACTAATTGAACTTTTTCACTGCAGAATGGCCTCCTCTATACATTGAAATAGAAATAAACAACATTAACACTATTCAAATTCAGAAATACACAATTTAATGTAACCCCTATGTTAACCCTGGTAACATTAGTGACGTATTTTCAAAGCGCATGGTATATTGAGACTTTAAGGACTTGGGTTGTTTTTGTCGAATAAACTTTTTTTCAATTTTACACAAGTTTAAGACTTTTCGCACTTTACGGTACCAAGATTTGTGCGTTACGCATTATACTTATGTCGCAACACATTGTCGAAAGACCCATGACCCCCCATCCCAATACCCCCTATGTGACCTTAACAGCAATACAACACAATACATAAACATGTTCAGTATAAATAAATCTTTATGCTAATGTTATGATATACTTAGTAAAGAGATAAAGGGGAGTCTAAATGTCATTTAGTAGGGCGGTTGCCATGACAACGACAATACTTTGTGGTATCGGAGACCGATTAACCATTCCGCTATGTATCGACAAATGTCGAAAAGACTTTTCGCATCAAATTTCCCATCATTTTGATATGGTTGCTATAGTAACCATAATTTCTCATATATTCCATCATATACATGCAATGATATTTGCTGAATATATTGATACCTATCACTATACTGTATACCCTATAGTTCTGTAGCAGTGGTGTTACAAACATACCATGATGGCAGAAAATGTACTGTCTTTTCTTAAAAAAGTCATTACAATATAGGAGCAGCATCAATTTTCATGACAATCAAATTTTTTTTTCAATTTTGAGAAAATTTCATAAATATTGGTATATTAAGATACAGCAGGGTCATGACCTTTATAATACATATAGTGTTACCATGGTGACCATTCATGAAATTTGTGACTGCAGTAGCAATGTATGCTTAAGGTCTCAATATACCAACAAATGGATGAAAACTCATCTGTGAGAGGCAGATTTTGAATTTTTAAATTCTGTTGCCATGGCAACCAATTGTCACAAATACTTTTTGATTTAATTGAAAGTTAGTATGTAGCAGAATTTAAATATACATTAACATATTAGCTATATGCTTCCTGTAGTGTTGGGATTGTATATAATGAGTGCCATTCTAACCATGAAAAATCACCAAAAATGATGAAAACCTACCCATTTTCAGCTACATCAGATTTCGTTATATGAATTCTTACACAAGAAAGACAAGTTTCATCTTCTAGACAAAATCTTACAGTTTTCAAAAAGGTCTCATTTGCAAAAGGTCCCTAGATTCATTTTCTAGAAAAATCACCACACATGGACAGCATGCTACTTTCAGCTCATTATTATAGGCTCATTGAAATAGAAATAAACAACATTAACACTATTCAAATTCATAAATACACAATTTAATGTAACCCCTATGTTAACCCTGGTAACATTATATTAGTGACGTGTTTTCAAAGCGCATGGTATATTGAGACTATAGCTGTATAGACAATGTCGCTATTATGACGTCACTAACGGCGAGTAGGCCTTTAAAATATCACGTCGCCAATTTTGAACTTGAAAATAAACCATGCAAAAATGACATCAATTGCAAACAAACTAGATGATTAAATAGTGATTTAACTCAATTATAAGAGATGACTGTAATAATTTCCTATCTATCGATGTATAGACAAAAACCGATGCACAAACAAATATAATTTCATTTCTTAAAAGTTTTGTATGCGAACTGATACGGATGCGACCGTAAAGACTTAGTTTTACTCACCAGACATCATTTGGCTTGGCTATATTTAGACTTTTTAAGTCTAAATTATCAAAGCTATTTGATATGTTTCCAGTTATTCATTTGTGACGTCATAAGAAACATTGAAAATATATTTCGATGCCCGCAGTAAGGCTCTGAAATGATATATCTCGAAAATGTACATTAATGGTAGAGTGTAAATAGCACTTGCTTATTGATCATTTCGTGCAATTCCTAGCAGAACATTCAGAAGAGAAGTACAAAATGTTGCACCAGATAATCAGACGTTTGACAGACGCGTCGATATGATATCGGGACCCGGTACCATAAACTAAGAATTGACTTAAGGGGTATGGACAAACTGTTATTCGCCATATTGGATTTTATGCAGTGCATTATTGAAAACCTTTCTTTACATTGAGTCATGGCTCCAACTTTCACTATAGTTCATGTAACCCAAAGTATTCTCTACCTCAATAGCTACATTTTACAATATTTTTTACGAAAAGTTACACTCATATTTCTAACATTAGAAAACTTCATGCACCGAACTGCACAGCTGCACCTAAGAAAAATTCATGAATATTATTAAAACTTACCTTAAACATTACATTGATTCTATATCTACAAACATTTTTCCTTCAATTTTGAGTGCACGGTCTCCAATCTTATAAATCTCGTGTTTATACAATACGGCGTCCATTCGAACACGAGTTTTTACAGGTAGCCATTTCATGTGTCGATCCACCCCAATATAGGTATAAAAAATTAAAGATTTTAAAGTTCCTTCGGTTATTCACTAGAGTTTCGACTGTTTATGATTCACTTATCAATTATTTACATGATATATATTAGAAAAGTGGGATATTCTTGTGATTTATCGGTGACAAATTACAAATATGCAACATTCCGGGGATCCGCCTCTGGAATCCTATCAAATTGAATGTTGATATGAAGATAGCTGGCATTATGAATAAAGCCTGTGTTTGTGAAACACGAATGCCCCCGGTGGCATCTTTGTTAGTATGAACACTATTTTCTGTTAAGTACATGTATGTGAGGTCACTGGGTTAAAAGGTCAAAGGTCAAGGTCACGAGGTCAAAAATTTTGGTATCAATGGAAAGGTCTTGTCACAAGGAATACACATATGAAATATGAAAGCCCTATCACTTCCCATTCAAAAGTTATGCCCAATTTTAAAGTTTTTGAAAAGTAGGTCAAAGGTCAAGGTCAAGGTCACGAGGTCAAAAATTTTAGTATTAATGGAAAGGTCTTGTCACAAAGAATACACATGTGAAATATGATAGCCCTATCACTTCCCATTCAAAAGTTATGCCCAATGTTAAAGTTTTTGAAAAGTAGATCAAAGGTCAAGGTAAAGGTCACGAGGTCAAAATTTTTGGTATCAATGGAAAGGTCTTGTCACAAGAAATACACATGTGAAATATGAAAGCCCTATCACTTCCCATTCAAAAGTTATGCCCAATGTTAAAGTTTTTGAAAAGTAGGTCAAAGGTCAAGGTCAAGGTCACGAGGTCAAAAATTTTGGTATCAATGGAAAGGTCTTGTCACAAGGAATACACATGTGAAATATGAAAGCCCTATCACTTCCCATTCAAAAGTTATGTCCAATGTTAAATATTTTCGGACAAACAGACAGACAAATAGACAAACAGACAAACAGATAAACAGACAAACAGGCGGACAGGCCAAAAACTATATGCCCCCGAATCTTTGATTCCGGGGGCATAAAAAGTATGCTCAAAATTGAAGGAAAAAAGTTTGTAGACATATGTTATAGTAACGTTTAAGGTAGGTTTTAGTATTCAACATGGAAAACTTAGTATTAAAATGGTTAAATAGGAGCCTTAATTCTGCAGAACGGCACATTTTCAAGTATGCTTCACGTAAAATACAATATGGCCGATAAATGTTTGTCCATACCCCTTAAGTCAAAATTTCAATATTCTTTAGCTTAAATCTTTTTTATGCTTGCTAATATACATTGTTTAGATTGAGGATCACTGACGAGTGTTAAGTTCCTGAAACGTGCATGTCTGGTCCATGCTGCAAATTCATCTGTCCTTATTAAATGATGCTATTGAATTTGAAGACGTTTGACATTTAATATTAGTGATGACTTGAAACTATTCAAAGATTTTTTTTTTATTTTCTGAGTATAGATTGAATTATCTCAATATTTTAAATGTCCTCTAAATTGTTTTACATCGGATTTTGAGAATTTTACTTAAGTCAGTTCTTAGTTTATGGTGCCGGTCCCAGAATGAGTAGCAACTACAGAAAGATCCGTTTATGTCTAGTCTTTTCTGTTTAGTATTTTGAAGTTTGTCTTTGGTGTTAGACCTTCCTTTCCCTTTTAAGTCTCTTGTTATGTATGCCTACTCTGTCTTTTCGTGTTTTGGTATTTCGTTGTTTTACTGTGTGTGCTGCAATTGTGTCCTGCTGGAGATCATCTTCTTAAATTTGTATGAAGTTTTGAGCATCAAGATCACTATTTGTTTCCTTATCGATTTTGTGCTGTATATAGGGATATGGTCATTATCCATATTTGTCATTGATCGAGTCTATGCCGTATGTCGTACGGAAAACCAGTATGGGAAGATACGCCGAAAGTACAGGTTTTTTTGTAAGGCATGGACAACTACAATATCTTGCATTTTAAATACTATACTCAGCATGCAATGTTCAATACATCTTTTTATCATACATATCGACCTAAACCCGACACTCTCATTTATTTTCAAGAGCATTTACTTCAGTTTATACAATTAGTGTACAAAATTCCCTGCAGCACCTTTCCATTACCGCTCGACTAACACAATGACGTGTCTGACGTTATAGAGATGCAACGTGACATTAACCGATAGTCCAATACGGAAAATATTTCAGTACAATATGGCACATTTGAAGTACAATACCGTATTCTCTTAACTTTATAACAACTTTATTGCATTAGAAATATATCGATCTGTATAATAATGCAGTATAACGCTCCGATCAACTTGTTTTCGTCTTTTTCTCATTGAACAGTTCATGAAACAGGGTAACCCTCCTTCAACAAAACATTATCACATCTTTTTGAATATATGAAAATAAACCAACTGAAATCTCTATATATGCATGTTTCGACTAATCAGTAGTAATGGATTGTACATGAAAGGTATATGACTGAAAACAAGCTACGGCATCTTTATTAATTTTTGGGGTCAAAATCAATCAACCAAATGATATCATAATCGAAAACAGACACATGATGTTTGCAAATCGATATTTATTTCGTTGATGGAACAAAGGAATTACATATCTTCCTTTCTTTAAAAAGAAAGAAGTACACCAGAGAATGACGTCAGGCGTATCGAATCTGATCCCTCCACGTGACCACCACGACTTTCTATTACCACAACATCTCCTGTCTTCAAACGTAGAACGACCGTGTTTCCACCCTGCAAATCCTGGGACGGGTTGAAAGTGTCGACAGCTGCGTCAATGATGTTTACACTATTGACTTTCAAATTCAGCCATATACCCCTTACATTGCTTTCTCCGACAAAATACGAAAACAAGTATATGCCTCCTTCTGGACACGTGAACGCCCCACTATGTATATTGTAGCCATTTCCTTCGTTTGTAATTATCTGAAATAACAATGTACTCAATTGAGTTTGAACATTACCGATATAAAACTACGTTTATTTGCTGTTAGTAACCCTCTGAACATGAGTGTTCTAATTTGTCAATCGATGCCCTTCATGTTTCAATTGTGTTATGTTATCTGTATGTTCTGTTTTCGTCTAATGAGAGTATGTTCTGCTGTTATCACAGCAGCGTCGTCATGATGGGACCTCTTCCCTATCTCCAAAGAACACGCTTATGTACAGGTCCATGTAAGAATCAGTTAGGGGTCATACATGAAATTGTTTTGCAGAACTTTTTATTCCTGATTTGAGACATATGGGTGGTACAAACAAACAGAGTTTTCAACTTACATGGACCTGTGCTTAGAAAGAATTTGGCATGCAAAAACAAGTCATGCTCTGCTGATTTTTCAAAGCTAGATTGTGATAGATTTCAAGGGAGGAGAAGGATTCAGGACCAAGTCTAGTCTTATGAGAATTGGACAGTGCCTCTCGTTGAGTCCCTCCGCCACTGTTAGTTAATATGTTTTTGAAAAATATCAATACAAAACAGTATACAATGTATAATTATGTCCCTAGTAGTAAAGGAGGCGAGTGATTTTTTTTTCATAAGAGTTTTCAGTCTTTTATCCTTCTTATTATGTTTTTAATGTACCTTGAAAAGGGAAAAGAAATTCTGTATAATGCATACTCCGATACTTAATTTTTCCTTAATTTCGAAATAAGCGAATAAGTAAATGACATTGAAATATTTATCCTTAAAAGGTTGCCTTTTTTATTTCTTCGTAAATACTAAAAAATACCTGAAGCATAAGAGCAAGATACAAGCATCGTGTATCTTACTAGTTCAGATAATGAGAGTCTGAGAAAAGAATATTTTAGAATGTCTGAGAACAGAATATTTTACATTTTTTGAACATCTTATTGCTTGATTATCTTACATTTTCTTTCCATGAAATAAACAATGTTAATTTTTGTAGTTTCAATCATGTTCATAGAGATGCATGATGATTCATGACTTTGCCTCTTAAAAAGATTCAAAAATGAAAATTGTATGCAATAAGACACTGAATACCTTATCAAATTTGACTATTTGATCTCCTCCTAGATCTGCATCATGACTGAGGAAGACACTGAAAGCTATGGACGATACTGAAACAAAAATCAGGAAAAAGAAATCATGTAGAACTCCAATATACTGTTATTTTGTTTACATGCATACATTGCCAAAAGCTTTTTATGTTTATTTCAGTGTTGATTTTTTCTAAAAAGTAGGAATAATTGGTATCGTATATTGCTCTATTGTTTCGGCCAATAACATGATAAATGATACTTGAATGAGTTGCCTACTTTTATGCATGGCATGATTAAGGTTTGAAATAATTATTTTTAAGCAATGCAATTACATTACTAAAGATGCATTTTTTTCCAAAAGTTATATTATTTAGAGACATATTTCTTTGATGCAAATATTGAACAATAAAACACCGCTAAAGACGGTATGGCCGGATTGCAAAGTAAGTTTTTGTCACTAACTGGGTCCAGGTCAATAGGTCAAATAATACAGCATAAATTGAAAGGTTTTGTCAGAGGCAACCTACATGTATAAAATAAAGTTTCTACTGCATACAGTTCCATAGATTTTGCTTAAACCAGAAACTTTAACCAAAATCCTTAACTAGGTCAAAGTCCAAGGTCAAGGTCACTAGGTCAAATGTTACGGCATAAATTGAAAGGTCTTGTCATGGGAAAGCTTCGTGTATAATATAAAGTTTCTACTGCATATAGTTCCTTAGATTTTGCCTCAACCAGAAACTTTAACCAAAATCTTCAACTAGGTCAAAGTCCAAGGTCAAGGTCACTAGGTCAAATGTTACGGCATAAATTGAAAGGTCTTGGCATGGGCAAGCTTCATGTATAATATAAAGTTTCTACTGCATATAGTTCCTTAGATTTTGCCTCAACCAGAAACTTTAACCAAAATCTTTAACTAGGTCAAAGTCAAAGGTCAAGGTCACTAGGTCAAATGTTACGGCATAAATTGAAAGATCTTGTCATGGGCAAGCTTCATGTATAATATAAAGTTTCTACTGCATATAGTTCCTTAGATTTTGCCTCAACCAGAAACTTTAACCAAAATGTTGACAGCAGACGGACGGACGGACAGACGGACAGACAGACAGACGGACGGACATCGTCGATCTATAGACCGGAATTGCTTTGCAATCCGGCCAAAAATGTATCATTGAAGCATCTATACAATATTGACATTCATAAAAAAAAATTCGAAAAATGATGTAGCATCTTGTTTCTGAAGTTACCACTATACTTTGTGCATATTTAACTTTGATATACAGCTAGTTTACAAGAGACTGGGTCCAAATTTCATGTAGGTTCTACAAATATATTGAATCAAATAAAAAGTTATTGGAGTGCTGGTGCAGCTGGTGCAAGGCTGTTTACATTCTATTTGTGATAATTTAAAATAAGATCGCTGGTTTTACATTTGACGGATATTCAGATAAAACTCGCATGTAATCAATAGAAATTTGGACTTTTTAAAAGCATGAATTCCTATAAGAATAATTTCTCACCTTGTCTTTTCTTAAGAGTGGGGGATTGAAAATTATGATAATCGGCAACTTCTTCCTTGCCATGGTATTGACCAAGCTTGGAATCTTCGTTGACAGTTGATAATTCATTCCTACTAATTTTGTTGATGGTTTTTCGGGCAGAGAAAAGATTCTCCAATGCCTCTTTCTGTGTATCATCATTCCTGACATTACTCTTCTGAATGGAGTCAAATCTTTGAAAAACAAATCTCTTCAATGAAGATATCTCAATTGCCTGTTCGTCAATCACTTTCTGTTGCTCGGCTAGCTTTATTTCGTATGATCTGTTAATCAGAATGAAAACATTATAGAATGCGTAAGAAGTGGAGGTAGGATAGAAATGCCAACCTTATCTGCAACTATGTATAGGTTAGAAGGTAATTTTAAGTTTATATATAAATAAATTTTATGTGCAAAAAAATCATCAAAACCCCATCAAAATTTCAAAAAAATAAGTAAAGAAGATCATAAATTTGTTGAGATATTTAATAAAAAAAAATAGTTCAAAAATGAGCATTACAAAGTCAAAAAATACGTAAAAAACGACCTACTTTAGCCTGTTATGGCGCCATCTACTAAAGGATCCTGACGAAAAACAACATCACTTGTTGGGGACCATAATTGCTTCATTCCTACCAATGAGATAAAGAAGATTTCAACCAAGTTTCATTAACACACCTTCAATGTTTCTGGAGAAGATTTCCAATACTGTAAGTATAAAAATAACGCCCCCTTTCCTTTTTTACATAAGAAGAAAGTTCATAAAAATCAAAATCCCCCCAAAAATCCATTGAAAAATTAAAAATCAATATTAAATCATTGAATGACTTAACTATGACAAACATGCAGAAATGAGAGTACACACCATCACATTTATAGAGTTATCCAAAGGCACAGTTCAAAAATATGCATTTCTGACTAAGTATAAGACTCGTCAAATATTAGGCTTTGGACTGGAACTAAAAACATCAACACTTGTTGTGATATCCTTTTAGATCCTCCTGAAGCCTTCTGTTTGTCGATATATGTCTTGGTTCTGAAGAAGAAATTTGTTAAAGGAAGGTACTCTCTGTGAACTTCTTTTGTCTGTGATGGCGCCACCTGTACATGGATCCGGACAAAAAAGCACCAACACTTGTAGGTGACCAAAAGTATTTCATTCCTACTAAGTTTCATTAAAGTCCCTTCAGTGGTTCCGGGGAAGAAGTCGAAAATATGAAAAGTTGACGACGAACGGACACCGGACGCCACGCTTTGACAATAGATTACTTGATCTTCGCTCAGGTGAACTAAAAAGATCAAGAAAATATAAAAACATGTCATTGTGCGACCGAAGACGACTTACAACAACATAAAAAATGTAACAATTATTGATTTTACAATATTTAAAGAATACGATTTATATTTATCATGTTAATGCAATTGTAACTTTTTAAGGAACTTATATAGATTTATAATTCTAAGGAAGTTTTGAAAACTTAAAAGCCATCAATTTCAATCATATCACCAGCGTAAAGTCTTTCATCTTCTCCACGCTCTACACCACCATTCCACACCAAAAGCTCAAAAAACAGACAAGCCAATATAATTCGCAACATCTGTCTTTCAAAAAATGGGAACAGGAGATACAAATACTTTGTCATAAAGCGGGAGGATACTTATTTCGTGAAGGAACGCTCTGATTCAAGCAAAAAGTATACCGATGACGATATCATCCGCTTGCTTGAGTTTTTGATTGACAATATTTCTGTGCTTTATTGAAGAACCGTAAAAGCAGCAAATAGTTGACATCCAAGGCCATGGACTACATGAAATACATGAACGAGAGATCAATTAAACAACCGAGAAAGAGCGTCAGATCCGCTTCATACTTGGACATACTTAGAACTATCTTTCGACGCAAACGGCCATTTGAACACCTCACTGTGTGACAAGCGTGACGATTTTAGCTTTCACATAGCTAACGTCCCTTTCATGATTAGCAACATTCCGTCTTTTTCTGCATATGACGTTTTTGTTTCTCAGCTAATACGGTACCCCAGGGTATGTTCCAAATATAAAGATTTCATCGTAAGAGACAGACGGTTTGGAATTAAGCTAATTGTTCAGGGTTATCTCTTCATCATCATTGAGGAAGTTCTTCGGTCGTCACGGGGATACTTTTTATTATAAAAGCACATCAGATTCCTCTTTTCAGAATAATCAGGGATATTCTAGATTGCAATTTAATGGCTGTCATCATTACCAAACAAGACATATATGTATTTATCTGATATTTACATCAATATGCAGACGTACATCGAGACAATCACCGAACTTGACAAGTTTTCAAAGAGTTGTTGCGACGGGTGTTGCATGCAAACAGGAGACCCTTACTCTCCCGGGCACCTGGACTCACTTCGGAATGTTATTCATCCTGAGGTTCGCAACTGTTCCAATGAAAATTCTAATAATTGACCCTTCCGAACGCGGGAAAAATTTGAGAAATGCCATGACGTCACAATGCAATTTCGATGTTTGACCGAGGTTCGAAGCTTGTTTGTCCGAGGTAAACACTTGGTAAAAGCATTGTGACGTCACGAAATTTTGCATTTTTTCCCGCAATCGGAAGGGTCAATTTGCCTTACTTTCTCGACTTTAAGACTGAATAACTGATAGGTTCTTCTTTAATATTCATTTAGATCATCAATATTTTATATTGGCTCTGAGTTTGGCATGAGAGCTCTGTTTGGAGTAGAAAAAAACTAATTCGAAAAACCAGGTGAAAGTCATGGGACAGGTTGTTCGACCTCTTATCTACTAGTCTAGTTTTCTTCACTGAATCTGTCACGATTAAAGGACTAAAGAGGGGCTATCCACTGTGCTACCTTGACCGATATTCAAGTAGTCTGATAAAATGAGCCAAAATTCACCAAATTTGAAATGAACTAGTACAATAGAAACCAAACTAGGCCTTGATTCTGGTTTTTTTAAATTTGTTCTATATACAACCATAATTCCTTATATCCCCTAGTTTTAGTGTTTACGCACTGCATTGAAATATATTCTAAATTTCCAATAATCAAATACGACCTAAATTTCTAAACTAAGGGATATCTCCCTCATTGCATAGCTCTGTCCTTAGCTGGGTTTCAGCATAATTTTTCGGTCATGTTTAGAATTAAGCTCCTTAAAAATGCGTCTACCCCCCTACGATTTTTCGGTCATATTTTTTACTTAAATAAGCTTCTGAATAAACCCTACACAAAATTTGGAGCCGCTCATTTTGGCAAGAAATTAAAAGTCTGTATTTTAGATGGCGCCAGGAAAATTCACTGGTTTTATTTAAACTGTTTGACATGAAGTACTACTGACGAGGATTCAATATCCGAAACACCTGTCTAGTACAATAAAATTGGTACTATAGAACATATATCTATAGAGAAAATATTCTACACAGAACCTTTTTATCATGTTTATGTAGAAAAAATCCCTATTAATAGATGATGATACGGAAGTGATCCAACTCTATACCTTCCCAAAGAAAATTTCAAACCACTGCACAAGAAAGGAGGGGATCTCCAACAACATTAGGTTGCAGCACCCACAGCAAAATCCCAAAACACCCATGCAAAAAACAGAGAACAGACACCCACAGAAAGAGACGCAAAGGGGACAAGGAACATCAACTCACACCATAAAGGAGTAAGTTTAATACGAGGCGACCTTAAAAATGCCAAAATGAAATGATCAAAGAAGGGTGAATAGAGATCCTGCCTGGAAGACACTACAACAAAGTCAATTTAGAGAACGAAATGGAATTAAAACACTTCAAACATCGGGTCACGGGCAATTGTATTACCAACTCCACACTGCAACACGAAATAAGTGTAGATATAAAAGAAAGGAGGGGATCTCCAACAACACTAGGTTGCAGCACCCACAGCAAAATTAAGACACGTGTTTCGGATATTTAAAAATCCTCATCAGTGATGCTTCCATCCAAAAAGATTTTTAGACACTGTCAAATTCATTTTAGTAGCGCCCTCTAGTTATATCTCTTTTAAATTAAATTTGTGCAATTTGCAGAGAGTGCGCGGCTCTAAATGTCTTGTAGGGTCGATTCAGTAGCATGTCTAACTGAAATCTATGTTCAAAATAGCAATAGAGTGATGGTGCTATGATGTTAACCTCCTTTATTTATTCCCTCATTTATAATGAAATATTTTTATTTGTAGAAACAGTCTTAAAAGACTGATTAATTCGTCCCTGTGGCCAAGAAATATGATATTTAATAGCAGAGTTGGATTAATTCTTAATTTCTATTATTTCTTCTTATACTACTTTATCTGCACCCTGATTTACAAAATTCTTTACGAACTTTTTCATGAAATTCCATAACGACTGTACCCATATTTTTTTTTAATCAACTTACATGTAAATTCCCAAACTTATTTTCTCAAAATTTTCTTTCGTGTAGAGATGATAACAGAAAACACAATATAATCTAAATTTGAATGTTTTCAAACTGATGACAAAAGTTTCAAAATTTCCTAAAATTATAAGAAATTTGTTTTGATGAAATTGGTCATAAAAGTTTGAAAACAATTGTAAGAGAATGAGTTCGATATTTTATACTTACTTCTGTCTTTCTAGAATATCCTGAATCTGTTGTTGTAACTCGGAAATTGCATCATACTTATTTACGGAACCTTGTACATAATTTTGTGTAAAATGTACGAAAATAGAAATGAACACAATTCTCAATTTAAATGCCATTGTACTTGTATGAAATGAACGTGTGTGATCAGTGAGTCTTACGTGCTATATATGTTCGTTCTTATATTGGGTCTTGGTTAAAGAAAAGATAACAAGAGGCCAAGTAAATACTTATGGTGGCATACTTCTGCAAAATATTTTAGTACAGATTATGTTAACATGCAAGATAATTATATTGACATGCAATTAAGATAACTATGTCGAGATGCAAGATAATTATGTCGACATGCAAGATCATAATGTGAACATGCATGCAAGATCATTTTGTTCACATGCAAGATAATTAAGATGCATGTTGACATAATAAGTTGCATGTCGACATAAATAAGTTGCATGTTGACATACTTAACTTGCATGTTGACACAGTCTGAAGAATAATATCTCGCATGTAGGTGGCAGAAATATGCCACCATATCTTTCTTTTCCGACGTTAAATCCTGACGATAGAGCCCATATATTTCTTGCAGCTATCTTTTTAGAATACCCTCCCTCCTTCTTTCCCCTCAAAGGAAATCCAATGAAATTAAGAAAATCTGATAACTTTTAACGACTTTCAATATGTCTGATGGTCAACACAATGATAATAATCACAAGAATTGTGAAAGCATGCAGGATGAATGCTTTATTATTCAGAAAAATGGAAAAATAACAATAAATCAAATATGGAAATAGAACATTTTGTAGAAATGGAGATAGAACAATATTGCACGCAACCTCCATGGTCATGTGATCAAATCTTACTCATTGATTGGACATTAGGGACATACAACATTATTGCACTAAAAACAGAGCATTTTTTCAGATTGCATAAGTGAAACCCGTGAATATCTTTTAATAGAAAATTGGAATTCAATCTTTATTACGGGAAGAGATGGAACAGTTGCTGGAGATGCCGATGGTATGTTTATCTCATTTTTATCAAAAATGGAGATAGAACACTTTCGCACTCAATGCGCGAAATCTATTCATCTATTTACATTCGTTTTCTAAGAACCTTACTTGAATTGCTATTCTATTTGCTCTTTGTCGTAGGGAACTCGTAAACTCGAAAAAAGGTTCCCTGCGAGGGGTTTGACAGTAAGGGTTTTGAGTATTTTTCCCTGACTTTGTCGCCATAGCACCTTCTATATAGACATAACCTCAGACAGGGCATGTATTTTATATATTATTTTCATTTTCGTGAGTGAACTTCGACTGCGGGTGTGGCTAGCCAAAAAGGGGATGCTTACTCCTCGCGGGCACCTGATCCCATCTCTAGCTTGCTAGGGGTTCGTCGATGCTCAAGTTTGTACTATATTGTGATTGCTGTTGAGATTATCGTCAGGATCTTCTTTAACTCATTTAACTATTTATTGTTATTCTAATCGTCTTGTTTACTCGCAATTAAGACTAGTTGCCAAACTGCAATTTGGGGGACCCAAACAATTGGTACGCAAAAAATATGTGTTTGCGTGAAAGTGATGTCTCTACTTTGATAGTTCAAAGTTCAAGTTCAAGTTCAAATAATATATTATAGTGTCACATGTTATAAAAACATTATTATGATTACAAGTATAAAATTCAACTAAAATATTTATAACATCCAGCCTATAAGACTTATGAGACACTTGTCATTATATACAATAAAATCATAAATAACAATTTAAAAGGTCATTAAAATTTGCGTTAAGTAATATACAAAAATCATTCTGAACACTCTTAAAATTTATCATGTAATATTGTATTTTTCCTAGTTTGACCAGTGACTTTCAAAATATATAGAGAATTATTTTAAATGTATAACATAAATGAACAAATGACCTTGACTTTCTGTTGTTTTATGATAAGTTTGCATTACGCCACACAGAATAATTTACATTTCTTTCAAATACATGTATTCAAAATACAAATGACAACTTATTATTTAAGCAGTATATTTAGCATTAACCCAAAAATATCTTTCTACGATTAAACATAAGATATAGCGTCTTTGCAACATCATGTTGTAAACTGATATGATTCATCATGCCAGGGGATGTGGCGCACAATATGTAGGTGAGACATGCCAACCTTTAAAATCTCGTTTTAGGAACCATTCTTATAAGATCAGAACCTCACGTCAACAAAAAGACAGAAACTTTCTTTATAATCACTTTGTTAAGTATAATCATTCTATTTCGGATATCACCATTACCCCAGTTCAGACTTTTCAAAAACGTAAAAATGAAAGTAAGACCGAAATTAAAAAACGCCGACTACACGCTGAACTTTCCTGGATCACCAAACTTCAGACTGCGTACACTCTTGGTTTAAACGATCAAATTTATGGACAAGGAAACATTTCCTCAGCTTCTACCAATATCAACATCTTTTCAATTCGCTCAAACACTAAGAGGAAATACAGGTCGCACGGTAAAAGACGAAACAGACAAAAAAGAAAACGATCCAGAATATACCGCTCTCTCAACGATCTATAGCACGCAATGGCGGAAAACATGAGCTGTTACATGCTCTGTCGTCAATACCAGTTATGCACTTGAAATCTATCTTGGATGAAGCAGAGGTTGCATTCTTAAGAAACACTGACTGATTCAGACTTAATATCATTGTCTCATTCGCACAGTATAAACTTTATCCTATTGTGAAAAACACCTCACCGAAAAGACGATTCATAAAAATCCCGTTTATTAACAAAGGTTTTGATCTTCTAAACATCTCTAATATTTTTCGGGATCATCGCGTACAAAGTACCATTCCTCAATATTTTGAAAATTTAGAGCCACCTCTTATTTGTTATAAGTACAAGAAACCTATTCGAAACTTTGTTTTTAATTATAATAAAGTTACAACGGATCCTGACATACTTGAATCGTGTCCTGCTTCTTGAGAATGTGCAACTTCTAAATATCTCTACAAACCAGCTGGCCATGTTGTTTCAGGTGACTTTTCAATTATCTAAGACAGACAGCTCCGTGGTCTTCTTAAAAAAGGACCTAAGTATAGAATCCCATCCAAGATAGATTTTGTCAAATGCCGTGAAGTGCTTACGGAAGCCTTAGATAACTATACGAAAAGATGGTGTAAATCAGAAGGAGTCGAACCGCATGCTCTGAATGACTGGAAAAACCTCATTTTGGATATAACGGATATTCGAATAGATAACTTCCATAAAAACCCTCATCTTTTTCAAAATCCACGTTCCAAATCAGAAAGATATTTCAAATCCAAACTAAGTAAATTACATGAAAAATATGTCTTTGTACCAGCTGATAAAGCAGCCAACAACACCATTATCATTTGAAAACGTTACTACATATCAATTTTGATTTCGGAACTTTCGTCTACTAATATATATATCAAAAGCAATGAAAGTGTATCTATCATTTTAGGCAAGCATAACAGTGAACTGTCTTCATTCAATATCTCTATTTCTAAATTGGATCTCCCAACACTATATTGCATACCGAAACTGCACAAGTCTCCTTACAAATTTCGATCTATTGCTAATTCTAGCAACTGCTCCACAACAATTTTGTCTAGAAATCTGACGTCAGCACTTACTGCTATTAAAGAACACATAACTAGATATTGTGAAACGGTTCTAAACAGGAACGATGTAAATTTATTTTGGTCTATTAAGAATTCAGGGGATGTGATTGAAAAAATGAAATCTGGAAATTTCCAAGCCAATACAATTTCTTCATACGACTTCTCTAATATGTACACCACACTTCCTCATGACAAAATTAATGATCGATTATCTAATCTCATTAAATGGTGTTTTGATCGAGAGCGAAAAACTTACATTTGTACATCTGAATCGAAGGGTTTCTTTTCCTCGACAGACTACAAATCATACAAATCATGGACATGTAGTGAACGGTGTAATGCCTTGTCCTTCCTCTTGGACAATATTTATGTTAGATTTGGTGAGGATCTATACAAGCAGGTTGTAGGAATTCCTATGGGTAATAACTGTGCGCCTCTTGTTGCAGATTTATTTTTATACACTTATGAAAAAGAATTTATCCAAAATCTTCAAAAGCAAAGAAAATTTGATGAGCTGAAATGTTTCAATAATACTTCTAGGTATCTGGATGATATTCTAACCATTGACAATCCTGCTTTTGAATTATATAAGAATGAAATTTATCCACAAGAATTAACCCTTAACAAGGCAAACCTTTCAAATACAGAAACACCCTTTTCGGACCTGAATTTCAAAATTGTAAACGGAAAGATTTATACAAGTGTATATGACAAAAGGGATGATTTTTGATTCAACATAGAAAATTTCCCTTGGCTTGACGGTAATGTTCCAAGATTACCGACATACGGCATTTACATATCACAGCTCATCCGGTACGCTAGAGCATGTACTGATATTTTGGATTTTCACAGTAGAAATTTACAAATTACCAAGAAACTTTTAGGTAAAGGTTTCCGCTTTCATAAACTAGTTAAGACTTTCTGGAAATTTTACAAAAATTACAGTCAACTTCTTTTGAAATTCGGATCTATACATGCAACAGAGTACATTACTATGGGTATTACACAACCTGTCTTTTATGGTGATATGATAAACAAAATAAAAAGGATCAAAGGTAGGCAGCATAACCATCAGAAATGCGTCAGAATCATCAAACGCCTTTTATACCGTGGATATGATCCTAATGTCACCAGACGGACACTAGGCTTGGTACTTGACCAATCTACAGTCTTGTACAAGCGCATCCTTGAGACTTGCACTCTGCCTGACTGTGAAAACGGGACTCCATGACGGGCCCTGTCCAAACCTCTTTAAGTCTCAATATACCGTGCGCTTTGAAAATACGTCACTAATGTTACCAGGGTTAACATAGGGGTTACATTATATTGTGTATTTCTGAATTTGAAAAGTGTTAATGTTGTTTATTTCTATTTCAATGTGTAGAGGAGGCCATTCTGCAGTGAAAAAGTTCAATTAGTTGGATTCGAAACTGTACGCTTTGAAATCAGGGTTAGCTCTGTGTCAAATGGGGAATCCCCTTATAAGCCTGTAATGATGAGTTGAAAGTAGCATTCTGTCCATGTGTGGTGATTTTTCTAGAAAATGAATCTAGGGACCTGTTGCAAATGAGACCTTTTTGAAAACTGTAAGATTTTGTCTAAAAGATGAAACTTGTCTTTCTGCTGTAAGAATTCATATAACGAAATCTGATGTAGCTGAAAATGGGTAGGTTTTCATCATTTTTGGTGATTTTTCATGGTTAGATTGGCACTCGTTGTATACAATCCCAACACTACAGGAAGCATGTAGCTGATATGTTAATGTATATTTAAATTCTGCTACATACTAACTTTCAATTAAATCAAAAATTATTTGTGACAATTGGTTGCCATGGCAACAGAATTTAAAAATTAAAAATCTGCCCCTCACAGATGAGTTTTCATTCATTTGTTGGTATATTGAGACCTTAGAGAAGACAGGGCCCCGACCACCTGTCCTCTCTGAATGTCAGTCGGACTCCTCGGGTGATTACATACATAAGCTCGCTACAGCCGGCAGAGCACGGACTGTATTACGCATGCCCTCTTTTTATATCCATTTACATATTCATCTGTGTCTCTGGGGCCTCTGCGTTTCGCGGTCTTGTTTGTGTGATGTCATCTTACAGTGAGGAGGTTGTTTTACACCACAATTGTACGTTCTTCGAGACATCTGGGTAATTGGAGAAGTGAAAGGGTTGTGCGCACGTAATCCAGGATAACCACACCATTTGCTACTTGCGTGACAGATGGCCGTCCAAAGTCGGCACCGGTTACCCATTGGTCTCGTCGGTTTATGTGTAGTCTTTTATTTTTGATGTTTACATGTCGTGTGTCTCTTTTCCGTCTCGTGCTGTACTCGTCTTTTGTGTTTTTGCATCGGGTGTTTTGGTGTTTTACTGTTGATGCTGCAACGGGGTCTTGTTGGAGATCTCCTCCCTTCTTTTTATCAAAAAACATAATTTATCTTTATCTGATAAGTGTTCAAAACTTTCATATATATTAATAGCTTTAGAATACGATTCAAATCTAATATCTGAATAAAGATCACATTGAAGCAGAAAGTGTTTTTCATCCTCATCTTCATTTTTATCACAAAATTTACATAATCTTTGATCTAACGGGATAATAGGCTTGACATATCTACATGTTTCAATTGCTAATGGAAGTGAGCCACTTCTAAAGTTTGCATAAATTTTTCTATATAAACGACTATTTACCAATTTTGCATAAGGGCTTGTACTCAAGAAAGATTTGTATTCCCTAAATGTTCTTAATTTGTTTCCATTTTCTAAATTCTTATCATTATACAATTGATTATACCACTCTAAACAGTCCTTTTCATAAATAACTTCATTAATTAAACCCATTTTCAATTTTGTACTACAGTTTCTGTGAATGATATCCTGGATATTCAAGTCAGCAACCCTTTTTAATACAGTGGAGTCCCATGATCTCTGGAGATTCAATGACGCTGCATGAATTTTTGATAATCCGGCGGATGCCACTGTTGCATCATTGGGCATTTTTAAGAAAAAGTGATTTTCAAAGAAAAACAGTTGCAAATTGAAAAAACACAATTACTTTGTCCATGCTGTAGCTAGGACAACATATTTGGTATCAAAAGAACGACAATACCATTGCCTTTAAATCTTAAGCTCAGTTTATCAATAAGGTGGGAAAAACTATGGATTTTCGATGAAAATTCATTGAAAATTGGGAAATATCATATCTTTATAAATTACAATTGGGAAAATATCATATCTTTATAAAATAACAATTTTGGAAACAAACGCACTATAAATTTATTGCCTTTCGTTTTAAATATCCGATTAGCAATTTGCAAGTACGTAAATGTGGAAAAGAATGAATTTTGAATGAAAAAATCGCTGAAAATTGGGATATTGCAATGCTTTTTTTTATTGCTGTAGTAAGAAGAGCGTTTGCGGTACAGCAAGAACAATGCTTTTATTGATTTTAATTCAGAATTCAACTCAAGCAAATGGAATCTTCTTATTTTGGTTTGGGTTTTTTAGCTCACCTAAGCCAAAGGCTCAAGTGAGCTATTGTCATAGTGTGGCGTCCGGCGTCCGTCGTCCGTCGTCCGTCGTCCGTCCGTCCGTCCGTCGTAAACTTTTAACATTTTCAACTTCTTCTCAAGAACGGCTGAAGGGATTTTGATGAAACTTGGTATGCATGAAGTACTAAAGGTCCTCTACCAAGTTTGTTCATTTCGGCTCGATCCCTTCAGGGGTGGATCCAGGGCGGGGTCAAATAGGCCCCGGAGGGTACCCCTCTTCAAAAATCTTCTTCTCCAGTTCCACTGAATGGATTGAAAAACTAATTGTATCTATGTGATCTAGAAGGATGTATGATTCAAGTTTGTTCATTTCGTTAAAATCCGACAACTAATTTTTGACGCGTTTTGACGTCTTTTCGGACTTAGTCAGAAATGCACATTTTTGCACTTTTTCTTTAAATAACTCAATAAGTGTATGATTTTACACACTCATTTACTACATATTTATCATATTTAACTTACTTAATGCTTTGATATGTATTTTATGCTTAAATTTTATTTTTTTGATTTTTTATGATTTTTTTTCTTATGTAAAAAGGAAGGGGGGGTGATTTTCATACATTTTCTGCTTCTTTTCTATAACCACTCTTCAGATTGTCATGACAATTTGTAGGTATGAGGTACTCATGCATGGTACCCTACAAGTGAAAGAATTTTGTCCAGATATCCACTTTTGGATTTTTAAGGAATATTTTTTAAGATTGTACATAGGTATAATGTATGTTTTCTTACCAAAAAAGAAAAGAAATTCTCAAATCGCACCGGGTTATACACATTGATACTACTTTTGAATGAAGAAATTTTATTTGAATCACAAAAAAAAAATGCCGTAAAGATTAAAAGTACACAACTTTTTTAATATTTTTTCAAAGCCATGCACCTGGTTCCGGACCGGAATTATTCGAATTTTATGATCTGAGGACCCATTTTCACACGTATTCTTCCACACATGTAGATGTCTCACACACTTTAAAACTATATTCAAAATTTTATTTCATTTATCTAGTAAACAATCACGGGAAGACAATTGAAGATAAACATTGTGTGTATTTTCCACCAATTGTTGAAAATAATAAGAAAATAATCGGAACTATTTGACAGGACAATGACCTAGATATGCATTAATTCATCTTCGTCCCCAAGGCGCATCGTATTCCGCTAGGCGCTTCATTGCAATACAAACCGCAAAGCAGTACTGCGATATATTTCAGGAGATACAGTGCAAACGGAATAGATTTTTATACTTGGAACACTTTCATAATCTGTATCTGTATCTGTATGGGTACGTTGAATTACCAATACTGGCTTGTGATCAACGGAATGAGAGAGCGCATAAACTTACTAAATCGCGCTTCAGGCTGAATCTAAAGCCTTCCACAGTCCTTGACAGCACTTGATGGTTATCCAGTTCGTTCCACTCTGTGACTGTACCTGTACGTATGAAGAATGAGTTCTTCCTGATGACGGAATTACATGTAGGTATGTTAAAGCAGCGAGTATGGTTTGAGCTATGAACAACGTTCATAATGGTTATCATTCATGTACTTGGAACACTTGCATATACTTGTTATCATGTATAAAGTTTGCTCGAATTTCCTCTGTCTTAGACTCTCTTAGATGAAGTAATTTACGGACTGATTTCTTGAAGAAACGTCTAATGAGTAATCTCTTCCTCTGGATTTTGAGAATGCATAGGACATTTAATATCTGAAATTCTTGAAAATAAATAATTCCGTTCAGAGTTCCTGAAATCTTCCAATGAAATGTTGGACCACAGAAGCTGTTGTTTTAATAGAGAAAATAAATTATTATTCACAACCTTAAGCCACTGTGTTCGTCATCTTGTATGTATAATATTTCTAAGAGGAACACAGAGGCCTGAGGTTGTGAATAATAAAACATTTTCTCTCATAAAACGACAGGATCCTGTGTTAAGACATTTGGGAATTTTTATCTGTTCAAATAATAGATACATAATGAGTTTTTATCAGACCAAATAACTTCTTGTCGGCAAATCCAATGCAACCGATACATTTCATGAACTCTCTCTGCTAACAACTTGCCCGTGTAACAGACCTATGATGAGGTAAAACAATTAGTTAACAGTAAATAACGATGTCGTAGGTCTGCTAGTTGGACAAGCTTAACAATTTCATGGGCCTTTTAATTTGTTTCAAACTGCGAAACCTTAGAGAAACCACTTGAGTTGTTGAACAGCGTATGCTGAAATGCGACGCTCCTTCTCGCCTGTTGAAATATGCATAGGCAAGAAGCGTCGCATTTCAGCATATTTACTTAAAATTATTTGTTCAAGTGGCTTCACTGGGTCATGAGGTTTGATACAACATACACTGCTTTTTTGGAAAACAAACAAACTGGCACAATTTCTGCACAACTCACTTGAATTGATGAATATTGGATCAAAACGATTTTAACTGTACGTTTCATGTATTTGAGATGAAATCAATACTATTCAAAAGCATAATTCATAGATTTCAGTGAATAAAGGCAAACCCGAAAAATCTTAGTTTTTTATGCCCCTGGAATAAAAGATTCGGGAGCATAAAGTTTTTGGCCTGTCCGTCTGTCTGTTTGTCTGTCTGTTTTCCAAAAAACTTTAACATTGGGCATAACTTTTGAATGGAAGCTGGTGATAGAGGTTTCATATTTCACATGTGTATTTACCAAAATTTTTGACCTCATGACCATAACCTTGACCTTTCACGTACTTCTCAAAAACTTTAACATTGGGCATAACTATTGAATGGTTATAGTGATAGGGCTTTCATATTGTACATGTGTATTCCTTGTGACAAGATCTTTCCATTGATACCAATATTACGCTGACCCTGACCTCTCACATACTTAACAGAAAATGGTGTTTATACTAACAAAGATGCCGCCGGGGGCATTCTCGTTTCACAAACACAGGCTTTATAATTTCTGGCATGCTAGCTATCAATAATGAAAGGTTTTGTGTTCAATTTTAAATAAACTTAATTTGTGAAATCATTTCATTGTTTTATTCTTTTTCTGCTGCACATTTATGTGGAATTTTACAATATGATTTTATTTTTGATGTTGCATAATTGAACTATACTAGCTGGGCATATGACGTTGGACCACTTTATCCGTTTTTTTTTTCAAATCAGTAAAAAAGTTATTGTTTTGAAATGTGACTATTTTTTTCTTTTTTGTACCTTTAAAGGTTGTCTGAAAAAAAAACACTTCTCTGCATCCGGCAAAAATCTTTTTAGAAAGGTTGTGGGCTAAAATCCTGGTACTGGCACTATCAGTATTCAATGTCAGTATGTCAGTTAGAGCGTGCATGGGTATCAGGTGAGCGTTGTGCCCCCTGGGGCTCTTGTTTCTTTTCTTTTTTTTTTTTTTTCTTCTTTTTTTTTCTTTTTTTTTTTCTTTTTTTTTTTTTTCTTTTTTTTTTGCTGAAAAAGGTTTTAAATCGTGAAAATACAATCGGTTTAAAGAAATTCTAGGACAACAATTTTGCCTATTGATAAATTTAGATTTACACTCTCTTATTACCCTTTCGCTAAGCAACATATTTTTTTCTAATCTAGATATATCATTCCAAATAGTATAAACGTCCTAGCATCATCTTACAATATCACGCAACATTGATGTCGTGTTTGCTGTTCCCTGTCCGTTTTGTGTCGCTTGCTGTGTGTGTCTTTTCTGTGTTTTTACTTGAAGTGTTTTGATGTGTTGATGTTGGTGCTACAACCCAGTTTTGTTGGAGATCACCTCCTTTTTATTGCCTTGTCGTTTCATCAACATGCAATTGTTATACTAGACTGCAACTACTTCTAACAAAGAACCCTTCCTATATGGTTGATCAAAATGCCTCCTTTGCATTGTACTCTGGCAATTCCCTACTCTAAATTATATAAAACTTTTACAGAATTAAAGAACTTTGAGCACGGAATTTGTCATATCTGTTGGTTACACAACTCAGATTTCACGTGCAAATGCAACAAATCAAAAGGTGATCAGATAGAGGCATAAACGCGATTGGCAAAATATTATCACAATAGGTCTCAAGATTTTTTAAAAAATTTTAATTCTTTCAGCAGATCCAGGTTTGATTGAACTGCATCTTAAGAATGTTTCCTTATGCATGGCTAGAATAGGTTGCTTTTTCTACATTTTATCGAAATACTTCAATGAACTGTTGGTGGTAATGGTCATTCAAGAGATTAGAACTCTTATAGACCATTTCATTCAATCGTACATTGGACCTGACATTAAATACACTGTCTAGATTCTCTAAACCATAGTTTTTCTTTATGAATATGATCGCTTCAGTCGCCATCTTTTCAATATCTGAATTAACTTCTCTGAAATTTGACACGAAATACCACTTCAAAAGCTTCCCACGGAACAACATTTGTCTCTCCAATACCATCATATGTTGATGATATCCATCATAATGATCGGTTCTCAAATCTACTCTATCAATACCTACATCTTTAGTGACGTCAGAATGATATGTAGAATGAGAGTTCTTAATCAATAAGATGGATATCTAGTTGCTTTCTCGATCAACTGATTGCAAGTACCTGTAATATCAATCAGTTGCTCTTTATTTTCAGAGACGGTAGCTTTCCTGACTGATTCTTTTATGTCATTGTGATGGTAAGTAGGGGTAAATAGACCACTTGCCAAAATCCATAATGGCTGACAAAACTACAAAAATTGTCCGAGGCAGGCAACTTTCGCGCACTTTTTCATTGTTACGTCAGAATAGAATTGCGTCTTTTAACAGTGACGTCATAATGAAAAACAACGCCAAAAGATGTTGACTCGGACATTTTTAGTTTTTAATCAAGATCCAAAAATGTTCTATTGAATATCATTTTTAAATAGTCCTGCATACATCAATCGATCATTCTTGTCGAATGAATAACCTGGACCTTATTTTAAGAACATATTTCGAAGTTGCATAACTGCATGAAGTCATCTTTTCGACAAACATTTTCGTAGGGACTATCGTCTAGTCAATCTAAGGTTGAAGGTGGAACTAATTGCAAAAGAATTGTTACTTCCATTTTTCGTCAGCTTTCATCATGTAGATTATGAGAAAAAAAGTCCGGAAAAATCCGTCCAGGCAAAATGTACTTTTAAGGTGTCGGAAATAATGCAAAACTGGATTGTTACAGACGCGCCGCCTTACTTCGAACGGGAGGCAACTCTGATTACTGTTTTCACATATGCGTACACACGTTCACATAAACGTCGCATTAGATATGAAAAGAAAACAATATTACATTTCATAAAAGAAAACACTTTTATATGTTGAAAAGATGGAACATATATGACGGCCGTCAAGGGAAAACCACCCTTAAGTGAAAAATATGGCAATTTTATTTTTCAACGAATTACGATAGAACATTTCATTCTGAACAAAATGATATATGATGTGTATGTATACGGCATGGATAAATACCATAAATCTTCTTTGAAAACTTTGGCATGACGTTACGCGACGTTTTAGCTAAAAAACTGACGACGTCCAAGTTATGGTACGACGACGTCATACTTCAGTGTGTATATCCGGTACAAATATGTGTATATATCAAAAGAATACAAATATTTCTGTTGATGATATATTGACCTTCTACATGTATGGATGTTTGTTTCAGGAATACCAGAAATCGCATACTTTGATGTAGATCTATACATTGTACTTGGATCTCGCATCATGTCCTCTTGTTATACATGTTATTATTTACGTTGGTCCATTCACAGTTTTTGATACCCGTACTTGGCAATAAAATCAAGATTAGAAGATGTTATTTCGCATAATAAATGTTGAACAACACAAAAATGCTGATTTTTAGCCTCAACAGCGACGATTCGCCGGAATCCCGTATATCTAAGTAACTATGAATTTTTCGGGAAAAGTGATTATCCTCGCCATTATCCTTACATTTACAAGTATTCTATCTTAATAATAATTTGAAATAATTGTAATCTCAACAGTTATATTCGGCCTATATTTATATTTTTTCTATCAATTTCAATTTGTTTCAAAACGAAACTTTCGTCTGATAAAAGACAACCGAACATTTATCAAATGTAACATTTTTTATAGATACATAAGATTTGCATGTTTTATGTCAACATTTTGGAGTTATTTTATTTACTAATCACACGTTTGCACATAGACACTTTTCATTTAACTTGTTGATATATTTTTGCTAGCCCAATTTTTTCTATATACACTATCTGAAATTTCAATCTGTCTACACGTGTCAAAATTTTGCGAAGGGGGGGGGGGGGGGGGGCTGTTAAGATCCTTCCAGTTGTACTGTTCTCCTTACTAGCAATTTCATTTCTCTCTTTTTTTTTTTTTTTTTTTTTTCGTTTGCTACATATTACATGTAACTACTGCACTAAAAATCATTCCAAACAGCGACACTTAGGAATCACTGTTATATAGGATGCGACATCCAAGTGTGACAGACAAACGGGCACAGGAAAAAAAGATCCCAAAGTGTCGCTTTGCTTCGCAGGCGACACAAAAAGAAACCCTGTGATTTCGAGCACATGTAAGAAAAGTCAAATCAAACAAAATCAGAATCTTTCTTTTTTCGATGAGTTTTGTACATAAACGATTATATCCTTGTCATGAGAATTTTTCTTCTCTTTACCTGTTTGAATTGTTGTTCATTTCAACAGTAAACGACACTATAGGATCTAGACTTTTTCCCCAGGATTGGGTTCATCAGGGGAGCAGCGTATGATTTTGAAAAATGATAAAAATAGGATAATCAGTTCGGCTAATTCCAGGGTACTCTGACCTCACAATCCCCTATATCTGCGCTTGAAAATTTATTTTCTTGTTCTTTCTTTTAATATGTCGCTTCCTTTATTAGCACATGAATTCCCTGCTCACATATTAAAGTGAGGTCGCCGTCAAGATGCACGACATTCTGTGTTTGTTTATTTCTGTTCTGAGTCACTTGATTTTTCTGAAAACGTTTTCTCATTCCCTCCATATACGAAAAGTTCAACCTAATTTCAAGGTTATTCTTCTCCATTTATTATTGATTGCAATAATTGCATTTTTATAATATTTTCATACTTCAAAACTAATTCATTTTTTATTTTTTTGAGTGAATAAATAAAAGGATTTGTTGAGAGTTTGTTTTAAGTTGATAGTTTATTCAAATCTTCAATGGTCATATTAGGGGAGGGGCTAGGCGGATTTGCTTGTTTGATCATTATCAGTCGTGAAGTGCACAAGGTCGGAGAAAATCCAAATCAGATATTACATCTTAATTTTATGTCAATTATTAACATGAGAAACGAATTGATATAAGCGATTCTCGCTTGTTTTCTATCTCATCAGTGCATTTACTTACTTTTGTTTTGTACTCAATCACAATGTTTTACTGAATGAATAAAGTTTAAACTAACAT
This sequence comes from Pinctada fucata, assembly GCA_028142955.1. NCBI lineage: Eukaryota > Metazoa > Mollusca > Bivalvia > Pterioida > Pteriidae > Pinctada > Pinctada fucata. The sequence continues at coordinate 27,843,238 of AP027114.1, forward strand.
ACACCCCCGACAAAAATACATAGAAAGGAAGAAGAACGCCATAGATACAAAAATCTCTCTCTGCGAGAATCCAAAGAAGCGTTGGCCACTAACAGATTAACATTCGCACCGTACACAACGTCACATTAGGGGAGTCTGTCATGTGCGGGACATGGTGGAGTCGGTCCCGAAGCGGACGCAAGATAATAATCGGCGAGTATTTCTTCAAAGTTCTCGGATATTATACCATATTTCTCCAAACTTAAAATAGCATAGAGTGTGGTGATTTGTAGATACAGAATTTAATATCCATATGTAAGTCGGTCGTTATTATAGAGGTCGCCACTTGATGTAGCATCACTTTTCACGCAAATTGGAAAAATCAAAACATGTTTTGTAGTAATATAGATACACAGTTAATGAAATTAATCTCTCCCTCTCCCTCTCTCTCATACACTTTCTACATGTGTAATAAAAACAAATACAAGTAGAGCTAATTCACGGATAGGTATTTTATTTCGGGGTCCAACCCGTCAAAAGGGGGCGGGGTTCAACCTTGATGTTAAACCCCCCCCCCCCCTACCCTAGATTCGCGCGTGTAATTTAAAGTATATATATTATAAACCTAAATCTTTTTCAACCGTTTAGTGTAGTCCTTGGTAGCAGATGATGCCTCTTTCCATTCTGAGGACATGATACGGACTTTACGTTTAGATTTTCAATTTCAAGTATTATAATTGTACTGCCATATGGCCTTTATAGGTTCATTTATTTCTCATACTTCTCTTTTTTAATCAAAACGCTAATCTTTTTTCCTTCTGCAAACGAGAGATTAATTTTGTGAAAATTGGTCTTTACTAGATATTTATGAGACTGATAACAAACCACTCACTAAGTATTTAAATTAATGTGAGGTACATACATCTTGCTTATCAACATAAATCGAGGATCAAATATATCCCAGGCCGTTTTGGATCCGCGATTTATAAATGATGTTCAGTACTAGAAGACAAAAAAAAAAGAAGAAGAAATGTGAAAACATACGGTCTTTGCAAAAGCATTTTCAAAATGGTTTTTCCCCTAAACGTGTACGGGTACAGTTCGTTGGTCACGCTGATTGCGGTAAAAAAATGAGAAAAGAAATCCTTATTTTAATATCAATTAACTCATCACTAAATTTTCAGAAAAGGATTTCAAAACGTACTTTTAAAGTCATAAAAGTAAAAGGCTATAACATTCTGTGGATTATGATTTATTGATGACTTTAACGTCCACGTAGTTGAAAAGTTATCGCAACACGTAACGCGAAAAATACGCGAAATTGACGACGTCTTTACAGTCCGATTTCTCTTGTTGACGTCATAGACAGATAAGGGTGGTTTTCGCTTGACGGCCGTCATATGTAAGTGACAAAGGTATAAAATACCAAATAATATTCTGTCTTTGACCGATTTACATGCCCTTTTCTACAATGACCTACACGTAGATCTGTCCATGTGCAGACACATGTACAAGGAAGAACGAACGTACAAACTAAACACTTTTTAAAAAAGAACTTGCAGAAAATATGATATTAAATGTAGATTCAAACATATTTGCTCAATAAATGTGAAATTACGGAAGCGACTGTTATAGAAAATTTTCATGTATGGAGGCCAATTCGTAGCAAAACTCAAAGATATGACATATTTGTTTTCTTCTGGTTCTAAATAGTTATATATGATGACAGAAACGAAATATTTGTTCAAATTCTATGCGTATATCAGTAACTCTCACGTTACACATCATTTACTTTTAAAAATGTGAAGTTTCTCGTCTGTAACGCTCACCTGATACCATCTCTGAACAGTTCAAAACAGCATCTATTCAGTCGGCTATGTACATTTCTTTCTTTATTTCTGTCTATTTCATTATAGATCTACATGTATATTACTTTTTAAATTATACTTAATTTCTTCATATCATTCTTCATTTTCATTTTGTATCCTTTTGTGTGTGTGTGTGGGGGGGGGGGGTCTGAATTTTGTATGTCACCTGTTTTATGGTGTATACCCCTGCTAGACGAATTATAATATTAAAAGACATGAATCCATAGATCTGGGTAAGTCGGCCTGTTGAACACTCGGACCGTCATTGGGCCTCTCTACATATAAGATTAGGATCAATCGGCCCGTACAGATATTTCGAGTGGTACACTCGGACCGTATTGATATGTTCAACAAAGTCAAATTTGAAAGTAAAGCTGAAAGATGTTGTTTTCATGATCATCGTATAAAACATGATTTGAAATGAATAAACAGATAATTTTTATACTGTATGGCGAACTTTATGTAAAGTTTTATGATCGATGCGTGTGTACATGAAGGAATAGAGGGGATCTCTAACTAGACCCTGTTGCTGCACCAACAGCAAAACACTAAACAACCGATGCGAAAACACAAAGACGAGCACTGCGGGATACTAAAAAGAGACACTCGGCACAGAAACATCAAAGAAATAAGACCACACATAAATCAACGAGATCATTGGGTAACCGGTGCCGACTTAGGACGGGCATTTTCTACGCAAGTAGCAATTGGTGTGGTTATCCGGATTAGTTGTGCACATCTTCCACTTTTCCGGTTACCAGAAGGTCTCGAAGAACGCACAATTAGAGTGTAAAACAACCTCATCACTGTTAAATGACCACTCAAACAAGACAGCACAGTACATTTGTATTCTTTCAAATAACTTTATACAATACAAATAAAATATGCTTTTGTCCGGGTTGTCCTTGTAACTGGACGAGTAGACAAATGTTTACGGTCCGAGTGGACAGATTACGGGTCTGATATTCCACGGTCTGAATGTTCCACGGTCTGAGTGTTCCACTATCTGAGTGTTCAAGGCCCTTTATTTTCAAATTCAGCATAACGTATTTTTGAAATGATAGTGATAGTTGATGCATTTACATTGAGTAATACAAATTATAGAAGATGAATTCCGTTGGCGTGGCTTATAAAATTTTTACCTCGGAGAAAAATTGGAATTCTCGACAATATTTGGAGTTGGCTTTTGGAAAGAGAGAGAGGGGGAGGGGGCTTGACGTCTTTTCTTATTCGGTCAGGCGAGGGAGAACAAACAATTTCATTTTAAGCTGGCGTCAGACTGCTTTCTAATGTTTATGAAATGAGGACGATACTCTTCCAATCTTTGAAAATCATTTTCTATACTTTGTATTTGTGGTACCAGTTCATTTTTCTATCTCCAAGATTAATACCCACGTCGACATTCACGAACTCTCATATACTTGGCATATTTATAAGTTACAAGTTTTTTTATCCCGTTTTATACGTATTTAGGTTCTTGGGAAACACACATATATCTTTTTTGGCCTGATCAATGTTCCATTCTTCAAATTTTGCAAATAAGGTTTTGTTGAAAAAATTCTGACTCAAAATAATGATTAGACACGGACCTACTCAGCCTTGCGTTAGTACACCCTTGTTTGCCCAACTTTTATGATCTTTTTTAAAAACTCTTTGATTCACGTTTGGTATGGCTATGAGAGTATACTTTTCTTTTGAAACAAGTTGATTCTGGACGAACGTTTTTAAACACAAGTAATACCTGAGTTACCCAAATTCCTTTGAAATAGCTGACTTGTCCCAATAACTTTTTTTTTTTTCAAAAATCGGATACCTTTACTTAAAAAAAGATTTCTTTATACATGTACAGTATTATCTTTAAGTATAAATACAATGCCTATTTTCATTGAGCTAAGAATTTTGCTTTCATCTTATTGACTATTAGAAACTAGACAAATCAGTCTATTTCAAGAAAAGACTTTTATTAAGAAAACTATATCGATTTCTCAAAAAAACAGTTATTTTCTAAGAAAAACTCAAAATTGTTTGACCCGAAAACACAATATTGAAATTATTTCAATTTGAAATTCGATCCAGACTTTTTGTATGTTACTAGTATACAGGGTATTGACAGCAACATTTTCAGACATTAAATGATTCTTTGTAATAGGTTCCAGGTTCACCAATTAAAATGAACTTTGTTTACTTATCAAAATTCCTGAATTTTCTAAGAAAAACATACTTTATTACCCAAAAAACACATATTTATGATGAATTTTTATTTGAAACTTGGACTATGCCAAAGAGCATTCCAGACAACGTTAAACCACAGTGATTTACATCAGAAATATTGTCGCTGGAATAAATGAGAGATTGTTTCCACTTTTCAGTGATTTTCATGAAATTTTTCTTTGTTTTTACAAAAAAGCACTTTTACCTGGATATTTTGCTCCGGACTTTTTGTATACAGCAACATTTTTACACATTTAGTTATTCTTTTACAGTTTGTTCCAGCAGCTTCACCAGTCTAAATCAAACTATGTAGATTTCTCAAAATGGTTGAATTCTGTGTGAAAAACCTACTTTTTGACCCAAAAAACCACATATTTATCATGAGTTTTTATTTGAAATTTGGACTATGCGAAAGAGCATTCCAGACAATATTAAACAACATTGATTTACAGCAGAAATATTGTCGCTGGAATAGATGAGGGATTGTTTCCAGTTTTCGGTGATTTTCATTAAATTTTTATTTGTTTTACAAAAAAAGTACTTTTGCATTGGTATTTTGCTCCGGACTTTTTGTATGTTATACAGGATATATACAGCAACATTTTTACACTTTTAGTTATAATAATTCTCTTTCAGTTAGTTTCAGGTTCATCAGTTTAAATCAAACTCTGTAGATTTCTCGAAATTCTTGAATTTTGTACGAAAAACCTACTTTTTGACCCAAAACCACAATTTTTAAAGTGAATTTTCATATAAAATTTGTACTACGCGAAAGAGCCTTCCAGACAATACTAAAACACATTGATTCACAGCAGAAATACTGTCGCTGGAATAAATGAGGGATTGTTTCCAGTTTTAGGCGATATTCATTAAATTTTTCTTTATTTTACAAAAAAAGCACTTTTGCTTGGGTATTTTGCTCCGGACTTTTTGTATGTTATACAGGACATATACACCAACATTATTACACATTTAGTGATTCTTTTACAGTTAATTCCAGGTTCACCAAATTAAATCAAACTCATAAGATTTCTCAAATTTCTTGATTTTTCTACAAAAAAACCTTCATTTTGGCCCAAAAAAAGCATTTTTTAAAATGAATTTTTATGTGAAATTTGGACTATGCAAAAGAGTGTTCCAGACAACGTTAAACCACATTTATCTATAGCAGAAATATTGTCGCTGGAATAAATGAGGAATTGGTTCCAGTTTTCGGCGATTTTTATTAAATTTTTCTTTGTTTTACACAAAAAAAGCACTTTTGCCTGGGTATTTTGCTCCGGACTTTTTGTATGTTATACAGGACATATACAGCAACATTATTACACATTTAGTGATTCTTTTGCAATTTGTTCCAGGTTGACCAATTTTAATGCCTAGATTGACTAGACTACTAGAACAACGTCACGACGAATCAGGTCTTTAAGATTCACTTCAAGAATTGATAACATTACTACACAACCCTGGCAGAAATCATCTATTGTATCATAGACAGTAGCCGCTTCCTTTTAAACGATGCCTCTATTCCCCCCCCCCCTTGTCTTTCAATAGCTTGCTACAAGACTCCATGTACCAGTTAATTGTTTTAAAAAAATGTTGACTTGAATACACAAATCTCTGTTCTAGATTTTCCAACTTTTAAACCTTCAAAACTCAAAGTTTTCTCCTCATTAGTCTTCTCCCACTTTGTTTATGAGCAATTTGCTTAATATGAATTCTGAATAAAAGACAATAAAAAAAACAAAACAAAAAAACAAATCTTTCTTTTGGTTCCATAATTGTTGTAACTCGTATAGTTTGAAAAGGTTCATTGCATTTTGCAATTTGTCAGCGATTTTTGATCCAAAAGTAATTGTTTTTCCCAATTTTTCGTACCAGCAAATTGCGAATCTGATTTCGGTATAATTCAAAACAAAAGGATATAAATGTTTATTTAGCTACAGTATGAAAAAAGATATTGTATTTTTCCAATTTTCAACGGTTTTTCATCGAAAATCCATAGTATACCAAATTTATTTACGAGTAAATTGGTAAATTGAGCTTGAGACTTAAAGACAATTAAATTGTCGTTCTTTTGGTACCAATTTTGTTGATCTAGCTGCAGAATGGAAAAAAATAATTGATTTTTTTTCTATTTTCAATGGTTTTTCTTCGAAAAATTTCACTTTTACCCCAAAATTTCGAAATGCCCAAGGATAACAGAATGGCATCCGCCGGATTATCAAAGTAGAGTATTGACAACACTTTCATGCATTTTGTGCGTAACAAATTTTTGGGTTTCATGAATGGCACCTAGACATGTCATAAACATTCTTAGAACATATCTTAGTACATACCTTATATCTTAAGTGATATCATTTAAAATGTAATTGATATCTAAGCGATATCTAAAACGATATCAAAGTGACTTCTGACTTCTAAGTTATATCTAAAGTGATATATCTCTGATGATATCTTAATATTTACATTACTAGTAGATTCCCCATGTTAAACGCCCATTAGGCAACTAGAATTATATTCCAATAACTTGAGTTGCTCACGTGCAAGTTTTGCATGTAGGGAGAATTTACCAACGTTCAAATACATTTGACACTAAAACAGGCAAAATATGCGAAGTGCATGCAAATAAAAATGACCGATATTTAGAATAAATGTAAATATAAGTAATGACTGTGTTACTTTTGGTGTTCATGGGTGTATAATTCTGGTTGGACACGTGAAAATTTTCTGAGAATCGCTTCGCGATTCACGGAATTTGCACGTGTCCAACCAGAATTATACACCCATGAACACCAAAAGTAAGACAGTCATTTCTTAAGTGAATTAGATTAGATTAAATTCAAATTCGGGGGCACATTATCTAAAACACGCATCTTTTGATAAAACAGAGATATTGTGCTTTGACTCATTTATGATGAAAAACACATATAAATACACATATAAATACACATATAAGAAATTCATCTAAGTGATCTGTTCTTTGGAAAAATACAAAATGTATTGTTTCTTCGTCTAAAACCTCCACAGGACGACCGTAACTGCAAAGCTGGAAGGCTGTAACTTCAAGCAGTATTTACGGCCATTCTTAGGCATTTTTCTCGCAGATACAAAATGTAGCTATATCTTGGTCAACTTTTCGCTTAAGATCGATTTCTTTTTAAAACATATATGATTTGTAATTAACGCAGACAATGACTGAAAGACAACATTGACACAGAAGAATTTGTTGGTTTTTTGGAACGCCATCGCTGTCTTATGATGAGATATTTCAATATATTGGATGGTTTAATCAATATATGCGGTGGTAAGTACATTATATGCGGTGGTAAGTACATTATATGCGGTGCTAAGTATATTATATGGAGTGCTTAGTACATTATACGCGGTGTTAAGAACATTATATGGGGTGGTACGTACATTATATGCGGTGCTTAGAACATTATATGCGGTGATAAGTACATTACTTGCGGTGCTAAGAACATTATATGCGGTGGTAAGTACATTATATGCTGTGCTTAGAACATTATATGCGGTGGTAAGTACATTATATGGAGTGCTAAGTACATTATATGGAGTGCTTAGTACATTATATGCGGTGTTAAAAACATTATATGGGGTGGTACGTACATTATATGGGGTGCTAAGTACATTATATGCGGTGCTTAGTACATTATATGGGGTGGTATGTCCATTACATGAGGTGGTTAGTACATTATATGCGGTGCTAAGTACATTATATGCAGTGCTTAGTACATTATATGCGGTGCTTAGAACATTATATGGGGTGGTGAGTACATTATATGCGGTGCTTAGATCGTTATGTGGTGATTTCGTTATGATAAACATTCTGATGACCAAGATTAAACATTTTTGAGACTCGCGATCGGTTTATCATTAACCCAAAAGGACACATAAACACAAAAGGATTCAACATGTTTCCCAGCTCTATCACGGGGGGGGGGATGGAAGAAAAGACCGGTATTTGGATCAAAATAAGCATTTTTACACAGAAAACATTGGAAAACGGAAACGCTTTTGTAGACAACTTTACAATGCCACATTCACCAAAGGTGTATATTTTCTGGACAAGCGGGGTTCTGAAGCGAGGGGAGAAACAATGTCCACAGGCAAAAACGAAAAAAAAAGGGGGATGGATATAACTATTTTAAAATTTATCTCTAGAGCGATATTAAAAGTAGGTTATAATTGCAATCTTTTACTTTTTATATCATGGAACAATCTATGCATAGTTTGTTCCGATCAAATATTTAACCGTTTGGAAGGAAATAAATTTGTCTATATCTGCACCGTGTGTATTTCGCGCCAGAAAGCTACATAAGTGGCCGAGAAGAAAGAAATACAACCGGTTTTTTTTTCAGTTTCTGGATTTCAGAGATTGCCGATTACATTGATATTCTTAAAACAGGGTGACGTGAAAATTCTATATCATTATTTTTTTTTTATTCTTATTATTAGAATAAAAAGAAAATAATGATTTGGAATTTTCACGTCACCAATTCTATATCATGATTTTTTTTTATTCTAATCATTAGAATAAAAAAAATAATGATATAGAATTTTCACGTCACCCTGTTTTTTTTTTCTCTCTCTCTCTTAGACCACGTAAATTGAATATCACAAGCTAAAATAAAAATTATAATTTATATACTACTAACGTAGTGTTACAGAATTAATCTACTCTTTACTTATATCACATAATTTTTCTGTACTATACAAAGCTCTTCTAAAAAGTACATGCATATACAATACAAGATACTTTATTACCAATTTGGGCCCAGTTAAAGGCATACACATGCATTACATGTGTAAAAGTGTCCAAAAATATACGGAAACAATGCCTATTGATATCATGGTGCCTCTCACTTTAAAAGAAGCAAGAACTTTGTAAAAAAAAAGTGAAAAATAAATAAATTGAATTACCGACCAGGATCGTACTCACGTCGTTAGAGGCAGCAGTCGTGCGTCTTCACCACTATGCCACCGAACCGTTGCATGGGAGAGATGAAATTGTAGAATACATTTCACTGATTGCCAAAGATTTAATCTTTTCACTTTTTTGATTAAAATACAATGAAATATACCTCAATTAAACAATATAGTATTTATTTTTATCTTCTTAGATAAATATTGTGTTAAAGGCCACAAAAACGTAAAAACGGTTGCCTTAACGTAGCTGCGATCCGAGTCTCCGAAATGTTTAATCTTGGTCATAAGAATGTTTATCATAACGAAATCACCACATAACGAACTTAGCACCGCATATAATGTACTCACCACCCCATATAATGTTCTTAGCACCGCATATAATGTACTTAGCACTGCATATAATGTATTAAGCACCGCATATAATGTACTAACCACCCCATGTAATGAACATACCACCCCATATAATGTACTTAGCACCGAATATAATGTACTAACCACCCCATGTAATGAACAAACCACCCCATATAATGTATCTAACACCGCATATAATGTACTTAGCACCGCATATAATGTAATAACCACTCCATATTATGTACTTACCACCGCATATAATGTTCTTAGCACCTCATATAATGTACTTAGCACCGCATATAATGTATTTACCACTCCATATAATGAACTCACCACCGCATATGATGTTCTTAGCACCTCATATAATGTACCTAGCACCGCATATAATGTACTAACCACCACATATATTGTACTTACCACCGCATATAATGTACTTACCACCGCATATAATGTACTTACCACCGCATATAATGTACTTACCACCGCATATAATGTACTTACCACCGCATATATTGATTATACCATACCATATATTGAAATATCTCATCATAAGACAGCGATGGCGTTCCATAATATGGTTTTTGATACTGACACACTGAGATGATGTTCATTTGGTTACGTTCATCCGCTTATCGGTGACAATAAATCTGAAAAGAATCCTTACATATTTTCATACTAGAGTCATAATTTCAGACAATATTCTTGAGGAAGAAGACTAACATAGTGTATTCAATCTTCCGAAATTAACATGATTAAGCGGGAAGACAATGTGAATCTTTTATATGCAGAAACTGATTTTTTTACTCAAATTTGATGGCCATTTTAGTAAATTAGCTTCAGGACAAGTGTACTGAAAAGAACTGGCAGATTTTAACCAAAACAAGGCAGGTTGATATGGTGATTTACAAATAGTTTATACTATTCGTATCGCCCTATTGAATGGTATTTTCCATATCAAACGAAGCTCAAGGCCAATGAAAAGGATACAGGAAAGGGCCCTTCGTTTTGTTTTATACGATTATCAGTCATCTATGTATTACTCAATCTTCTTTGTGTTACAGCTGATGGCTAATTAAAGAAGTAAATAAGACTTTTTATAAATAGTTTCCAACTAATATCCAAGATCTTTTACACTTCTTAAAATCACAACCTTATGATGCAAGCATATTGGCAACATGTTAACACCACCAAGTATCATGGCTTTATAAACCCCGTTTCGATATGAGTATGAACACTCCCCCCCCCCCCCCCCCCTCCACCCCCACCCCCCCCCCCTCCCGGACCGGAACAGTCTTCCGAATGAAATCCGTAAGGGGGTCCGTAAGGGGAATTGTGGGGTTGTTCTAGACCTTGGAAGGTCCCATATGCAGTAACTGTTGTCCAGCTTGCAAAGAAATGTTTAAGCTACCATGGTTACATATATATGTAGTGTTTTTGTGCTTTTTCAGGTTACCACTCAGGGGTATATAACTTAGTAATTTAAGTTATCATTAGCTATTCCTTTTTACGCTTGTTTTATAAAATATGTTGATACATGTAGTCTCTTTTAGTTCTTTTTTTAACTTACATGTATGATTGTCTTTTTTTCTGCTTTGTCGCTGTTTGCACGCTTTTTTAAGTCTGTTGCTGGTTTTATGTATTTGTTTGTCGAAGTACAATGTACAAGCTCTGACTGAGCTTATATATTTGTAGTTGCAATATTTGACCCAAAAAGAAGATTCTGTTTCTATATCTTTCAACATAGATATAGAACTTTGCAAATTGGATTAATTTTCCATGTCCGATTCATGGATTTATGTAAGCTTAAAGTCGGAAAACATGAATGGACCTTTAAGTGTCGGCACTACCTTAGGGCATTATGTCAATAGACATTACATCAGAAAAAAAAACCAATGACCTTTGACCGGCGAAATTATGAAACGAATGTGACGTGTACATGCACCGACTTGATTGATAGTGTGTCTTAATTGATATCTGTTTAATTATTTACTTATTTGTTTATTTTTCAATTTTTCTATATTCATCTTTACATGTTTTTAATAATTTTCACATAAAAGAATCTCAACGGTTTGTGGACAATTGCCGAAAATAAACACTCAAGTCATGTATCAACAAATAATTGTGGATAAAAGTGAAATAAAGAGAGAGAAAGAAAACGAACAAAAAAAAAAAAAAAAAAAAAAAAAAATAAGAATACTAAAACTTTTGTTTTGACTCGAGTCAACAAAATAACAAAGTCCATATAGACCACATGTAGACGGAGCCTACGAGAGTAACTGAGTTACAATTTCATATAGTTGTTTTAAAAATATACAAAAAATCACTAAAACTTTTCAAATAAATTGCAGCCTAGATCCTATATTCTATTGATTGTTTTACAAAACCAAATGGACATTGACCTTTAAAAAAGTCTTAAAAAGCTTGTGTAAAGTGTTTACGTGATCAAATCTCTCGCAAGAGTTTTCGTTCTTAGGTAATCCACGAGGTGGCGGTAAATGTGAGGAAATCCTAATGGATCAGTCCATTCGAATTAAGGGATGTATTTTTAAACCACACGTTTTTAAATATCATTCGTTAACTGTTCAGAAAAAGCAAAGTAATTTTAGTTAAACAATTACAATTTTAATTCATATTGTACACCTTTAGTATGAAATGACCAGATTAATCAATATTTGTCATTTCGTAACAACCTTGCGCAACCCTAATATGGACTCGACCAGGCAACCCCTATATTGTGACGTCAGGTATCTGTCCTTTTCATACTTGAGCATTTCGTCAGAGGAGAAAGAGACAGTTGCTGAAGAGAAAAATGTAAGTATTTTCTCTCTTTAACGTTAGATTTGATTCTACTTTGTTTCACTCTTTTCATTTAGGATTTATCTCATATTTTTAATTCATTCAATGTACTAAAAAACTTGTACTTTAGACGCAATTTCAGCTCGCAACACCCCGGACATTTCAAGGACAGTGAACTTCTGAAATAAGCATGGTTACGAAACGTGTCAATTCCGCGATTTTTAAGATGATCTATACTTTTTGATTAGCAGAAAAGAAAAAATGATTTCTCATTGACGATTGTTTTTATTAAGAAATTGGCAATGAAGGTTAATTTGAGTATGGTTGCGATAACTTCAAGAAACAGAAGAAATTCGGTCGAAATCGTTTACCGGCTTCAAAGATATGATAGCAATAGTTCTCAAACTTTTAGAGAGCCAGAGAAACGATTTCTATACCCTTATTCATATAGTTCGTGTAAGTACAAAGACACGATCTACATCCAAAAGATCTAGAAAATCATTGGGTGGGGGTGGGGGGGTGTTCAAGCCGAGGCTATGGTTTTGAAAAAAAATATGTTTATAAGCAAAGATGGGGGGGGGGGGGGGATTTCTACGACGAATACTATTCTCACATTGACAGAAAATAGTTTTTTATGGGAAGTTTTCAATGTGAAGTTTTTAAGCCTTTTTCACATAACTGCGTTACTAGCATTTTGTGGACGGCAAGTACCGACTCTCGTTACGTCACAGTTAAAAATTGATTGTCCTTGACGTCATATTGCGGGAAAAGTACTCATTTTGCCGTCCAAAACAACTGTTCCTCAGTTATGTGAAAAGGGCTTATTGTGTCCTTGTAGACTAAATAATCCAGTCTCTCCGCTGCCACTAAAAGAGACTGAATCCCACCACATTTGTTATAGAACTGTAGAAAACACGAGACTACCCCCTCCTGGGATCGAACTCGCAACCTTCAGATGTTAAGTCCGACGCTCTACCGAGTGAGCCAAAGAGACGTCCCACTGGCCCTGTCTAGTACGAGCGCCAGTTTAATACACTACTCTCCCCTTTTAATTTTGGGCCTCCCTGCCCCTCTTCGACAACCCTCCTACCCACCACCTCTCTGTGGGATTTACGTTGGGTGCCATTGTAGAAAACACGAGACTACCCCCTCCTGGGATCGAACTCGCAACCTTCAGATGTTAAGACCGACGCTCTACCGAGTGAGCCAAAGAGACGTCCTACTGGCCCAGTCTAGTACAAGCGCCAGTTTACTACAGAACGAAGTCTGATGACATATCAGAACGAAGGATACATTTGTACAAAATATCACGTGATCAACTTTCTTTATCCTTCGTTCTGATTGGTCGGTTCTCCGAACTCTTGCTTTGCCGGATTAGTTTGGTAGGGAGTCAAAAATTGGCCAAAAATGCAGTAACGAAGCGAGAAAAAAACGTGAAGTAGGTAGAGATCAGGGATGCAAATAAGCACTCGCCAATGCGACTAAAAATTCAGTGTAGACTACCAAAAATGTTTTTCTGATCGCCCACTTGGCGACTGTAAAATTTCTGATCATAATTGTTTTCTTGTTTCCTAGTCGCCATAACTCACGTTGTGAAACAAAAACTCATGGGTATTTGACACATTTTCGGTTCGCTTTCTCATGGAAAATGAAATGATCTCCCTTATTCCCTTGTAAAGAAGCATCCTCTTTTTAGATCAGTATACCAAAACCTCATCTAACGTTTTCAATGTCACTGTCTGGAGACGTAATATTTTTATATTTATTTTATAACTGGATTTACCTGCATTCACTGATTTATTTAAAAGTGCTTGAGATGACCGAAATCAAAACCCTACTTCGATATTCAAAGTAAAGAAACATCTAAAATCGTAAGTGAACGCGGAAAAACTACTCAAACTGATTTGATGAAAGAATCGTGTTGGAGGATACATTTAGAGAGCGCTGACCTCAAACTACTGACCATCTGCAATTATCGTTCAAAGTCGTCAAATGAACGGTCCATAAAGATCAACATGTACACCAGTCTCTCTCTCATTCTTGGCGTTAATTTCATACTCAGTACACGTGTTCCTGTACGATGGCCATGACTTGATACGGGGAAGAAGAGAAGGGGGGGGGACTTAAATTTAAGAATATGAATTTAGATACAACGTTTTGAAGTGGGCTAATTGTTTTTGATGTGGGCGCCTAAATTTTTTGACTTGGGAGCCCACTTGGCCCCTGAAAATTTCAACGAATTTTCATCCCTGGAGATAGTTAGATAAATGTTTTATTTAGTCCCCTCAACAAGAAAATTAATATTTCAGACCATCAAATGGATAAATTGTTGGGCAAGAGTTTCGTCCGACTTTGTTCTGTAACAACCATAGTGGGGTTCAGTCTCTTTTAGCAGCAGCGGAGAGACTGGATTATTTAGTCTAGTGTCCTCGCTGATGTTTAACATTGAGTCTATGGAGAATGTCAGTTGTGTTGCGCTAAAATTACATGTTGTAATAAAGAAAAATCCCCGTCTGAAACTAATTTCTTTCACTATGTGAGTTAGATCTAGAGAGTCATTTGACTAGTTGACAGATCTCAGGAAGGTAACAGAGTGGTATTTGAGGGTCAGCTATTTAACTTACACCGTTAGTTACGAGAATTTATATACATGTACCCTTACCGGTATATAAATTATAATCATAATATGTGCCGACAAATAGGGGTGTTACAATACATCTGACTATCGATGTATTGCAATAGTGATGTTCTTGATAAAACACATTGATAGCAAGTTTAAGCAGCAATAGCTATTGACAATAGTAGGCTGAACTATCAATTTTTTTCGATGCTCAGAAAATAGGCAAATCAAATCAAATAACATGGACAAAATAACATTTATTTAGAGCTGGACATGTCAACAATTCAACATTAGCTCTTTTGAGAAACTAACCGACTAGACTTATTAGGGATTAACCAGGTTAAAACTCTTCAATCTTTTTTACCAGCAGGTGATCTTTGATTACTTATGTTTCCCAATTTTGTCAGACCCTGGACCCAAAGTAGATTACACTGAAATATCGCTGCTGGCTGGGGAAAGGTACCAAACGAGCTTATATGAGCTTGATATACCTCAGTCTCAATATTTTCTGTTTTGAAAAATCAAAACAATTTACAAATCGCATTAGTTCCTAATAAAATTATCACGCCTCGTACCAATTTCAGCCAATGACATCGCAGTATTACAATCACGTGGTGTCCTACCTTGACGCTGAGGTAGATCATTAAATTTTCAAACCTGAAAAAACACACAGAAAATATTACAAAATGGTTCTCGGTATGATAAATTTTATATAGGGTTTACTCCTGTCATACTTCCTACTCAAAGTAGGTTTGTAAATACATGTATGTAGGGGCTAGCCTCACATCACCATCACCCCCCCCCCCCCCCCCCCCCCCCCAACCCCACTTCCCACAAATTTACACGCCTACATTTTGTACTTTGAGTAGGAAGTATGACAGGAACAAACCCTATAACTAATAGAAGTAATTTTTAAAAAAGAAAGATACCTGAAAAGTGGAAAGTATGGTACTGAGAAAACAATACTTCCATTTTCTTGAATGTATTGGGGGATGTGTTTCTCTAAATCCTGAAAGGTTCCAGGAAGTGTTGCTTACCAGTAAATATTGTGGCTTTAAACTTTGGTATGGTATGTACTTGATAAAATTCTACATGTACATGAGTGCATGAAAATAAAATTCAACCGGTACCATTAGCACTCAGCATGCTGAAGAATAGTGTGCATGTTGTGTTGTAATGTTGTATGTAACTTATTGTAAGTCATCTCCTCCTACATGTAACCTTAAACTTTATAACCACTGTACAATCTTTATCTTTTTCACAGGGCTGATGAAGTACCAGCAGGTAACGCAACAAAGGGAAAGAAAATCTTTGTCCAGAAATGTGCACAGTGCCATACAGTAGAGAAGGGAGGAAAACATAAGACAGGCCCAAATTTAAACGGATTGTTTGGAAGGAAAACTGGGCAAGCATCAGGTTTCGCATACACAGCTGCAAACCAAAATAAAGGTAAATTTACATCAAGGTATTTTTAGCCAAGTTGCAAAACTCCACTTTCAACATGCTCAATTTGATGTGAGATTGCCAAGTCTTGTTAATTAGTTTATAGACAATTATAATTCAGAAGTGAGACCTGTAAGTGCTAGTGCAATTCATACGTCCATTCCTGTTTTGCAACTAGGCGCTTTCATCTTAATGCATGTAGAGCGTATTTGTGATATGATTGTTATGACATTTTTCCTTCCAATTTCATACATGTATTTAATTTTTACAATGGCCATAAAGTAGTTGAGAGAAAAACACAGATTTAAGGTTTAAAAAGAAATTTTAAAAATCATTTTAAAGCAGATCATGCAAATAGTCTTAATTAAATTGTCCATAAAAGGGCTGGGTTGATCCTATGATGGACCGATCCGATATGTGCCGGTATCTCAAGATTAATAGAATCTATCACCCCTTTGTACAGGGACAGGGAAATCCCACCCGAGTATCAAAGATTTGCAGTCCACGACGAGGATTGCTGAGTCATGGATGTTGCAAATCTTTGATACGAGGCTGGGATTTCCTTGTCCCTGTACGAAGGGGTGATTGATTATTTTTATCCCACCCATGTATTTTTACATAATTTATTAATAAACGTTACTTGTTTTTCGTTAAATGTCGCACAATGTGAAGTCAATCACTGCTAAACCTACGTAAATGTCTTTGATGTCAAAATAGGGGGTTCGGGACAAATATCCGGGGATGCGAGACAGAATTGTCTCAGAACAGGTAAATCTGTAGATATCTCTGTCCCGAGTGAGAGAAATCACACTTCCGATTCGATGCGTTTCACAATACTTTAAGTGAAAAGATCTTTAATGAAATTGATCAGATTAACAAATGGAACATTTTAAAATTTGCATATTTGTCATGTTATGATATGATCCCCGCATATTTTAAAGACGTTTTGCATAATCTACAAAAAACCTTGATCTTATTCCGTTTTCGGTCATGCTAACCATATTTTCTGTTTCTATTAAAAAGTATGCAGATTAAAAATTAGGGCTCAAGAAAATTCAAAAATATTTGGATGCTGTCATCAATCCAGCAACGCATGTATCAGTCCTTTGATCGGCAAATGAAATATCGTGATGCATCGATTTATCGGCCCAGCCCTACTCAGGAGTGGACTTCACATTGTAAACTTTTAAATGAAGCACATGTCATACATTTACATCTACATACTTTATTACACTATTTATAATTCCAGGCATCACATGGGGCAAAGATACCCTCTGGGTTTACCTAGAAAATCCAAAGAAGTACATCCCAGGAACAAAAATGGTGTTTGCCGGACTTAAAAAGCCGAAAGAGCGAGCCGATCTTATAGCTTATCTAGAGGAATCCACAGCCAAATGATGATTCTAACTCCTAGGAAATCTATAGAACTTTTATAATGTGATGTTTGGACTATACATGTATTATTAAATTATTTAGGGGTGTGTACATATGTTTCTTTTAACATGTTACAAGATTGCAAGACCTCCATGAGATTTGAACAATTTTATTTGATAATTTAATTTTCTAAAGAGTAAATTTAAAAAGATGATACAAAATTAATAATAATTAAGAATGAATGATAAATTGTCAAGTTGAAAAGGAAAGGTTTTTTTTTACTGAATTAAAATTTTGAAATTGATAATTTGAAATAGTGGATGTGATAGCGAGGTTGTTTAAAAGTAGATTTTAGGATTTTATGACTTGAGAGCTGCAGGCAGATATTGCAAGGTTTCCGATTGTTTTCTGATGTCGAGGATTGCCGTTTATTTTTAACCTCATTATAATTGAAATGCATACAAATGCCATGTCATCATCAGTTTCGTTTTAATAAAAGTGTTTTGAAAATTTAAAGTTTATTTCATTTCATTTATTAGATTAGTTTTGGACATGTACTTCAAAAGAAATGTAGATGTCCATGTAGCTTTGAGAATCAGGTGCAAGTTTTACAAAAATACTTACAAAAAAAATTCAGAATTTTTCGTAACTCTTGATCGCCTAGTGCTTCTTATAAACTAAAAGGCAACTGTTTTGTTTCTGAATTTGTATTTTATGTATGTAGAACTGCTATTAGAAAGGACAACATAATCTAAGGTGAAAAAGATCCCAAATTTAAGCTTTTATTTGATGATGAAATTTATGAAAATTCCTAAAATTTTCATAGTATTTTTGTAAGAAAGGCACCAGATTTGTCTTTCTTACAGCAATGGTACATCAATATATTTTCATGACTGCCATTTTATTGAGTGGCCCTCATATAGTATTGCCTCTGTCTTTCTATTATTAGTGATCCTACCTGGCTGTGAATCCAGAGGGGACTATAGACTATAGGTTTCCTTGTCCTCTGTCTGTCTAAATAGTCTTGTGCGTACTATAATTTTTCACTATACTGTAAATTGCTTTATTTTCGTCAGTACCAATTTTCGTCAATTCGTTAAAAATGACCATTTCGTCAGTACGTAAATTCAACATCCAAGGATCCCTGAAACGTAAATTTGTCTGTTCCAATGCCAACTGCACATTTAGATCCGCCGTCAAATTGTCAAATCCGCCGTATGTTTTTGTTTTCATTGTTTGTTTAACAATTATTGGTAAACAAACTACATGTGTATGAGAGACATGTATATCACCTACCTTGATGTGAAAACATATTATTTACATGTAGTAATTAGAAGTACATTATATGCGACTTTGTGTTCGTATATATGCCATTTGCGTGGAGTAATAACACTATTTAACAATATCTTAAAACTCGGATCCTTCAGCTTCTTCCTCCCTCCTTCATTGTAAAAAGTGTTCCCGGTTTATCTTTAAGTTAACCAGGAGACTGATTCAATTTTCTCAAATTTATTTTTTTTCTCAGGAGTATTTATATTCGTCGGTACGTAAATTCGTCAAGAAAGGCAATGACGAAAATTGGTATCCGACGAATAAAAACCAATTTACATTATCTTCATGGACCTGAATAATGAGGAAGTTCTGTTATGCTCCATAGGTCAAAGGTCATGGGGGTTGAAAAATTTGGTCCAGGTCATAATGTTTCACTGCTTGCGTGGACCTGAATGATATCTAAAGAATTTTCGTCCAAAATCCAAGGATTCGGGTATGTTTATAAATTGACCCAAGGTAGGTCCATTGTACATGTTGGTTGATAAATTTTGTCAGGATTATTATTTTTCTCTACCTGTAAACAGTATGGATCTGAAAAATATTTGAAAGAGTGACATGTTGCAAGGTCCAAGGATTTGTTGTAATCTACATATTATACAGGTCTAAGGTCAAGGTTACTGTACATGTGGATTGTTAAAATCTTGCCTGGGAAAAACTTTTCACTGATTGGATTGATTTCATTATTTTACAGACACAGATTAATGCTCTGGACCAAAGACTATCTAATGAAATTGAACAAAGGTCAAGGTCACAATGCACTTGAATTGTAATACTGATCAAGTTTTAAGTTTAGTTTTGTTTGATGGGTTCTAGGTAGAGTAGCAGGACTGAAATATGTGCATGCCTGTAAAGGACATGTCTTTGGACAACTAAAAGTTTGCTTGTCTTGCCAATATTTGGTCTCCTGGCATTTTCTCTTGATGTTTGATGTATTCATATGATATTTTGCAGACAGATGTGTCATGGTTAGATACAGATCGGGCAAATGTGGGTCCCATCCAAGTACTTCATTTTATCTAAGGAGTTATTTAACCTTGTGACTTCGTCATACTTAGAATGGCAGATTCCTAATATTTACTCCTTTGAGATTTGATCCAAATTTACATGTATATAAGAAGCACACTCAATCATACATGGAGAGAAATGCATAATTTTGAGTATTGGCTGGTGAGATTATTTTACGACGAGTTACTACCCTTTGGCTGAAAAAAGTGAATAGTTACTGCAGAAGAACTTTTTTCGATTAATGAATTTTACAAATAAGGACAAATTGAATCAAAGCATGGAACACGTGAAATTAACACCATGTTAATATTTCATGCCAATGGCATGAAACGTATTGCGATCTCTGTCCATGGAGGGAATCTCCAACAGAACTGCGTTGCAGCACCAAAAGCAAAACACTAAAACGTCCAAATGCTAAAAACAGCGTTTAAGGTATCTTGGCATTGGTAAACTTACTTGAACGTCACTTAACTATAAGCAAACCAAATTGTTGTCATCACTTTATAGTCTTTGGTCATATTTCATTGTTTAGATTGAGGGCCATTGGTTGTTGTATCTACCAGTTGTGTTCCTCTAGGGTCGTTGTTTGTTGTACCAACTGTGTGTTTTCCGCTGTGTTGTTTGTTGTATCATCCGGGTGTGTTCTATTGTGGTTGTTGTTTGTTGTATCCACCGGGTGTGTTACACTATGGTCGTCGTTTGTTGTATCTACCGGATGTGTTCTGCTGTGGTAGTTATTTGTTGTATCTACCAGTTATGTTCCGCTGTGATTGTTGTTTGTTGTATCTACCGGGTGTTTTCCGCTGTGGTATTTCTTTGTTGTATCTACCAGGTATGTTCCGCTGTGGTCGTTGTTTGTTGTATCTACAAAGTGAGTTCTGCTTTGATCGTTGTAGTATCTACCGGGTGTTTCCCGCTGTGATCATTGTTTGTTGTATCTAACGGATGTGTTCCGCTGTGGTCGTTGTTTGTTGTATCTACCGGGTGTGTTCCGCTGTGGTCGTTCTTTGTTGAATCTACCGGGTGTGTTCCGCTGTGATAGTTGCTTGTTGTATCTACTGGGTCTGCTCTGCTGTGTTCTTTCTTGTATCTACCGAATGTGATCGTTGTTTGTTGAATCTACCGGGTGTGTTCCACTGTGATCGTTGCTTGTTGTATCAACTGGGGATGTTCCGCTGTAGTATTTGTTTGTTGTATCTACCGGATGTGTTCTGCTTTTATCGTTGTTTGTGGTATTTAACGAGTGTGTTCCGCTGAGTTTGATACTTTTTGTATCTTTCGGGTGTGTTCCTCTGTGGTCGTTGTTTGTTGTATATACCGAGTGTATTCCGCTGTTGTCATTGTTGTATCTACTTGTTGTTTTCTGCTGTTGCACGTTGTTTGTTGTATCTACCTGGTGTATTCCGCTTTGATCTTTGTTTGTTGTATCGACCGGATGTGTTCCGCTGTGGTCGTTGTTTGTTGTATCTACCGGATGTGTTCCGCTGTAGTCTTTTTTTGTTGATCTACCGGATGTGTTCCGCTGTCGTCATTTTGTAACAGAAATCTCTTCAATGAACGTCTAATTAATGTCATATAGCATCAATCTTGATTTTAGCCTAGGAAACAACAAAGCTTGCAGTGTCATACTGGTGGCAAAACTATATACGAGATCGTGAGTCTGTTTGGAGTACGATAGTCATGGATAATTCCATTGCATTTTTTGTCATTTTAATGGTATGATTCGTTTATTAACATTACCAATATCATTATATCCCATTAGGAATAAGATCATCTTTACATAAATGTATAGGAGGTTAACATCTTAGCACCATCCCTTCAATGCTATTTTGGACATAGATTTTATTTTGTTATGCTACGGAATCAACCCTACAGGAAATTTGAAGCCGCGTTCTCTCTGCAAAGTAAATGCACATATTTAATTTCAGAAAAATTTATTCAGAAGGCGCTAGTGAAATGGATTTTGGCTGTGTCTAAAATCACCTTGGCTGGAAGCACCACTTATGAGAATCTAATGTCTAAAACACGTGTCTGGTGCATAATAAATTGGTTTGATATTTTCTTTGGGAAGGTACATAATTATATAGAGTTGAAACACCTCCGTATCTTTGTAGTCACTCTGTCATTATTTTCTAAGTCTAATGTCAGAATGTAAAACAGCAATAGAAAGTAGAACAGTAAGAAAGACGAAAATATATATCATATGTGGTCTGCAAGCATTTCTTTTAATTTTAAATTCGTAGTGTATAAAAGAAAGGAGGGGATCTCCAACAACACCTAGTTGCAGCATCAACAGCAACCTCCCAAAAACACCCACTGTAAAACACAAAAATGACACGCACAGAAAGAGACGCAGTAGTACAATGAACGTCAAATCACAGAAAAACAAAAAACACAAATGACTACACATAAACCAACGAGACCAATGGGCAAACGGTGCCGACTTAGGACGGCCATCTGCCTCGTCAGTAGCAGACGGTGTGGTTATCCTGGATTACGTGCGCACAACCCTCCCACTATTCCGATTACCCAGAGGTCTCGAAGAACGTACAATTGTGGTGTAAAACAACCTCCTCACTGTCAGATGACCACACACAAACAAGACCGCAAGACGCAGGGGCCCATAAAGTCATAAATGCATGACATTTGTTTGTGTTTAACGTCAATGAATTCCCGTTCTATTTTAGTTGTAGTTATGTTTTCCTTTTTGTCATTGTGCTTCTTGATTACCACATATTTGGCAATATGTCACTGTTCAGATATTGTAAACGCAAAGATCAGATGACTTCGCTGAACATAATTAATACTTCCATGAAAGCTAACATAAAGTTTTCTGTTTTGTGCAAAATGAATATAAAACGGTATACCATTAAGAACATCTTCCCAGCTAACACAGAAATGTTTTTAAAATGTTTTAAAAATATTCTAAAATGGTTTGGAAAATATTTCTTTGAAATGTTTTGAAAACGTGATTTTGTGGAGTTTTAATAACATTTTAAAAACATTTGGAATAAATATTACACTGTAATGTTTAAATGACATTCTTTTTAAATATTGTCGAGAAAACATTTCTAAAACGTGTTTCAAAAACATTTGAAAAACGTTACTTGAAAAGTTTCAATAACATTTTAAAAACTTTTCTAGTAACATTTTGTCAAAATGTTTTTGAAACATTTGACTTATATGTTTAAAGCAAACATTAAGGAAATATTTCACGAAAATGTTTTGAAAACGTGATTTTGTGGAGTTTTAATAACATTTTAAAAACATTTTGAATAAACATTTTATTGCAATGTTTAAGTTACATTCTTCTAAAATGTTTATAGAACTTGTTTCAAAAATATTTTAAAAACATTATTTTGTAAGGTTTCAATAACATTTTAAAAACTTTTCTAGTAACATTTTGTCAAAATGTTTCTGAAACATTTGACTTATATGTTTTAAGCAAACATTTAGGAAATGTTTCACGAAAATGTTTTGAAAACGTGATTTTGTGGAGTTTTAATAACATTTTAATAACATTTTGAATAAACATTTTATTGCAATGTTTAAGTGACATTCTTCTGAAATGTTTATAGAACTTATTTCAAAAATATTTTAAAAACATTATTTTGTAAGGTTTCAAAAACATTTTAAAAACTTTTCTTGTAACATTTTGTCAAAATGTTTTTGAAACATTTGACTTATATGTTTTAAGCAAACATTTAGGAAATGTTTCACGGAAATGTTTTGGAAACGTGATTTTGTGGAGTTTTAATAGCATTTTAAAAACATTTTGAATAAACATTTTATTGCAACGTTAAATTGACATTTTTCTGAAATGTTTCTAGAACTTGTTTTAAAATTATTTTAAAAACGTTATTTTGTAAGGTTTCAATAACATTTCAAAAACTTCATTTGAAACATTTTGTCAAAATGTTTTTGTAATATTTAGCTTATATGATTTAAGCAAACATTTAGGAAATGTTTCTCAAAAATGTTTTGTAAAGATGATTTTGTGGAGGTTTAATAACATGTTAAAAACATTTTGAATAAACATTATATTGCAATGTTTAAGTGACATTCTTCTGAAATGTTTCTAGAACTTGTTTCAAAAATATCTTTAAAACGTTATTTTTTAGGGTTTCAGTAGCATTTCAAAAATTTCTTTTGAAACATTTTGTCAAAATGTTTTTGTAACATTTAGCTAACATGTTTAAAGCAAACATTAAGAAAATGTTTCACAAAAATGTTTTGAAAACTTGATTTTGTGGAGTTTTAATAACATTTTGAATAAGCATTATATTGCAATGTTTCAGTCACATTTCATTATAACGTTTTTGAGGAAACATTTCTAAAACGTGTTTGAAAAAAAAATTTGAAAAACATTTTTTGAAATGTTTCAGTATTATTAAAAAATTTTCTTGTAACATTTTTTTTCAAAATGTGTTTATAACATTTAACTCATATGTTTTAAGCAAATATTAAGGAAATGTTTAATGCTTTCGAAGAAACATTTTTTAAACGTGTTTAAAAAATATTTAAAAAAGAAAAAGAAAACAACATTATTTTGTAAGGTCTCAACAGCATTTCAAAGACTTTTCTTATAACATTTAGTCAAAATCTTTTTGTAAAATCTAACTTAAATGTTTGAAGCAAATATTTGGAAATGTTTTATAAAAATGTATTGAAAACTTGATTTTGTGGAGTTTGATAACAGTTTTAAAACATCGTGAATAAACATTATATTTTGTTTCATTTAGTTAAAATGTTTCTGTTACATATTTATATAACATATATACTTCAATATTGACGATTTCAACCACTAGGTTGGTATTTGGCTACCTGTACTGCACTGAAAGATATTCTAAATTACCTGTCGTTAGATTAGACCTAAATTTTTAAAATTAAGAGGTAAGTCCCTCATCACGTAGCCATGTCCTTAACTGGGATTTCTGCATAATTTTTACGGTTAGGTTTAGATTTTAAAAGCTCCTTAAATTGTGCCTACCCTCCAACGGTTTTTGGCCTTATTATTATTTAAGCACGCTTCTGAAAACACCCTACACAAAAGTTGGAGCCGCTCATTTTTGACAAGAGGAAGTTAAAAGTATATATTGTAGACGGCGCCAGAAAATCCACTTTGGCTTTATTTAAACTCTGTGACATAAAGTACCACTGACGAGGATTGAATAACCGAAACACGTGTCTAGTACATTAAAATTAGTACTATAGAACATATATTTCAATATTTACAGTGACATTCTTTTCTTATGTTTTCGAGGAAACATTTCTAAAACGTGTTTGAAAAATATTTTAAAAACACATTTGGTGAGGTTTCAATAAGATTTCAAATCCTTTTATCGAAACACTTTTGTAACATTATTATTGTCTTTAGCAATCATTTTAGAAGTGTTTCTCAAAAAAGTTTGAAAACATCATTTTGAATTTACATTATAATGCAATGTTTAATGAGAGTCCTCTCAAATGTTTCTGTAAAAACATTTCTGAAAAATATTTAATATTCATAACATTTTCAAATTGTTTTCTGAAACATTTTGTCATAATAATTTTAAACATTTGACTTATATGTCTTAGGGAACATTAAGGATCTATTCTGGGTCAGTGGAGCTTGAAGAAACCATATCGAAATAGAAATATGTTTTAGAAATATTCATGAGATGTAATAGATTTATGTTTAAGTATTAATATTCTAAATATTCTTCAAAAACTCAGGTGAGCTAAAAAGACAAAACATGTTAAATTTGGAAACATTTGAAAAGGTTTATCAAAATGTTTTTGAAGAATGTTTTAAAACATCTATAACATCTTAACATTGATACGAAATGATAGATTCATATTTCGACATGGTGTCTTCAAGCTCCACTGATCCAGAACTTATTTGCATTGTGCCCTAAGACATTTAAGTCAAATGTTTCAAAACATTTTGACAAAAGTTTCAGAAAAACACTTTTAAAACGTTATTGAAACCTTACAAATAATATTTTTACTAAGTATTTTTAAAAACGTTTCAGAAATGTTTCCCCAGAAACATTTGAGAAGAATGTCATTAAAACATTGCATTATGATGTTAGTTCAAAATGTTAATAAAACAAAATTATGTTTTCAAAACGTTTTTCCATAAACATTTCTAAAATGATTGCTAAAGACAATAATAATGTTACAAAAACATTTTGACGAAGTGTTTCAATTTAAGATTTTGAAATGTTATTGAAACCTCACCAAAATAATGTTTTTAAAATATTTTTCAAACATCTTATAGAAATGTTTCCTCGAAAACGCTAGAATAGAACGTCACTGAAATATTGCAATTGTCAATAATGAAATATGTTCTATAGTTCCAATTTGATTGTACTTAATATGTGTGTTCGGATATTAAATCCTCTCCAGTAGTACTTAATCGACCCTAAGGAAATTTTGAGCCGCGCACCCTCTGTAAAGCACATACACAAATTTAAATTTAAAAATAGCACTAAAGGACGCTGCAGATATCAATTTAGGCTGCTCCTGCAAAATTACTGCGTCTGGAAGCATCACTGATGAGAATTTAATGTTCGAAACACGTGTCTGGTTCATAAAAATGGTTTAAATGTTCTTCAAGAAGGTATAGAGTTGGAACACTTCCGCATTATTAATGTCAAAGAGGTTGAAAAAAGCCAAAGTGGATTTTCCTGGCGCCGTCTACAATATATACTGTTAATTTCCTCTTGCTCCAAATTTTGTGTCGGATGCTTTCAGAATCTTTAACTTCTTCAAATTCATTAGCATCATTTAAGTGCATATAAATTGTCAGCATGGACCAGAAACGCACGTTTCGGGTATTTAACCCTCGTTAGTGATCCTCAATCTAAACAGTGTAAAATGGCCAACATCTGTGAAAATTATGTCCTAAATATACCGAAAGACGTAGCAAGATGGCTTGGATATGATGCTACAAGACCCAGGTTTTTAGAAATTTTAGAAATTTTGTAAGCAGAAATTTTCAAATGCGTTTGAAGAAACGACCTACCGAAATTGACCGAACGTGGCTACATGTGCCTTAGGGAACTCCTATTTCACCAGCAGTGACACTCGACAAGCGTATTGAAGTGACAAATATGGCCAGACAAAAATCGTTGGCGGGTAGGCGAAAGGAGCTTTTAAAATCTAAATATGACCGTACAAAGTATGCTGAAATCCCAGCTAAAGACAGAGCTATGCAATGAGGGTGATATTTCTTAGTTTTAAGATTTAGGTCTAACTGGATGACAGTAAATTTAGAATATAATTCAATGCAGTACGTAAACACAATAACTAGGCGAGTGATACACTCGGGTCTAACAATCCACCAGCAGTGATACCAACCTAATGGTTGAAATTGTCAATATTGAAATATATATGTTATATTAATATGTTATAAAAACATGACTAAATGTAACAAGAATATAAGTTTATTCAAAATGATCTAAGAATGTTATCAAAATTCCACAAAATCACATTTTCAAAACATTTTCGTGAAACATTTCCTAAATATTTGCTTCAAACATATAAGTTAAATGATACTAAAACATTTTGACAAAATATAACTAGAAAAGTTTTTGAAATGATATTGAAACCTTACAAAATAATGTTTTTAAAATATTTTTCAAACACGTTTTAGTAATGTCTCCCCGAATGCAATAAAAATATTGCTGAAACATTGCAATATAATGTTTATTCAAAATGATTTAAGAATGTTATCAAAACTCTACAAAATCACATTTTCAAAACATTTTCGTGAAACGTTTTCTTAATATTTGCTTAAAACATATGAATTAAATGTTACAAACACATTTTGACAAAATGTTTCGAAAGAAAATTTAAAAATGTTATTGAAACCTTACAAAATAATATTTTCAAAATATTTTTCAAACACGTTCTTGAAATGATTCCTCTCAGACAGTATAACAGAATCTCACTGAAACATTTCAATATTATGTTAAAAAATATGTTATTAACAGTCAACAAAATCATATTTTCAAAACATTTTTTGTGAAATATCTCCTAAATATTTGCTTAAAACATATAAACTAACTGTTTCAAAACATTTTGACCAATACGTAAATTTGACTTCGGAGTGGAACCAAAATTAAAATTCAAATTTTTACGCGTTTTTTACGTCTTTTCGGACATAGTCAGAAATGCCCATTTTTGCATTTTCTTTATATATTTCAATATGTGTATGATTTAAGACTCTCATTTACTGCATATTTGGCATATTCCAGTTACTAAATGCTTTTAGCTGTATTTTAGGCTGAAATTTCAACTGATAGAATGTTTATAATTTGTTTTCAAATGTAAAAATAAAGGGGGGATTTTCAGCTTCAAACAATTTTAAAAACACTTACAGAAAGGAAGGGGATCTCTAACAATACCCGGTTGCAACACCAACAGCAAATTACAAAACACACACTGCAAAAACACAAAGCAGACATGCAAAGAAAGAGACGCAAATGGTACAAGGACCGATAAATTACATAGAAACATCAAAGACAAATTAAAATATACATAAACCAACGAGACCAATAGGCAATCTGTGCAGACTGTGCAGGACGGCCATCTGCCACGTCAGTAGCAGACCGTGTAGTTATCCAAATTACGTGCGCACAACCCTCCAACTTTCCCGATTATCCAGAGGTATCGAAGAACGTACAACTGTGGTGAAAAATAATCTCCTCACTGTAAGATGAACATAGAAACAGACAGCATGACGCAGGGGCCAAGAAACACACAGATGGATATGTAAATGGATGTAAAAACAGAATGCGTACGGAATACAGTGCTTTGCCGGCTTTAGCGGGCTAATGCATGTTATCACCTGAGAAATCTGAGATTCAGAGAACAGGTGGTCGGGGCCCTGTCTTCCTTGAAGAGGTTTGGAAAGGGCCTGTCATGGCGTCCACTCGTCACAGTCAGTCAGAGCGCAATTCTTAAGAATGCGCTTGTACAAGGCTGTAGATTTAGTCCATCTGGTAACAGAAGGGTAATATTCACGGTATAAAAAGCGTTTGATTATTCTAACACAATTTCAATGGTCTACCTTCGATTCTTCAACAAGGGGCGCCACCTTAGGCAAAAATAAATCATGGGGGTACCGTGAAGCGAAGCACAAATCTACAAATTCAAAGCATCAGGATGATCTAGAGAGATGTCTAAAAAGTGTTGTTATTTTTTGGTTCCACCTCGAAGTCAAGTTTTTGACAAACTTCCTTTTGTTTTATGTATATTGATATGCTTATAGTAAATGTAGGTGAACGATCGTGGCCCTCTAGGTCATCTTGTTTTGATTATATACATATCATCAGTAAGATAGTATGGGTAATTGTCATTACTTTAAATCAGGACGTAAGAAGACAAATAACATAAAGTCGAAAAATAAAAATTTAACGTGTGAATATATTATTTTTCAACAATGTTTTAGGAAGATCCTGAAAATGTTGATCAAAATGTGTTTTCAGAATAAATGAGAAACCTTAAACAGCATCAACTCTCAAAGATTCTCAAAAACCCTCATTCAATTTCAAGTAAGTTTATTCGCAAAAATATGAAATGAAACATGATAAGGAAAATACAAAGTACACACACATACGCCGGAAGGTAAATCATATAAACAAAATCTAAACTTATACGTCTGTTTCTACATCACAATTCAAATGCTAATCAACAAAAATGTTGACATCTGTAGGCCTCCGTATAAAGGATATATCAAGATGATTCGATGTCCTTAAATGTTTATTATGCTGGACTTCAAATGTCATAATTCAAACGGTCCATTATATATAACTTGTAGAGGGTGGCAGGACAAGACATCAGAGGACAAGAGATCACACTTTGGTCACCTATAACAATATTGATTAATACTAAATACTAATTTAAAAAAAAATGAGTGTTCGTATATCACATACGTACTTATTTCATTATGCATGTAAATTGTTATCTATTATAGAAATAACTCCAGAAATATCAAATATTGTATATATTCATTCATGAAGTGATCAAAGTAATATAAAACAATAAAAATGCAAACATAGTAATTATGCATGTAACTCACCGTTATGGACGTACAAAAAGAGCTTATATCTTAAAACTGCTCATTTTGGCTTTTCACACGGGGCTCCGATATCCTTACAGGACTCTCGTATCCACACAAAACTAATTAATTTACTTCCACACAAGAATATACCTGAATAACTACATATCGAAATCAACACATGTGCAACGTAGGCTATCCCGAACCGGTCTACACTCAGTGCCTATAGCGAGTTATAAACAGAGCTTCACGGACAATGACCACACATTACCTTTACATAGGTGATGATTCTAACAATTAACAATTGTAAAAGTGTTTTCAAATTCAGCATGTTTAATTCGTTTTGATGATATAACATATCACTATCAATATATTTGAAACATTGCATAAATGTAATGACTTCAAATCCAGACTTAGAAAGACAAATTACAAAAAATATTCAAAAAAGTTTTCATAAAGTATGATTCTAGCATTTTGCTACAACGTTTTAATAATATCTTTAAAATGTTATAGATTTAATGTCGACGGAACTTTTGTTCAAAACATTATTCAAAAATTTTAAAGTTTTATAATGTTCTTAAAATGTTTCCAAAGTCAACATGTTTTAATTCTTTTTGATGATATAACATATCACTATTAAGATATTTGAAACATATGCGTAAATGTTATGACTTCCAATCTGGACGTCAGAAGGCAAATTTTAAAAAGTCGTAAAAACGTTTCATAATGTACGATTCTAACATTTTGCTATAATGTTTTAGGAATATCCTTAAAATGTTATAGATTTAATGTTGATGGTACTTCTGTTCGAAATATTATTCTAAAATATTTTTATTATGTTGTAGAAATGTTTCTAAATACAACAGTTTTAAATTCATTTTGATGATATAACATATCACCATTAAGATATTTGAAACATGTGCGTAAATGGTAGAACTTACAATCTGGACGTCAGAAGGCAAATTACAAAAGGTTCTCAAAAAAGTTATATAACGTATGATTCTAACATTTTGCTACAATGTTTTAAGAATATCCTTAAAATGTTACAGATTTAATGTTGAGGATGCTTTTGTTCAAAACATTATTCTAAAATGTTTTTAAAATGTTGTTTAAACGTTTCCAAATTCAACATGTTTAAAATTAAATTCTTTTTGATGATATAACATATCACTATTAAGATATTCCAAATATATGTGTTAATGTTATGACTTCCATTCTAGACAAATTACAAAAACTCGTCAAAAAAGTCATATAACGTACGTATGATTCTAACTTTTTGCTACAACGTTTTAGGAATGTCCTTAAAATGTTATGGATTTAATGTTGATTGTGCGTGTGTTCAAAACATTATTCTAAAATGTTTTTAAAATGCTGTAAAAATGTTTCAAACACAACGATTTTAAATTATTTTTGATGATATAACACTATTAAAATATTTGAAACATAAGCGTAAATTTAATGACTTCCAATCTAGACGTTAGGAGACAAATTACAAAAAGTCATCAAAAAGTTATATAACATATGATTCTAACATTTCGCTACAATATTTTAAGAATATCCTTAAAATGTTATAGATTTAATGTTGATGGTGCTTGTGTTCAAAACATTATTCTAAAATGTTTTTAAAATGTTATAAAAAGTGTTCCAAATTCAACATGTTTGAATTCTTTTTGATGATATAACATATCACTATTAAGATATTTGAAACATATGCGTAAAGGTTATGACTTCCACTCTAGACGTCAGGAGACAAATTACAAAATGTCGACAAAAAAGTTATATAACGTATGATTCTAACAATTTGCTACAACGTTTTAGGAATGTCCTTAAAATGTTATAGATTTAATGATGATTGTGCTTGTGTTCAAAACATTATCTTTAAATGTTTTTAAAAAGTTGTAAAAATGTTTCCGAATACAACAATTTTAAATTAATTTTGATGATATTACATATCACTTTTAAGATATTTCAAATATATGTGTAAATGTTACGACTTCCATTCTAGACACCAGAAGACAAATTACAAAAAATCCACCAAGAAGTTTTATAACGTATGATTCTAACATTTTGTTATAATGTTTTAAGAATATCCTTAAATTGTTTTAGATTTGATGTTGAGGGTATTTTTGTTCAAAACATTATTCTAAAATGTTCTTATAATGTTGTAAAAATGTTTCCAAATACAACATGTTTTAATTCTTTTTGTTGATATAACATATCACTATTAAGATATTTGAAACATATGCGTAAATGTTCTGACTTCCTATCAGGAGACAAATTACAAAATGTCGACAAAAAAGCTATATAATGTATGATTCTAACAATTTGCTACAACGTTTTAGGAAAGTCCTTAAAATGTTATAGATTTAATGTTGATGGTGCGTGTGTTCAAAACATTATTCTAAAATGTTTTTAAAATGTTGTAAAAATATTTCCAAACACAACAATTTTAGAATTTTTGATGATATAACATATCACTTTTAAGATATTTGAAACATATGCGAAAATGGTATGACTTAATTCCAATTTAGACGTCAGGAGACAAATTACAAAAACTCGTCAAAAAAGTCATATAACGTATGATTCTAACATTTAGCTACAATGTTTTAAGAATATCCTTAAAATGTATTAGATTTGATGTTGAGGGTACTTTTGTTCAAAACATTAATCTAAAATGTTCTTATAATGTTGTAAAAATGTTTCCAAATACAACAATTTAAGAATTTTTGATGATATAACATATCACTATTAAAATATTTGAAACATGTGCGTAAATGGTATGTCTTTCAATTTAGACGTCAGGAGAAACATTACAAAAACTCGTCAAAAAAGTCATATAACGTATGATTCTAACATTTTGCTACAACGTTTTATGAATGTCCTTAAAATGTTATAGATTTAATGTTGATGGTGCGTGTGTTCAAAACATTATTCTAGAATGTTTTTAAAATGTTGTAAAAATGTTTCCAAATACAACAATTTTAGATTATGTTTGATGATATAACATCACTTTTAAGATATTTGAAACATATGCGTAAATGGTATGACTTCCAATTTAGACGTCAGGAGACAAATTACAAAAACTCGTCAAAAAAGTCATATAACGTATGATTCTAACATTTAGCTACAATGTTTTAAGAATATCCTTAAAATGTATTAGATTTGATGTTGAGTGTACTTTTGTTCAAAACATTAATCTAAAATGTTCTTATAATGTTGTAAAAATGTTTCCAAATACAACAATTTTAGAATTTTTGATGATATAACATATCACTATTAAAATATTTGAAACATGTGCGTAAATGGTATGTCTTCCAATTTAGACGTCAGGAGAAAAAATACAAAAACTCGTCAAAAAAGTCATATAACGTATGATTCTAACATTTTGCTACAACGTTTTATGAATGTCCTTAAAATGTTATAGATTTAATGTTGATGGTGCGTGTGTTCAAAACATTATTCTAGAATGTTTTTAAAATGTTGTAAAAATGTTTCCAAATACAACAATTTTAGATTATGTTTGATGATATAACATCACTTTTAAGATATTTGAAACATATGCGTAAATGGTATGACCAATTTAGACGTCAGGAGACAAATTACAAAAACTCGTCAAAAAAGTCATATAACGTATGATTCTAACATTTTGATACAACGTTTTAGGAATGTCCTTAAAATGTTATAGATTTAATGTTGATGGTGATCATGTTCAAAACATTATTCCAAAATGTTTTTAAAATGTTGTAAAAACGTTTCCAAATTCAACATATTTGAATTCTTTTTGATGATACAACATATCACTTTTAAGATATTTGAAACATATGCGTAAATGTTATGACTTCCAATCTAGCCGTCAGGAGACAAATTACAAAAAAGTCGTCAAAAAAGTTCTATAATGTATGATTCTAACATTTTGCTACAATGTTTTAAGAATATCCTTGAAATGTTAAAGATTTAATGTTGATGGTGCTCGTGTTCAAAACATTATTCTAAATTATTTTTAAAATAATGTAAAAATGTTTCCAGATTCAACATGTTTGAATTCTATTTGATGATATAACATATCACTTTTAAGATATTTATTTGAAACCTATGCGTAAATGTTATGACTTACAATCTAGATGTCAGGAGGCAAATTACAAAAAGTTGACAAAAAAGTTATATAACGTATGTTTCTAACATTTTGCCACAACGTTCTCAGAATATCCTGAAAATGCTTTAGATTTAATATAGATGATACTTTTGTTTAAAATGTTTTTTTAATGTTGTAAAAATGTTTCCAAATACAACGATTTTAATTTTTTTTTTTTTTGATATAACATATCACTATCAAAATATTTGAAACATATGCGTAAATGCTATGACTTCCAATGTAGACGTCAGGAGAGATAATACAAAAAGTCGTCAAAAAAGTTCTATAACGTATGATTCTAACATTTTGCTACAATGTTTTAAGAATATCCCTAAAATGTTATAGATTTAATGTTGATGGTGCTTGTGTTCAAAATATTATTCTAAAATGTTTTTATAATGTTGTAAAAATGTTTCCAAATACAACGATTTTAAATTATTTTTAATGATATAATATGTCACTATAAAAATATTTGAAACATATGCGTAAATGTTATGACTTCCGATCTAGACGTCAGGAGACATATTACAAAAATTCGACAAAGAAGTTTTATAAAGTATGATTCTAACATTTTACTACAATGTTATGAGAATATCCCTAAAATGTTATAGATTTAATGTTGAGGGTACTTTAAATGAAAATTCTAAAATGTTTTTGTAATATTGTAAAAATGTTTCCAAATTCAACATGTTTTAATTCTTATTTATGATATAACATATCACTATTAAGATATTTGAAACATATGCGTCAATGTAATGACTTCCAATCTGGACGTCAGAAGGCAAACTTTGAAAAGTCGTAAAAACGTTTTATAACGTACGTTTTGCCACAATGTTTTAAGAATATCATCAAAATGTTTTAAATTTGATGTTGAGCATACTTTTAGTCAAAACATTATTCTAAAACATTTTGATAATGTTACGAAAATGTTTTCTAAGCTAACTCGTTTTAACTTTTGTAAGGATACAACACAATGTTAACAAAACATTTTAAAAATGTTTTGTCTTTAGCCTAGAATGTTTTAAGAATGTTTTGAAAACATTTTGATAAGAATGTTTAAAGGAAACCCAAATACGATCTTTTTGAAATGTTTCAAAAATGTTTTGTGCTACCTGGGTTGATCCAAAAGAACTTGTTTATTTTCCCCTTCTTTTGAAATTAACCGAAGACTTTCAGGCGAATTTTCAGCAACACATAAAGTCCCTCCTATTTCTGTTATACCCTTAGGATACTTTAAGTTTGTAAACCACAGTGGATGGCCATCAATGGTCAAGCACATAACGCCACTACGTCTGTCACATGGTACATATATGTTATGCGTATCTTTGTCCATATGAATGTCCCATCCGAATATTACCTTTTCCCCGAATGCCTCTTTCAAGATTATCATTTTTACTTTTCTGCCCAGACTGTCTAGAATAGCGATTGCGTTGTCGTACCGGTGTAGAACGCAGTAATACGTACCGTTAAAATGTATCCCATACGCATTGTGCTCCACTTTATAGGATTTTTGCTTCTTAATTTGTTTCTTCCCATCAACAACCCAAAGATATACCTTATTTCTCAATCCACAAGTTGCGAAAGAATTGTCATTAACAAGAGTTATTCCCCATGTTTCAGCTCTCAAATTCGCAGACGATACACACTGGTCGCTGGTGTTGAAAGCTTTGAGCTTCATGTTGGCATGGTCCACAACAACTAACATATAAGGTAAATGTATGAAGCCTCTAACCTCTGTATCCAATCGTTCATCAGATATCTGTCTGACATGTATTTCTGAGTATTTGCTTCCTTTCAATCGTCTACTTTCATCTTCGACAGCTTGTGACTCATTTGCAGTATCTTCCTTGGTATCACGCGACTCCTTCGCAATCGGTTTACGATTTCCACCTTTTGTATCCCTAGATTCATTCTGATTAACTGCTACCTGTGCTCCGTAACGTGTGGAAGAATCACTCATGGTTCATGAAATAAATTTCTACGTCATTCTCTCATAACTGAAATGATAAAATAAAACATATTTGGGTATTCAAAAATGTTTCCTTGAGTAAAAAAAAAAGATATGCGTTAGAATTAAAGAAATTGTATCCCTCAAAAAAATGATCGGGGAATAATTGTTATATCCTGTCAGCATATACAATGTATATTTATATATACACTATTGGAGACATATTAGATGTCTAAGTACGGAGTAAACAGGAATATAAGATGCCTTTCTAATAAAATAAAGTGCGGCTATGTAAATTAGATTTAATTTTACATGTTTTTAAACGATGGAGTGTAACAGAATGCTTACATTTATCTTCAATACCATTATTAGTTTTAAATATCTTAAGGAGTTAAGAAAATCGTTTTAATCCTATCACACCATCTTGAGTGGTGTGTCCGTAATAGCGCTCACATTTGCCCTCGATGAAATCTTTGACAAAAGAGCATTTGAGGGATGGTGCTACATGTATGTAAACGTCTTCATATTGAATAGCATCATTTAAGAACAGATAAATTGGCAACATGAACCAGACATGCACGTTTCGGGTACTTAACCCTCGTCAGTAATTCTCTAATCTAAACAATGTAATATGCCAAACAAGTATGAAAGTTACTATGTCGAAAAAGCGTACCGAAAGACGTAGCAGAATAGGAGGGATATGATGCTCTAGGACCCACGTTTTAGAAATTTCAAGAAATTTTGATAACAGAAATTTTAGAATGCGGTGAAGGAACGATCAACCGAAATTGGTCGAACTTGGCTACATGTGCCCTCGGGGACTCCTGGTCCACCAGCAGTGACACTCGCCAAGTGGTATAAATGTAAACGTCTTCATATTGAATAGCATCATTTAAGAACAGATGAATTGGCAACATGGACCAGACATGCTAGTTTCGGGTACTTAACCCTCGTCAGTGATCCTCATATCAAAACAATGTAATATAACCAAAGAGTGTTTAAGTTATTATGTCGAAAAAGCGTACCGAAAGACGTAGCAGAATAGGTGGGATATGATGCTCAAGGACTCACGTTTTAGAAATTTCAAGAACTTTTGATAACAGAAATTTTAGAATGCGTTGAAGAAACTATCAACCGAAATTGATCGAACTTGGCTACATGTGCCCTCGGGGACTCCTGGTCCACCAGCAGTGACACTCACCAAGTGGTATAAATGTAAACGTCTTCATATTGAATAGCATCATTTAAGAACAGATGAATTGGCAACATGGACCAGACATGCACGTTTCGGGTACTTAACCCTCGTAAGTGATCCTCAAATCTAAACAATGTAATATAACCAAAGAGTGTTTAAGTTATTATGTCGAAAAAGCGTACCGAAAGACGTAGCAGAATAGGTGGGATATGATGCTCCAGGACCCACGTTTTAGAAATTTCAAGAAATTTTGATACCAGAAATTTTAGAATGCGTTGAAGAAACGATCAACCGAAATTGATCGAACTTGGCTACATGTGCCCTAGGGGACTCCTGGTCCACCAGCAGTGACACTCACCAAGTGGTATAAATGTAAACGTCTTGGTTTACGACAGAGAATTAGAATGTAAAACGTATGGTGAACGACAGAGAATTAGAATGTAAAACGTTTTCAATTCAATAGCAACATTTAAGGACAGATAAAAAAGCGACCTGACATGCACGTTTCGTTTACTTATATTACCCTCTTCGGTGATCCTCAACCTAATATGACCGTAACTGATTGAACACACATATATGATAAAAGACACCTGTCTAATGATCTAAAATAACACTTTACTAATCTAAAAGTCGACCAGATTGAGTACACGTACATATGAAAAGTAAATGAATTCATGTGGTCTCTTCAAAAGAACATAGTTATGTAGATTCACATGTTTTGTTATTTATCGTATGAAGATCTGAAATGAAGAGCATACCAATACATTCAGGCAATGTCAAGCACATATATCAATATCATAGTGACATACTGGGTACCTCAAGACGAAATGGTATTTGTCAATGCAAGCTTCACTTAGTTAATTTAAGTATTCTTTCATATAAATAATACATGTATTTTATATTTCCAATATACATGTACATCATACCAAAAATTCATTTAATAGAAAAAAAAATCTTGAATTTGATTTGAAATCATTCATAAGTAGACAAGCCATGGTGGGTAATCTCGCAAAGCAGAACAATATGTTGTACTATATGTTTTGTGTAATATAGATCATTTATAATAAAATGGGGGATGTGATGCAGTGTAAGAATGCCTTAGCTACGAGTTTTATCAAAAATAAGGGAATATCACACAAACACTATATGTGTTTTACTTTCACTTTTATCTTCATGACTCACGCCGATCGTATTTTCAGCTTTATAAAAGATATCATTTCTCTTATTTCGGATTAGAATCGTTGCACTGCACAGGTATCCTTACACTGCATCACACTCCCCTTTTTATGATAAATAATCTAAATTACAAAATTAAAGAAAAACCGAATGTTCTGCGTTGCGAGATTGCTCACCATGCAAATTAACGTGTCATTTAGGCCAAACGTTTGATTGAATAAATATCTCACATACTTACACTGTTTTACATTTCTATCGTATCTACCTACTCATGTATGACATCAATAATAGATGGTTTCCTAATGCTAGATATAGAACAATTCTCTACACTCGTTCAAAACAACAATACAACAAAATTCAATACGCATACCAATGGAGATTTAAACTGAAAGCGGCGAATAAGAAACAACACGCATGATTGGCTCAAAACCGTAAAAGATCTGTGTAGTATTCGCCTTTAAACTAAATTGTTTGTATGTAGTTCTCTACTTTTAAACGCTGATATTTTTGGATATTATATAAATCTAGGAAATCCTTAGAAGTAGAACTATTGTTAATGATATGCATATGACAGATAGATAATTATCACAAACGTAACACTTGAAACATAAAGGATAGCGCGTAGAAAGACTACATAATGAATCTCTTGTAAATGAAAATGGAATATATTGTAGATAGCGGCACTGAAACAATATTGTTACAAACAAAACGTTAAGACATTTTTACAAATAAATGTTGTCGGATTATGTCCCCGGACGGAAAGTGAGAGAAACAACTAAAAAAAAGTTATAAACAGTCCAGAAGATATCTTTCGATGAAAAACATATGGCACAATATCAAAAAAGTGCATATTTTGCAAACCATAAATCTGAGAAATTAATTTTTGATTTCAATAAATTTTCTTTCTAATATCAATTTGAAAACATCCAAAGGGACAAATTCTAGAATATGGGAGCTTAAACTTGTTTTGATATTGAGATGGAGGTCATTACATACATGGCATTGATTTGAAATGTCCATTGTGTGACCAAACAAAAAAATGTCATAAAAATTACAATAATTTTTTTTTTAGAATTTATTCTATGTTTGTTTCTCTAAAAATTTATAGATTTTATCAGTCTCTTGAGGAAAATTTATGATATGATGCCGTTTTCTCCAGATAAATGGTAACATATAGCATAGTTTACGAAAAGTTAGGTTTTGGACAATTGGGAAATCATCATTTAAGATAATATGAATATGAAATTCCTAACTTCTTTCGTGTACCTAATTATTTGCGAGAAAACAAAATTACTGAACGCAATCTTAAAAGGATGTATGCACTACTTCATTAATTTCCCCCCAAAAATATTGAAGGTAACACAAATGACTAAGCAGTAACACGATAGACAAAATGATAACACAAATGACACATACAGATTTATATAATCAAAATGGAGTTTATTTTAGGATGAAAGGGAAATTAAATGCCAATTATTTTAATCTGACATTATTTGAAAACTGTTTAATCTGTTTGGAGCTCTTGATCAGCATTTTAAGCATAGTAGTGACGATTCATGGTAACACAATTGACAGACTGTAACACAAATGACATTTTATGATTATATGCATTATACTGTTAACAACTTCAGTTGATATTATCTTAGATTATACCCATAAAATGATGTTTAGATTGTACAAAACGGAAGTTATAAAGAATGTTCTTATCATCTCAACAAAACAGAGACAAAAGTAATAGGAAAATAGTACAATAAGGTGATAAGAAGGTGAAGAAAACGTTAGCAATTTTCAAGTGAATATATAATTTTTTACTATCTAAATATCACTTTATGTAATCAGAATTACTTCTATTTTCAGATTCTCTTCAATATAGATAAGATCATTTTTGAATAATTAGCCAACAAGATTGTTAATAAGACTGCTGTAACTTTTTTGAAACAAAATTAATGATCATTAAGTGTACCAAAAACCTGTTACACAGACAATGCACGCTTGTATTATTTCAAAATAAGAAATCTTATAGATCCATATCAATCATGATATTGTAATTGTAATTCTTATTAAAATTCTGGGATTTTTTATTATTCTTTTGTTATTTAGCCCAGCTTAACACTAATTTTCTGACTTTTTTTTACTTATAGATGTTTTGAGTAATACATTGATGGAATTAGTCTGGTTTGTCATATAGCTTTATGTTTGCTTTAGATATTCCATCAAAAAGCGATTGTTTCAAGTCTCTATCATTGAACTTATGCATGCAAAGCAGAAAATAATGAAAAAGAATACTCTGTAATACCGAAATGCTAGTTTCATAAACGTTATTAGAGTGTAAGAATGATATAGCCTCCATTTTACTTTATAACTGTTCATTGTGTGAGAATTTGGTGATGAATATTGACTAGTATCAATGTGACTGATGAAATGAATATTGACTAGTATCAATGTGACTTATTTTATCAGAAAAACAAAGAAAATAGTGTATTTACAAATTTTGGAAGCTTACATGTCTTCATTTTTTTTCTAATGTTATACTATAAGGCTAACATAGTATGCATTAAAAATATTGTGAATCATCATATCATGTCAGTTGTGTTACCAATCATTAACTAGAGATAATCGATCAATAAATTGAAAATGAAAAGCACAAATTGCGAGAAGAATAAGACACTTTTGAGAGAATCAGTTATATACCATTCAATCTTGTCACTTCTTTATATTACAGAAAATAAGTTATCTGTTTTGACCTCATCAAATGTCCATTATGTTACGATTAACTCTTTGTCATTGCCCACAATGTTCATCCAGGAATCTGTGTTTTGTACAGTCTTACTTGTAGGTTTCTTTCATGTGTTTGAAAGGGACCCTATGCTGAAGTGGTATGTCACCTTGAGCTTACTGTTAACAAAATGAAACCTTTCTACCACACTAGATTCAGAAGTTGGCATAAAGTCCTTGGTGTTACCACTTAATGTCAGTTGTGTTATTATTTTATGAAATGATATGATAATTGTTTTCGTTTAGTCAATTAAAGAATTATGCTTCTCAAAAAGACACTCTTTTAAACGAATGACACAAAAATATTGTCTAGTTGATGCACAATCACTTAATTAAACTTATGTTACCATATAAAACATGAAATGTACATTGTGTTACCATAAAATGTCAGTTGTGTTATCAAGTGAAGAAACACTTAATTGAACCTCATTCATTTTCTTCTCACAGCGAAAATTGAAACATTAAAAGATTTGTAAGAAATAATATGAGCAAACGATCAATAAAAGTTTGGAATCTTAACATTCCTTTGATGATGGTTTCAATTTAAGTAGTCAAATGTCCATTGTGTTTCCAATTCAGTGTCAATTATGTTACTAATTATTTCAGTTGTGTTACTTTTTAAAAAGTAACACAAATGACTGTAACACAACTGTATTTTTCGTACAAATAGACACATTGTAGAATCTGAGAAGCAAAACTGTTCAAAATTCTTGCCCTCTTAAACATGGTTCAACAATTTCATTTTAAAAGCAAAAGGAAAAGACAGAAAATGCCTCCATTTATCATACAATAATGGTAACATAATGGACATGTGAAAAAGGTAACCTTACAGTGCTATCGAAGGTCTTTTAAACATCTAAGTTGAAGCTGGCGGAATATTAAAATTTATTTAATATATAAATTGATAAATCCTTGTAAAACATTTTAACATGTGAACCTAATTAATATATTTGAATTAGTTGTGTTATTTCTCTCCTTTATATAAAGGTAACACAACTGACAAAATAATCAGTGACAGTGATATCAATCATAATGAATTGCTCATTCTAAATATACTTAGGGTATATAGGGTGTTTACAGAATCTCTTTCATATAATAAACAAATCCAATGAAAAAAATCAAGTTTAAGTTTCAATGGAATAAAAGTTATACCAATGTAAAACTAAAGTACCCATAGTCAGGACATCCGATTTTGACAGATGATGGACATATCAACCTCTTACAATTACATATTTGTGTCGAATTTCATACTTTTTATCATGGATATAGGTAAAATAGGATGAGACAAAGCATTACCAGTACTTATTCTGTATTTTTTCATTTAAATATGACACAGGCTCAAAAGAACAAA
Source organism: Pinctada fucata (assembly GCA_028142955.1). Lineage (NCBI taxonomy): Eukaryota > Metazoa > Mollusca > Bivalvia > Pterioida > Pteriidae > Pinctada > Pinctada fucata. Next base: position 27,885,789 of record AP027114.1, read on the forward strand.
AATATGCACTTTTTTATATTGTGCCATATAGTACAACAGTGTATCTTTGAAAAGAAAGGTAAATTAATTTTAAATGCCTGTCATACCTCAAGTCTCTGGCACCTGGTCCCTCCTCTAGCTTGCAGGGTGTCTGTCGATGCTCAATTTGGTGCTCTATTGTGAGTGCTGTTGATATTATCGTCAGGATCTTCTTTATCGCATTTAGTGTCTCAGTTAAGCCCTTTGCCGTGTGGAGCTCGTAGAAAGTTCCCCGCGAGGGGTTTGACAATAAAACTTAAGTGTTTTAATTGTTTGCCCTGACATGGTCACCATAGCATTTTCTACATAGACATAATCACAGACAGTGCATGTTTTGTAGATACTGTTTTCATTTTCGTGCGTGAACATCGACGGCGGGTGCGGCTAGCCAAACAGGGGATGCTCACTCCTCCCAGTCCCACCTCTGGCTTGCTTATCGCATTAAAGTAAAGGGAATCTGAAATGAGTATTGGTGAATATCAATCAGTGAGTGAAAGTCGAACACAAAACCAGATTCAGGATTTAAATTTTTATTCCATATAATGTGTGCTCACAACTCTTTCGCAAATAAAGATAAAAAATTGTTTCTGTTGAATTTCACGTTTTCTCACAATGATATAATTTAATACAAAGAAAACACTTGAAACGAAGAGACTCTAGGTACATGTAACATAAAACAATGTAAATGAATATCAAACGCATATGAAACACACTCCATGTTATATTGGCTTAAACTCTTCAAATTCAATAGCATCATTTAAGAACAGAGAAATTTTCAGCATGGGCCAGACATGCATGTTTCGGATACTAAACCCTCGTCAGTGATCCTCAATCTAAACAATGTAATATGGCCAATTAGTGTTAAAGTTATGTCCAAAAATGTACCGAAAGTGTTCAAGCACATGAGAAGTACGTTCAGCTTTCAAACTGGACAAATATCCCACCATTTACTATAAATATATTGGATTGCCACTTTAAACTGTATCTGCTTCTGACGAATAAACAATACAATACATTCCAACGTTGGGACGGAATACATAGTGGTTTCCCTCATTTCATACGTGCTTTTGCATTTTATAAATGCCCAACTATTGTGTCATAATGATCTTGACAAATTACAAATCAAACAGTAGTGTGATTATATTTAGGAAAGGTTTGTCTTTAAGTGCATATTTAAAATTTCTCTGTTACACTTACGAAAAGATGCGTGAACACTACTAATGTCATTTAGACATAAAATGTTCTTTTGATGCACACTTTATTCAGTCTTGATTTTAAAATCAGGCTGAATTTCAAGCAATATCATATGGACCAGGAGTCCCCGAGGGCACATGTAGCCAAGTTCGATCAATTTCGGTTGATCGTTTCTTCAACGCATTCTAAAATTTCTGTATCAAAATTTCTTGAAATTTCTAAAAAGTGGGTCCTGCAGCATCATATCCCACCCATCCTGCTACGTCTTTCGGTACCCTTTTTCGACATAGTTAATTTCATACTTTTTTGGCATATTACATTGTTTAGATTTGAGGATCACTGACGAGGGTTGAGTACCCGAAACGTGCATGTCTGGTCCATGCTGCCAATTTATCTGTTCTTAAATGATGCTATTCAATTTGAAGACGTTAAACATTTATACCACTTGGTGAGTGTCACTGCTGGTGGACCAGGAGTCCCCGAGGGCACATGTAGCCAAGTTCGATCAATTTCGGTTGATCGTTTCTTCAACGCATTCTAAAATTTCTGTATCAAAATTTCTTGAAATTTCTAAAAAGTGGGTCCTGCAGCATCATATCCCACCCATCCTGCTACGTCTTTCGGTACCCTTTTTCGACATAGTAAATTTCATACTTTTTTGGCATATTACATTGTTTAGATTTGAGGATCACTGACGAGGGTTGAGTACCCGAAACGTGCATGTCTGGTCCATGCTGCCAATTTATCTGTTCTTAAATGATGCTATTCAATTTGAAGACGTTAAACATTGTAGTGGATGATAGCAAAATGTATGCATACTGTATGACGAGGGTTATAAATACCCGTGCATGTATGGTCCATGCTGCAAGTTTATCTGTACTTAATAAACATCAAAGGAGTACCTACAGCCCCGACCAGTCGAAAGTTTAACGCCGAGATGACGACATTCTGAAAGCTAAATGCGAAAGTTTCGTTAACTATTCGTCAGCTTTTTTTTTTAAAGCTACTGAGATGACAAAATTTTGAAAGCTCTAAAAAGCTTTCGAAAAATAGCTGACGAAAATTTCGTTAACTTATCTTTGTTAACAAAAATTTTGAAAGCTATCAGCTTTCAAATTTTCGTCAACTCGGAGCGTTCAAAATATTTGAAAGCAATCGCTAGCGAAATTTTGAAAGCAATCACTGACGAAAATTTTGAAAGCAATCGCTGACGAAAATTTTTAAAGCTATCGCTGACGAAATTTTTTAAAGCTATCGCTGACGAAAATTTTGAAAGCTTTTTGAACGCTCGACCGCCATATTGTTTTTGCAATGGCTGCGGCACGCCTCGGGCGAATTCCTCTGCACAGTTTGGAGGATGAAAGAAGCCGACTCATTATTGGCGTGGCACTTTAAAAATTCACCGATTGTGAAATATCTTTCAAAGCTTCCGACAGTCACAGAGAAGCAAGGGTTTCACAGGATATATCAAGAATTGTGTAATCAAAATCTAGTCCGAGCTCGGACACACGAAATCTTTAAATAAACTTATAAAAATAAAGAAGATACAATATTTCATTTAACTGTTTAATCCAAGAATATATTTTTTCATCACTTAATCTGAATAAACATCATTATTAAAACTATTTATCAAGCAAATTATGAAGACGATTGCTTTTATTTCGGCCATCTTGGTTTTCTCGACACAAAATAGCTTACGAGAAAAGCTTTCAAAATTTTGAAGGCTAGTTAAAGACATTTTCGTCAGCAATTAGCTTTCAAAAATTTTGAAAGCTATAGTTAACGAAATTTTCGCCAGCGATTAGCTTTCAAAAATTTTGAAAGCTATAGTTAACGAAATTTCGTCAGCTATAGCTTTCAAAATTTTTGAAAGCTAATCGCTGACGAAAATTTCGTTAACTAAAGCTATATAGTTAACGAAATTTCGTCAGCTATAGCTTTCAAAATTTTTTAAAGGTAACCGCTGACGAAAATTTCGTTAACTATAGCTTTCAAAACTTATGAAAGCTATCGCTGACGAAAGTTTTGAAAGCTAGGAAATCGCTGACGCAAAATTAGTTAACGAAAAATTGCTGACGAAATTTCGTCATCTCTCGAGTATTCAAAATTTTGAAAGCTTAGCTTTCAAAAAGCTTTCAATTCGTTTACGAATTGAAAGCGAATATTAAACTTTCGACTGGTCGGGGTTATAGCAGTTATTCAGTCTCAAAGTCGAGAAGGCATGACCAAATCGGAACGGCTGCGAACCCCGAAATGAACAACACTCCGAAAGCGTCTCCTGATTGCATGCAACACTCGTCGAAACAGCTCCATGGAAACCTGTCAAATTCGGTGATTGTCTCCGATGTACATTTTGATGTACAGATAGGATAAGTATGTCTTGTTTACTTAAATGATGCCATGAATTTGAAGACGTGTAACATGTAAAACAGTTACACTCAGTCTAACGAGTATCATTTTTCGTTCATATCCAAAATTTCAATTACTTTTATTTTATTTTTGCGTCGAGCATAACAAACGCTACATTACTTTTTGAAATGCGCATATGGTGCAACGAAATAATTAAAAAAGAAAACTTAAAATAGAGACTAATAGAATCTATCACCCCTTTGTACAGGGACAGGGAAATCCCACCCGAGTTGCAAATCTTTGATACGAGGGTGGGATTTCCCTGTCCCTGTACACAGGGATGATTGATTATTTTTCTCTCACCCATATATTTTCACAGAATTCATGAATAAACATGGCTTGTTTTGCGTTAAATGTTGCTCCATGTGACGTCAAACACTGCCAAACCTATGTAAACGCCTAAGACGTCACAATAGGGGGTTCGAGACAAACATCCGGGGGTGCTAGACAGAGTTGTCTCAGAACGGGTAAATCTGTAGAAATCTCTGTCCGAGGTGAGAGAAATTTTTCTCACAGGAAAGGGCGATGTACGTTCGTGTGGTCGAATTTTCAATTCCAATGTCTATGCGTTACGATTATTTAATCTAGTATTTGAAAGAATAATAGTGATAATTTTGTATGCATTAAATTAAAGTGAAAAAGAAAATACATGCTGCGTTAGCCCCTAGCTTTCATTCTTATTGTTACAAGGTATTGTGGGTTTTTTTTTCATTCTACACCATATGTGCAGTGTATGTGCCTTTCAGAATATAGGGATGAATATTAGTCGCAAAATTTACGGTAGCTATAGGTAATCTCGCAACGCAGAGCAATTGGTTTTTCTAAACATTTGTGTAAAATAGATAATTTATAACAAAAAATGGGGAAAATGGGGGAATTCATGTGATGCAGTGTAAGAATGCTTTATCCCTCCTATGCTATTTTGAACATAGATTTATTTGGATATGCTACTGAATCGACCCTACAGGAAATTTGGAGCCGCGCGCTCTCTGTAATGTAAATGTAAAAATCTAACTTCAAAAAATTAAAGAGGGCGCTACTGAAATTGTTTTTGGTGGCTCCGCTGAAAGCATCACTGATGAGAATTTAATATTCGAAACACGTGTCTGGTGCATGTAAATTGGTTTGGAATTTTCTTCAAGAAGGTAGAGAAGTTGGAACCCTTTGACATTATTAATATAGACACTTATTTCACGTTGCAGTGTGGAGCAGTTAAAATCGCTCCCCGTGGCCTGATGTTTGTCAAGTTTGTTAATTACTTCTTTCCAGCTCTGTCATCTGAAAGAAGCTTTGTTTTGGCCTTTTATCAATGTGACATCATATATATATATATATATATATATATATATATATATATATATATATATATATATATATAGACAGCACAAAAGAGGTGAAAACAACCACGTTCACTATTCAGACAATGTCGGATCAGCCCAACAAAGGGCGAATGCACGTCGCTTGGAAAAAAAGATATAAAAGCACAAAAAAAAGGTACAAGCGACCACGACACTAAACGTGTTTAAACCCAGCGGAAGGGACAGTACATCCCTTGAGCCCTCTGGATACACGAATATGTACTTGTATCCAGACGGTACAAGGGACAGTACGTCCCTCATTCCGTTCGGACACAAGTACATAAAAAAAAAAAAAAACATACACACACTCTCATGCTAGTCAGAACCTGTACTATACTAAAGCTCGAAAGGCTATAACTAGTAGCCAGGTAGGTACAGGAAATTTGGAGCCGCGCGCTCTCTGTAATGTAAATGCAAAAATCTAACTTCAAAAAATTAAAGAGGGCGCTACTGAAATTGTTTTTGGTGGCTCCGCTGAAAGCATCACTGATGAGAATTTAATATTCGAAACACGTGTCTGGTGCATGTAAATTGGTTTGGAATTTTCTTCAAGAAGGTAGAGAGTTGGAACCCTTTGACATTATTACTTTGAGTTGGATCAAAAATAAGATGGATATTAGCTTTTTAAAAGTCACAAGACACGATCGACGTTCTACTTCTGCTTGCATCCACACGAATCACGCCGACTGTTTTTCGGCTTGATAAAAGGTACAATTTTTCTTATTTTGGATAAAAGTCATAGCTAAGGCATTCTTTCATTGCTCCAAATTCCCCTTTTTGTAATAAATAATCTGTATTTCACGAAATTCTTGATAAATCGAGTACATTGTATTCTGCTTTGTGAGATTACCCACCGTGAAAATTGGTTACGAAAATTTTAATCTTACGTAGCTTTCTAATAAAAATAAGGGTGTCATATGATAGTCGAGTTAGTGGAAGAGGGGAGCTGAGTAGTCGAAAGGGTGCTATCATGGCAAATTGTCTAATTTGAAAACGTTCATATAAAGTTTTCCAAGAAATATCGGAATATGCACTTATATGATATGCACTTTATATGTGAAGCACGGTAGTTAACACGTACATATTTTAAAAGACCGTCTTTGTCAAGTTTTTACATGTACATTATCTAATCACCTTTGTATGATCATCAACCTATCACATGTTGTCAGATGTCACGTATGCACGAACATCGGATAATATATGAGGATGACAGACGCCCTTTCCCGCTTTATATGAAGCCTAATTCAGAATAAGATGGGAAAGTAAGTATATTTGTATTTTTATTGTAATTTTAGACAAAGTAATTTTCACACTCTTAGGCCGTATTACATTGTTTAGATTGGGAATTACTGACGAGGGGTAACTACCCTAAACGTGCATGTCTGGTCCTTGCTGCAAATTGATCTGTTCTTAAATGATGCTATTTAATTTGAAGACGTTTAACATTATAAGGAATTATCAGCATATTAACTTAAACTCAAGTGACTATCATTTATAGTTATTCTTTTGTTCACACAAAGAGTTTTATGCCGTCGTAATCGGGAGACATGTCTGTTTCTCAATTTGTATGCTTGCTTGTTCATTTGTAAATACATTGCAATAACTCTTGAAATGCAAGACATTTTACTTTTAATTTTCTCATTTGTATGTCTTGTAGCAAGACCTCTCTATCACCGCCTAACTCAGCTAATGTTTTGTTGTCTTGTTACACATAGAAACGCGACGAATAACTTGATCATATGAACAATCTCAAGGGTACACTGCAAGTACGAATTAGGTGGAGTTTTAATCGATAATTAGTACAGTTTTAACAATATCCAAACATCACTTGAATCATTTTACGTGTATGATGCAAATTTTACTACTAGTATCTATGTGAGGACCAAAGGGAATCTTTAAGCTTATAAAACGTCTCTTTTTATATGATTTTTTTAAACGTCGGGGTGTTTCTCTCATTGGCCGCGGTACGAGAACCAATAACAAGAAAATTACAGAGAAAATAATGATAGCGCCATCCTGAATATGTTCGATGACGAAATTAGATGAACACCTTAATTGTAAAAGCAATTCTATTTATCCAAAAGTCAAACATAAAAAACAATTGCGGAATATGCTATTACAAATTATTACTAGAAAAAAGTTCCCAAACAAATAATACAATCAACTTAAACATTCTGTTGTTTAATTTTTTTGAACCTGAATACAAAATTTCAGACTTATCAGAAGAAAGTTAGATCTATAGTAGTTTACATGTGTGCGACGCCACATAGATTAGTTTTAACAGGGCCATCTACAATCAATTTTTATTTCCCAAAATGCTATAGTGATTGGAATCATACAATCAACTTAAACATAAACAATTAAATCCCAATGGAGATGAGATCTGGTGCCGATGTGTAAACATCTCCTGTGTGCTAGCAACACGTGCAGAAAAGAAAGTCATATCCGGTAATTCTTTTTTTCAAATTCGCTGTTTTGGATGGTTATATGCATAGCTGGATTATTTTACTCGATCTCTGTCTTTGCAGTTATGCAACTTAGCCGGAGATAAGAATCGCGATTTTCGCAATGTATTGCAATGAATCAATGCAGCATAAATTCCAAATGATACTAAATTTTCTGGAACATACCAGATTTGTTAGAGATCTCTTGTAATTTGCTTTTTCGTTCCTCGTCAGATTTATTAGGGATTTAGTTGTGTCCCTTTGTTATAGGGTTCAGCTATTGTACGCAAAGGGGTAGGGCCACAAAGCCCGATATTGGCCCTAATTTTGAACAGTGTACTTCATAGAATTCTTTACTGTTATTTGACATTTTGAAACGTTCTCTACTGAATCACGGATCTTTCTTTTGTAAATGTTGCTTTTGATCAATAGTTTTTAGCCCTTTGAAAACACCAAAATTGGTCATATTTCGCGACATCGACACAAAAACTACATATCTCCATTAAATAAGCAATGGCCGCATGCATTAACTAAGATGAAAAAATTATATGTGAAAGAATATTAGTATATCCTTTTGTCATAAACGTTTTATCCCAGTTAACGCATGCGGCCACATTGAATTCTTCGACAAAAGACAAAATTTCCTGCAATTTTCGCCATATTTTGTCAATAACGTCAAAATGACGTCACTTTATGACGTCATTGCAGTTAAATGGCACTTTGTTTGGTGAAATTTTTCTTTTCTCTAAAAGCGGTAAACATAAGTGTATTTTTATGAGAGATATCAAGTATTTCTTATGAAATTTATTTCTATAGAAAAATCGAGGGCCGACTTAGGGGTCTCGTGACCCTACCCCGTTGGGCTTATTTTTATGTTTAACCCTAGATATGGCTAGCTCATCAGTATCATGACTTTGTGAACCATGTATAGAGGACGGGAAAGAAATAAAAGCGAGAACTCACTGTATCGAATGTCATGAGCTACTTTGTGAACCCGGTTCAAACTGTCATCTTAGATTAAAGAGGTCAAAGGACCATCGTCTTATTCAACTTGTACAGTTCATGAATAAATCGACGTTCCAAAATGATCCGTCAGCATCGAAACCAACATCTACATCTGTCAACGAGGACGGGCTTGCCTCTGATTTCATGGAAACCGTTACACTTACTGACGACACCGTCCTGTATCATGGAGCTCAGGTCTACATCAGTTTCAGCAAATTCAAAGAAACAAATAACGTGTAAACAGCCCGATCCTAGACAACTTAATGCTTCAAAATGTCTGGAGTTCAGTGTGTCGAGGTCAGATGATAAGAAGGAAGTCTGGGTGAATGGTTTACTTTGTGTTGCAGATAACGTTGTTGTTATTGATAATGATAACAGAGCACTGAAATTATTTGACCAGAATGGGGGATACATATCATCTACAGAGACAGAGTATTATACATGGGGAATAACGAATGTACGGGACGGTACATTCGCCACGTGTGATGGTAGCAAAGTTTATCTATGGACAGTACGTAGGCAGGGAATGTTTAGACGTAGACAGAAAATAGTCAGGGATGACATATTATATCACGTGAATAATGGCATCTACGATTTCCACTTCAATGGTACGTATTACTGTGTTTTACATCGTTATGACCACGCCATATCAATACTGGACAGACAAGGGAGGCAAGTCAGGGATATCACAATGAAGGAGGCGTGTGGGAAGAAGTTTACATTTGGATTGGATATACATATGGACAGTGATACAAACAATATATACGTGTCTTGTTGGAAGGATGATGGTGTATTATGTGTGACAATTAAAGGTCAAGCTCTTTGGTTCACTCAAATGTCTTGTCCAACTGGAATCACAGAGATACAAGGAACACTATGTGTAGCCGACTCCGTTGGTTTCTGCCTACATCTGATCTCCAAGGAGGGGGAGTACGTTCGGAAACTGCTGGATGAGAAGGATCTGAGAGGGAATCCTAGAAATGTGTGTCATGGACAGAATGGCAGGCTTTATGTTAGTTACAGTTTCCCGAGTGATAAGATAACTGTGTACACAGTCACTTAGTTGGAGATGTAGAAGACTAGATATTGTGAAATGAAATAATGACAAACAAATATATATGCTGTTCTTTAAAGGAGATTTATTATGTAATTACAAAGTAATGCTATGAATTGTTGTCTATTGTATACGTTTGTTTCTTATAATGTTCATGTACCATCATTGTCGGTTACCAACTTGTGACACGTAGTATACACGAGCTCATTTAAAACATTGTTATTCTCGATCACGTAAGGGTCATACAGGTGAAAAAACTAAAACATTTATGTATGTTTGTTTTGATATGAAACGTTTTCCTATCAACCTCAAAACTAGAATTCTGAAGGTATTTCAGTTGGTAAAGAAAGATTTTAGGCTGAGCATTTACTTGAATAAATTTGAGTGAACTTTCCAGTAATATCCCAACGTAATTCAAAATTCAATAATGATACGAAGTAATTGACAGTCCAAAGTGTACGGAAGCCAGTTTGTGCCATGTTATATTTTTTTTACTATCTCGTAGTTACGAGAAACTTTTCTCGTAGTTACGAGAAACTGTTCCCGTAGTTACGAGAAAAAAAATGTCGGAGTTACGAGATTTATATCAACTAGAGTAACTGCGAGATTTCTCTCCCGTAACTACGAGAAAAGTTTCTTGTAACTACGAGAATTTTTTCTCGTAACTACGAGAAAAAATTCTCGTAACTACGAGAAAAGTTTCTCGTAGTTACGAGAAAAAATTCTTGTAACTACGAGAAAAAATTCTCGTAACTACGAGAAACGTTTCTCGTATCTACGAGAATTTTTTTCTCGTAACTACAAGAAAAGTTTTTCATTATGACGAGAATGTTTTCTCGTAACTACGAGAAACGTTTCTCGTAACTACGAGATAGTAAAAAAAATATAACTTGGCACGAACTGGCTTCCGTAACAGTGGTTATGGAAATTGAGTATTCCCGTATTCCCCTTCGGAAGAAGAAAATAAGAAGAAATGACCCCCCTTAAGGCGAATCAAAGACTTTTTTAAATAAGAAACTTATAACAGGGAACATGGGCCCGGCACCATAAACTAAGAATTGACTTAAGTCAAATTCTCAAAATCCGATATTTAGCAAATCAGTGACAATTTGAAATAATGAGTTCATCTATTCTATTCTACTCTGAAAATAGACATATTCCGTGAATCATTTCAAGTCATCACTTAATATATTATAATGAGACAAAAGAAAATTGAAATTTAGACATGAGTCAATTTTTTGTTTATGGTGCCGAGCCCTGATCCAATTGGGGATTCACCTTTGCTTCTTTACAGAGTATTTATATCCTTGTTGTGAATATTTTATTTTCTATGCTCTTTACTGGCTGTTGGTTGGTAGTCTTGAGTACTCACTGTGTTTCTGATTTGAAATAGCAGGTTCCATAGGAAATTAATATGTTCGAAATGTATTGGAATTACTAGAATTGCTTTTTGAGCTAAAGTGTACATCTTTATTTCTTCATTTAATTTATTCAAAGTAAATTCACCTACAGGAATTTCGATTTAAAAGTATATTTGATGGAGTGTAGTATCTTGATTCAGTTGTTTTAAAGAAAAACATTATCTGGATAAATTGCAAATTCAAAATATATTAGGATCTGTTCATAGTAAGAATTAATACAGCAACACTACCTGCAATAAATTCCGTCCTTACATTGGACCGGTCGAGATTGCTAATTAGATAGTACTGTCCTTTGCGTTTCCATATTAGGATTTGGTCATAGTAAGAATTCATACAGCAGCACTACTTGCAATAAATTCCGTCCTTACACTTGGCGTCCTTACACTTGATTCCGTTGAAATTGCTTACCAGATAGTATTGTCCTTTGCGATTCCATTATGTCGTTTTGTATCTCCGTCTGTCCGCTTTTCCTTTATCATGAGATCACCTTCGCTGTTTTCACAGATAGGTCAATGATATCCTTCCTTTCTTTGTTTTGTTTTATATTTTTTAAGAAATTGTTTGCCTATTAATAAAAACATAAACACTCAAATAGACTGTATCATCCCTTCCCTCTGGATGAAAAATTTCAACCTCTTTGCATGTTGATTTTGCTTTTTTTTTCTTCTGATTTTGCTTTCATTCACTGAATAATTTCGATCGATCACTGTTATATATTTTCTCTATGCTGATCCACAATCCACAATGTCTTCAGAATACGATCATGGAATTGCACTTTTGAAAACATCATTCAGTGAAAACAAGGGCAATTACAAAATTTCCTGTCCTAAAACTAGTAAAACTAACTATATGATTCGAAATGATTACCAATAGACTACATAAGAGAGGTTGAAATTTCCTACTTGTAACTTGTATTACGTACGCCCTCTTTTTATATCCATTTACATATTCATCTGTGTTGCTTGGGCCCCTGCGTTTTGCGGTCTTGTTTGTGTGTGATCATCTGACAGTGAGGAGGTTGTTTTACACCACAATTGTACGTTCTTCGAGACCTCTGGGTAATCGGAAAAGTGGGAGGGTTGTGCGCACGTAATCCAGGATAACCACACCTTCTGCTATTTTCGTGGCAGATGGCCGTCCTAAGTCGGCACCGGTTGCCCGTTGGTCTCGCTGGTTTATGTGTAGTCCTTTGTGTTTGATGTTTCTGTGTTGTGCGTTGACGTTCCTTTCCCTTACGCGTCTCTTTCTGTGCTTGTCTGCTTTGTGTTTTTGCATTGGGTGTTTTGGGGTTTGGCTGTGGGTGCTACAACCTTGTGTTGTTGGATATCCCCTCCTTTGTTTTGTACGGGTAAGTCTAGTGTAAAAGTTGAATTACTGTTGTTGAGATTTCATTACAAAGATGACTACGTGTACTTGTAAAACTTATTGAACTTGAGTTGACTTTTTGACAGGTTTATTTCAAAACGAGGGACTAAGTTCGGTAATTTTTTTTGTCAATATGAATTAATTGCTATCCATTTTATACTATTTTATAAAATTAAGCTGATGAAATATATTGAAGTAAAGACCTACGTGTATATCGCACTTTTCACGTTCACTGGCGACGTGCAACTTGTAAAGCAAATGACGTCAAACGCAATAAATGATGACGTCACAATAGCACAACAGAATACAAGTACACGTACACGTTAAATGTAGGAAATCTCAACCTCTCATAATAACTGTAGCTTCTAGATAATGATTGTTAAAATAGTAAGAACTGCACCATTGGTGGCTTCAAATTGCCTAAACGGTCACTTGTCTCATGTCTGGTACCAGACAATTTGTTTTAGAGAAAATCAGGAGTTGTCCATGATCCGTATGTGGTGCATTCTTCAATGATGTTGATTCAAAGGTGAATCTGTTTCCTACTCGACTATGAGACTGAATAACTGATGGGTACTTCTGTAATGTTTATCAGACGTATCAGTACATTTGCCTCTCTTCGCTGTGTTGATTCAAGGAATCATTGTTACTAGTATGTTATTTTGGTTTATCGAAGATTCAACACCCCGCTTCCTCACGACTAAATTAATGATCGATTGTGCAAACTCATAAAATGGTGTTTTGATCGAGAGCGGAGATCTTATATTGCACAACTGATTCAGGGTTTCTTTTCCGCTGCACAATACAAATCATACAAATCATGGGCTTGTTGTAACCTTTGTGTTGTCTTGTCCTTCCTATTGGACAATATTTATGTACGATTTGGTGAGAATCGATACAAGCAGGTTGTAGAGATCCAAATGGACACTCATAGTGCGCCACTTGTTTCAGATTTATTTTTATACACGTATGAAAAAGAATCCAAAATCTTCAAAAACAAAATATAAACTACAAAATCTTAAAAAAAAAATCCAAAATCGTCAAAAGCAAGGATAACATGATAGTTTGAAATGTTTCATTGGTACTTCTAGGTACCTGCAAGATATTCTTCCTATCGACAATCCTGTTTATAAAAAAGTATAAAATGCTATTCAACCGAAAGAAATGACTCTAAACAAGGCAAACGTTACAAACGCAGAGACATCATTTTTGGACATAGATACCAAAATTATGAATGGAGAGATTTATATAAGTGTGTATAACAAAGAGAATATTTTGGATTCAACAAAGTACATTTTCCCTGGCTTGATGCTGATGCTCCTAGATAACCGTCATACGGTATCTACATTTCGCAGCCCATCCGGTATGCTAGAGCAAGTACTGATGTTTTAGATTTTCATAGTAGAAATTTACAAATTAGCAAGGTCAAGGTTTTCGCTTTCACAAACTGTGAAAGAAAGACACTTGGCTTGGTACTGGACCAATATACAGTCTTGTACCAGCTGACTGTAACTGCAGGAATCCATGCCGGGTCCTGTCCATACCTCTTGTGGTTGATTGCAAAATGAACGCATACCAAACAGTACACTAACGAAATCACACTGTAGTGGTTGATTGCACAATGAACACATACCAAACAGTTCAGTTACAAGATACACTGTAGGGGTTGATCGAAATATGAACACATACCAAACAGTTCACTAACAAGATCACAGTGTAGTGGTTAATTGTAATATGAACACATACCAAACAGTTCAGTTACAAGATCACACTGTAGTGGTTGATTGTAATATGAACACATACCAAACGGTTCAGTTACAAGATTACACTGTAGTGTTTGATTGTAATATGAAGGCGAACCAAACAGAGCTCTAACAAGATCCACTGTAGTGGTTGAATACAAAATGAACGCATACCAAACAGTACCCTAATAATATCACAGTGTAGTGGTTGATTGTAATATGAATACATACCAAACAGTTCACTAACAAGATCACAGTGTAGTTGTTGATTGTAATATGAACACATACCAAACGGTTCACTAACAAGATCACACTGTAGTGGTTGATTGTAATATGAACACATACCAAACAGTTCACTAACAAGATCACAGTGTAGTGGTTGATTTCAAAATGAACACATAACAAAGAGTACACTAACAAGATCACACTGTAGTGGTTGAATGTAATATGAACACATACCAAACACTTCACTAACAAGATCACACTGTAGTGGTTGATTTCAAAATGAAAACATAACAAAGAGTACACTAACAAGATCACACTGTAGTGGTTGAATGTAATATGAACACATACCAAAAGGTTCACTAACAAGATCACACTGTAGTGGTTGAATGTAATATGAACACATACCAAACGGTTCACTAACAAGTTCACACTGTAGTGGTTGATTGTAATATGAACACATACCAAACGGTTCACTAACAAGATCACAGTGTAGTGGTTGATTATAATATGAACGCATACCAAACAGTTCAGTTACAAGATCACACTGTAGTGGTTGATTGTAACATGAACACATACCAAAAAGTTTACTAACAAGATCACAGTGTAGTGGTTGATTGTAATATGAACGCATACCAAACAGTTCAGTTACAAGATCACACTGTAGTGGTTGATTTTAATATGAACACATACCAAACAGTTCACCAACAAGATCATACTATAGTTGTTGTTTGCAAAATGAACACCTATCAAACAGTTCAATGACAATACAACACTGTAGTGGTTGTTTCAAAAATGAACGCATACCAAACAGTTCACCAACAAGTCACCTATAGAATTTCGCTATTTGTTCATTATTCTCATTTCCTCGATTTTTGCCGTAAGCATAACAGATACGACATAATTTGTAGACATGCGCATACGGTGAAACAATATTATTGCAATAGAAAAGTTACATATTAAAATATTGATAAAAACGATAAAAATAGAAATTTTAGAATCAAGTTAGAGTGGGATCCTCAAATGCGATGCATCCTAGTGTCGGCGAATTGTCAATTTTAATATCTATATACGTTACGACCATTTTAGGATTTCAAAGTATACCAGAAAGAACTTGATAGGCATTTAATTAAAAAAAAACACATGCTGTCTTAGTCCCTCACTTCCATTCGTTATGTTAGAGTTTTATGTTGTTTTTATTTGCAAGATATGTACAGTACATGTACCATCCGGAACAAAGAAATAGGTGGCAACATTGGTTATCAATATTAGAGAGGTTTAGTTACACGTGCTTTCAACGTGTACGTATGACTTACAAGTACACGTCACCGTTTGACGTCACAATCCGAAGACGTCGTTTAGTTATACGTGCGAACCAGTAAAGGTCTAAGTAGAGCTATGTAAAAAGGTGTACGTGTAGCTAGCTTCTTTTCTGTCAGTTTAATATGCGAGAAATGTACATCGAGATTCGTAAAACCTCGACGTAATGAAAGTTAGAATCCTAAACTTACTTTATAACACCAAAAACTGGAAGTTCAATTAATGATAAGTGTGGAAATTCTCAAAGAAGTTACCCGTTCTGTCATTACGTGTAGAGTGTCGTTTACACGTCCATAACGTGTAGCCATACGTCACGACATGACGTCATTTGATCAAAGACCGCAGGAAGCGATGACGTCATACGTACACGTCGCGCTAAAACTTGTAACTAAACCTCTCTAATGAGCGAACCCAACGTGTACGTGTACGAGAACTTGTACGTGTATTTACACGTTAACTGTTTACACGTTGACGTTATGCGGTTGAGCAGATATCATACCGCGTACTGGTTCGTGTAAATCGTATATACGTTTTCGTGACGTAATTTGTTTTTTGTCTTTTGTTTGCAACTGTGTGTTTGTAATGAACTTGCCGTCT
This sequence comes from Pinctada fucata, assembly GCA_028142955.1. Classification (NCBI taxonomy): domain Eukaryota; kingdom Metazoa; phylum Mollusca; class Bivalvia; order Pterioida; family Pteriidae; genus Pinctada; species Pinctada fucata. Next base: position 27,901,938 of record AP027114.1, read on the forward strand.
TGGTCGTAAAGGTACGGGGCATTTAGCAAAGAATGTGATTTAATTTTTCTATTCCAATTAATCGACTACATGTATTATATTACATCAAAATCATACTTCAATGATAAATTTTGGGTCAACTTTGAGGGCTGTAATGTACAATGTGATGCATTCATTTGCAATTCCTTCAAATATTCAGAAAGTACATATGTTCCCGAAGAACATTGGATATGTGTTTTCATAGGATATCTACATTCAGTTGCTTTTAAAATCTACAAATGAGTTAAAGAAGATCCTGACGACAATCTCAACAACACTCACAATAGAGCATCAAGTTGAGCATCGACGGACCCCTAACAATCTAGAGGTGGGACTAGGTGCCCGGGAGGAGTAAGCATCCCCTGTTTGCTAGCCGTACACGTATACGTATAAGTTCGGTTTGCTCAACCTCTCTAATGTTTCACTTTTGCATGCGAAGGGTTTCAGAGGTTCACTTTGCATAGCCGTGAATATGATAGCCGAGAGAGTGGAACAGGGGGTTGTAAACTGCCAAATTTGAAAATGTTTATATGAGGTTATCCAAGAGTTATATACAATTTTCCATATATTTGATATGTCCAATACAAGTTACATTCTAAAGCACGACAACACATATACAGACCACCATCGTCTAATATAGTTGTTACATGTACGTTTATCTTTCACCTGTAGACATGTATATTTGATCACAAGCCTATCACGCGTTGTCACATATCATCTTTATACATACCCGAGTTAATATTTGAGGATGACAGACGTCCCTTCCCGCTTTAGATAAAGCCTCATTCAGAAAAAAGTATGAGAAAGTAAGTTCATGTTCACTTTAACTTAAAATACTTTTATATATTTTTTCTTTATGCCGTCGTAATCGTAAAATCTTGGGCATATAATTTTTGCCGTCCGTTTGTATGTTTGGCTATCTGTCAATTGGTCATTACTCTAGAATGGAAAGGCATATGGCTTTTACATATATGTATGTCTTGTAGCATGACCTTTCGATAAACACTTGCCTCAAATGATGTCTTCTTGTCTTCTTTCTATATGAACATTACACCCACTGATAAATGTACAAAACATCTTAACATTGCAACCTTGACCTTTTAATATGAACTTCCTTTCAAACAAGGGCCACAGGGGGCACAACGCTCACCTGATACCCATTCACGCTCTAATTGATATACTGAAATTGAATACTGATAGTACCAGTACCAGGATTTTAGCCCACAACCTTTCTAAAAAGATTTTTCCGGATGCAGAGAAGTTTTTTTTTCAGACAACCTTTAAAAGTACAAACAAGAAAAAATAGTTACATTTCAAAACAAGAACTTTTTTACTGATTTGAAAAGACGGATAAAGTGGTCCAAAGTCATATGCCAAGCTAGTATAGTTCAATTATGCAACATCAAAAATAAAATCATTTTGTAAAATTCCACATTAATGTGCAGCAGAAAAAGAATAAAACAATGAAATAATTTCAAGTTTATTAAAATTGAACACCAAACCTTTCATTATTGATAGCTAGCATGCCAGAAATTATAAAGCCTGTGTTTGTGAAACAAGAATGCCCCCGGTGACATCTTTGTTAGTATAAACACCAATTTCTGTTAAGTATGTGACAGGTCAGGGTCAGCGTAATATTGGTATAAATGGAAAGATCTTGTCACAAGGAATACACATGTAAAATATGAAAGCCCTATCACTCACCATTTAAAAGTTATGCCAAATGTTAAAATTTTTGAAAAGTATGTCAAAGTTCAAGGTTAAGTTCACGAGGTCAAACATTTTGGTATCAATGGAAAGGTATTGTCACAAGGAATACACATGTGAAATATGAAAGCTCTATCACCAGCTTCCATTCAAAAGTTATGCCCAATGTTAAATTTTTTCGGACAAACAGACAGACGGACATGCCAAAAACTATATGCTCCCGAATCTTTTATTCCGGGGGCATAAAAAACAAAGATTTTTCGGTTTTTGCTTTTATTCATATTAAATTATACTGAAATCTATGAATGCTTTTGAATAGTATTAATTTCATCTTAATACATGTAACGTAAGTCAAAATCATGTTAATCCAGTGACAAATATGGATAATGACCATATCCCTGTATACAGCACAAAATCGTTAATTCAGAAAACCAGAAACAGAAAATCAGAAATATCAATCCAAGTGAGTTGCGCAGAAATTGTTTTGAAATTCCAAAAAGCAGTGTACGGCGTATCAAACCTCATGGCCCAGTGAAGCCACTTGCACAAATAATTTTCAGTAAGTATGCTGAAATGCGGCGCTTCTTGCCTATGCATATTTCAACAGGCGAGAAGGAGCGTCGCATTTCAGCATACACTGTTCAAAAACTCAATCAAGTGGTTTCGCTAGGTCTCGCAGTTTGATGCACCATATTCTGGTGTATGCTGCTTTTAGGGAAACAAATTATAAAGCCCATGATAATGTTAAGGTTGTCCAACTAGCAGACCTACGACGTCGTTATTTACTGTTAACTAATTGTTTTACCTCGTCATAGGTCTGTTACACGGACAAGTTGTTAGCGGAGAGAGTTCATGAAATGTATTGGTTGCATCGGATTTGCCGATAAAAAATTATTTGGTTCGATAAAAATTAATGTTGTATCTATTATTTGAACAGATAAAAATTCCCAAATGTCTTACCACAGGAACCTGTCGTTTTATAAAAGAAAATGTTTTCTTATTCACAACCTTAAGCCTCTGTGTTCATCTTAGAAATATTATACATACAAGATGTCGAACACAGTGGCTTAAAGTTGGGAATAATAATTTATTTTCTCAATTAAATCAACAGCTTCCTGTGGTCCAACATTTCATTGGAAGATTTCAAGAACTCTGAACTGAATTATTTATTTTCAAGAATTTCAGATATTAAATGTCCTAATGTAGACATTCTCAAAATCCAGAGGAAGAGATTACTCATTAGACGTTTCTTCAAGAATTCAGTCCGTAAATTACTTCATCTAAGAGAGTCTAAGACAGAGAAAATTCGAGCAAAGTTTATAAATGATAACAAGTATATGCAAGTGTTCCAAGTACATGAATGATAACCAGTATGAAAGTGTTCCAAGTATAATACACATTAAATAAAAATCTATTCCGTTTGCACGGTATCTCCTGAAATGTATCGCAGTACTAAAGGGTTGTGGAGGAATTGAACCAATCAAATCTGTAACACAAGATATAAAGTATGGCGACTTTGTCTACAGTTGTAACTTTTCGCGGGGATTCCCCTCTGTTTTGACTGGTGAACAGTACTGAATAAAAGGTGTCACACCATTGATCAAAAATATTGGAAATGTATTTTTAGCACAATGAATCGATGAAATATGACCAGTAGTCGTGATGAATTTAACTTCGAACTTGATTTTGTCTATCATGCAATCTACAGATCGATAAGAAATTAAAATTCTTTCACTTGTAGGGTACCATCCATGAGTACCTCAAACCTACAAAATTTCATGACAATCTGAAGAGTGGTTATAGAAAAGAAGCAGAAAATGTATGAAAATCACCCCCCCCCCTTCCTTTTTACATAAGAAAAAAAAATCATAAAAAATCAACAACAAAAAAATTTCAGCATAAAATACATATGAAAGCATTAAGTAAGTTAAATATGATAAATATGCAGTAAATGAGTGTGTAAAATCATACACTTATTGAGTTATTTAAAGAAATAGTGCAAAAAATGTGCATTTCTTACTAAGTCCGAAAAGACGTCAAAAACGCGACAAAAAATTGACTTCGAAGTGGAACCAAAAATAACAACAATTCTTTAGACATCTCTCTAGATCATCCTGATGCTTTCGGTTTGTCGATACACGCTTCGGTTCTGAAGAAGAAGTTTGTCAAAGAAGGGTACCCCCATGACCTACTTTTGCCTGTGGTGGCGCCACCTATTGAGGGATCCGGACGAAAAACAACAACACTTGAAGGGGATCATTAGTACTTTATACATACCAAGTTTTATCAAAATCCCTTCAGTGGTTCTTGAGAAGAAGTCGAAAATGTGAAAAGTTTACGGACGGACGACGGACGGACGGACGGACGGACGGACGGACGGACGACGCGCTATTACAATAACTCACTTGAGCCGTTGGCTCAGGTGAGCTGATAAAAACTGAAAAAGGGAAAAATATTGTTTAGGTCCCGCCGGGGTTTGAAGCCACTCCCTATGGGTCCATTGGGCATGGAAAACATACATTATACCAATGTACAATCTTCCTTAAAAATCCAAAAGTGGATATCTTTCCAAATTTTTATACTTGTAGGGTACCATGCATGAGTACCTCATACCTACAAAATTTCATGACAATCTGAAGAGTGGTTATAGAAAAGAAGCAGAAAATGTATGAAAATCAACCCCTCCCCCCTCCTTCCTTTTTACATAAGAAAAAAAATCATAAAAAATAAAAAAAAAAAAAATAAAAATTTAAGCATAAAATACATATCAAAGCATTAAGTAAGTTAAATATGATAAAAATGCAGTAAATGAGTTTGTTAAATCATACACTTTTTGAGTTATTTAAAGAAATAGTGCAAAAATGTGCATTTCTGACTAAGTCCGAAAAGATGTCAAAAACGCGTCAAAAATTTCACTTCGAAGTGGAACCAAAAATAACTTCACTTCTTAAGACATCTTTCTAGATCATTTTGACGCTTTCGGTTTGTCGATATGTACTTTGGTTCTGAAGAAGAAGTTTGTCAAAGGAGGGTACCACCTGTGACCTACTTTTGCCTGTGGTGGCGCAACCTGTTGACGGATCCGGACGAAAATCAACAACACTTATAGGGGACCATAAGTACTTCATGCCTACCAAGTTTCATCCAAATCCCTTCAATGCTTCTGGAGAAGAAGTTGAAAATGTGAACAATTTACGACGACGGACGACAGACGGATTGCTATGACAATAGCTCACTTGAGCCTTTGGCTCAGGTGAGCTAAAAAAAAGCACCGTTACTTTTTGTTTTTAGTTATGAGACTTTCATATTTTACATGCCAACCTTTTCCACTTGTACCAAATATTATATTTTGTGAACAGTACCTTGGAATTCGACCTCATTTTGAAAAAGTCTTAACTCGGGTACAAGTGCTGAATGGTTATCGATAAAAGAAGGGAGGGGATCTCCAACAAGACCCCGTTGCAGCATCAACAGCAAAACACCAAAACACCCGATGCAAAAACACAAAAGACGAGTACAGCACGAGACGGAAAAGAGACACACGACATGTAAACATCAAACACTAAAGACTACACATAAACCGACGAGACTAATGGGCAACCGGTGCCGACTTTGGACGGCCATTTGTCACGCAAGTAGCAAGTGGTGTGGTTATCCTGGATTACGTGCGCACAACCCTCTCACTTCTCAGGTCTCGAAGAACGTACCATTGTGATGTAAAACAACCTCCTCACTGTAAGATGACATCACACAAACAAGACCGCGAAACGTAGAGGCCCCAGAGACACAGATGAATATGTAAATGGATATAAAAAGAGGGCATACGTAATACAGTCCGTGCTCTGCCGGCTGTAGCGAGTTCATGTATGTAATCACCCGAGGAGTCCGACTGACATTCAGAGAGGACAGGTGGTCGGGGCCGATAAGTCACATTTCACATCTGTGTATTTTGGTTACGGAACGTTTTGGTTTTCTACCAAGAATCCGTAGATCTTATGACTTAAGGTATTGGGTAGGGGTATGATAACAATATCGGCAAAAAAAAAAGATTACATATTTTCAGATATTTGATATCTTTTAAATGTTTCATTCAATGTATTGTCCCTAACGTTGCCGAAATCCTCAGTCGTCGGCCAACATCGTTGTATTTAATTTTTGTGTTGAATTATTAAAACAACCGGAATTAAAGTATTATATCCCTAATGCCTTAAACCTTGGAAAATGACCTACTTTTGAAAAGATAAAGGATTGGCCATAACTTTTGAATAGTTAGAACAATAATGGCTTACATACTTCTCATGTATAATCCTTGTGGCAAGTCTTTTCCATTTGTTCGAAGATTCTGACCTTGTAATTTTAATTTTTGAGTATGAATTTCTTTCAAAACTATCACATTGACCATAATCAACGAATGGCTAGTACATGTAATAGAAATCTCAGTTTTCATATATCTTTGGCAGAATTTTGGTAGAATTATTCTAAATTGGCAGAATTTTGGTAGAATTCTTTGACAGAATTTTGAAGAATTCTTTGGCAGAATTTGGTCGAATTCTTTGGAAGAATCTAGGTAGAATTCTTTGGCAAAAATCCTAGGTCATGTTCCTCCTAAATTTTTATTAAATAGATTTCCTCTTTTTCGGCATTGGGCATCACTGATGGGACATAATTGTTGAAATGCGCATATGGTGCTCTAATATTTTTAAATAGAATATATATTTCAATATTCTCAATATCATATAAGCATTTCTATTGAGAATATTATACTTTTCTATCGAATTGTCAATATTGAAATATATGTTCTATAGTACCAATGTTATTGTACTAGACACGTGTTTCGGTTTATGAATCCTCGTCAGTAGTACTTCATGTCAAACGGTTTAAATAAAGCCAAACTGAAATTTTCCCGGCGACATCTACAATACAGACTTTTAATTTCCCCTTGCCAAAATAAGCGGCTCCAAATTTTGTGTAGGGTTTATTCAGAAGCGTATTTAAGTGTAAAATATGGCCAAAATTCGTTGGAGGGTAGGCGCAAGGAGCTTAATTCTAAACAGTACTGGGAAAAAAATATTCAACTTTTCCTGATAAATCTCTAAAACTTATCTGAATTTGCATTTCACTTAAGATTCCGTTTTAACTTTATAAATGAAATGAGATTTTTTTTCAGTAATTATCAATGATTTAAAGTGATACCTACTAAGAGAGTTCATTTCTAATTTGCTTTAATTTTCGTTCCTCATCAACTTCATTCGTTCGTTTGTAATTTGCCTTTTCGTTCTTTGTCAATTTTCTGAGGGGTTTTGTTGTTTTCCTTACTTTAAAATGTTCAGCTTTATAGGCAATTTTTGCACATATGATTCTCAAATGATAGTATTTACATATGAGACTCAAATGAGAAACATATATAAATAATTTCAGACGAGAATCATATATGAGGCTTCATATGATTCTCATATGAAACCTCACATATGATTCTCATATGATGTAACTTATTCAATTTGAAGACGTTTACATTTATACCACTTGGTGAGTGTCACTGCTGGTGGACCAGGAGTCCACAAAGGACACATGTAGCCAAGTTCGATCAATTTCGGTTGATCGGTTCTTCAACGCATTCTAAAATTTCTGTTATCAAAATTTCTTGAAATTTCTATAACGTGGGTCCTGTAGCATCATATTCCACCAATCCTGCTTCGTCTTTCGGTATGCTTTTTCGACATAGTAACTTTCATACTTTTTTGGCATATTACATTGTTTAGATTTGAGGATCACTGACGAGGGTTAAGTACTCGAAACGTGCATGTCTGGTCCATGTTGCCAATTTATCTGTTCTTAAATGATGCTATTCAATATGAAGACGTTTACATTTATACCACTTGGTGAGTGTCGCTGCTGGTGGACCAGGAGTCCCCAAAGGACACATGTAGCCAAGTTCGATCAATTTCGGTTGTTCGTTTCTTCAACGCATTCTAAAATTTCTGTTATCAAAATTTCTTGAAATTTCTATAACGTGGGTCCTGTAGCATCATATCCCACCAATCCTTCTACGTCTTTCGGTATGCTTTTTCGACATAGTAACTTTCATCATTTTTTGGCATATTACATTGTTTAGATTTGAGGATCACTGACGAGGGTTAAGTACTCGAAACGTGCATGTCTGGTCCATGTTGCCAATTTATCTGTTCTTAAATTATGCTATTCAATTTGAAGATGTTTACAATTACATATGTTTCACCTATAGTCGGGGAGCCAGTGGGGACCCCCATGCACCCCCTTGAGTACTTTTTTTCACGGGTACCATAATGTTCCTTAGTGTCTACAGAATCGGTTTTCAGGATGTACTCAAAAATAAACTCATTTAGGCTATGTGTTTTTCGACTGTTTCCATGACAACCCCCTGCTGAAGTCACGAAAGCCTTATTGGTAAAGTAAAATAGCCATATCTTGGCCAAATGTTGAGCTAAACATCTGTAACTGGTATCAATATAACGAGGAAAGGGTGTTCTATTAATCACGTGATCATATGCAAAATAACTATTTTGCATATTCATGAATATTCATGAATTGAAATAAAATGGCTTGCAAAATACATAAAAATTGACAATTTTCATTTAGTTTTTGCTCCTTAACCCTATAGTTTTATCTATGATCGTTATTAGATTATTTAAGAAATACCTACAAAGTCTTCTCTCTAGAATGACATAACATTTGGCTAAATATTTTAGTTCAATGGCTTCTAAATTGATGGTTTTTTACAGAAAAATGGTTATTTTAAATAAGATAAGCTGATTTTTGTATACTAATTATAAGATATTTACTACTTATAAAATCGAATATCTGAACCTGTTTTCTAATGTATTTTAATGTTTTTCTCATGTAATAAATGTTTACAGAACATGATATACGTAATTTTGGTAATTTTGGGGCAAAAACCGTATTTTTCAGTAAAAAAAACAACAGATATCTCGATATGATCTATAAAAGGCAAACAGTTCCTGTAATCTATAAATGAAACGTATATGCTGATGTCATTTCATGGTTCTAAGATCAATGTTTGTATTAGAAGCAAAAATACTACTTTTTTCTGCTATTTTGGGTAAAAATGTCAGTTTTTTATACTAAAATTACGGATTTCTGAGAAATATTTCAAATATAATTTATATTTGTTGTAATATAGGATATGAAACTGAATTTATTTGTACATATTATAAGAGTATCAAATTAGAAAAATAAAAAAGTAAGAAATATAGAAATTCATACCATAACCACAGAATAACATTGCAAAAACACTCAGTGAATCGTGAATAACACGGTATGACCACCCAATAACGTAACACAGCAACTCAATAAAAAGGATAACCAACCAATAACATAGCAAAGCCACTCAAATTATGGTCTTTTAACCCTTCATTATACATACACAAATTAATAATACAGTATAATCACTTGATAACATAGCAAAACCACTGAATAACATAGTCGTTTGATCCTAAATTACATAGGAACCACTTAATTATACAGTGTAAACACTCAATGACATAGCAAAACCCCTCAATAAAGTGGTTGTTAGACCCTTTACTGTATCAAAATCACTTAATAATTCAGCACAACCAACCAATAACGTGATGGTTTGAACATTTGCTATAACAAAAATTTGAAATAACACAGCATAGCTACCCAATAACTTAGCATTACCGCAAAATAACGTGATGATTTGATCCTTCTCTTAGCAAAACCGCTCAATAACACAGCATAGCTACATGTACCCAATAAAATAGCATTACCACTCAATAACGTGATTGTTTGATAATTTATTATAACAAAACCACTCAATAACATAGTATAGCCACCAAATAACTTAGCATTCTCACTCAATAACGTGATGATTTGACACTTTATTATTACAAAACTACTTAATACCACACCATAACCACCAAATAACTTCTCAATAACGTGGTCGTTTACCTCTTTTTTATATTGAAACCACTCAAGAACAAAGCATGAGTACCCAATAACATTACAAAACCACCAAATAACGTGATGGTTTAACCCTTTATTGTATCAAATCACTGATTAGCATGTCTGTTTGACCCTTTATATTGCTAAAATCCACATTAAAACAGTCCTGGTTCCATAGAGAGAACGAGGAAAGATTGTTATTGAGTGGTAATGCTATGTTATTGGATGATTATGTAGTGTTATAAAGTGGTTTTGTTACAATAAAGTGTCAAACCATCACGTTTTTGAGTGGTGATGCTATGCTTATGCTGTGTAATTGAGTGGTTTTGATATAATTAAGGGTCAAACGACTACCTTATTAAGTAGTTATGCTAAGTTATTAGGCGGTTTTGTTATAATAAAGTGTCAAATCGTCACGCTATGGATTAGTAATGCTATGTTTTGGGATGGTAATTCTGTGTTATTGAGTGGTTTTGTTACAATGAAGGATCAAATCATCACGTTATTATGTAGTAATGCTAAGTAATAACTTTAAAGGTGGATTTGCTGTGTTATTACAAATGTAAGTGGTTTTGTTATAACAAAGGGTCAAACCATCACGTTATTGGGTGGTTTTTTTTTATGTTATTGGTTGGTTATGCTGTATTATTTAGTGATTTTCATATAGTTAAGGGTCAAACAGTGTCTTTGTTGAGTGGTTTTGCTATGTCATTGGGTGTTTACACTGTATTGAGATGTGTTTTTTATGTTATAAAGGGTCAAATTACTATGTTATAAAGTTGTTTTGCTATGTTATTGTGCGGTTATACTGAATTATTAAGTGGTAAGGGTTGAAAGACCATGTTATTGAGTGGCTTTGCTATATTATTGGTTGATTATACTGTATTATTGAATTGTAAATCATATTTAGAATATTTCTCAGAAATTTGTAAATAGTATGAAAAACCGACATTTTAACCAAAAATAGCAGAAAAAGTAACATTTGTTACATCTAACACAAAAACCGATCTTAGAACCATGAAATTACATCAGTATATACGTATCATTTATAGATTACAGGAACTGTTTGCCTTTTATAGATAATATCCAGATATCTGTTGTTTTTTACTGAAAAATACGGTTTTTGCCCCAAAATTACCAAAAATACATATATATCATGTTTTGTAAACTTATTTCATGAAAAAAAAACATGAAAATACACCAGAAAACATGTTCAGATAATCGATTTTATAAGTAGTAAGTATACAAAAATCAGCTTATCTTACTTAAAATAGCCATTTTTCTGTAAAAACATCAATTTAGAAGCCATTGAACTAAAATATTGAGCCAAATATTATGTCATTGGAGAAAGAAGACTTTGTATGTATTTATTTTATAATCTAATAACGATCATAGATAAAACTATAAAGTTTAGGAGCAAAAACTAAATGAAAAGTGTCGATTTTTATATATTTTTCAAGCATTTTTATTTCAATTCATGAATATTCATGAATATGCAAATTAATTATTTTGCATATGATCACGTGATTAATAAAACAACATTTTCTCGTTATATTGATACCAGTTACAGATGTTTAGCTCAACATTTGGCCAAGATATGGCTATTTTACTTAACCAATAGTGCTTTCATGACTTTAGCAGGGGGTTGCCATGGAAACGGTCGAAAAACACATAGCCTAAATGAGTTTATTTTTGAGTACATCCTGAAAACCGATTCTGTAGACCCTAAGGAACATTATGGTACCCGTGAAAAAAAGTACTCAAGGGGGTGCATGGGGGTCCCCACTGGCTCCCCGACTACTATGATTCACATATGAAACTGTACATATGAGAATCATATGATCCCCATTTTTGCTGAATATCATATGTAATCATATGTGCTAAATTTGCATATGTACATGTGCGCAAATGTGAGATTATCTTAATGTTTTACCTTAGATATGGCCAGTGCATCAGTATCAGAATGGCTGTGTGAAACATGTAAAGAAGATGGGAAAGATATAAAGGCTAGAACTCACTGCTACGAATGCCACGAGCTACTCTGTGAACCTTGTTCAAACTATCATCTTAGATTAAAGATTTCAAAGGACCATCACCTTATTGAACTTGTACAGTTTATAAAGAAATCGACATCCGATAATGATTCCTTGAGATCGAAACAAACATCGATATCCGTCAACGAGGATGAGCTGGCCTCTGATTTTCTGGAGACCGTAACACTTACTGAAGAAACAGTCCTGTATCGTGGAGCTCAGGTCGCCGTGGAATCTACATCTGTAACACCAAAATCAGAGAAACGTACAACGCCCAAACAGGCCGATCCTAGACGACTGAAAGCTACAAAATGTCTGGAGTTCAGCGTGAAGAGACCAAAGGATAAGGTGCAAGTCTGCGTAAGAGGTTCACTGCGTGTGTCAGACAGCGTAGTTGTAGTTGATAATGAAAATAGATTACTGAAACGATTTGATCAGAGTGGGAAGTTCTTATCATCTACAAAATTAGAGTATTACACATTGGGAATAACGTGTGTATGTGACAGTACATTTGCCACGTGTGGACTCAGTAGCACGGTATATCTATGGACAATACGTACAAAGGGAATATTCTGGCATAGAAAGACAATAGTCAGTGAGGACGTATCATACCATGTGGATCACTATGCGTACGGTATCCACTACAACGGTACATACTACTGTGTACTACATCATGATGACAACACCATCAAAATTCTGGGCAGACAGGGGAGACAAGTCAGGAAGATCATCATGAAGGAGGCGTGCGGGAAGAAGTTTGGGCTTGGGTATGACATACATATGGACAGTGATACAAACAATATATACGTACCTTGTTGGAATGAAGATGGTGTGTTATGTCTGACAATAGAAGGTCAGGCTCTGTGGTTTACTCCACTTTCATGTCCACGGGGTATCACAGACATACATGGGACGCTGTGTGTGGCTGACAGTGCTAGTCACTGTCTACATCTGATAACAAAGGAAAGGGAAGCACGTCATGAAGCTGTTGGATAAGGATGATCTTGGAGGGATGCCTGACTGTGTATGTTATGGACAGGATGGCAGACTTTATGTTAGTTATAGTTTCCTAAGTGGTAATAGTGACAAGATATATGTGTTCACAGTCACTAAGTTGGAGATGTAGTAGACAGGTTATTATAAAAAGAACAATTGATGAGCAAATACATGTACAATTGTATATACATTGGTCTTAAAGAATTTCTATCAGGTACTAGAGTGTCATGTTACTACAGTTACATGTTACTACAGTGTAATGCCCTGTCCAAACCTCTTTAGAGAGGACAGGGTCCCGACCACCTGTCCTCTCTGAATGTCAGTCGGAATCCTCGGGTGATTACATACATGAGCTCGCTACAGCCGGCAGATCACGGACTGTATTACGCATGCCCTCTTTTTATATCTATTTACATATTCATCTGTGTTTCTTGGGCCTCTGTGTTTCGCGGTCTTGTTTCTGTGAGGTCATCTTACAGTGAGGAGGTTGTTTTACACCACAATTGTACGTTCTTCGAGACCTCTGGGTAGTTGGAGAAGTGAGAGGGTTGTGCGCACGTAATCAAGAATAACCACACCATTTGCTACTTGCGTGACAAATGGCCGTCCAAAGTCGGCACCGGTTGCCAATTGGTATCGTCGGTTTATGTGTAGTCTTTTGTAATTGATGTTTACATGTCGTGTGTCTCTTTTCCGTTTCGTTCTGTACTCGTCTTTTATGTTTTTGCATAGTGTGTTTTGGTGTTTTACTGCAATGGGGTCTTGTTGAAGATCTCCTCCCTTCTCCTATAGAATCGCTATAACTTGTTTTGCAATTCTTTCTTTGAACGTGTTTAAGATAAACCTCCACTGGAGGATTTTGAAGGATATTAGATGGTGAAGAAAGATTTAAGATAGAGTAATTGGTTAAAATGTACTTTTTTACTGCCATTTGTCCTTCGAAATCTTTTGTAGAAGCAATATTTTGCTTCGCTGCGCGTCCATACCTGAGAAAATGAGTAAAATACTGTTTGCATCACACATGTCTCTCAAATCAAAGCTTAAAATCCATCCTCTTGATAATGTCTGACATCTGTCCTATATGTGTGTGGACCTGCTGTAGTTACAGAATAAAAATCTATATAGACATAATCTCAGACAGTGCAGTACATGTATTTTATATATTGTTTTCATTTTCTTGCATGGACATCGAAGGTGGGTGCGGCTAGCCAACAGGGGATGCTTACTCCGCTAGGGTACCTGGTCCGTCGATGCTCAATTTGGTTCTCTGTTGTGAGTGCTGTTGAGATTATCGTCAGGATTCTCTTTAACTCATTAATATATGTCAATTGATCAGTCAGAGATACCAACACATATGAGGACTAAACCAAAATGTTCTTTAAAAAGAATATTATAAGGCCTCGCTGCATTCGAAATTCTTAGCAAATATTATGGAAAAACTTGACATTCAATAATTTTGAAAGGAATAAATTTCGCTATAACTTCAGCATCGTTATACTTAAAACCATAATTGCAATCGTTTACTTTTTCATATTTTGAGCTAGACAAATCATCCTTAAAGTTTTCTCTTGTGTTTTAGGATACATTTATTTATTTATTTATTTATTTCCTTTATTTATACAGGATAGCACATTTAGCTACAAAATGAACTAGTTTACAATGTGGTCATGTCTTAAAAATATGTACATATGAAGTAAATTAAGTCCATTATATCACCTTAATAAAAGAAAACCTTAATATCACAGTTCATTTACAAAAATACATACCTGTAAAACAAAAGCAATATACATGTAGTAATTTAAGATTAATTTAAATTAAACAAAGTAATGCTTCAGATACCCGTTTTTAAAAGATGACAATGTTGCAGAATTTCTAATAAAATCAGGTAAAGAGTTCCATAAAGATGCGCCCGAAATGATAAAAGATCTTCTAAAATATTCTGTTCTTGCTCTCTTGACATAGATAAGATTTACTGCTCTCTGTCTTGTGTTTCTTGTATGTATTTCATTTACAAAGCTAAAAACATTCAAATATTCAGGTGGAGCCAATGTAAAACTTTAAAAACAAGAATAGACTCTCTATAAATAAAGTAATCAGACAGAGGCACCCATTTAAGATGTTCAAACAAACTAGATGTTGACACAGAACTAGGTATTTTTATATCTAAAATGATTCTTGCTGCCCTCTTCTGCAATCTAAAAAGCCTTTCTATGTGTGTCTTCTTCTTTGCATTATGCCACACAGTACAACAATAATTAAAATGTGGAAAAACTATAGAATTGTAAATTTTGAGTAATGCCGTTTTGGACATAAAAGTACTTAGCCTCTTTAAAACACCTATTTTTTGGCTTAATTTCTTGCATAAAACATCTGTATGATAGGACCAAGTAAGACATTCATCAGTATAAACACCTAAAAGTTTTGCACATTTCACATTTTCTATCACAGTTTCTCCAACTTTAACACATAACTCTCTACATTTTAACAATTTCTGTGATGTTCCAATCAAAAGACATTGTGTTTTCTTTAGATTCATGATAAGATCTCCATCGAGGCAAAACCCTAAGGACAATAGCTTATCACTTATGAAATTAATAAAGGATAGACGGATTAGACGGATAGAAGGAAGGAGGGGATCTCTAACAACTCTCCGTTGCAGCACCCACTGCAAAACATCCAATGCAAAAACACAGTACAGACACACATAGAAAGAGACGCAAAAGGAACAAGGAACACTATCTCACGTCATAGAAACAAAAAAAAAAACACAAAAGGCTACACATAAACCAACGAGACCAATTCGCACCATAGAAAAATGGAACACAAAATACCACACATAAACCAACGAGACCAATGGGCAACCGATGAGCAAACGAGGACGGCCATCAGCCAAGCATACAACAGACGGTGTGGAAAAACCTTATCCTGGATTACGTGCGTTTATAAAAGAAAATGATAATTCTTTTCTACATTTTCACTAAGCTTTTGATAAATTTGACAAGGTGTATCAACACGCGTTTTCAGCATTGGTAGATCCAAATTTGAAATTATCATAAACCACTTAAAATCTATTTTAACAAAAGAAGGGAGGAGATCTCCAACAAGACCCCGTTGCAGCATCAACAGCAAAACACCAAAACACCCGATGCAAAAACACAAAAGACGAGTACAGCACGAGACGGAAAAGAGACACACGACATGTAAACATCAAACACAAAAGACTACTCATAAACCGACGAAAATGTAATGTCGTATGATAGAAGTCTTGTATAAATTCAGTGTTTATAAGAAATGAAGTTTATCAGAGGAAATTCAAGTCCTAGTTACGAACCTACCATGTGCACATGTAAAGTGAAGAATAGATCTACCTTGGAGTTGTGTGTTCACGCCAACTCGAAGGTAGACTAATCAAATAATGTTACTTGGCTCTCCTATTTCAGTAATTATTCCTAAAAAGTTCTCTTTTCTTCATAATTCGATGTTATCTAGCTGTTTTCACACCTTGCTTTGCCTGTTGTGTATCATAAGTCTTTGCGACGCTTGGAAATCACTTGAGCGCTTGACGTAGTAAATTTTTATGAATGAAGTTTTATGAATGAAGTTTTGAAGTGATACAAGTTTTGGATCATATCTCTGTTAAAACTCAATGGATTTTAGTGATCTTTGTATCAAAATGTTAAGGAATAAAAAGGCAACCTATTCAGATAGAAATTTACGAGATATTTATTACATTTCATAGTTTAAATTGCGTTGAAAAATTCTTGTGACGCAATAGCGCGTGCTGATGACGTAATAGCGCTTGCTGATGACGTTTGAAAGACGACACTTCAGGACGATTTTTTTAAGCCAATTAAACTTCATTTTGATCTTTGATCTGACCAATTAAAATTGATTACCTAATTAGGGGCTGTCGTTTGGAAAGACCGGCGCGAATCTAGTCACTTACTAGTTTACCATCGAGGGGAGCGGACGTGTGTTGCTCTAGAGTTGTGTTTTGGCTGGAATTGAGAGAGTTTGGTGTCTTTGGTTTTTGGAATCTTCATCTTAGTCAACTGTGTACATTGTCGAGGTGCTTTCACCATTTGAGACGTTGGAAAGGCTCTATTAGTCGTAAGTTGCACACTTTATTTTCACGAAGAAGTTCATAAATTTTGAAGTACGAAGTTTTTGTTGGGGAAATTTGGGTTAGAAATGGAAGCTTCAGTTCATAGATGTTATAGAATAAATAAGTAATATGTTAGCGGAATTTCTGTGTGAACCAGTTTTTGGTTGAGTTAGAAATTCGTTGAAGTCTGTAGTGTTAGAGGCGGAATTTCTGTGTGAGCCAGTTTTTGGTTGAGTTAGAAATTCGCCGATTTTAATTGTAAAAGGGGTTCATTTTTCATTGATAATTATAATATGTATTATGGCCAGATTTCTGTGCAAACCAGTTTTTGGTTGAGTTAGAAATTCGTCGTTTTCGGAAGAGTTAATGTTTATATGTCAGGATATTTTAAAATTTGTTCTTATTTGTATGTATTGCTGTGCTAGACAGCTGAATTTCTGTGTGGACCAGTTTTGGTTGTGTTAGAAATTCGCTGAAGTCTTTTAGAGTTAAGGGGTGGAATTTCTGTGTGGACCAGTTATTGGTTGTGTTAGAAATTCGCCGAAGTCCAAATTCATTATATTCATTAAAACTTATTTTAACTGATGATGCTATTAAATAAATATTGAATTTAACTAATATTGTATTCTCTTTATTCATTTATATATAGATTCACTTCAGTCTGTCTGTCCGCTGCGATTACGGGTCCGGTAACGGACGCGACAGATTTTGGCATCCCCGGCGGGATCTGATTTTTAAAGGCTGTTTATAAACCCAGGGTCAGATCCTGTGATTCGAACCCAGAGCTAAAAGACAAGAAGTTCTAGTCGACTTCCCAAAGTCGCTAGTGTTCAAAATTCTAATAGAGAAAAAAAAATATATTGGGATTCGAGTTCATAACACTGAGAAGCTCAAGTTGACTGTTTTAGTCACTTGTTGTAGAAAATAGAGAGTAAGTCAATTTCAAAATTATAGTTTAAATATATACAAAAAAAAACACCAAACGAGTAGCAGCATGGGAAAGAAAGTAAAAAGAGCAAAAAGAGGTAAGAACAAAAGTGAAGAAACAGAAACAGCGACACTTAGTCTGTCAGAAGGATGTGTACCCAGGTCCACAGAGTCCTTTACCCCAGTAAGTCAAAAAAGATCAGTGTCAATAAGTAGAGACGAAGTCAGTAAGAGTCCAAATATGTTTTTAAACATAGAAAATGTACAAGGTGTAAGAACAAGAAGTATGGGTAGTATGACGACAGTAGTCAGTACTCTGTCTACGCCTGTCATGACTAGTTCAGTACAAAGTGCGAATTCAACCAGATTTAATGGTGTGAGTATTGTACCCAGATACGTTCACGTACCAAGGTCAGACACAAATAGCGATCTTAGTAATCCAAACGGAGATGATACGAATTTCATGTGTTCGAGAGATCAATCTATGTTCAATTTTGTACCTAGTTCTGATACGCCTCAAGAGTCTAATATAAACAATACACAAGAAAGTCGAAGTGTTAGAAATGAAAATCATAATGAAAGCTCCAGTATAGCTATGTTAGCAAAACAACAAGGGCAAATCTCTGAGTTGTTAAGTACAATGAAAATTATTGCCAAGTGTCTGACGGAAAAGTGCTCTGATCAAAATGAAGAAGTAAAAACACGTTCTGATGAGAACTCTAGTGACGATCTGTCTGAATCTATCAGTAATATGAGTGGTCAAGGTCACGAGACAGACAGTGATACAGAAACTGAGAGGTCAAAATTCAAAAAGAAAAAGAGGTCAAGGACAACTGTACTAAAGTTGCCTCCTTTCGACGGAAACGAGTCGTGGAAAATCTGGAAGAACAGATTCATAGAATTAGTAGAGAGACGGAGATGGCCTGATGATAAAAAGCTGGACGTCCTGTTACAAAAGATGCAGGGCACCGCAGGCGAATTTGTTTTCGGGGAATTGCCTAAAAGTACTAGGAGAAATTTTGATAAGCTCCTAAAAAGGTTAGACAGTAGATTCATGGTCGTAGAGACTAAAAGGTCGTATGCTGCGAAGTTCAATAATAGAAATCAGAAATCTGGGGAGTTAATTGAACAATATGCAGCTGAACTTAAAAAGTTGTACTCGAAGGCGTATCCAGGAAGGGATACGACCACGAGAAATGAGGATCTAGTAAGAAGGTTCTTAGATGGACTTTTAGGCACGGTCCATTTGATATTCTGGGGGGGGGGGGGCTTGGGTTTTTTTTCGAAAAAAATAATTTTGCTCTCAATTTTGAAGAAAAAAATAAATTTGCTTATGGTGTGACAGAAAAAAATAATCTTGCTCTTACATATAATCTGAATTTGAAGAATTATCATAAAATTTCGCTAAAATTCTTGAAAATTTTCCGGCTCGCTTCGCTCGCCACAGTTTTCAAATTGTATCAAAATTTTCGGCTCGCTTCGCTCGCCATAGTTTTCTATCAAAACAACATTTACTAATGCCAAAATTCATAGATATCAAAAGTTATACATGTGTGTGAATGAAAAAAGGGCTTCCCTAAAAGTTAAAATATATTATTAATATTTATGCATTGCTATTAATACCTGTTGCATGTATCCCATAGACTTTAATTTTATGTTCTTGTAAGCTTGGAAGGAGAACTTCAGTTATTCACCAATTTACAATTAAACATTTAAAAGTTTGTCTTGGAGACCTTCCCCTGAGACCCTCTTATATACATGTTATACAGATTTGTATTGTAAAATCTTTTATCTCTCTGTTTAAACATTTAAAAGTGAATTGAATACTTGCATAAAAATGAACTAATATATAAATATTAAGAGTTTTGAGTAAAAATATTAATAATTTCTATTGATAAAATACAAACATTCTTAATATGCGCATCACTTTGTTAAAAAAAATTTCCTTGCTCCAACTTTGCATAAAAAAAATAATTTTGTCCCGGTCCGGGGCGAAAAAAATAATCTTGCTCCAACAAAAAACCCAAGCCCCCCCCCCCCCCCCCCCGGATTATCAAATGGACCGTGCCTTAGACGACGACGCACAGTTTCAAGTAGAATTTGGCAAATGTCCTAGTACAATTGATGAAGCCGTCAGTGAAGTAGTAAACTTCATGGAGACGAGAAAAGGGCGCAGAGAAAGGAAAGTATTAAGGTCTATCTCTGTTTCCTCTGGCAGCGAAACCGAGTATGAATCGGACACAACAGAGAATAAGAAAAAGAAGAAAAGCAATAAGAAATATGGTAGACAGAGACGCAAAATAAATAGCTTAGAAGGCAAGATACAAAAGCTCAGTGACCAAATAGGTAGAGCCAACGGTCAAAATAAGATAGAGGTAAATAATGAAGGCCAAATGGCCAAAAAGCCAGATTATGTGTCTAATAAAGCGCCAGTTCTATTCAGTATGCCTCCACCAATGTCACATGGCCAATATCCACAAGTGCCTGTGCTCAAAGGTGTTTGTTATAATTGCCATCATCCCGGACATTTTTCCAGAGAATGTCCCTTGAAGCAAAATTTACAAGCAGGAACACTACAGAGTAATTTAAACATGAGGGGATCGAACCAGTAGGTCGAGGCGAGATCCTAGAATCGGAAAAGATTGACCGACAGACGGACAATCTAGACCTAGAAGACAATGAATTTGTACAGTTTAGAAAATCTATTTGTTCAGATGGTATATATG
Organism: Pinctada fucata; assembly: GCA_028142955.1. Lineage (NCBI taxonomy): Eukaryota > Metazoa > Mollusca > Bivalvia > Pterioida > Pteriidae > Pinctada > Pinctada fucata. Next base: position 27,922,409 of record AP027114.1, read on the forward strand.
TTAAAAGAAAATTAAACAATGTAGATATTGTATATACTGCAGATACTGGTGCCACGAAAACTGTGGTATCAGAAAAGTTTTATGAGAATCTACCAGTAGAATGGAAACCAAAGTTGGTAAAGAAAAGAGCTGTTATAACATGGGCATCAGGAGAACCCATCCAGTTATTAGGCATGGGTCACTTTGAGATCAAGCTTGGTTCAGTAGCTATTACAAAAGAATTAATAGTTGCAAAAATTGACGATGATGCTCTTTTGGGTATGGATGTACTACACGATGAGTCGGGTGGAGCTGATATTTTGATTAGTGAAGGGATCATTCGGAATCAGGGGCGAGAGTCTCCCCTGTGAACCTCATAGAACACGAAGGGTTCGGGCCGCTGAAGACCTAAAGGTACCAGGTTTCAGTGAGGCTATAATCAAAGTGTGTATTGACAGAAGACAAGTTGAAAATGACAAATTTGATCTTCTTGTTGAACCGTGTGATGAATTTACGTCAAAAAGCGGTATTGTAGTGGCATCTACTCTTGTAAATATACAGAGAAAAGTAGCTGTTTCTGTGATGGTTTTGAACCCAAGTCCCTGTAATGTGGACATTTATACAGGAACTGTTGTAGGCAATGCTGAAGTGGTCACGGAGTGTAGTAACCCTATTTTTGATGTTGAGGACCCGGATGAAGAGAGGAATATGTGTTCTATGAGAAGGGTTAAATTAAGAAGATCTCTTAGTCAAATATGCAGTAAAGTAAAGCCTGAGCGCAAGGGTGTTTCTGTTGAAGTTACGAACCATTTAAAAGAGTTGTATGAAGACTCTGGACCAATGTGTAGTAGTAATGAGAAAGAGCGCATAGTTGATTTGTTAATAAAGCACGAAGCAGTGTTTTCAAAACACGAGTTTGATATTGGAAAAACTAATTTGGTTGAACATGTAATTGAAACAAAAGAAAGTAAACCTGTTAAGCAACCCCCACGAAGAGTTCCTTTTGCTTATGCAGAAGACGAAAAGAAAACTATAGAGGAACTTGAAAAACAAGGCATAATAAGGAAGTCCTCATCGCCTTGGGCTTCGCCTTTAGTAATGGTGAGAAAGAAATCTGGTGGTGTAAGAGTATGTGTTGATTATCGAAAGCTCAATGCTGTCACTGTCCCTGATGCATTCCCACTCCCTCGTATCCAAGACTGTTTAGACACTGTAGCCGGAGCGCAATGGTTCTCTACTTTTGATTTAACATCAGGTTACCATCAAGTCCCTGTGAAAGAGTCTGACAAGCATAAAACTGCATTTGTTACAAAGTACGGATTGTTTGAATACAATACCATGCCTTTCGGTCTGTGCAATTCAGCCGGTACTTTCCAAAGAGTTATGGTAATAGCTCTAAGTGGCTTGCAATGGGTCACGTGTCTGATTTATATAGACGACGTAGTTTGTTTCAGTAAAACCTTCTCAGAACATGTAGAGAGAGTGACAGAAATTCTAAGTAGAATACAAATGGCGGGCATGAAGTTAAAACCCCAGAAATGCAGCTTATTTCAAGCTGAAGTCAAATTCTTGGGACATGTAGTCAATAAAGACGGTGTTAGGCCAAACCCTGAAAATACAGGAAAAATAAAAAATTGGCCAGTTCCAAAGTCAGTGACAGAAGTGCGGCAATTTATAGGTTTAGCCTCCTACTATAGGAGATTTATAAGGAATTTTGCTCAAATTGCTCAACCCATGCATCAGTTACTGAAGAAAGATAAGAAATTTGAATGGTCGAGTCAATGTCAAGAGTCATTTGAAAATTTGAAAGAAATGTTAATGGGTCCAGAAATTATGTCTTTTCCAAGTGATCATGGGGAATACATATTAGATACTGATGCCTCTGATACCAGTATAAGGTGTGTTCTGTCACAAGTCAAGGACGGTAGAGAATGTGTTATAGCATACGCTAGTAGGTCACTCAATAAAGCTGAAAAGAATTACAGTGTGACAGACAAGGAACTATTAGCAGTCAGATATTTCATGGAGTATTTTAGACAATATTTATTAGGTCGTAAATTCACATTAAGAACAGATCATCAGGCTCTTGTATGGTTGTTTCGAACAAAGGATCCCAAAGGTAGAGTTGCTAGGTGGATCGAGATCATGTCTGCTTTCCAGTTCACAATAGAGTATCGCCCTGGCAACAAGCATGGCAATGCTGACGCCCTGTCGAGGTGTGAAAGTCCCCTTGACTGTGTATGCTCTGAAATAGATGACCTTGAAGAATTAAGATGTGGTCCTTGTAAGAAATGTAGAAAAAGATATGATAGTAACTATCAAATTGACAAAGTGAGAGCAATAAATACAAGGTCAAAAGACAATAAAAAAGAAGGTACTTACTGGAAAGATTTATGTGGAGTAGATGCTGCACAAATGAAGCAGTTACAGATTAACGATGACAATATAGGCCCCGTCTATAAGTGGAAAATCGAAGGCACGAAACCTTCAAAGTCAGATCTTCAGAAGTGCAGTCCAGAAACACGACATTATTGTCTTTTGTGGGACTCTCTGCAAATAAAGAATGAAATCATGTGCAAGTTGTATTATCACAAAGATGGGCTAGGTGTACAAGAACAAATTATTGTCCCCCTTGAGTTAAGGCATAAGATTCTAAGTCAAAACCATGATTCACTATTATCAGGTCATTTGGGAAACAAGAAAACATGGCAGAAAACAAGAACAAAGTTTTATTGGTACGAAATGAGAGAAGAGGTCAACTTGTATGTGGCACAATGCCACACATGTGCAGTATCGAAAATGCCCAACAAGCAACCAAGAGCGACATTAGGTCAAATGTTAGTAAGTGCACCTATGGATAGAGTCTGTGTAGATTTATTGGGTCCCTTGCCAGTAACACCACGTAGAAATAGATATGTCTTAGTTGTAATGGACTATTTTACAAAATGGGTTGAGGTGTATCCAATAGAAGACCAGAGTGCAAAAGCATGTGCAGGCAGAATCATAGATTTCATTTGCAGATTTGGTTGCCCGTTATCTTTGCATTCAGATCAAGGTAGGTCGTTTGAGAACGAAATCTTCAAAGAGTTATGTAACCTTTTTCAAATGAAGAAAACAAGGTCATCTCCAAGGAATCCAAAATGTAACGGAATGGTCGAGAGATTTAATAAGACTTTAATTTCAATGATAAGAGCCTTTTTGAATGATGAAGATGAAAACTGGGATCTAAATTTAGATAGCCTGGCAGCAGCTTATAGGGCTACCCCAAGTGAAAGTACAAGTCTATCTCCTAACTTGCTTATGCTAGGGAGAGAGGTAAGAAGCCCTGCTGAAGTTTTGTATGATGTAATTGAACCAGAATTTAATACTGGTAGTGTAGAAGGTGAGTACTGTATTAAAATACGTGAAACGCTAAAGAGAGCTCATAAAATTGCGCGAGAATACATGAAAAAGAAAACAGCGTACCACAAAGATAGATATGATAAGAGAAGTCAAGTGAATGAATACCAACCTGGTGACCTAGTCCTATACTTACATGAAGAGAAGAAAACAGGGGTTTGCAAAAAGCTGCAGCCGGTATTTAATGGCCCATATTTGGTAGTCCAAAAGTTGAATAATTTAGTTTATAAAATTCTGATGAATCCACATGGGACAGTGAAGGTAGTCCACCACGACAAGCTGTTAGCCTACAAAGGAAATAAAGAAGCAAAGTGGGTTAAAAGTGCTCGCAAGAAAATTTTAGCTCAATGAAGTGTTATGTGTTCGAAGGCTGATAGACTTATAAGTGTAAGAAAATTGGAATTCAGTATGTGAAGTGTTTGACTAAAATTATATTAGCATGTATGTAAATTGTGACTGTTCAAATGTATGACTACATATGTATAAAATGTGGGTTCCATAGTAAATCATAGAGTATGTTTGTGTATTCATAGAGCATGTTTATGTATTTATGCAGGTGAGGTACTGATATGTGATGTTGCTGACATAGTGTTAAGTATTTATTGAGATATGATGCAGTGTTATGGTAATTACTAAGATATGATGTTGTTGATGTAGTGTTACGTATTTATTGAGATATGATGCAGTATTATAGTACTTACTAAGATGTGATGTTGACCCATAATAGTTATTGAAATGTGATGCAGTGATAAATGCCATCATGTGTATGTGTTTTTGTTATTGAAATGTGATGCAGTGATTAATATCATCATGTGTATGTGTTTCTATGATGTTATAGCAATTTATTAATTTTACCTGTATCCATGCTTTGAAATGCTGAATGTATATTATCAATGCTACATGTAATATAGTCATGTATGATTTAAGTTCAAATTGCTAGTTGGGAAGAACAAGTGTTTTAAAATCAAATGAGAGATAATAATTACACAGTTTATAATATAGAGGGGTGGATATAGAATTTTTATAAGCATAAATTCAATAATCATTCAATAATCTAGTTCAGAAGTTGTAAATAAAGAATTTAATCAGAAGTTTATGAAGATAAGTAACAAATAGTCATTATAATTTCAGAATGATGTCATCCAGACCAACATACATTTGTTTGGAATGTAATTTCTCGTCGGAGAGGGGCAGGACGTTGAAACATTTCCTGATGGCCCATGTCAAGGAGGAGAGGGTGCCCTTCCGATGCAGTCTCTGCGAGTGTCGGACCTTCGACCAGGACTCCATGGACAAGCACCCGGTCTGGTTCCCCAAACACCAAAGGATGGCGCAGAAAAAGGCAAAGAACCAGGGGGACACACCATGGATCTTAGTTCGTGGCCATGATCCCATCAAGCCAGAGGAATGTAGGATTCGGCTCGTCAGCAACCTACCTACAGAGGAACCAACCGGGGCAATCGCAGAGACTGCAGAGGAAATTCCAGAGGAGGCATCAGTGATAGAAGACTCACTGGAAGTTGATCCAGAACTAAGCCTGGGTCAAGATGATCAACTAATTGAGAGGATACAGTCCCCGCCGAGGAAAAGACTAAGGAAGGACAGTGGGTCTTCGGATTCATCGTCCGATGAGGAATCATCTACCGGTAGCAGTAGAGACAATGCAGTAGTCAACGCAATCAACTCCCTAGTTGCTGAGGTGCGTCGAGGGAATCGCGAGAGAGCAGAATTCGAGGAGAGGATGATTAGAAGGATGGACTGTACTATCAGTTACTTAAGAGATATAAGGAGCGGCCTGAGTGACCTGAGATCCAACTTCTACAAGAGGTCAAGACATGAACATTAGGGAAATTTATGATAGTGTTTAAGTGTAAGAATCCAAAAAGTGAAAGAAGTCAAAAGAAGTTATTGAAGTAAATAGTAAAAAAAAAATAATATATATATCAATACATAAAATTGTCAAAGAAGTATCAAATGTTAATAAGTTTACAAGTAAGAATATATAATTTGTTTAAAAGTTCAAAATATGTAATTGCATTTAATTCTTTAAATATCACTTAATGTACATGTAAATTGGTAGCTTGTTGTAACTTACCTGTATAACTGCTGTTGTATGTGAAATTTTTGAAGATTTTTCCTTTTTTTTCTTCTCTAATGTTCTGCAATGTTATAGCTATATAAAAGTTAATTTACGAGGACGTAAATTTTAAGTGTGGGGGAAAATGTAATGTCGTATGATAGAAGTCTTGTATAAATTCAGTGTTTATAAGAAATGAAGTTTATCAGAGGAAATTCAAGTCCTAGTTACGAACCTACCATGTGCACATGTAAAGTGAGGAATAGATCTACCTTGGAGTTGTGTGTTCACGCCAACTCGAAGGTAGACTAATCAAATAATGTTACTAGGCTCTCCTATTTCAGTAATTATTCCTAAAAAGTTCTCTTTTCTTCATAATTCGATGTTATCTAGCTGTTTTCACACCTTGCTTTGCCTGTTGTGTATCATAAGTCTTTGCGACGCTTGGAAATCACTTGAGCGCTTGACGTAGTAAATTTTTATGAATGAAGTTTTATGAATGAAGTTTTGAAGTGATACAAGTTTTGGGTCATATCTCTGTTAAAACTCAATGGATTTTAGTGATCTTTGTATCAAAATGTTAAGGAATAAAAAGGCAACCTATTCAGATAGAAATTTACGAGATATTTATTACATTTCATAGTTTAAATTGCGTTGAAAAATTCTTGTGACGTAATAGCGCGTGCTGATGACGTAATAGCGCTTGCTGATGACGTTTGAAAGACGACACTTCAGGACGATTTTTTAAGCCAATTAAAATTCATTTTGATCTTTGATCTGACCAATTAAAATTGATTACCTAATTAGGGGCTGTCGTTTGGAAAGACCGGCGCGAATCGGTCTATCTAGTCACTTACTAGTTTACCATCGAGGGGAACGGACGTGTGTTGCTCTAGAGTTGTGTTTTGGCTGGAATTGAGAGAGTTTGGTGTCTTTGGTTTTTGGAATCTTCATCTTAGTCAACTGTGTACATTGTCGAGGTGCTTTCACCATTTGAGACGTTGGAAAGGCTCTATTAGTCGTAAGTTGCACACTTTATTTTCACGAAGAAGTTCATAAATTTTGAAGTACGAAGTTTTTGTTGGGGAAATTTGGGTTAGAAATGGAAGTTAAGCTTCAGTTCATAGATGTTATAGAATAAATAAGTAATATGTTAGCGGAATTTCTGTGTGAACCAGTTTTTGGTTGAGTTAGAAATTCGCTGAAGTCTGTAGTGTTAGAGGCGGAATTTCTGTGTGAGCCAGTTTTTGGTTGAGTTAGAAATTCGCCGATTTTAATTGTAAAAGGGGTTCATTTTTCATTGATAATTATAATATGTATTATGGCCAGATTTCTGTGCAAACCAGTTTTTGGTTGAGTTAGAAATTCGTCGTTTTCGGAAGAGTTAATGTTTATATGTCAGGATATTTTAAAATTTGTTCTTATTTGTATGTATTGCTGTGCTAGACAGCTGAATTTCTGTGTGGACCAGTTTTGGTTGTGTTAGAAATTCGCTGAAGTCTTTTAGAGTTAAGGGGTGGAATTTCTGTGTGGACCAGTTATTGGTTGTGTTAGAAATTCGCCGAAGTCCAAATTCATTATATTCATTAAAACTTATTTTAACTGATGATGCTATTAAATAAATATTGAATTTAACTAATATTGTATTCTCTTTATTCATTTATATATAGATTCACTTCAGTCTGTCTGTCCGCTGCGATTACGGGTCCGGTAACGGACGCGACAATACCAATGGGCAACCGGTGTCGACTTTGGACGGACATTTGTCACGCAAGTAGCAAATGGTGTGGTTATCCTGGATTACGTGCACACAACCCTCTCACTTCTCCAATTACCCATAGGTCTCGAAGAACGTACAATTGTGATTTAAAACAACCTCCTCACTGTAAGATGACCTCACACAAACAAGACCGCGAAACATAGAGGCCCCAGAAACACAGATGAATACGTAAATGGATATAAAAAGAGGGCATGCGTAATACAGTCCATGCTCTGTCGGCTGTAGCGAGCTCATGTATGTAATCATCCGAGGAGTCCGACTGACATTCAGAGAGGACAGGTGGTCGGGGCCCTGTCCTCTCTAAAGAGGTTTGGACAGGGCCCTTCATTGAGTCCCGACGTCACAGTCAGTCAGAGTGCAAGTCTCAAGGATGCGCTTGTACAAGACTGTTGATTGGTCAAGTACCAAGCCTAGTGTCCGTCTGGTGACATTAGGATCATATCCACGGTATAAAAGGCGATTGATGATCTGACTATCTTTGATCCTTCTTTGTTTATCATATCACTATAAAAGACAGGTTGTGTAATATCCAAAGTACTCTGTTGTGTGCATAGATCCGAATTTTAAAAGAAGTTGACTGTGATTTTTGTAAAAGCGGAAACCTTGACCTTTTTTGTCATTTTTTTTTTGGTCATTTTTAAATTTCTACTGTAAAAATAAAAAAAGAAACGATTTATATATTAATAACTTAATTATATCAAGTATGTCACTGTGAAACATAATATAATACTGTTGGGATCCTTGTCATAGTCAGTAAGGAACTCTTCTAAACCAAGCTTTTTTAATGGTGGATACTGAAAGATAACAAAGGTACATTTATACTTGTTTTATTTTTTTTAAATGTGTACAGTTCGTCAAACACTATCTTTGTCCACTGTTGCAGACATCACACATGAGCCATCAAATATTTAAAGATTTTCATATTTCACATGCCAACATAAGACAGCGATGGCGTTCCATATAAGCTAATAATTTTCATTTCTACGAGCTCATCGTGTTCTATAAATAGCATAATTTATAAACTGTTTAAATTTACTATAAGTGGTATACTATAAATTACATTTTATTCTGACGACTTAAACCCGGAGATGTGTCTTAAAATTAATCCATTTGGAAACTAGAAAGACGTTAAGACCATGCATACATGTTTAAAATTACTTACAATCTACAATATATCTGATAAAAGAGCGGTTACATGTAGTTCCAGCGTAACTTTACGTTTATTATCACTGGTAATTTCCAAAAATTCTCACTTCTTTAAAATTACCAGAATTTCCTATTTCTTTCAACAAGATCATGCTTCGTTTCTACTTTCGTTTCTCATCGGTGTATACATCATGTACATATTAAAGAAGTACTATATTACTACGCCACCGGCAAGCAGTGAAAACAAGAAATGAATAGTTGATTTTTTGTGATGCATTTACTTTATATGCAATTGAAACTTTTTTCAAGAGGGAAGATAATCTTGATCTTGCATGTGTCAGACAGCAATTTCCTAAATTAGAAAAAAGCACGATATTTTGAGGTGAATGGATATGTTGCAAATCGGCAATGTCTCAACTGTTACGATAACATAAGGAGACTTCCTGAAAGGAAGTATCCTAAAAATGACAAGCCGGGCTCTATTGTCTCATAATGCCTTCGCGTCCTCAGCCAATCACATTTATCATCTCGCCGCTGACGCGGCTTGGTAATAAATGTGATTGGCTGAGGACGTTCGGGCATTATGAGACAATAGAGCCCGGCTTGTCATTTTTTATTTCTTAAATCGAGACTGAAAAAAGTGTGCATCAAAAGAACAATTTATGTCTAAATGACATAAGTATTGTTCACGCATCTTTTCGTAAGTGTAACAGAGAAATTTTAAATATGCACTTAAAGACAAAACTTTCCCAAATATAATCACACTACTGTTTAATTTGTACTTTGTCAAGATCATTATGACACAATAGTTGGGCATTTATAAAATGCAAAAACAAGGTATGAAATGAGGGAAACCACTATGTATTCCGTCCCAACGTTGGAATGTATTGTATTGTTTATTCGTCAGAAGGTGATACAGCTTAAAGTGGCAATCCAATATATTTATAGTAAAGCCACTTCTTGTTTTTATTCTGTTTTGCGTCCTTTTGAAATTGAGAAATCTACCTATCAGCCAGGGAGAAAAGCAAACAAGCGTATTAAACAAAGTTGCAATTTCATATAAAGTGACTATGTGAACTCTGATAGAAACGTGTTTCATCTTATTATAAACAGATTTTAGTCAACAAAAGAATGGTAGATAAGGCGATGTCTTAAATCTTTGCAGTGCTCTTGCATTTTTTTCAGAAAATGTAACAAAAATCAAACACTTTTATTTTAATTGTTGAAGAAAACACTTTAATTTTCAATAGAATTTATTATTTTTATTTTGAATTGTTTTATGACTTTGGGCTCAAAACCTACCAGCACGAGGACGCAAAACAGAAAATAACAAAGAAATTGCCTAAGTCACAAAAATGAAGTGGTATCCGGGTTTCAAATGACAAATATGGATAATGACCATATCCCTGTCTACAGTACAAAATCGATAATACAGAAAATCAGAAACCGAAGGCATACAAAATCAGGACAAAACAGGAACCAAAGCAAACAAAAACAAAAACCTCCACCAAATGTCATTAGTTTTTTTTTTTTTAATTTATGAATCAGAATTAGCAAATGTCGAGTTGGTTGAAAATAATCGCTAAAATATGCATACTAGTATTATCTGAAGTATAAGCGTCGACATGCGCCATATCTACGAACTTTCAGAACACAATCGTACATATATAAAAAGAGTACATATTTATCACCAATTCTCTGTAACCATCAACCTAAATTTGGCACGCATGGTGACCAATCGTAATGAAATTTTATATACATAATCATTGTAATCAGATATGAAAAAAAAGTTAATGGGGACAATGTCATACGGTGATCCGTTACCATGGAAACACAGTTTCAATATCTGGTTTGTGGTAATATGGGCATTTTAACTTATGGTATCTTCTAATGAGAACTTTATGTTATACAGAACTTATTTGTTTTAAATACTGTAGTACAACATGGACTCTTCAGATATTTATGCTCAAACCTAAAAAATGTCTCCCTACTTTGATAAAATAGTGAAAAATTTGTAACTGCATGTGTAATTCTAAGCCTATTTCCTGAAGCAAATATCAAAAAACGCAGCCATGCCTGTAAAATGTAAACTACCATGTACTCAATCTAATAGCATATTTTCAAAATGTACAAAAACATTTTTGGAGCTATTAACAATTACTTCAAAAATCAAAAATTAATTTCGGCAAAACTTACTAATGTTAGAAAAAGGGGAATTCCCATAGGAGAAATCTCTAGGACGGAGGAAGTAAACGTTTAGCAACAATCAACATGGAGGGAAATTTTGCATGTTTGCTGTGTATTTACAGATTACAATTTGTTTATTTTGATACATATACCTATATTTTTATCGCACTTGATCTCTCTTTCTCTTTTCGATCTCTACTCGCGGGGTCGGGAAAATTAGGTTCAATGACCATACTGAATATGTTGAAACATTTCTTCTTTATATGCGAAAAAATTGGGTATTTACCTTTGGGGAGTGGAGGGAGTGGGTTGAACCAGACCATTTCATGTACCCTATAAATTGGGGGAAAGGGGGGTTATTGTGGCCAAAAAAAAGTTGTTTGTTTCCTGTAACCCGACCGACCGTCAAAAATCGTGCCGACGCTGATTTTTGTTCACCATTTTTTCTATACTGCCTAAAAAGCATCGAAAATCCTTAGAATTAATGCAAGTCGTGCAACACAGACTCGTCTTTGGAAGCATCCCGTTACCTTTAAATTTTCTTTCAGACGAGCTGTGATCATATTACTTGAATAGCGCCTCTTGTCATAAATCACTACAGTGAGTACATTTAGTTCACACCTGACCACCAGGTAGATTTCATCCGTTTCACATGAGTGACCAAGTGTTGAGAATACGAAAGTATTAAAGTGATTATCTTCTCACGTTACTTGTATAGTGTATTGTAACCTGGACATGACTGATGAAGAGCAGACGATTTTTTAAAAGTTTATAAAAACGGACTATTTTAGAAAGGGGGTGACTGCAATAATTGACATTTCTGTACAAACTCAAAATGACCACATAAAATTAATAAGTCAATGACATGATAATTTTACGGACGAACGCATACACAAGAAGTTAGTACCTTTATGTAGATATGAAACGCCATCGCTGTCTTATAATGAGACATTTCAACATATGGGATGGTTTAATCAATATATGCGGTGGTAAGTACAATATATGCGATGGTAAGTACATTATATGCGGTGTAAGTACATTATATGCGGTGGTAAGTATATGATATGCGATGCTAAGTACATTATATGAGGTGCTAAGAACATTATATGCGGTGGTAAGTACACTATATGGAGTGGTAAATGCATTATATGCGGTGATAAGTACATTATATGCGGTGTAAAAACATTATATGAGGTGGTATTTACATCATATGGGGTGCTAAGTTCATTATATGCGGTGGTATGTACATTATATGAGATGGTAAGTACATTATAGGCGGTGATAAGTACATTAAATGCGGTGGTAAGTACAATATATGCGGTGGTAAGTATAAAATATGCGGTGCTAAGTACATTATATGAGGTGCTAAGAACATCGTATGCGGTGGTAAGTACATTATATGGAGTGGTTAATACATTATATGCGATGATAAGTACATTATATGCGATGTTAAAAACATTATATGGGGTGGTATTTACATTATATGGGGTGCTAAGTACATTATATGCGGTGCTAAGTACATTATATGGGGTGGTATGTTCATTACATGGGGTGGTTAGTACATTATATGCGGTGCTTAGTACATTATATGCAGTGCTAAGTACATTATGCGGTGCTAAGAATATGATATGGGGTGGTGAGTACATTATATGCGGTGCTTAGTTCGTTATGTGGTGATTTGGTTATCATGATAAACATTCTTATGACCAAGATTAAACATTTCGGAGACTCGGATGCGTCGAATTACCCAAAAAGACCCAGAGGGACCAAAAACCCCAAAAGGAACCAAAAAGGAACCCAAAAGCCAGTATTTGAAAACTGATTATTTTTTTATGGCTTGCAGAATTTCAAAATCATGCTTTGGTTCAAAGGAGCTGTTAAGATAAGGGCCTGATTTAGCCCTGAAATCACTCGATTATTTCTCGTGCGCTGTACTTCAAATTTAGATTAAGTTTGGTCAGGATGAAAATGTAAATTATAATAAGATTCCCAGTAGAAATTTTATCTAAATAAATTTGGTGAAAGATGTAATGACTATGGGTTGAAGAGGTAGGGGTACAGATGACAGAAAACGTCGAATATCGAATAGAATGTACAAACTGACAAAAGTGCATTATATTACATATTTTTTATTTATTTTATGTTTATTATGCTTCTGTTGCCTTTTCATGTCATATTGGAAAAGAGAAACTAACTCTGAGGTTATTATAATATCAATGTAATCGGCAATCTCTGAAATCCAGAAACGGAAAAAACGGTTTTATTTCTTTCTTCTCAGCCACTTATGTAGCTTTCTGGCGCGAAATACACACGGTGTAGAAATAGACAAATTTATTTCCTTCCAAACGGTCAAATATTTGATCGGAACACACTATGAATAGATTGTTCCATGATATAAAAAGAAAAAGATGGCAATTATAACCTGCTTTAAATATCGCTCTAGAGATAAATTTTAAAACAGTCATCCATCCCCCTTCTTTCGTTTTTGCCTGTGGGACATTGTTTCCCCCTCGCTTCAGAACCCCACTTGTCCAGAAAATGTGTTTTATTGATATACACCTTTGGTGAAAGTGGCATTGTAAAGCGAGGGGGACGCTGCTGTGTAAAAGCGTTTCCGTTTTCCATTGTTTACTGTGTAAAAATGCTTATTTTGACAAAAATACCGGTCTTTTCTTCCACCCCCCCCCCCCCCCCCATGATAGAGCTGGGAAAAACGTTGAATCCTTTTGTGTTTATGTGTCATTTTGGGTACGCTGCTGTGTAAAAGCGTTTCCTTTTTCCATTGATTTCTGTGTAAAAATGCTTATTTTGACAAAAATACCGGTCTTTTCTTCCACCCCCCCCCCCCCATGATAGAGCTGGGAAAAATGTTGAATCCTTTTGTGTTTATGTGTCATTTTGGGTATTTGCTCTTTTGTCCTTTAAGTCCGTTTGGGTCCTTTTGGGATAATGATAATCCGAGTCTCAAAAATGTTTTATCTTGGTCATAAGAATGTTTATCATAACGAAATCACAACATAACGAACTAAGCACCGCATATAATGTACTCACCACCCCATATAATGTTATTACCACCACATATAATGTACTAAGAACTGCATATAATGTACTTAGCACCGCATATAATGTACTAACCACCCCATGTAATGAACATACCACCGCATATAATGTACTTAGCACCGCATATAATGTACTTAGCACCCCATATAATGTACGTACCACCCCATATAATTTTCTTAACACCGCATATAATGTACTTAGCACTCCATATAATGTACTTACCACCGCATATAATGTACTTACCACCGCATATAATGTTCTTAGCACCGCATATAATGTACTTACACTGCATATAATGTTCTTAGCACAGCATATAATGTACTTACCACCGCATATAATGTTCTTAGCACCGCATATAATGTACTTACCACCGCATATAATGTTCTTACCACCGCATATAATGTACTTACAACCGTATATATTGATTAAAACATCCAATATATTGAAATATCTCATTATAAGACAGCGATGGCATTCCATAAGCTTCAAATGCATATGCATCCTATGTATAAAAAATCATGATCAATTCATCATTACATAAACAATAAAATTATTCAACATTCATATGCTGACTATAAATTTTGAATAGAAGTATCGTTCAGGACCTTCAGTCCTTTGATTTATTTCTATTCTAATGATGACCAATCGATTCTTGGTAAAAAAAAATCCATTCCTGCCGGTTTATCTGCTTTCAGAAAATGGGTAGGCGTGGCTTATCGCTATAGGGCCTTTATTGGAGAATAGAGCCCGGCTCGCGTCTGTTGTCCTAATAGGGAAAAAGAATCAAGTCATATTAGAATTTAAAATCAGGCTGAATTTCAAACAATATCACATTGTAGAGGACGATAGCAAAATGTATGCCTACTGTATGACGAGGGTTAAGTACCCGTGCATGTCTGGTCCATCTTCAAGTTTATCTGTACTTAATAGATATCAAAGAAGTAACTAACAGTTATTCAGTCTCAAAGTCGAGATGGCATGACCAAATCGCTGCGAACCCCGAAATGAACAACACTCCGAAGTCAGACCAGGTGCCTGGGGAGAGTGAGCGTCTCCTGATTGCAAGCAACACCCGTCGAAACAGCTCCATGGAAACCTGTCAAATCCGGTGATTGTCTCCTATGTTCAATTTGATGTACAGATCAGGTAAGTTTGTATTGTTTACTTAAATGATGCTATGAATTTGAAGACGTGTAACATGTAAACAATTACACTCATTCTAACGAATATCATTTTTCGTTCATATCCAAAATTTCAATTATTTTTATTTCCTTTATTTTTGCGTCGAGCATAACAGACGATTCATTCCTTTTTGAAATGCGCATATGGTGCAACGAAATCATTACAAAAGAAAACGTAAAATAGAGACATCTTACTCACAGGAAAGGGCGATGCACGTTCGTGTGGTCGAATTTTCAGTTCCAATGACCATGTGTTACAATTATTTATTATAGTTTTTGAAAGAATGCGCAGAGCAATTGGTGTTTCTATTATTTTGTGCAAATTGATAATTTATAACAAAAATGGGGAAAATTGGGAATGTGATGCAGTGTAAGAATACTTTACTTTAAGTTGCATCCAAAATAAGATGGATATTAGCTTTTTATAACACACAAGACACGATCGGCGTTCTACTTTCACTTGCATCTACACGAATCACGCCGATCGTTTTTCGGCTTGATAAAAGGTATAATTTTTCTTATTGTGGATAAAATTCATATATATATATAGCTAAGGCATTCTTTCACTTCTTCACATTCCCCTTTTTGTGATGAATAATCTGTATTTCACGATTTTCTTGATAAATCGAATATTCTGATTTGTGAGATTAGCCACCGTGAAAGTTGGTTACGAAAATTTTAATCTTACGTAGCTTTCTAATTAAAATAAGGGTATCATATGATAGTCGAGTTAGTGGAAGAGGGGAGCTGAGTAGTCGAAATGCTGTTATCATGGCAAATTGTCTAATTTGAAACTTTCATATAAAGTTTTCCAAGAAATATCGGAATATGCACTTATATGATATGCACTTTGTATGTAATGTACGGTAGTTAACATATATTTCAAAAGACCGTATTCGTCCAGTTTGTATATGATCATCAGCCTATCACGTGTTGTCAGTTGTCACGTATACACGAACATTTGATAATATATGAGGATGACAGACGCCCTTTCCCGCTTTATATAAAGCCTAATTCAGAAAAGGATTGGAAAGTAAGTATATTTGTATTTTGTTGTAATTTTAGACATAGTAATTTTCACACTCTTAGGCCGTATTACATTGTTTAGATTGGGAATCACTGACGAGGGGTAACTACCCGAAACGTGCATGTCTGGTCAATGCTGCAAATTTATCTGTTCTTAAATGATGCTATTAAATTTGAAGACGTTTAACATTATAAGGAATTTTCAGCATATTAACGTAAACTCAAGTGACTCTCATTTATAGTTATTCTTTTGTTCACACAAAGAGTTTTTATGCCGTCGTAATCGGGAGACATGTATGTTCTTCAATTTGTATGTTTGCTTGTTCATTTGTAAATACATTGCAATAACTCTTGAAATACAAGACATTTTACTTTTAATTTTCTCATTTGTATGTCTTGTAGCAAGACCTCTCCATCACCGCCTAACTCAGCTAATGTTTTGCTGTCTTGTTACACATAGAAACGCGACGAATAACTTGATTTAATGAACAATCTCTAGGGTACACTGCAAGTACGAATTAGGTGGCGTTTTAAACGATAATTAGTACAGTTCTAACAATATCCAAACATCACTTGAATCATTTTACGTGTATGATGCAAATTTTACTACTAGTATCTATGTGAGGACAAAAGGGAATCTGTAAGCTTATAAAACGTCTCTTTTTATATATTTTTTAAACATCGGGGTGTTTCTCTCATTGGCCGCGGTAAGAGAACCAAAAACAAGATAATTACAAAGAAAATAATGATAGCGCCATCCTGAATATATTCGATGACGAAATTAGATGTAAACCTAAATTGTAAATGCAATTCTATTTATCCAAAAGTCAAACATAAAAACAATTGCGGAATCTGCTATTACAAATAATAACTAGAAAATATTTCCCAAACAAATAATACAATCAACTTAAACATTATGTTTGTTTAATTTTTTTTAAACCTAAATACAAAATTTCAGACTTATCAGAAGAAAGTTAGATCTATAGTAGTTTACATGTGTGCGACGCCACATAGATTAGTTTAAACAGGGCTATCTACGATCAATTTTTATTTCCCAAGATTGCTATGGTGATTAGAATAATACAATCAGCTTAAACATAAACAATTAATCCCAAATGGATCGAGATGAGATCTGGTGCCGATGGAGTGTAAACATCTCCTGTTTGCTAGCAACACACACAGAAAAGAAAGTCATATCCGGTAATTCTTTTTTTTTACATTCGCTGTTTGGATGGTATTATGCATAGCTGTATTTTTTTTACTCGACCCCTGTCCTTTGCAACATGCAACTTATACGGAGATAAGAATCTCGATTTTCGCAGTGTATGGCAATCAGAATCAATGCAGCATAAAGTCCAAATGATACCAAATTTTCTGGAACATACCAGATTTGTTAGAGATATCTTGTAATTTGCTTTTTCGTTCCTCGACAGATTTATGAGGGATTTAGTTGTGTCCCTTTTTATGAATGAATAAATCGTCGTTCAAAAATGATCCGTCAACATCGAAACCGACATCTACATCTGTCAACGAGGACGGGCTTGCCTCTGATTTCATGGAAACCGTTACACTTACTGACGACACCGTCCTATATCATGGAGCGCAGGTCTACATCAGTTTCAGCAAATCCAAAGAATCAAATAACGTGCAAACTGCCCGATCCTAGACTACTTAGTGCTTCAAAATTTCTGGATTTCAGTGTGTTGAGGCCAGAGGATAAAAAGGAAGTCTGGGTGAATGGTTTACTTTGTGTTTCAGATAACGTTGTTGTTGTTGATAATGATAATAGAGCACTGAAATTATTTGATCAGAATGGGGGATACATATCATCTACAAACACAGAGTGTTCTACATGGGGAATAACGAGTGTACAGGACGGTACGTTTGCTACGTGTGATGGTAACAAAGTTTATCTATGGACAGTACGTAGACAGGGAATGTTTAGACGTAGACAGAAAATTGTCAGGGATGACGTATTATACCATGTTGATAATGGCATCTACGATTTCCACTTCAATGGTACATACTACTGTGTACTACATCGTTATGACCACGCCATAACAATACTGGACAGACAAGGGAGGCAAGTCAGTGAGATTACAATGAAGGAGGCGTGTGGGAAGAAGTTTACTTTTGGATTGGATATACTGATGGACAGTGATACTAACAATATATATGTACCTTGTTGGAATGAAGATGGTGTATTATGTATGACAAGTAAGGGTCAAGCTCTTTGGTTCACTCAAATGTCTTGTCCAACTGGAATCACAGAGATACAGGGAACACTGTGTGTAGCTAACTCCGTTGGTTTCTGCCTACATCTAATCTCCAAGGACGGGGAGTACGTTAGGAAACTGCTGGATGAGGAGGATCTGAGAGGGAATCCTAGAAATATGTGCCATGGACAGAATGGTAGACTTTATGTTAGTTACAGTTTCCCGAGTGATGAGATAACTGTGTACACAGTCACTTAGTTGGAGATGTAGTAGACTAGATATTGTGAAATGAAATAATGACAAACAAATATCTATGCTGTTCTTTAAAGGAGATTTATTATGTAATTACAAAGTAATGCTATGAATTGTTGTCTATTGTATACGTTTGTTTCTTATAATGTTCATGTACCATCATTGTCGGTTACCAACTTGTGACACGTTGTATGCACGAGTTCATTTAAAACATTGTTATTCTCGATCACTTAAGGGTCATACAGGTGAAAAAACTAAAACATTTATGTATGTTTGTTTTGATATGAAACGTTTTCCTATCAACCTCAAAACTAGAATTCTGAAGGTATTTCAGTTGGTAAAGAAAGATCTTAGGCTGAGCATTTACTTGAATAAATTTGAGTGAACTTTCCGGTAATAACCCAACGTAATTCAAAATTCAATAATGATATGAAGTAATTGACAGTCCACAGTGCACGGAAGCCAGTTCGTGCCATGTTATATTTTTTTACTATCTCGTAGTTACGAGAAACGTTTCTCGTAGTTACGAGAAACATTTCTCGTAGTTACGGGAAAAAATTCTCGTAGTTACGAGAAAAAAAATTCTCGTAGTTATGAGAAAGATTTCTCGTAATTACGAGAAACTTTTCTCGTAGTTATGAGAAACTTTTCTTGTACTTACGAGAAACTTTTCTCGTAGTTACGAGAAACTTTTCCCATAGTTACGAGAAAAAAATATCGGAGTTACGAGATTTATATCAACTAGAGTAACTGCGAGATTTCTTTCCCGTAACTACGAGAAAAGTTTCTCGTAATTTCGAGAAAATTTTCTTGTTACTACGAGAAATGTTTCCCGTAACTACGAGAAATGTTTCTCGTAACGACGAGAAAAAATTCTCGTAACTACGAGAAAAGTTTCTCGTAGTTACGAGAAAAAATTCTTTGAGTGAACTTTCCGGTAATAACCCAACGTAATTCAAAATTCAATAATGATATGAAGTAATTGACAGTCCACGGTGCACGGAAGCCAGTTCGTGCCATGTTATATTTTTTTACTATCTCGTAGTTACGAGAAACGTTTCTCGTAGTTACGAGAAGCATTTCTCGTAGTTACGGGAAAAAATTCTCGTAGTTACGAGAAAAAAAATTCTCGTAGTTATGAGAAAGATTTCTCGTAATTACGAGAAACTTTTCTCGTAGTTATGAGAAACTTTTCTTGTACTTACGAGAAACTTTTCTCGTAGTTACGAGAAACTTTTCCCATAGTTACGAGAAAAAAATATCGGAGTTACGAGATTTATATCAACTAGAGAAACTGCGAGATTTCTTTCCCGTAACTACGAGAAAAGTTTCTCGTAATTTCGTAAAAATTTTCTTGTAACTACGAGAAATGTTTCCCGTAACTACGAGAAATGTTTCTCGTAACTACGAGAAAAAATTCTCGTAACTACGAGAAAAGTTTCTCGTAGTTACGAGAAAAAATTCTCGTAACTACGAGAATTTTTTTCTCGTAACTACGAGAAAAGTTTGTCGTAATGACGAGAATGTTTTCTCGTAACTACGAGAAACGTTTCTCGTAACTACGAGATAGTAAAAAAAATATAACATGGCACGAACTTGCTTCTGAACAGTGGTTATGGAAATTGAGTTTTCCCGTATTCCCCTTCGGAAGAAGAAAAATAAGAAGAAATGACCCCCATTTAAGGCGAATCAAAGACTTTTTTTAAATAAGAAACTTATAACAGGGAACTTGGGCCCGGCACCATAAACTAAGAATTGACTTAAGTCAAATTCTCAAAATCCGATATTTAGCAAATCAGTGACAATTTGAAATATTGAGTTCATCTATTCTATTCTACTCTGAAAATAGACATATTCTGTGAATCATTTCAAGTCATCACTTAATATTTTATAATGAGACAAAAGAAAATTGAAATTTAGACTTGAGACAATTCTCTGTTTATGGTGCCGTGCCCTGATCTCATATCCAATTGGGGATTCACCTTTGCTTCTTTACAGAGTATTTTATATCCTTGTTGTGAATATTTTATTTTCTATGCTCTTTACTGGCTGTTGGTTGGTAGTCTTGAGTACTCAATGTGTATCTGATTTGAAATAGCAGGTTCCATAGGAAATCAATTAGGAAATCAATATGTTCGGAACGTATTAGAATTACTAGAATTGCTTTTTGAGCTAAAGTGTACATCTTTATTTCTTCATTTGATTTATTCAAAGTAAATTCACCTACAGAAATTTCGGTTTAAAAGTAGAAATTATGGAGTGCAGTATCTTGATTCAGTTGTTTTAACGGAAAACATTATATGGATGAATTGCATACATTCAAAATATATCAGGATCTGTTCATAGTAAGAATTAATACAGCAACACTACCTGCCATAAATTCCGTCCTTACATTGGACCGGTCGAGATTGCTAATTAGATAGTACTGTCCTTTGCGTTTTCATATTAGGATCTGATCATAGTAAGAATTAAAACAGCAGCACTACCTGCGATAAATTCCGTCCTTACATTGGACTGATCGAGATTGCTAATTAGATAGTACTGTCCTTTGCGTTTCCATATTAGGATTTGGTCATAGTAAGAATTCATACAGCAGCACTACCTGCAATAAATTCCGTCCTTACACTAGACGTCCTCAAACTTGACTCCGTAGAAATTGCTTATCAGATAGTATTGTCCTTTGCGTTTCCATTATGTCGTTTTGTATCTCCGTCTGTCCGATTTTTCTCTATCATGAGATCACCTTCGCTGTTTTCACAGATAGGCCAATGATATCCTTCCTTTCTTTGTTTTGTCTTATATCTTTCTAAGAAATTGTTTGCCTATTAATAAAAACATAAACACTCAAATAGACTGTATCATCCCTTCCCTCTGGATGAAATATTTCAGCCTCTTTGCATGTTGATTTTGCTTTAAATTTGTCTTTCTTCTAATTTTGCTTTCATTCACTAAATTATTTCGATCGATCACTGTTATATTTTTTCTATGCTGATCTACAATACACAATGTCTTCAGAGTACGATAATGGAATCGCACTTTTGAAAACATCATTCAGTTAAAACAAGGGCAATTACAAAATTTCCTGTCCTAAAACTAGTAAAACTAACTACAATGTAAATGATTCGAAATGACTACGAATAGACTACATAATAACTGTAGCTGCTAGATAATAAATATTAATAGCAAGAATTGCACCTGTCTCATGTCATATTTCGTCATTAAATTTCTTCATTTCTTGCAAAGATTCCATAACTCGTTTGTCGTTTGTATGTTTTAAGAATATACAAATTTGTTATTGCAAACAAACTACATCACTCCGCTTGTATCAGCTGGTACCAGACAATTTATTTTAGAGAAAATCAGGAGGTGTCCATGATCCGTATGTGGTGTATTCTTCAATGATGGTGATTCGAAGGTGAATCAGTTTCCTTCTCGACTATGCGACTGAATAACTGATGGGTACTTTGAAATGTTTATTAGACGTAACAGTATATTTGCCTCTCATCACTGTGATGATTTAATGAATCATTGTCATGTTATGTTGGTTTATCAAGGATTCTACATCCCGATTCCTCACGACTAAATTAATGATCGATTGTGCAAACTCATGGAATGGTCTTTTGATCGAGTGCGGAGATCTTATATTGCACATCTGAATCAAAGGGTTTCCTTTCCGTTGCACAATACAAATCATACAAATCATGGGCTTGTGTGTTGCCTTGCCCTTCCTTTTGGACAATATTTATGTACGATTTGGTGAGAATCGCTACAAGCAGGTTGTATGGAACCAAATGGATACTCATTGTGCGCCACTTGTTTCAGATAAACATCAAAGAAGTACCTAACCGTCATTCAGTCTCAAAGTCGAGAAGGCAAGGCAAAATCGTGAGAATTCCCATCAAAACGGTTGCGAACTCCGGAATGAACAAAATTCCGAAGTGAGATTTATTTTATACACGTATGAAAAAACTCCAAAATCTTCAAAAACAAAATCTAAACTCCAAAATCTTCAAAAGCAAATTTCAAAATCTTCAAAAGAATCCAGAATCGTCAAAAGCAATGATAACATGATGATTTGAAATGTTTCATTGGTACATGTACTTTTAGGTACCTGCAAGATATTCTTCCCATCGACAATCCTGTTTTTAAAAAAGTAGAAAAATGCTATTTATCCGCAAGAGTTGACTCTAAACAAAGCAAACGTTACAAACACAGAAACATCATTTTTGGACCTGGATACCAAAATTATGAATAGGGAGATTCAAATAAGTGTGTATAACAACGAGATGATTTGGAAGTTACCGGATGTGACATTTCTACCGAATTAAAGCGGCGGGTGTTGCATGCAAGCTAGAGATGCTTACTCTTCCTGGGCACCTGGTCTCACTCTTATATCGGGAGTCCCCTTTTTTTCTTGTGGTGGGGGTTTTTGTTTGTTTGCTTTGGTGTCTGTTTTGTACTGATTTTGTATGCCTTCGGTTTCTGATTTTCTCAATTGTTGATTTTGTGCTGTATACATGGATATGGTCATTATCCATATTTGTCATTGGATACAACATAGTAAATTTTCCCTTGCTTGACGGTGATGTTCCTAGATAACCGTCATACGGTATCTATATTTCAAAGCTCATCCGGTATGCTAGATCATGTACTTGTGTTTTAGATTTTCATAGTAGAAATTTAAAAAATAGCAAGAAACATTTAGGTCAAGGTTTTCGCTTTCACAAACTATAAAAGAGAGATACTTGGCTAGGTACTGGACCAATCTAAAACCTTGTGACTGTGACGGCAGGACTCTATGACGGGCCCTCTCCATACCTCTTTATAGAAGACAGGGTCCCGACCACCTGCAGTTGTTCATCGCTAAATGAACGCATACCAAACAGTACACTAGCAAGATCACACTGTAATGGTTGATTGTAATATATGAACGCATACCATACAGTTCACTAACAAGATCACACTGTAGTGGTTGTTTGTAATATGAACACATACCAAACATAATAGTAACAAGATCACAGTGTGTCACATTCAAATTTTGATTTAACTTAGCCTTCTAGACCCTCATTTATTCAACCGTGTATATATGTAATATATTCAGCACGTATAGAGCCTCAGTGCAATTCACCGTGAAGACTGACCAGTTATACTGGATATGTGGTCACTTTAGATTAATACTTCGGTGTGGACGCACGCTTTGCTGATATATATATATATTGACCACGCCGTTTTAAATATGTAAAATTTCAATATATTCCTTATGTGTTTGGTGTAAACCAGTGAGCGATACAGCCATCACTTCTGAGGTAAGAATTTACTATATTTTGTATATTTATTTGTACGAAAGTTCATACTTTGATGTTGTATCTAAACACGGCTCCCAATGTTATTGTCATTTAAATTTTTTTGAACTTTGCTATTTAAATATTCAAGCCATGGATAATTCGTTACTGCACTGAAGAATCACGAATTTCACTTGTTATAGTTCGTTTCAAAGTTTATCGTTGCGGTTCGTTTACCCCGCTTCGATTGAATACTGAGCGATTCTATACATTATCAATTTTGCATACATTTGTACCCATAAGATTTTAATTTTATATTTCTCGATAACAGCAGGAGAACAATGATAATTTCTCGTGTATTAGCCCCCATCCGATTCAATAGCGCGGGGAGGGTGGTGGTGGGGAGGTTGCACACGGTGGCACCTACATCTAAAATTCTCTGACAAGTTTACTCTTTCTAACCTGATTTTTCCCTACCAATCCATTGGCACGCCCCCCCTCCCCTAAAGTCGTAAAGATAAGGAATTACTTTGGCTCAAACAAGTATGTGTAAACATAATTTCTGGTAGTTTGAAGTCGAATTTTAGAAGTTTTCGCTGGCTCCCTGCCGCTTGCCATGTTTCTTTATTTAGAATATTAACCGATATCATGGTTTGAAATAAAATTCCGAAGGTATAAGCATGATATTATTAGTTATACAGTGTTTTACAGGGGGATACAGAAATATGTCCATTCCATGCTCAATAGCCAATGAAGCAATGTTTCCCCTTCCACGACTCAACCTTTATTTTTATGTTTTTTTTACCGGTCTGTTTCTGATACATGTATATACTATAAGTAATTTATAATTGAAAAATTTCGCTGGCTCGCTATATACATTATATATCATGCGAGATAATTTTCCGCTGGGGAGTGGGGTTCCCCAGAGAACCTGCTACAGGGCTTTGAGGTATTCCACGCCCCCTCTGAGCTCAAACCTGTCCCCCGTAATTATATTCTGAATTTTTCCAAAATTTTGATAAATTTCAATATATTAAATGAATCCCCAACCACAGCAAACTAACAAATTTTTTTTTCATCTCATAGAATCACAATACGATATATAAATAAATGTAATTTCAATAGTTTCTGGTCGTTTTAACAGATACATGCATGTACAATATACGGGAATCTTTTTCCCTCTCACTCGTACGAAGTGTATACATTTTATGTATATGCATTCATCTTCAGGCGCTTAGCCAGCGTACTGGTCCAGGTAGAAGCCCTTGTGAATATTCAAGGGGCAAAGTCTCAGAATCTAATCAATTTTGCTCATGTACAGGGCAGTTTTCTACGTTAATGTTTCTTTCATTCTTTTTTTTTTTTGCAAAACGACGTGGGAGCAACTACGTTCTAACGGTACGCCTGGTTATGCGCATGATTTTCTCTCTTGTCCATATGCCAATAGGCATTTGTAAACATGTACAACCATTTGGTTTTTAAGGGGGGGGGGCTTTTGTAAATCCAGCTCGGAATATTTTGCAAAAATATTTTTCTGCATGACTGGCGGAAAAATCAAGCATTCACTGAGGAATGAAAGGAAAAACATCTTTCTCCAGCATCTTCAGCATTAGACGTGCTAATAGACTCTCAGACATTTCACAAATGTCAATGATTCAGTTTGGTCTGGATTCTCTGATACTAAATGTTTCCAATTCTTCAATATATACATCACTCTCCAAGTTTAGATTCTTTAATTCCAAGAAAAGGTCAAACGTGTAGTTCAAGGTCACATATTGAATCTAAATCTATCTTAAGTAATTTCGGGACACAATGCATACATATACCATATCATCTATCATTTGCCAGACCAGTGTTGTAGCAAATCCTAAATATTAGGAAAGTAGGTCAAGGCTACTACTAAAGTACTAGATATTCTTACACAAATGTATACTGTGTAGAAGAGTAATGAACTTAAAATATCAATGTTTTTTAAGATTTATTAAGTTTAATTGTAAATTGTATTCAAAACTCTGAAAATCACTAAAGAAGAATCATTATCACTGCAATATATATATATATACATATATATATATGTAATAGTATCATCAATTTACAACATAATACTTTTGTACTTGCGAAAGGATATTTTTCTTTCTCTATAATTTATCATATGCTTATTTCTTTTTGAAATTAATATTTTATATGAATTTACATGTCTAGTCTATATGTACCTAGAATTTAAAGTCATAAATTGTTGCTATGAAAATAATGAAATAAATAAATCTTTTTTCCCCATTCAACAGGTGCAGGTCTATTCTCAAGTAAAAAGTTTTCAATGCATTCATAGGCAATTTAACCTACATTTAGTACATACATGTACATGTACCCGTAAGCACATAAAAGTAAGCACAAAACATGTTCAATATTCAAATACAGTGATTTCTCCAGTGTCTATAGTAAAACTTAAGGATGAGGTAGATGTTCAATCTGATACCCAGAAATGAGGAATTTATTGTCCAGCCATCATGTATGTACAGAAGATGATGTCAGTCTCACTCTGAAAGTAAAAGATGTAATGAATTAAATTGAATACTAGTAACTTCATTTTAATATTATTAAATAAGCTCTAAAATGAATGAATTTTGCATACATTTACCAGAACATGCAGCAGTAGTATATATCATAATGATGTACATGTATATAAATTACATGACATGTAATTGTAAAGTTTCAGTAGTAGTACTAACATACAAATATAATTACAGGGCTTTCGATCGGCCATTCTCAAATTATGCAAAATAGTATCATTTTCCTATTTATTGACCAATTTTTCCCAATTTGATACATACTGTACATGTACCTCATAGAAAATTCTAAAAAAAGAGAAAGTAAAAAATCCTAAATCCATTGACCAAATCTATCATATTCAATTTTGAAGAAAATACATGTATTGCCAATTTTCCCAATTTGAAAGGCCCGATCCAATCCCAACCAGAAGTCTCTGACGAGACTGTAGCTCTCCTGGTTGTTTTTTAATTCACTTAATGACAAGTAAATTCTAATATGGCCACATCCATTTTCTTAGTCACTGGGGGCCAGGAACTCAAACAAAATATCAGGTGCACTACTTGAATACAGACTCATCGTATTGCAAGAAGGATAAAGTCTCCATCATTTAGTGTCAGAGGAATTGCGAATACAAGATTACATAGAGTCATACAGGAGAAAATGACCACACCCATTTTCTAAGACCCTGGGAGTCAGGGGCTCAAACAAGATGTCATGTGCACAACTAAACCACAGACCAAGTCTTATGCAAAAAGAGTTACATTTCTGTCTCTTATACTTTCAGAGGAGTTGCGAGCACAAGAATTGTTTACGGACGGACGCCGGACAAGGGGGTACCGCTATAACCAGTAGAGCTAAAAACGGGTGTCATGTGTAAGAGCCCGCTTAGGACAAAGAAAAATTAAACCCATGTTTTTTTTTTTTGTGGAACATGAATGCCCTTGTTGTCAGATATATTGTAGAAAAGTATTTCACACTCCAAGGTCAAGGTCTCAATGTAAAAATTCAGGTATTAATGTGAAGGCCTTACCACAAGGGATACACATGTAAAATATGATAGCACTATCACTTGCAATTCATGTTATGACCAAGGGCAAGGTTAACATGGTTAAAATTATTCAAAAATTGATCATTATTCAAGGTCAAGGTCACAATGTCAAAATTTTGGTATTAATACGAAGACCTTATCACAAGGAATATATATAAGAATATGAAAGCCCTATCACTTAAAAGCATAACATAACTTTTGAAAATAAAAGGGAAGTAGGTCAATCTTCAAGTTCAAGGTCAAAAAGACAACAATTTGGTATCCATGGAAATTTACACAACAAAAGCACATGTCTATATATCACTCACCATTCAAAAGTTCTGGCCATGGTGTAAGATTTTAAAAAGTTGGTCATTTTCCAAGGTCAAGGTCACAAATTTTGGTATGCATGAGAAGGTCTTGTTTCAAACAATACACTGTACATGTACACATGAAATATGAAACTGAAAGCATGTAACTTACCATTTAAGGTGAATCACAAGGGATACACGTATAAAATATGAAATAAATACAATGTTCTTTGTACTTGTATTATTAGATTTACAAAATTATTATAACATGTATATTACATGTAGTATACATGTATATGTACAACTTACCCTTCAGTGCTATATCAGCATGTTTACTGCAAGAGGCCGTGATACAGTTTCATCTGTCGATCTCACTATTCTATTGATGATGAATCCCTCTACATTATAACACAAAATCTCATTTCATACTGGATCACAGTTTCACAAGTAAAGTGTTGTCGATCTACACATTGAATTTTTTTTTTTTTTTCGTGTAGAAATATGCACTTGAACAATTTTCTTCATTCTCCTTTAACAAGTGAATTATTTTCACACCATGGTGGCCAACATCATATATGGTAGTACAATTGTAATATTATATTCCACAGTATTTCTTCAACTTTACAAGTATGGTACTAGTAGCACTATAAGCATTCCACTATTCTGATGCACTTTCTTTCATTGGATCTGATGCACACATGCACATGAAGACTTTTCTCATAGTATATTCCTTCTTTTGTCTGGCAGTTATGGTTGTTACTGTAAAGAATAAATAAAATATTCAATTGATTTGAAATTCATCCCCTTTAAATAATCTTAAAAACATTCAAATACTGTTTCCACCAACACTACAGCACCAGGCTACAGAACTGATATTTGATACTGATTATAACTAACACTGACATCAAATTTATTCAAATTCATGGTGTGTACTTATATTTAGATGTTCATGAAGATGTAATGAAAGACAGGAATGGCCTTAAAGAACAAATATTTGTGAGATAATCGCTTACACCGATAAATAATCATGAAACTCATTCACACGAAAACATGGAGCACTCCCAGGTCGAGTATTTCTGATAAGAAGAATAATTTAAAATCCCATCATATGTGTTCCACGTGATACATAAATCAATTTAAAAACATAGCTTAAGATGAGCCATGTGTCTGTATTCTTGAACAGTTGGTTTACTTGCATGAAAGAAGCATTTCTACGTGTTCAAATTTCGAACGGAAGTCCACGAGAGAATGTTTTAGACGAGACCACTATAAAATTAGAATAGGAACGGACTTTCTTTTCCGTCGTGTGTAAGGTAAAATCTTGACTCGAGATTTTTCCGATTGTATGCATATAATTTGCATAATAAGGTTCGGAGCCGTGTAAAATTATTGAGAAATAAGTGAAATTTATTCACTTCATATTTTTTTAAAAACAGTATTAAATACTATCAAGTCTCGTATTTCATACAGAGTAAAATGTGTGTATTATTGTAATGTAGAAATGTGTATTACAGTTATGTAGTTCAATTTCATAGTGTGTATAACATTGCATGTAATGCGTACGTAAACTTAGTGGATATAATTCACGGTGTAGTTTGAACTACGGTGTGCAGTAAGTGTGTAAACATAATCATGTATGGAATCTTGATTCTGAACATCTATTGTATAACTTAACTTAAAATATTTTAGGCCTTTATGATGTGTACTTAGAGTACCTGCCTCCAGGGTGTAAACCACTACGAGCGCCTTACAACGTGGACATGACTGTGACAGTGGCTACGCGCTGGTGTTGTGACGTACTGTGATGTGATGTAGACTGTGAACTGTGGAACTGTGAAGTCATCTCATCATCATCATTTGTATTTGTATCGTCGTTAAATGTATTTGTATAGTAAATGTAATGAATGTAGACATTTGAACTTCTTATATTTCAATATTTATATCACTTGTCCGTCACCAATATGCGATGCCCGTCTGTCCGTGACAAAAATGGTGTCAGAAGTGGGATGCACGAGCAATTGGTGACGTAAAATACTGTGAAAAATACTTTAAATTGAAATTTTGAACTTTGAAAATTTTTGAAATTTTGTTCAATGTAAATTTTTCAATTTTTGATTGTGAACATTGTATTTTTGATGTATCTGAGTATTCACTGTTTGTACCTGTTTTAGGGTTGAACTGTTTGTGTGTGAAAGAAGAAAGGCCCCAGAAGCTGTGTTATTTGTGCCTCGGTGGTGTGGTGAGTGTTGCTCACTGTTTCAAAAGTAAGTAGTTTTCTTTCTATTCGTTTGGTGTATGACCTGTCTGTCGGTCACGGTGGGTTTCACTGAGGCATACATAGCGTGTTATCTTTCATTAATCAGTTATGGATGGCTTAGAACAGTCGAAAACTTTAGGTGAATCTCTAGGTTACAAAGATGAAGACCTTCAAAAGTTTGTTAAGGAGCAGCAAGCGATTATGCGCGAAGATAGTAGAGCAGCGCGAGCGAAAGAGAAAGAAGATAAAGAATTTCAAATGAGTATTGAAAAAGCAAAGTTAGAAAAAGAGCGTTTAGAACAAGAACTTAAGTTGAAACAAATGTCTCATGAACATGAATTAGAACTTATAGAGAAGAAGTCGAAGTTAAAAGAGTCTGGTATCTTAAAAGATGAAGTTGAACTTGTAAAACCACGAGCTCCGAAAATTCCGGCATTTGAGGACGGAAAAGATGACATGGATAGTTATTTGAGAAGGTTTGAACGCTACGCTGAGTCTCAAAAATGGAATAAATCATTATGGGCAACTCATCTCAGTGCGTTATTGAAAGGTCGGGCTTTGGATGTTTATGCTCTTATGCCCCCTGATCAGTCACTTGATTATCTAGCTTTGAAAACTGCGTTGTTGAAACGCTATGACCTTACAGAAGATGGTTTCAAGCGCAAATTCCGTGCATGTAGACCGGAAGCAGGTGAGACATTCGCTCAATTTTCAGTCAGGCTAGGTAGTTATTTTCAACGTTGGCTTGAAATGTCAAAAACTGAGAAAAGATTTGATGACCTTTATGACCTTATGTTACGGGATCAATTTTTACATGTTTGTAACAAAGATTTGCACTTGTTTCTTAAAGAGCGTACTCCAAAATCGCTTGTAGAAATGGCATCTCTCGCGGACCAATTTCGGGAAGCCAGATTTACTAGTGTATTATCTTTGGTTAATAAACCACATAATCAAGAACATGAGTCTGTCAAACAGCAAATGCAGTCAAATGTTACGCAACCAATGTCTGATAGTAACAAACCACAGGAGAAGATTTCCAATTTTGTACCAAAGTGCGAAAGACGCTGTTATAGATGCGGAAGAGTAGGTCATATAGCGTCTGAATGTCAACCAAAGGGCAAAGAGAATGTCGGTGCCGATTATCTTAGTAGGATTTGAGTCTGTTTTATTCATTTTATGAGGAATCATTGTATATACTTGTAGCAAGTTGTCAATCATGTGTCATTTAATCTGCGTCACCAGTCAGCTGTTTAAATTTGAATTTGTATCTCAAAAGTACTGCGTACTTTTCTATGGCGGGAAGGTTTGTCACATTCAAATTTTAATTTGACTTAGCCTTCTAGACCCTCATTTATTCAACCGTGTATATATATGTAATATATTCAGCACGTATAGAGCCTCAGTGCAATTCACCGTGAAGACTGACCAGTTATACTGGACATGTGGTCACTTTAGATTAATACTTCGGTGTGGACGCACGCTTTGCTGATATAGATATCTTGACCACGCCGTTTTAAATATGTAAAATTTCAATATATTCCTTACGTGTTTGGTGTAAACCAGTGAGCGATACAGCCATCACTTCTGAGGTAAGAATTTACTATATTTTGTATATTTATTTGTACGAAAGTTCATACTTTGATGTTGTATCTAAAATTATTGAGAAATAAGTGAAATTTATTCACTTCATATTTTTTTAAAAACAGTATTAAATACTATCAAGTCTCGTATTCCATACGGAGTAAAATGTTTGTATTATTGTAATGTAGAAATGTGTATTACAGTTATGTAGTTCAATTTCATAGTGTGTATAACATTGCATGTAATGCGTACGTAAAATTAGTGAATATAATTCACGGTGTAGTTTGAACTACGGTGTGCAGTAAGTGTGTAAACATAATCATGTATGGAATCTTGATTCTGATCATCTATTGTATAACTTAACTTAAAATATTTTAGGCCTTTATGATGTGTACTTAGAGTACCTGCCTCCAGGTTGTAAACCACTACGAGCGCCTTACAACGTGGACATGACTGTGACAGTGGCTACGCGCTGGTGTTGTGACGTACTGTGATGTGATGTAGACTGTGAACTGTGGAACTGTGAAGTCATCTCATCATCATCATTTGTATTTGTATCGTCGTTAAATGTATTTGTATAGTAAATGTAATCAATGTAGACATTTGAACTTCTTATATTTCAATATTTATATCACTTGTCCGTCACCAATATGCGATGCCCGTCTGTCCGTGACACAGTTGAGTGGTTGATTGTAATATGAGATCACACTGTAGTGGTTGATTGTAATATGAACACATACCAAACATTTGACTACCAAGATCACACCGTAGTGGCTGATTGTAATATAGATACATATCAAACAGTACACTAACAAGATACCAGAGTAGTGGTTGATTGTAATACGAACACATACCAAGCAACTCACTAATGTAGGCATCACACTGTCCCGATTATGATATCCGATGGACACACGAATATGAAATTTTCAATTATATTACGAAGGCTTACGATATATTAACGAAGGCTATTAGATTGCTTCACGACGTCGTATCTAGAATGCGATGCATCGGATTATAACCAGGATTGCACCACGTTTGGATGTTTAAAAATTCTTGTTTAATCAGTAGCACAGTATCAATGATTTCCTCCTTCGCCTTTTATTATTTCTGTCTCAGAAAAATACAAAAAAAATACTCAAAAGTATATGTTGGAGATTTCCTCCCTTCTTCTAGAACTGAATATCTGAATCTTACTGTCTATGTATCATGATTAGCCCAGATACATGAATGTTGATTCTTATCATGTTCGACCATCTTTGAAAGTTTGATTTTACAAGGCATATCATTACAGTTCTTTATGTGAAAGTGTGACTACCAGACGGACAAATTGACAACGTGTTCAGTTATCAGTGACATTTGCGTAGCAGTTGACATGTATTATTGTCAACCAAAAATCGTCTTTAAATATTGCGAATTTCATTTAGTGGAAACAAGTGGAAGACGTGATGATTCTATGTAAGAAAGATGAAAATGGATATATGTCACAACAAGATACTAGTATTACCAGTAATTATAGAAAATACTGTGTCTGTGCATGCTCTCTTCGATGCATTATAAGGAGCAATGCTTCTGCCTTCTTTTTTCCTTATCATTAACAATATCAAGGCACGTCATTTTACTTTATACTGCATTAATTGTGAACTTGCAAGTTGAACTTGCAAATTTGAAGAAGACAGAAAAGTTTTTATTTCAATTTTTTCGATTAATATAGAAAATACAAATTAATTTTTTTTTTAAAGTTTTATCTAATATTTGTGTCTGTCGTCTTTTGTATCGGGATCCAATCTTAATGTCATCGTACTAGATTACGATGACATAACGATGTCATTTCGATGGAATTGCGAGGTTGTCACGAAGTCGTATAGCCTTCCTAACTCCATCGGAAGGTTCTTGATACGTTCGTAATGCCTTCGTATGGCAATATTTCCCCGATGGTCCCGATGGTAATTTGAAGGGGAAACGAAGATGTTACGAATACGCAAGATGCCTTCTCGATGGTCTCACGAAGGGCAAGATGAATACACGTATCTGTTTCGAAGATGGTCCTTCGGGAGTGCCATCGGGAATTTTTTGGCATGCCAAAGATCTTTACAGCACTCCCGAAGTTGTTCCCGAAGTTTGACAAATCAAGCCGGTGGTCATACGATGGTTCAAGATGGCCTTACGAATAGCCCGATGATATTACGATCACATCCGAATTTGAAAAAAACCTTTATCGTGTGGCCATCGGCTGCTTAAATCGGGACAGTGTGACGCCAGCATTATCGAGATCACACTGTATTGGATGATTGCAAAATGAACGCATACCAAACAGTTCATAAAACAAGATCACACTGTTGTGGTTTATTGTAAAATTTGACGTACGCGTACCAATACACGTCCAAGTTCGATTTGCTCAACTTCTTTAATGTTTCACTTTTTTATGAAGGGTCTCAGAGGTTCACTCGGCATAGCCATGGATGTGATAGCCAAGAGAGTGGAACCGGGGATTAAACTGCCAAATTTGAAAATGTTTATATGAGGTTGTCCAAGAACCATGTACAATTTTCCATTTATATGATATGCCCTTTACAAGTTACATTCTAAAGCACGATAACACATATATACACACAAACTTCGTCTAATATAGTTATTACATGTACGTTAATCTTATCACCTTTGTTTGGTCACAAGCCTATCACTTGTTGTCACATTTTACATTTACACGTACCTAAGCTAATATTTGAGGATGAAAGACGTCCCTTTGAGCATTAGATAAAGACTCATTTAGAATGAAAGATGAGAAAGTAAGTACATAAAGGAATGTAGGCTTTCACTTCTGTATGTCTTGTAGCACAACCGTTCGATAATTACTTGCCTGAGTTTATGTCTTCTTGTCTTCTTTCTATATGAACATTATATCCATTGATAGATGTACAAGACATATTGACCTTTTAATCTGAACTTCTTTTTTAAAAAAAGGCACCGTTACTTTTTTACTAAAATTATGGGAATTTCATATTTTACATGCCAACCTTTTCCACTTGTACCAAATATTATATCTTGTGAACAATACCTTGGAATTCGACCTCATTTTGAAAGAGTCTTAACTCGGGCACAAGTGCTGAATGGTTATCGATAAGTCACATTTCACATCTGTGTAATTTTTTTACGGAACGTTTTGGTTTTCTACCAAATATTCCGTAGATCTTATGACCTAAGGTATTGGGAAGGGGTATAATAACAATATTGGCAAAAAGTTAGAAATTATATACTTCCATATCTTACATATTTTCAGAGATTTGATATCTTTTTTATGTTTCGTTCAATGTATTGTCCCTAACATTGCTGAAGTCCTGAGTCGTCGGACAAAATCGTTGTATTTAGTTTTTGTGTTAAATTATTAAAACAACCGGAAGTAAAGTATTACACCCCGTCCGGCTTTAGTGTTACCTTTCGTTGATCGGGACCTTCAAATATTACATCATGCAGGTGCGTGTTTACATAGACGTCAGTTCCAAACAAACGCCTTATTACACCGTGAGTTGTTTTCAGATTGTCTCAATCAAACACCCTCTGTACGAATTTGATAAAAAGACCTAAACATATAAGATAAAACCGTTACATATATAAATTTTGACTCCGTTCTTGAACTAAAAGAACTTTGCTTTCTTGGAGGAGGGGGGGGGGGGGGGGTCGCTATCTTCAAGAGAAAATTGAACATTGTAATTTAAATATAGCATGCCGATTGGTTGAAATACTTTTGAAATTATTATTTTTAGATAAATCGTAGCATATTTTTCTATTAATGTAAGTAAAAACTGTGTGAATGACGGAGGACGAGAGAGGAGTAGTTAAAGGGGAATTCGCTCCTCCAGTGATCCAGTTTTATACCCTTTTAAACTGTGAACAAAGATTTATGAGAATAAGATTTTACTTGTTTTACTTTAACATCAATCTAGCATTGTGATCATGTCATACTTTGTCGTGCGTGGTACACTTCGTTTCTCTTTGCAGTTTGAATTTTCACCTCATGAGGTAGTGTTGTATAATCGGAAAAATTTCATAATCGATTATCGGTTTATAATCGGAGATGATTTTAATCGATTATTTCGATTTAATCGGAAATTATTCTTTCTTGTTTTTACAGACAGAAATAATGACAAGTAATGAGTAAACTTCACTCAATCTTATGCTAATATATACATAGCAAAATGTCTAGAAAGAACTCCAACCACAGAATGATAAAATCATGTCTAGTAAATGAAATATTTTGTCAAGATCACAGCAGTAATGGAGTCAAACAAATATGTGATTGTAATAGTTGACTTCGATTTTAAATAGCATATACAGGGATGGGGGGGGGAGTGTTCCATACGACCCAAGAGTTAACTTAAGATTTTGCTCATTCAACAAAAATCAAGCAAGATCTTCGTGGTAACAGTACTGTGAAATTCACTGACCTTGTCCTTCTTACAAAGCTCAGGAATTCGGCGTAAAAACTAAAAAGTTTTTTTAGTCGAGTAGATATTGACGTATCGCAGGGCCCGTATCGCATCTGACGTTGAAGTTTTCTATAAGAGTACTTGTCATTACTATTAAATTCAATGAGAATCCATTGTATGCCTTAGAGAGTGTATCCTTTTCAAATTATTTACGCTACGCCCGGAACTTTAACTCGTAGAAACGATCGTTAATCTACTTTCGTTTTATTCGTACTTGTCATACGCGATTATTCGTACTTGTCATACGCGAATTCGACCGAAAACTATGTCATTCTTTTCAACATTGAATATTTCCGATTATAATCGATTCTTAAAAACATAATCGATTAATCGAAATCGAAGGGTATTAGCGATGATGTCGCCGATGTCGCCGATAATCGTTACAACACTATTATGAGGACAATCTTACTTCAATGAACAGTTTTACTATCATAGTAAATTTTATCCAATCAAAGTCGATCCTAGTTGTTGTGACATGCTTTGTGCACACCGGCATCACGTGGTTTACCTTACATAGCTG
The DNA here is from genome assembly GCA_028142955.1 of Pinctada fucata. NCBI lineage: Eukaryota > Metazoa > Mollusca > Bivalvia > Pterioida > Pteriidae > Pinctada > Pinctada fucata. Next base: position 27,958,724 of record AP027114.1, read on the forward strand.
TCTGGTTTGACTGAGTTGAACTCTAATCACCCCTCTGTCTGATTTAATTTCTAATCGCTACGATCGACGAAAGGTAACACTAAAGCCGGACGGGATGTATATCCCTAATGCCTTAAACCTTGGAAAATGACCTACTTTTGAAAAGCTTAATATAAGGTTTGGCCATAACTCTTGAATAGAAAGAACAATAATGGCTTAAATACTTCTCATGTATAATCCTTGAGGCAAGTTTTTTTTCCATTTGTTCTAAGATTCTGACCTTGTCATTTTAATTTTTGAGTATGAATTTCTTTCAAAATTATCACATTGACCATAATCGATTAATGGCTAGTACATGTAATAGAATTCTCAGTTTTCATATATCTTTGGCAGAATTTTGGTAGAATTATTCTAAATTGGCAGAATTTTGGTAGAATTCTTGGACGGAATTTTGAAGATTTCTTTGGCAGAATTTGGTAGAATTCTTTGGAAGAATCTTGGTAGAATTCTTTGGCAAAAATCTTAGGTCATGTTCCTCCTAAATTTTTATTAAATAGATTTCCTCTTTTTCGGCATTGGGCATCACTGATGGGACATAATTGTTAAAATGCGCATGTGTTGCTCTAATATTTTTAAATAGAATATATATTTCAATATTGACAATATCATATAAGCATTTCTATTGAGAATATTATACTTTTCTATCGAATTGTCAATATTGAAATATATGTTCTAAAGTACCAATTATTGTACTAGACACGGGTTTCGGATTATGAATCCTCGTCAGTAGTACTTCATGTCAAACGGTTTAAATAAAGCCAAACTGAAATTTTCCCGGCGACATCTACAATAGAGACTTTTTGTTTCCCCTTGCCAAAATAAGCGGCTACAAATTTTGTGTAGGGTTTATTTAGAAGCGTATTTAAGTGTAAAATATGGCCAAAAATCGTTGGAGGGTAGGCGCAAGGAGCTTAATTCTAAACAGAACTGGAAAAAAAAATGCAACTTTTCCTGATAAATCTCTAAAACTTATCTGAATTTGCATTTCACTTAAGATTCCGTTTTAACTTTATAAATGAAATGAGATTTTTTTTTTCAGTAATTATCAATAATTTAAAGTGATACCTACTAAGAGAGTTCATTTCTAATTTGCTTTAATTTTCGTTCCTCATCAACTTCATTCGTTCGTTTGTAATTTGCCTTTTCGTTCTTTGTCAATTTTCTGAGGGGTTTTGTTGCTTTCCTTACTTTAAAATGTTCAGCTATATAGGCAATTTTTGCACATATGATTCTCAAATGATAGTATTTACATATGAGACTCAAATGAGAAACATATATAAATAATTTCAGACGATAATCATATGTGAGGCTTCATATGATTCTCATATGAAACCTCACATATGATTCTCATATGATGCAACTTATTCAATTTGAAGACGTTTACATTTATACCACTTGGTGAGTGTCACTGCTGGTGGACCAGGAGTCCCCAAAGGTACATGTAGCCAAGTTCGATCAATTTCGGTTGCTCGTTTCTTCAACGCATTCTAAAATTTCTGTTATCAAAATTTCTTGAAATTTCTATAACGTGGGTCCTGTAGCATCATATTCCACCAATCCTGCTACGTCTTTCGGTATGCTTTTTCGACATAGTAACTTTCATACTTTTTTGGCATATTACATTGTTTAGATTTCAGGATCACTGACGAGGGTTAAGTACTCGAAACGTGCATGTCTGGTCCATGTTGCCAATTTATCTGTTCTTAAATGATGCTATTCAATTTGAAGACGTTTACATTTATACCACTTGGTGAGTGTCGCTGCTGGTGGACCAGGAGTCCCCAAAGGACACATGTAGCCAAGTTCGATCAATTTCGGTTGCTCGTTTCTTCAACGCATTCTAAAATTTCTGTTATCAAAATTTCTTGAAATTTCTATAACGTGGGTCCTGTAGCATCATATCCCACCAATCCTTCTACGTCTTTCGGTATGCTTTTTCGACACAGTAACTTTCATACTTTCTTGGCATATTACATTGTTTAGATTTCAGGATCACTGACGAGGGTTAAGTACTCGAAGCGTGCATGTCTGGTCCATGTTGCCAATTAATTTGTTCTTAAATGATGCTATTCAATTTGAAGATGTTTACAATTACATATGATTCACCTATGATTCACATATGAAACCGTATATATGAGAATCATATGATCCCCATTTTTCCTGAATATCATATGTAATCATATGTGCTAAATTTGCTTGTGTACATGTGCGCAAATGTGATATTATCTTAATGTTTTACCTTAGATATGGCCAGTGCATCAGTATCAGAATGGCTGTGTGAAACATGTAAAGAAGATGGGAAAGATATAAAGGCTAGAACTCACTGCTACGAATGTCACGAGCTACTCTGTGAACCTTGTTGAAACTATCATCTTAGATTAAAGATTTCAAAGGACCATCACCTTATTGAACTTGTACAGTTTATAAAGAAATCGACATCCGATAATGATTCCTTGAGATCGAAACCAACATCGACATCCGTCAACGAGGACGAGCTGGCGTCTGATTTCATGGAAACCGTAACACTTACTGAGGACACCGTCCTGTATCGTGGAGCTCAGGTCGCAGTGGAATCTACATCTGTTACACAAAAGTCAGAGAAACGTACAACGCCCAAACAGGCTGATCCTAGACGTCTGAAAGCTACAAAATGTCTGGAGTTCAGCGCGAAGAGACCAAAGGATAAGGTGCAAGTCTGCGTAAGAGGTTCACTGCGTGTGTCAGACAGCGTAGTCGTAGTTGACAATGAAAATAGATTACTGAAACGATTTGATCAGAGTGTGAAGTTCTTATCATCTACAAAATTAGAGTATTACACATTGGGAATAACGTGTGTATGTGACAGTACATTTGCCACGTGTGGACTCAGTAGCACGGTATATCTATGGACAATACGTACAAAGGGAATATTCTGGCATAGAAAGACAATAGTCAGTGAGGACGTATCATACCATGTGGATCACTATGCGTACGGTATCCACTACAACGGTACATACTACTGTGTACTACATCATGATGACAACACCATCACATTTCTGGGCAGACAGGGGAGACAAGTCAGGAAGATCATCATGAAGGAGGCGTGCGGGAAGAAGTTTGGGCTTGGGTATGACATACATATGGACAGTGATACAAACAATATATACGTACCTTGTTGGAATGAAGATGGTGTGTTATGTCTGACAATAGAAGGTCAGGCTCTGTGGTTTACTCCTCTTTCATGTCCACGGGGTATCACAGACATACATGGGACGCTGTGTGTGGCTGACAGTGCTAGTCACTGTCTACATCTGATAACCAAGGATGGGAAGTACGTCAGGAAGCTTCTGGATAAGGAGGATCTTGGAGGGATGCCTGACTGTGCATGTTATGGACAGGATGGCAGACTTTATGTTGGTTATAGTTTCCTTAGTGGTAATAGTGACAAGATATATGTGTTCACAGTCACTAAGTTGGAGATATAGTAGACAGATTATGATAAAAAGAACAATCGATAAGCAAATACATGTACAATTGTATATACATTGGTCTTAAAGAATTTCTATCAGGTACTAGAGTGTCATTTTACTACAGTTACATGTTACTACAGTGTCATGCCCTGTCCAAACCTCTTTAGAGAGGACAAGGCCCGACCACCTGTTCTCTCTGAATGTCAGTCGGACTCCTCGGGTGATAAGATACATGAGCTCGCTACAGCCGGCAGATCACGGACTGTATTATGCATGCCCTCTTTTTATATCTATTTACATATTCATCTGTGTTTCTGGGGCCTCTGTGTTTCGTGGTCTTGTTTGTGTGAGGTCATCTTACAGTGAGGAGGTTGTTTTACATACCCAATTGTACGTTCTTCGAGACCTCTGGGTAATTGGAGAAGTGAGAGGGTTGTGCGCACGTAATCAAGAATAACCACATCATTTGCTACTTGCGTGACAAATGGCCGTCCAAAGTCGGCACCGGTTGCCCATTGGTATCGTCGGTTTATGTGTAGTCTTTTGTGATTGATGTTTACATGTCGTGTGTCTCTTTTCCGTCTCGTTCTGTACTCGTCTTTTATGTTTTTGCATAGGGTGTTTTGGTGTTTTGCTGTTGATGCTGCAATGGGGTCTTGTTGAAGATCTCCTCCCTTCTCCTATAGAATCGCTATAACTTGTTTTGCAATTCTTTCTTTTGAACGAGTTTTAGATAAACCTCCACTTGAGGATTTTGAAGGTATTTTAGATGGTGAAGAAAGATTTAAGATAGAGTAATTGGTTAAAATGTACTTTTTTACTGCCATTTGTCCTTCGAAATCTTTTGTAGAAGCAATATTTTGCTTCGCTGCGCGTCCATACCTGAGAAAATGAGTAAAATACTGTTTGCATCACACATGTCTCTCAAATCAAAGCTTAAAATCCATCCTCTTGATAATGTTTGACATCTGTCCTCCTATTAGTCTGTGGACCTGCTGTAGTTACAGAATAAAAATCTATATAGACATAATCTCAGATAGTGCAGTACATGTAGTTTATATATTGTTTTCATTTTCTTGCATGGACATCGACGGTTGGTGCGGCTAGCCAACAGGGGATGCTTACTCCGCCAGGGCACCTGGTCCGTCGATGCTCAATTTGGTTCTCTGTTGTGAGTGCTGTTGAGATTATCGTCAGGATTCTCTTTAACTCATTAATATATGTCAATTGATCAGTCAGAGATACCAACACATATGAGGACTAAACCAAAATGTTCTTTAAAAGGAATATTATAAGGCCTCGCTGCATTCGAAATTCTTAGCAAATATTATGGAAAAAGTTGACATTCAATAATTTTGAAAGGAATAAATTTCGCTATAACTTCAGCATCGTTATACTTAAAACCATAATTGCAATCGTTTACTTTTTCATGTTTTGAGCTAGACAAATCATCCTTAAAATTTTCTCTTGTGTTTTAGGATACATTTATTTATTTATTTATTTATTTATTTATTTATTTATTTCCTTTATTTATACAGGATAGCACATTTAGCTACAAAATGAACTAGTTTACAATGTTGTCCTGTCTTAAAAATATGTACATATGAAGTAAATTAAGTCCACTATAACACCTTAATAAAATGAAACCTTAATATCACAGTTCATTTACAAAAATACATACCTGTAAAACAAAAGCAATATACATGTAGTAATTTAAGAGTCAAAGTAATGCTTTAGATACCCGTTTTTAAAAAATGACAATGTTGTAAAATTTCTAATAAAATCAGGTAAAGAGTTCCATAAAGATGCGCACGAAATGATAAAAGATCTTTTGAAATATTCTGTCCTTTCTCTCTTAACATAGATAAGATTTACTGCTCTCTGTCTTGTGTTTCTTGTATGTATTTCATTTACAAAGCTAAAAACATTCAAATATTCAGGTGGAGCCCATGTAAAACTTTAAAAACAAGAATAGACTCTCTGTAAATAAAGTAATCAGACAGAGGCATCCATTTAAGATGTTCAAACAAACTAGATGTTGACACAGAACTAGGTATTTTTATATCTAAAATGATTCTTGCTGCCCTCTTCTGCAATCTAAAAAGCCTTTCTATGTGTGTCTTCTTCTTTGCATTATGCCACACAGTACAACAATAATTAAAATGTGGAAAAACTATAGAATTGTAAATTTTGAGTAATGCCGTTTTGGACATAAAAGTATTTAGCCTCTTTAAAACACCTATTTTTTGGCTTAATTTCTTGCATAAAACATCTGTATGATTGGACCAAGTAAGACATTCATCAATATAAACACCTAAAAGTTTTGCACATTTCACATTTTCTATCACAGTTTCTCCAACTTTAACACATAACTCTCTACATTTTAACAATTTCTGTGATGTTCCAATCAAAAGACATTGTGTTTTCTTTAGATTCATGATAAGAAGATCTCCATCGAGGCAAAACCCTAAGGACAATAGCTTATCACTTAATTAATAAAGGATAGACGGGTTAGACGGGTAGAAGAAAGGAGGGGATCTATAACAACACTCGGTTGCAGCACCCACTGCAAAACATCCAATGCAAAAACACAGTACAGACACACATAGAAAGAGACGCAAAAGGAACAAAGGAACAAAGGAACACCAACTCACGCCATAGAAACAAAAAAAACCACAAAAAGCCACACATAAACCAACGAGACAAATTCGCACCATAGAAACATGGAACACAAAATACCACACATAAACCAACGAGACCAATTTGCAACCGATGAGCAAACGATGACGGCCATCAGCCAAGCATACAGCAGACGGTGTGGAACAACCTTATCCTGGATTACGTGTGTTTATAAAAGAAAATGATAATTTTTTTCTACATTTTCACTAAGCTTTTGATAAATTTGACAAGGTGTATCAACACAAGGTGTATCAACACGCGTTTTCAGCATTGGTAGTTCCAAATTTGAAATTATCATAAACCACTTAAAATCTATTTTAACAAAAAAGGGAGGGGATCTCCAACAAGACCCCGTTGCAGCATCAACAGCAAAACACCAAAACACCCGATGCAAAAACACAAAAGACGAGTGCAGCACGAGACGGAAAAGAGACACACGACATGTAAACATCAAACACAAAAGACTACACATTAACCGACGAGACCAATGGACAACCGGTGTCGACTTTGGACGGACATTTGTCACGCAAGTAGCAAATGGTGTGGTTATCCTGGATTACGTGCACACAACCTTCTCACTTCTCCAATTACCCAGAGGTCTCGAAGAACGTACAATTGTGATGTAAAACAACCTCCTCACTGTAAGATGACCTCACACAAACAAGACCGCGAAACGTAGAGGCCCCAGAAACACAGATGAATATGAAAATGGATATAAAAAGAGGGCATGCGTAATACAGTCCATGCTCTGCCGGCTGTAGCGAGCTCATGTATGTAATCATCCGAGGAGTCCGACTGACATTCAGAGAGGACAGGTGGTTGGGGCCCTGTCCTCTCTAAAGAGGTTTGGACAGGGCCCTTCATGGAGTCCCATCGTCACAGTCAGTCAGAGTGCAAGTATCAAGGATGCGCTTGTACAAGACTGTCGATTGGTCAAGTACTAAGCCTAGTGTCCGTCTCGTGACATTAGGATCATATCCACGGTATAAAAAGCGATTGATGATCTGACGCATTTTCGATGGTTATGCTGCCTACCTTTGATCCTTCTAATTTTGTTTATCATATCACCATAAAAGACAGGTTGTGTAATACCCAAAGCAATGTACTCTGTTGTGTGCATAGATCCAAATTTTAAAAGAAGTTGAATTTTTGTAAAAGCGGAAACCTTGACCTAAAAGTTTTTTGGTAATTTGAAAATTTCTACTGTAAAAATAAAAAAAGAAACGATTTATTTATTGATAAGTTACTTATATCAAGTATGTCACTGTGAAACATAATATTATACTGTTGGGATCCTTGTCAGTAAGGAACTCTTCTAAACCAAGCTTTTTTAATGGTTGATACTGAAAGATTACAAAGGTACTTTTATACTTGTTTTATTTTTTTTTAAATGTGTACAGTTCGTCAAACACTATCTTTGTCCACTGTTGCAGACATCACACATGAGCCATCAAATATTTAAAGATTTTCATATTTCACATGCCAACATACGACAGCGATGGCGTTCCATATAAGCTAATGATTTTCATTTCTACGAGCTCATCGTGTTCTATAAACAGCATAATTTATAGACTGTTTATATTTACTATAAGTGGTATACTATAAAATACATTTTATTCTGACGACTTAAACCCGGAGATGTGTCTTAAAATTAACCCATTTGGAAACTAGAAAGACGTTAAGACCATGCATACATGTTTAAAATTACTTACAATCTACAATATATCTGATAAAAGAGCGGTTACATGTAGTTCCAGCGTAACTTTACGTTTATTATCACTGGTAATTTCCAAAAATTCTCATTTCTTTAAAATTACCAGAATTTCCTATTTCTTTCAACAAGATCATGCTTCGTTTCTACTTTCGTTTCTCATCGGTGTATACATCATGTACATATTAAAGAAGTACTATATTACTACGCCACCGGCAAGCAGTGAAAACAAGAAATGAATAGTTGATTTTTTGTGATGTATTTACTTTATATGCAATTGAAACTTTTTTCAAGAGGGAAGATAATCTTGATCTTGCATGTGTCAGACAGCAAATTCCTAAATTAGAAAAAAGCACTATATTTTGAGGTGAATGGATATGTTGCAAATCGGCAATGTCTCAACTGTTACGATAACATAAGGAGACTTCCTGAAAGGAAGTATCCTAAAAATGACAAGCCGGGCTCTATTGTCTCATAATGCCTTCGCGTCCTCAGCCAATCACATTTATCACCTCGCCGCTGACGCGGCTTGGTAATAAATGTGATTGGCTGAGGACGCTCGGGCATTTTGAGACAATAGAGCCCGGCTTGTCATTTTTTATTTCTTAAATCGAGACTGAAAAAAGTGTGCATCAAAAGAACATTTTATGTCTAAATGACATAAGTATTGTTCACGCATCTTTTCGTAAGTGTAACAGAGAAATTTTAAATATGCACTTAAAGACAAAACTTTTCCAAATATAATCACACTACTGTTTAATTTGTACTTTGTCAAGATCATTATGACACAATAGTTGGGCATTTATAAAATGCAAAAACAAGGTATGAAATGAGGGAAACCACTATGTATTCCGTCCCAACGTTGGAATGTATTGTATTGTTTATTCGTCAGAAGGTGTTACAGCTTATAATGGCAATCCAATATATTTATAGTAAAGCCACTTCTTGTTTTTATTCTGTTTTGCGTCCTTTTGAAATTGAGAAATCTACCTACCAGCCAGGGAGAAAAACAAACAAGCGTATTAAACAAAGTTGCAATTTCATATAAAGTGACTATGTGAACTCTGATAGAAATATTATTAACAGATTTTAGTCAACAAAAGAATGGTAGATAAGGCGATGTCTTAAATCTTTGCAGTGCTCTTGCATTTTTTCAGAAAATGTAACAAAAATCAAACACTTTTATTTGAATTGTTGAAAAAAACACTTTCATTTTCAATAGAATTTATTATTTTAATCTTGATTTGTTTTATGACTTTGGGCTCAAAACCTACCAGCACGAGGACGCAAAACAGAAAATAACAAAGAAATTGCCTAAGTCACAAAAATGAAGTGGTATCCGGGTTTCAAAGGTCATTAGTTTTTCTATTATTTTATGAATCAGAATTAACAAATGTCGAGTTGGTTGAAAATAATCGCAAAAATATGCATACTAGTATTATCTGAAGTATTAGCGTCGACATGCGCCATATCTACGAACTTTCAGAACACAATCGTACATATATAAAAAGGGTACATATTTATCACCAATTCTCTGTAACCATCAACCTAAATTTGGCACGCATGGTGACCAATCATTGTAATCAGATATGAAAAAAAGTTAATGGGGACAATGTCATACGGTGATCCGTTACCATGGAAACACGGTTTCAATATTTGGTTTGTGATAATATGGGGATTTTAACTTATGGTATCTTCTAATGAGAACTTTACGTTATACAGAACTGAACTTATTTGTTTTAAATACTGTAGTACAACATGGACTCTTCAGATATTTATGCTCAAACCTAAAAAATGTCTCCCTACTTTGATAAAATAGTGAAAAATTTGTAACTGCATGTGCAATTCTAAGCCTATTTCCTGAAGCAAATATCAAAAAACGCAGCCATGCCTGTAAAATGTAAACTACCATGTACTAAATCTAAAAGTATATTTTAAAAATGTACAAAAACATTTTTGGGGCTATTAACAATTACTTCAAAAATCAAAAATCAATTTCGGCAAAACTAACTAATTTTAGAAAAAGGGGAATTCCCATAGGAGAACTCTCTAGGACGGAGGAAGAAAACGTTTAGCAACAATCAACATGGAGGGAAATTTTGCATGTTTGCTGTGTATTTACAGTTTACAATTTGTTTATTTTGATACATATACCTATATTTTTATCGCACTTGATCTCTCTTTCTCTTGTAACGGGGACGGCCCGCTTACATATATCCCGCCGTGTTGATTACGGCTATACTCTTCAGTTTATTGTCCTCTTGACAGATTAATTACCAATTTACAACAGATTCACGATGATTGTTTATCCAGTCAAATACCTATGGTTCACCGTTATTTTTAATGTGATTTAGGAGCGCTCCACAGGAACCAGAGATATTAGACTGACCATAAGAATCACCGAAAACCTGATGTCTACGTATTATGTGCGTTGTGTATTGTTATCCGATTCGATCTCTTGGATGTAGCCCTCACAACCTCTGAAATATTCTGTGGCTCTCAATGTCCGAAATACGTCAAGTATCAAGATAAAAGACAAGAACTAGAGACTCTTTGATTATGATATTATTGATGTATAATAAACGATTATAATATTTACATGTATTTACAAACTAAGAAAATTGAGATGAAAATATAACGGTTGCCATTTAATCACTTATGATCCCTACTTGCAAATCTTATCCCCTTGATTTGAAGAACTATAAAACAAAGAAAACAATTACCTATAAAAAGGTAGCAATCAGGAAATACAATTTCCTTGGCTGAAGGAAGCAAAGGTGACTATTTAGGAAGGATACACTTCCCAGAGTCGAGTGAGAGAAGTAGATCAAAGAAGGAACCGCTATTTGGATTGATACAAATCCACGGGGTTCGAAAGAAGAAAGTTAGGTTGTGTTTAGTACGATGCGCACTATGAACCTCGACAGAGAGTGGGTCTGGAAAGCCAGAGCCCAGTGCATTTCCAGTGTGCACGACATTAAATACCCAAATTGACAAGCTCCTCCCACTGAAGAGATATAATCCCATTGGCTAGTTCCAGATATAATAAATGTGATTGAAAGTAAAATCTAAAATCGCTGACAATGTAAAATTTGGGATTTTCCAGAAATGTCTGAGTAATCTTTGCTAGAGAAAATAGGGCAACCACCAGTAAATAAAAATGTAGATTTGAACACAATATTAGTTCAAAATATAACAATCATCAATACATACAATTATATAATATTGCATATAAAATCAGCCCTATTACATTCCTCCCCACTTAAAATAAAGTTATCAATTAACTTTGTTTAAACTGATTTTATGCAATATAAAAGTCTGTAATCAAAAAAAAAAAATACAAACACGACACATACACTCACAAAAAAAATTAATTCACAATACATTTAATCTAATACCCCCTCCTTTCCCCTTTTTAATTTTTTTTACACTGTCAAAAATTGTCACTATCTTCTGTAGGCGCTTGATACAAATGTCCCACATATTTGTCCTTTCTTCTTTTGAAGGCCCAAGATTTACTGCCCTCAAAAATTATGGTCACCTCTTCGTCTCTCGAATTCGATCCCAACGGCAACGAAAACGACGGTTTTGCTAGAGCCTGCCTCCTGACAGACGCCTCTCGCTTCCGCTTATCTCTGTCCTGCTCTTCTGCCGTCGGTGGTCTCATCGGGAGTGTGCTACCTGGATCGATCTTTTGTATGTTTGGCACACCTATCACTGTATACTCAAGTGCCACGGAATGCCCCGCCGCTTGGTGTTTCCTCGCCCTGTCCTTCCTGGCAAATTGTTTTCCACAGGGACAATTTTGTGTCCATGTGAAGATTCCTCCAGTGTCGCTGGTATTCTCGAAAGGACGTAACTTTCCCAGCACATCCAGCGACATTGCAGTATGGGCGCAGATCACTCCATGGCTCTCGCAAAAGACCGTCCAGTTCGCCCGAAGAGGGAAATAATTCTATGTCAACCATCCTGCAAATATCTAAACAATAGCAGACAAAGATTATAGCTAAAAATTATACAGTAAATCTATAAACCCATGTGATCTTTGACAATTTTTTATTTACAAGGAGCACGGACCTCCCGTCCAAATCTAGTTCTATAGCGTGTTTCGCGTGGCACCTCATGCTGTGTTACGTACTCGACGTCGGAGTTTGACGTTTCAGATGTAGTATCACATTCACTCTCAGATTCATTGTCTGTCTCACCATCTACAAGCCAACTGTCAGGAGCATTCTCACCGTCATACGGTTTCAAGTGATCTACATGTACATTTATCACCTTTGAATCTTTTTCTTTCTGAATGCTCAGTGTGAAATTTGTAATTTTTCTAATAATCAGATAAGGACCTGTCCATCCTAATCCTAATTTTTTATTTGCCGTGGGTGGATACCATCTCCAAACCCAATCACCAATCTCATATTCTCTCTCTTTTAATTTCCTATCGTATTCACACTTTTGCCTTGTAAATGATTGCTTTAAGTTCTTTCTGGTCATGTCATAATTTGTTTTTAGAGATTCTTTTAACCATTCGACATACTGAACGGGGCAAAAAGTTTCTCTCATACTAGGTGGACTTCCTACCATAACGTCAAGTGGACATTTTATTTCTTTACCTAACATGAGTAAGTTAGGAGTGCAATGAGTACTCGTTTGCTCTGTTGATCGATACGCCATCATTAAGAATGGTAAATGATCATCCCAGTCCCGTTTGTTTTCATTTACGAACATAGTCAACATTTGTTTCATTGTTTTGTCAAACCTCTCAATTAAACCATCAGATTGCGGCCTGTAAGGTGTCGTACGCGATTTTTCAACGCCTAATAATTTACAAACTTCTGAAAAAAGTTCTGATTCAAATTCACGTCCTTGATCTGTATGTATCCTATCTGGACAACGAAATCTACAGATAAACTCTGTCACTAATTTATCAGCCACTACCAAAGCGGTATGATTAGGAATCGCGTATGCTTCCATCCACTTGGTGAAGTAGTCTCCGATTACCATGATATATTCATTATTATCACGTGTAACGGGGAGTGGACCAAAAATATCTATCGCGATGCACTCTAACGGCTTACTAACATTGACATGTTGAAGATTGTATTTCCCTACTCCAGGACCTGGTTTACATCTGGCGCATAGATCACATTTTTTACACCATCGCCTTATGTCTTGTGTCATTCCGGGCCAGTAGAAACGCCTACGAACACTTTCAAGTGTTTTATCTCGACCAAAATGTCCGGCTGTTCGTTTCTCGTGAAGTTCAGTAAAAATGAATTTTCTGATTTAATTTGGGGCAATCAACTGAAAATATTCCTCACCTCTGTCATCTGAACTTTTACGATAAAGTAGATTATTTTCTATAAGAAGGCTGTCCCAACATCTTAGCAAGTCATTTACTTCGTCGCTCATTTCGTTAATTTTTGGTTTCTCTTTTGATATTGAAATAAAATTCCTTACTTTTTCTATGTTCTTGTCTTGCATTTGCATTTCCTGCATTTCTTTATTTGACCATGACGACAACCACCCTGTATCTGATATCTCTGCATTTTCTATCAAATTTTGCGAAGTTTTACTGCGAGTTTTATATACTGGACTAACAATCTCAGTTTTGGACAGGTCACAGTCCATGTCAAGAGGGGTCGTCTCAGTATCTATCGGTCTGTCGCTAGTATTATTGGATGGGTACTCGTCCATGTAACTAGAAACTTTAAGCGAGTTTACTCGTGTTTGGTCAGTACAATCAGGGCAGTCTGTGCGTTTGCATTTTATATGAGGAATTCGGGATAAACTATCCGCGTTTTGATGTTTTGAACCCCTACGGTGTTGGATTTCAATATCATATGTTTCAATAATACTTATCCAGCGCGCTAACATGCCCGTTGGCTCTTTGAAGTTTTTCAGCCATATAAGGGGCGCATGATCGGTTCTTAGCGTGAATCTTCTACCATATAGATAGTGTTTGAATTGCCTAATAAAATGTACGACAACAAATAGCTCGCGCTTTGTCGTACAATAGTTCCGTTGAGCTTTATTGAGCGTTTTACTCGCGTAGGCTATGACTTTTTCTTCGTTGTTTTGAACTTGTGAAAGGACAGCACCAATTGCGTTTGCACTTGCGTCTGTGTCGAGAATGAACTTTCCGTACCTATCAGGAAATGACAAAATTGGTGCAGATGTCAATAATTCTTTAAGTTTGTCAAAATTTTGGTTGCATTCAACAGACCAAATAAATCGCGCGTTTTTTTCGCGTCAAATCGGTAAGTGGTCTTGATAACATTGAGAAATCAGGGATAAAACGTCTATAATACCCTACTAAACCTAGAAAACTCCTTACTTCCCGCCTACTCTTTGGAATCGGCCAATTCTTTACCGCATCAGTTTTCTTGCGATCACAACTTACTCCTCCTTCCGACACAACATGCCCTTAATACGCAACTTCCTTGCCGAAAAGCTCGCATTTCTTAGGCTTTAACCTCAAATGTGCTTGACGTAAACGTATGAAAACTTCCCTCAAATTCTCATACGCCGATTCAAACGTTGAACCGTACACAATGACGTCATCCAAATAGCACAAACACTTCCGCCAGTGCAACCCACGTAGCACTGTTTCCATGAGCCTCTCGAAAGTTGCCGGTCCATTCGAGAGCCCGAACGGGAGCACATTAAACTGAAAAAGCCCCCTATGTGTCGCAAACGCCGTCTTCTCTTTGTCGCACTCTGCGACCCCTACCTGCCAATATCCAGAGGCCAAATCTAACGTAGAAAACCATCGCGAACCCGCAAGAGTATCCAAAGTCTCGTCTATTCTTGGCAAAGGATACGCGTCCTAACCGAGTTAAGTTTCCTAAAATCTATACAAAATCTATGCGAGCCATCTTTCTTTCTCGCAAGCAAAATCGGTGAACACCAGGGGCTCTCGCTAGGTTCTATGATCTTATCTTCGGTCATTTTATCTAGTTCTGTTTCGACTATCTCTCTCTGAGCTAAGGGTATCCTACGAGGCGGTACCTTTATTGGTCTAGCATTTCCTGTCTCAATTCGGTGAGTTGCAAGGTCAGTTCTACCTAATTTACCGTCCTTACCTACAAATATATCTCTGAATTCACTAAGTAACGCTTTTAATTTCAGTCTCTGTCAACTGATAATTCACTAGCGTCGTTTGCTAACTTTTCAAGTTCGTCGGGTAAATCATCGCCAAGACAGCTTTTCTCTGAACTATCGTCATATATGGTCGCTACGGTTTCAATCGTACCTATGATAGAATCTTTGGGGATTGCTATGTCCTTTTTACTAAAGTTAATAATTAGTATTTCGAAAGTTTTCAAGTTTGGGTTTACTAAGGACCTAGCAACCACTATCCCATTTTTACAAAGTTCATTTGACCCTTCAATTATTCCGACATCATCTTCTAAGTCACCGTCTATGTAACCTAGTATTTTATGTTCCGTATAAGAGGGACAATTTTGTGTTGAAATTGCTTTTATCCTAGCACATCGAGTTGCGCTTTCTCTGCTCAGAGTTATCTCGCTTTCGTTTACTTTAAGTAACGGCGGTGCCATGTGTATGACGACCCTATTACTTTCAAAAAAATCCATACCAAGCAAAAGGTCTATGTCTTCTAGATTTGCAATTATAACATCTTGAGTTATGAGTTCATTTCCTATCTTTAATTCTGCCATGAATCGTCCTACAACCTCTAAATGTTTACCATCTGCTGTTTTTAGTATGGTTGACGCTTTTTGTAACGTAATCTCAGACGGAATTTTATGAAACAAAGTTTTTGAGATAAGAGTTACAGAGGATCCCGTGTCAATTAGGGCCTGACATTTGACTCCATTTATCTCCACGTGGGCATATAAACACGCCTGGGAAATATTGTTCACTATCGCGAATTCTGGTTCTTTTATTGTTGTCTCAGTCGGATTTACTTTTGTTTCGTGGATATTTTCACCATTGACTTGTTTATTTTTATTTGGATATAAATTTTCATGGTTAGTCAAAGCGTTTCTTTTTGTATGTATTTTGTCTTTTTCTTCTCTTTTATTCAAACATGACCGATTTGAAAAATCATCGACTGAGTTGACGGTCACCGATTCAGTCAACTCTAGTTTCCCGATTTCGTGACTTTCTTTGGGACATCGTTTTTATTGGTCCCTTCGGTACATTCGCGTGCATAGTGTCCTAATTTATGACAATTAAAACATTCAATATTTCGCGAATTTCGATTTTCACTTTGTTTGCTTCCGTACTGTTTTCTTGGCCTAAATCGTTGAAAAGAATTTAATTTTTCATCAATCATTTTAGAAATACTTTCTAAAGTAAGTGACTCACTCGCTGTGGATTTTTTTAGTGCATTGACCGTTTCTTCCGCGAATTTAGGTTTTTGAGGATTCAGAGACCCTTCGAAAGCTTCGTACTCTGTAGCTAAAGCAATCGCTTGCTCTAAAGTTTTCGGGTGACTAAATTGAACGTGCTTTCTATGTTCGTGATTTCCTAATCCATTTATATAAGCGTCAATAATTTGATTTTCTTGACTGGACAATGGATAATCCGGATATGCCTGTTGCGCTAACCTTTTTAATGAATAACCGAATTCTGCGGAGCTCTCATTCTTTTCTCTCCTTCTATTTCTGAACTCACAACGTTTAGCAACTACTTTTTCTTTTGGGTCAAATCTTTGTTGTAAAATGTCTTTTAACGCATAGAAATCTGAAGCTTGTGCCAGTGTTAGTTCATTTACTATTTTCCTAGCATTCCCTCTTAAATTCATGATTAATTGATCTGCTTTCTCACCGTTCGACCATCCGTTCCAACTTGCAACTCTCTCAAACTGAATAATGTAATCTGACCATTCGCTAGACTGACCGTCAAATTTTTCTACTCTTTCTGTTTTACGCGATGTTGGACCCCCTTCCCACCTTTTAAGGCACGGACTCTTTTCGTCTGTGCGCGCGATAGCTTTTTCTTCATGCTCAAAATGGTTCTCAGTCATCCCCTTTTTAGGCCTGCAGCTACCCAAAGGAGAAGTTCCGACCGCAATGGAAGGACGAGTAATAACACTTATAGATGAGCATGTGCTAGAAACGCGATCAGACCAAAATGCATCAGTGTATGACGTTTTATCAAAATAATGTCCACCAGTCGTAATTTTTGGCTGAGAAAAATCTTTAGGCGTAGACATAATCGGACCGATTAATGATGGTACTGTACTTGTCGTTTCGATCTGATTTGTGAATTGCGGCCCATTCTTTACGCTTGTGTCAATTTCATTTGAAATATTCTTAACAAGATTATCCCAACCTGCGTGATTATCGTCTTCAAACAAAACATTTTTCTTTTTATTATCCGGTTCGATTTCGCCTAGACCTCTTGACATTTTTATGCCAGAGTCGTTACTTATATCTGAGCGCTGAATCGGAGTGTGTAACACAGTGCCATTAAAACTGTCAGCTACGCATACTGAAGGAAAATTAAATTGAATTTCATCGTCAGAGTCTCCAGTTTTACTTTTCACTACATCTGTTTTACGTAAAGTATTTTCAGGTGTGGAAACATTTACGTTTTTCTGAGATTCTTCACTAGTAGCCATATTTCAGAAATTGTGATAATAAAACTACATCCAGGTCTACGGAACACCAGTGTAACGGGGACGGCCCGCTTACATATATCCCGCCGTGTTGATTACGGCTATACTCTTCAGTTTATTGTCCTCTTGACAGATTAATTACCAATTTACAACAGATTCACGATGATTGTTTATCCAGTCAAATACCTATGGTTCACCGTTATTTTTAATGTGATTTAGGAGCGCTCCACAGGAACCAGAGATATTAGACTGACCATAAGAATCACCGAAAACCTGATGTCTACGTATTATGTGCGTTGTGTATTGTTATCCGATTCGATCTCTTGGATGTAGCCCTCACAACCTCTGAAAAATTCTGTGGCTCTCAATGTCCGAAATACGTCAAGTATCAAGATAAAAGACAAGAACTAGAGACTCTTTGATTATGATATTATTGATGTATAATAAACGATTATAATATTTACAGGTATTTACAAACTAAGAAAATTGAGATGAAAATATAACGGTTGCCATTTAATCACTTATGATCCCTACTTGCAAATCTTATCCCCTTGATTTGAAGAACTATAAAACAAAGAAAACAATTACCTATAAAAAGGTAGCAATCAGGAAATACAATTTCCTTGGCTGAAGGAAGCAAATGTGACTATTTAGGAAGGATACACTTCCCAGAGTCGAGTGAGAGAAGTAGATCAAAGAAGGAACCGCTATTTGGATTGATACAAATCCACGGGGTTCGAAAGAAGAAAGTTAGGTTGTGTTTAGTACGATGCGCACTATGAACCTCGACAGAGAGTGGGTCTGGAAAGCCAGAGCCCAGTGCATTTCCAGTGTGCACGACATTAAATACCCAAATTGACAAGCTCCTCCCACTGAAGAGATATAATCCCATTGGCTAGTTCCAGATATAATAAATGTGATTGAAAGTAAAATCTAAAATCGCTGACAATGTAAAATTTGGGATTTTCCAGAAATGTCTGAGTAATCTTTGCTAGAGAAAATAGGGCAACCACCAGTAAATAAAAATGTAGATTTGAACACAATATTAGTTCAAAATATAACAATCATCAATACATACAATTATATAATATTGCATATAAAATCAGCCCTATTACACTCTTTTCGATCTCTACTCGCGGGGTCGGGAAAATTAGGTTCAATGACCATACTGAATATGTTGAATAATTTCTTCTTTATATGCGAAAAAATTGGGTATTTACCTTTGGGGAGTGGAGGGAGTGGGGTGAACCAGACCATTTCATGTACCCTATAAATTGGGGGATAGGGGGGTTCCATGTGGCAAAAAAAGTTGTTTGTTTCCTGTAACCCGACCGACCGTCAAAAATCGTGCCGACGCTGATTTTTGTTCACCATTTTCTCTATACTGCCTAAAAAGCATCGAAAATCCTTAAAATTAATGCAAGTCGTGCAACACAGACTCGTCTTTGGAAGCATCCCGTTACCTTTAAATTTTCTTTCAGACGAGCTGTGATCATATTACTTAGATAGCGCCTCTTGTCGTGAATCACTACAGTGAGTACATGTAGTTCACACCTGACCACCAGGTAGATTTAATCCGTTTCACATGAGTGACCAAGTGTTGAGAATTCGAAAGGATTAAAGTGATTATCTTCTCACGTTACTTGTATTATAGTGTATTATAACCTGGTCATAACTGATGAAGAGCAGACGATTTTTTAAAAGTTTATAAAAACGGACTATTTTAGAAAGGGGGTGATTGCAATCATTGACATTTCTGTACAAACTCAAAATGACAACGTAAAATTAATAAGTCAATGACATGAAAATTTTACAGAGGAACGCATACACAAGAAGTTAGTACCTTTATGTAGATATGGAACGCCATCGCTGTCTTATAATGAGACATTTCAATATATGGAATGATTTAATCAATATATGCGGTGGTAAGTACAATACATGCGATGGTAAGTACATTATATGCGGTGGTAAATACATTATATGCGGTGGTAAGTACAATATATGCGGTGGTAAGTATATAATATGCGGTGCTAAGTACATTATATGAGGTGCTAAGAACATTATATGCGGTGGTAAGTACATTATATGGAGTGGTAAATACATTATATGCGGTGATAAGTACATTATAAGCGGTGTAAAAACATTATATGGGGTGGTATCTACATTATATGGGGTGCTAAGTACATTATATGCGGTGGTATGTACATTATATGCGATCGTAAGTACATTATATGCGGTGGTAAGTACAATATATGCGGTGGTAAGTATAAAATATGCGGTGCTAAGTACATTATATGAGGCGCTAAGAACATTATATGCGGTGGCAAGTACATTATATGGAGTGGTAAATACATTATATGCGGTGATAAGTACATTATATGCGGTGTTAAAAACGTTATATGGGGTGGTATTTACATTATATTGGGTGCTAAGTAGGGCTGGGACGATACTCCGATTCACCGGTGCATCGCGATATTTTTTTTCGCGATCCAAGTATCGATACACCCCGACGATACCTAAGTTAAGAATTACAAAGAAATTGTGCTTAAACTTTCCGTATTTTCAAGTACTCGAGTTTAAATCCAACTTTCTTCAGTTTACATATAGATAAATACTTGCCATTGTCCCGCATTTTCGACCGAAAAAATCTGTCCCGGCCGGGAAATCACGATTTTTGGACGTTCCATTAAAAAAGATAAGAGTAATATTGATTATAAGTCACTCCGTCTTTTCATAAACTTAAACTGTTTCATAATATTTATCTAACGCACGCCGTATACCCATGTACAGTTATCAGCCGGTAATCTGTCGGCTGTACCACAAACAATAGTCAATTAACGTCGCTAAATAAATGCAAGTAAGCCTTCTCTTGTTGTTGTTGTTGTTTTTTTTTTTTTTTTTTGCTAGAAATATAATTCGATCATTGAAAGTAATAGTTATAAGATGTTCGAGTGATACCATTTGCAAAATTTTTATGAGAAGAAACAACGTGAAGTAAAAATGTAAACAAGATAAAAAAAAAAAGAAAGAAGAAAATACGACAACCACGGAACGCTCTTAAGTTATTATAATACTCTCTTTATTATTATCACGTAAAAAAACCCTCAATACTAATCAACGTACGTCAGCTTACTGTCTTTTTCAATACCCGAGACGTTAAGGTATTGATTGTGTATTTGATTTAAACTCCCTTGTTATTGTTCGCCAACGTCAACTCAGGTAACGACACAGGTGTTTAATAGGTGGACAAGTTTGCTGATGCGCCACTTTTTAGAAATGCGTCCGACCAGGAGCCGACGCCCGTGTACGTATACGGCGCGCGTTAATAAGATTTCAGTATTTTCAGAAAAAAAAACAGACAAATTGAAGAGGAAATATGTGAAACAAATTAATACCACATGGTCCTTTGTTTTGAAAATTTTACACTTCTCATTGATTTGACTGTGTTGCTCCTTCAAAAGTGAAGGACCCTCCCCCCCTCCCCCCAAAAAAAAAATTCCCAACTTGTAATTATAATTAAAAGGCCTTATTATAGTGATGAAAAAGTGTCCCTCATTGGTGTTATATTTGTCCCTCTTTTTGATGATTTGTCACTCTTTTTGTCCCTCTTTGGAACATGACAAAATTTTGGCAAGCATCTAGCTATAAAATAACAAAATGATAAGAACCATTGTTTTTAGCTCTACTGGTCTCAGACCAGTCGAGCTTATGCGATACCCCGTCGTCCGGCGTCCGTCCGTCTGTCCGTCTGTCCGTCCGTCCGTCCGTAAACAATTCTTGTGCTCGCAACTCCTCTGAAACCATAGGAGATAGAAAGTTAATTCTTTTTGCATCCTACTTGGTATGTGGTCTAGTTGTGCACCTGACATTTGGTTTCAGCCCCTGACCCCCAGGGTCTTAGAAAATGGGCGTGGCCATGAAAATCTATGTAATCTTGTGCTCGCAACTCCTCTAACACTATAAATGATGGAGACTTAATTCTTTTTGCAATATGATGGGTCTGTGGTGTAACTGTGCACCTGATATTTTGTTTGATCCCCTGACCCCCAGGGTCTTAGAAAATAGGTGTGGTCATTTTCACCTATATAACTCTATGTAATCTTGTGCTCGCAACTCCTCTGACACTATAAATGATGGAGACTTAATATTTTTGCAATATGATGGGTCTGTGGTCTAGTTGTGCACCTGATATTTTGTTTGAGCCCCTGACCCACAGGGTCTTAGAAAATGGGTGTGGTCATTTTCACCTATATAACTCTATGTAATCTTGTGCTCGCAACTCCACAGACACTATAATTGATGGAGACTTAATTCTTTTTGCAATATGATGGGTCTGTGGTGTAGTTGTGCACATGATATTTTGTTTGAACCCCTGACCCCCAGGGTCGTAGAAAATGGGTGTGGTCATTTTCACCCATATAACTCTATGTAATCTTGTGCTCGCAACTCCTCTGACACTATAAATGATGGAGACTTAATTCTTTTTGCAATATGATGTATCTGTGGTCTAGTTGTGCACCTGATATTTTGTTTGAGCCCCTGACCCCCATGGTCTTAGAAAATGGGTGTGGTCATTTTTACCTATATAACTCTATGTAATCTTGTGCTCGCAACTCCTCTGACACTATAAATGATGGAGACTTAATTCTTTTTGCAATATGATGGGTCTGTGGTCTAGTTGTGCACCTGATATTTTGTTTGAGCCCCTGACCCCCAGGGTCTTTGGAAATGGGTGTGGTCATTTTCACCTATATAACTCTATGTAATCTTGTGCTCGCAGACCTCTGACACTATTAATGATGGAGACTTATTTTTTTTCTCAATATGATGAGTCTGTGGTTTAGTTGTATACCTGATATTTTGTTTGAACCCCTGACCCCCAGGCTCTTAGAAAATGGGTGTGGTCATTTTCACCTTTATGACTCTATGTAATCTTGTGCTTGAAACTCCTCTGACACTATAAATGATGGAGACTTAATTCTTTTTGCAATATGATGGGTCTGTGGTGTTGTTGTGCTCCTGATATTTCATTTGAGCCCCTGAACCCCAGGGTCTCTGGAAATGGGTGTGGTCATTTTCACCTATATAACTCTATGTAATCTTGTGCTCGCAACTCCTCTGACACTATTAATGATGGAGACTTATTTTTTTCTCAATATGATGAGTCTGTGGTTTAGTTGTATACCTGATATTTTGTTTGAACCCCTGACCCCCAGGCTCTTAGAAAATGGGTGTGGTCATTTTCACCTATATGACTCTATGTAATCTTGTGCTTGAAACTCCTCTGACACTATAAATGATGGAAACTTAATTCTTTTTGCAATATGATGGGTCTGTGGTTTAGTTGTGTACCTGATATTTTGTTTGAGCCCCTGACCCACAGGGTCTTTGAAAATAGGTGTGGTCATTTTCACCTATATAACTCTATGTAATCTTGTGCTCGAAACTCCTCTGACACTATAAATCATGGAGACTTAATTCTTTTTGCAATATGATGGGTCTGTGGTCTAGTTGTGCACCTGATATTTTATTTGAGCTCCTGACCCCCAGGGTCTTAGAAAATGGGTGTGATCATTTTCTCCTATATAACTCTATGTAATCTTGTGCTCGCAACTCCTCTGACACTATAAATAATGGAGACTTAATTCTTTTTGCAATATGATGTATCTGTGGTCTAGTTGTAATTCTGATATTTTATTTGAGCTCCTGACCCCCAGGGTCTTAGAAAATGGGTGTGGTCATTTTCTCCTATATAACTCTTTGAATCTTATTTTTGTGTCATTGAGCAAGCAGCCCCTGGCCACCAGGATATTGAAAAATGGTCATGGCATTCTTTTTGAAATATCTTATCTGGGATATTATGAATTCCATGAGTGATATTCTAGTTGCAGTTTAATGGATATGTTGTTTTGTTGTGCAATGCTCCTTATAATTTATTAAAGCGCCTGCTTCCTTATAATGCTCTTTGGTTTAAAAGAAAGGAAATTGATCTTTTAAAAAAAAACAACCAGGAGAGCTACAGTCTCGTCAGAGACTTCTGGTTAATACGAAATTTCCATGACTTCTTATTGTTATTTGAAATGATTTTTTGTTTTTCAATTCTTCTAGTCAAATAACAAACCATTTATTAATTGTTTTCATCTTTATTCTAGATAGAAATCTAGTGTTGGATAAATATAACATGTGGGATAAAAAAAGCTACTAATATGATGAAAATAAATACTTTCAAATAGCTTTTTGATAAGGTTTTATTACTTAACTTAGAATCGCGATATGTATCGTATCGGATATCAGGTATCGTGATACGTATCGGATCGGCTGGGTACAGTATCGTCCCAGCCCTAGTGCTAAGTACATTATATGCGGTGCTAAGTACATTATATGGGGTGGTATGTTCATTACATGGGGTGGTTAGTACATTATATTTTGTGCTTAGTACATTATATGCAGTGCTAAGTACATTATGCGGTGCTAAGAATATTATATGGGGTGGTGAGTACATTATATGCGGTGCTTAGTTCGTTATGTGGTGATTTGTTTATCATAATAAACATTCTTATGACCAAGATTAAACCTTTCTGAGACTTGGATGCGTAGAATTACCCAAAAAGACCCAGAGGGACCAAAAACCCCAAAAGGAACCAAAAAGGAACCCAAAAGCCAGTATTTGAAAACTGATAATTTTTTTATGGCTTGCAGAATTTCAAAATCATGCTTTGGTTCAAAGGAGCTGTTAAAATAAGGGCCTGATTTAGCCCTGAAATCACTCGATTATTTCTCGTGCGCTGTACTTCCAATTTAGATTAAGTTTGGTCAGGATGAAAATGTAAATTATAATAAGATTCCCAGTAGAAATTTTATTTAAATAAATTTGGTGAAAGATGTAATGACTATGGGTTGAAGAGGTAGGGGTACAGATGACAGAAAACGTCGAATATCGAATAGAATGTACAAACTGACAAAAGTGCATTATATTACATATTTTTTTATTTATTTAATGTTTATCATGCTTCTGTTGCCTTTTCATGTCATATTGGAAAAGAGAAACTAACTCTGAGGTTATTATAATATCAATGTAATCGGCAATCTCTGAAATCCAGAAACGGAAAAAAACGGTTTTATTTCTTTCTTCTCAGCCACTTATTTAGCTTTCTGGCGCGAAATACACACGGTGTAGAAATAGACAAATTTATTTCCTTCCAAACGGTTAAATATTTGATCGGAACACACTATGAATAGATTGTTCCATGATATAAAAAGAAAAAGATGGCAATTATAACCTGCTTAAATATCGCTCTAGAGATAGATTTTGAAATAGTCATCCATCCCCCTTCTTTCGTTTTTGCCTGTGGGACATTGTTTCCCCCTCGCCTCAGAACCCCACTTGACCAGAAAATGTGTTTTATTGACATACACCTTTGGTGAAAGTGGCATTGTAAAGCGAGGGGGGACGCTGTTGTGTAAAAGCGTTTCCGTTTTCCATTGATTTCTGTGTAAAAATGCTTATTTTGACAAAAATACCGGTCTTTTCTTCCACCCCCCCCCCCCCCATGATAGAGCTGGGAAAAATGTTGAATCCTTTTGTGTTTATGTGTCCTTTTGGGTATTTTTTTTTTTTTTGTCCTTTAAGTCCGTTTGAGTCCTTTTGGGATAATGATAACCCGAGTCTCAAAAATGTTTAATCTTGGTCATAAGAATGTTTATCATAACGAAATCACCACATAACGAACTAAGCACCGCATATAATGTACTCACCACCCCATATAATGTACTTACCACCGCATATAATGTTCTAAGAACTGCATATAATGTACTTAGCACCGCATATAATGTACTAACCACCCCATGTAATGAACATACCACCGCATATAATGTACTTAGCACCGCATATAATGTACTTAGCACCCCATATAATGTACGTACCACCCCATATAATTTTCTTAACACCGCATATAATGTACTTAGCACTCCATATAATATACTTACCACCGCATATAATGTACTCATCACCGCATATAATGTTCTTAGCACCGCATATAATGTACTTACCACCGCATATAATGTTCTTAGCACAGCATATAATGTACTTACCACCGCATATAATGTTCTTAGCACCGCATATGATATACTTACCACCGCATATAATGTTCTTAGCACCGCATATAATCTACTTACCACCGCATATAATGTTCTTAGCACAGCATATAATGTACTTACCACCGCATATAATGTTCTTAGCACCGCATATAATGTACTTACCACCGCATATAATGTTCTTAGCACCGCATATAATGTACTTACAACCGCATATATTGATTAAAACATCCAATATATTGAAATATCTCATTATAAGACAGCGATGGCATTCCATAAGCTTCACATGCATATGCATCCTATGTATAAAAAAATCATCATCAATTCATCATTACATAAACAATAAAATTATTCAACGTTCATCTGCTGACTATAAATTTTGAATAGAAGTATCGTTCAGGACTTTCAGTCCTTTGATTTATTTCTATTCTAATGATGACCAATCGATTCTTGGTAAAAAAAATCCGTTCCTGCCGGTTTATCTGCTTTCAGAAAATGGGTAGGCGTGGCTTATCGCTATAGGGCCTTTATTGGAGAATAGAGCCCGGCTCGCGTCTGTTGTCCTAATAGGGAAAAAGAATCAAGTCATATTAGAATTTAAAATCAGGCTGAATTTCAAACAATATCACATTGTAGAGGACGATAGCAAAATGTATGCCTACTGCATGACGAGGGTTAAGTACCCGTGCATGTCTGGTCCATGCTGCAAGTTTATCTGTACTTAATAGATATCAAAGAAGTAACTAATAGTTATTCAGTCTCAGATTCGAGATGGCATGACCAAATCGCTGCGAACCCCTAAATGAACAACACTCCGAAGTCAGACCAGGTGCCTGGGGAGAGTGAGCGTCTCCTGATTGCAAGCAACACCCGTCGAAACAGCTTTATGGAAACCTGTCAAATTCGGTGATTGTCTCCTATGTTCAATTTGATATACAGATCAGGTAAGTTTGTCTTGTTTACTTAAATGATGCTATGAATTTGAAGACGTGTAACATGTAAACAGTTACACTCATTCTAACGAATATCATTTTCCGTTCATATCCAAAATTTCAATTATTTTTATTTCCTTTATTTTTGCGTCGAGCATAACAGACGATTCATTCCTTTTTGAAATGCGCATATGGTGCAACGAAATCATTACAAAAGAAAACGTAAAATAGAGACATCTAACTCACAGGAAAGGGCGATGCACGTTCGTGTGGTCGAATTTTCAATTCCAATGACCATGTGTTACAATTATTTATTATAGTTTTTGAAAGAACGCGCAGAGCAATTGGTGTTTCTATTATTTTGTGCAAATTGATAATTTATAACAAAAATGGGGAAAATTGGGAATGTGATGCAGTGTAAGAATACTTTACTTTAAGTTGCATCTAAAATAAGATGGATATTAGCTTTTTATAACACACAAGACACGATCGGCGATCTACTTTCACTTGCATCTACACGAATCACGCCGATCGTTTTTCGGCTTGATAAAAGGTATACTTTTTCTTATTGTGGATAAAATTCATAGCTAAGGCATTCTTTCACTTCTTCACATTCCCCTTTTTGTGATAAATAATCTGTATTTCACGATTTTCTTGATAAATCGAATATTCTGATTTGTGAGATTAGCCACCGTGAAAGTTGGTTACGAAAATTTTAATCTTACGTAGCTTTCTAATTAAGATAAGGGTATCATATGATAGTCGAGTTAGAGGAAGAGGGGAGCTGAGTAGTCGAAATGCTGCTATCATGGCAAATTGTCTAATTTGAAACTTTCATATAAAGTTTTCCAAGAAATATCGGAATATGCACTTATATGATATTTTGCACTTTGTATGTAATGTACGGTAGTTAACATATATTTCAAAAGACCGCCTTCGTCCAGTTTGTATATGTACATTATCTAATCACCTTTGTATGATCATCAGCCTATGACGTGTTGCCAGATGTCACGTATACACTAACATCTGATAATATATGAGGATGACAGACGCCCTTTCCCGCTTTATATAAAGCCTTATTCAGAATAGGATGGGAAAGTAAGTATATTTGTATTTTTATTGTAATTTTAGACATAGTAATTTTCACACTCTTAGGCCGTATTACATTGTTTAGATTGGGAATCACTGACGAGAGGTAACTACCCGAAACGTGCATGTCTGGTCAATGCTGCAAATTTATCTGTTTTTAAATGATGCTATTAAATTTGAAGACGTTTAACATTATAAGGAATTTTCAGCATATTAACGTAAACTCAAGTGACTCTCATTTATAGTTATTCTTTTGTTCACACAAAGAGTTTTTATGCCGTCGTAATCGGGAGACATGTATATTCTTCAATTTGTATGTTTGCTTGTTCATTTGTAAATACATTGCAATAACTCTTGAAATGCAAGTCATTTTACTTTTAATTTTCTCATTTGTATGTCTTGTAGGAAGACCTCTCCATCACCGCCTAACTCAGCTAATGTTTTGCTGTCTTGTTACACATAGAAACGCGACGAATAACTTGATCTAATGAACAATCTCAAGGGTTGTACACTGCAAGTACGAATTAGGTGGAGTTTTAAACGATAATTCGGACTTTTCGAAATACAGAGTTACTTCCCATTTGTGCAGGTATCTGACGTCAATGCATTGTGACGTCATCAAATTCTATGGAAACCAGAACGAAATTCAGGGAAACAGGGTTACATGTATGACGCTCTCAAAGGAATTTAATGACGTCACAATGCTTTTACGTCAGATACCTGCACAAATCGAACGTAGGACTGTAAAATCGAAAAGACGAAATAAGTACAGTTATAACAATATCCAAACATCACTTGAATCATTTTACATGTATGATGCAAGTCTTACTACTAGTATCCATGTGAGGACCAAAGGGAAGCTTTAAGCTTATAAAACGTCTCTTTTTATATATTTTTTAAACGTCGGGGTGTTTCTCTCATTGGCCGCGGTACGAGAACCAAAAACAAGATAATTAAAAAGAAAATAATGATAGCGCCATCCTGAATATATTCGATGACGAAATTAGATGTACACCTAAATTGTTAATGCAATTCTATTTATCCAAAAGTCCAACATAAAAACAATTGCGGAATCTGCTATTACAAATAATAGCCAGAAAATATTTCCCAAACAAATAATACAATCAACTTAAACATTATGTTTGTTTAATTTTTTTTAAACCTAAATACAAAATTTCAGACTTATCAGAAGAAAGTTAGATCTATAGTAGTTTACATGTGTGCGACGCCACATAGATTAGTTTAAACAGGGCTATCTACGATCAATTTTTATTTCCCAAGATTGCTATGGTGATTAGAATAATACAATCAACTTAAACATAAACAATTAATCCCAAATGGAGATGAGATCTGGTGCCGATGGAGTGTAAACATCTCCTGTTTGCTAGCAACACACACAGAAAAGAAAGTCATATCCGGTAATTCTTTTTTTTTACATTCGCTGTTTGGATGGTTTTATGCATAGCTGGATTTTTTTACTCGACCCCTGTCCTTTGCAACATGCAACTTATACGGAGATAAGAATCTCGATTTTCGCAGTGTATGGCAATCAGAATCAATGCAGCATAAATTCCAAATGATACCAAATTTTCTGGAACATACCAGATTTGTTAGAGATATCTTGTAATTTGCTTTTTCGTTCCTCGACAGATTTATGAGGGATTTAGTTGTGTCCCTTTTTATGAATGAATAAATCGTCGTTCAAAAATGATCCGTCAACATCGAAACCGACATCTACATCTGTCAACGAGGACGGGCTTGCCTCTGATTTCATGGAAACCGTTACACTTACTGACGACACCGTCCTATATCATGGAGCACAGGTCTACATCAGTTTCAGCAAATCCAAAGAATCAAATAACGTGCAAACTGCCCGATCCTAGACAACTTAATGCTTCAAAATTTCTGGATTTCAGTGTGTTGAGGCCAGAGGATAAAAAGGAAGTCTGGGTGAATGGTTTACTTTGTGTTTCAGATAACGTTGTTGTTGTTGATAATGATAATAGAGCACTGAAATTATTTGATCAGAATGGGGGATACATATCATCTACAAACACAGAGTGTTCTACATGGGGAATAACGAATGTACAGGACGGTACGTTTGCTACGTGTGATGGTAACAAAGTTTATCTATGGACAGTACGTAGACAGGGCATGTTTAGACGTAGACAGAAAATTGTCAGGGATGACGTATTATACCATGTTGATAATGGCATCTACGATTTCCACTTCAATGGTACATACTACTGTGTACTACATCGTTATGACCACGCCATAACAATACTGGACAGACAAGGGAGGCAAGTCAGTGAGATTACAATGAAGGAGGCGTGTGGGAAGAAGTTTACTTTTGGATTGGATATACTTATGGACAGTGATACAAACAATATATACGTGTCTTGTTGGAATGAGGATGGTGTATTATGTATGACAATTAAAGGTCAAGCTCTTTGGTTCACTCAAATGCCTTGTCCAACTGGAATCACAGAGATACAGGGAACACTGTGTGTAGCTAACTCCGTTGGTTTCTGCCTACATCTAATCTCCAAGGACGGGGAGTACGTAAGGAAACTGCTGGATGAGGAGGATCTGAGAGGGAATCCTAGAAATATGTGCCATGGACAGAATGGTAGACTTTATGTTAGTTACAGTTTCCCGAGTGATAAGATAACTGTGTACACAGTCACTTGGTTGGAGATGTAGTAAACTAGATATTGTGAAATGAAATAATTGATAAACAAATATATATGTTGGTCTCTAAAGGATATCTATTATGTAATTACAAAGTAATGTTATGAATTGTTGTGTATTATATACTTTTGTTTCTTATAATATTCATGTATCATCGTTGTTGGTTACCAACCTATCACACGTAATATGCATGAGTTCATTTAAATCATATTGTTATTCTCTATCACGTAGATTCATACAGGTGAAAAACTTAAACTTTTATGCATGTTTGGTTTGATATGAAAAGTTGTCTTATCAACCTCAAAACTAGAATTCTGAAGGTATTTCAGATGGTAAAGAAAAATGTTAGGTTGAGCATTTACTTGAATAAAATTGAGTGAACTTGCCAGTAATAACGCAACGTAATTCAAAATTCAATAATGATACGAAGTAATTGACAGTCCACAGTGGTTATGGAAATTGAGTATTCCCGCATTCCCCTTCGGAAGAAGAAAAGTAAGAAGAAATGACCCCCACTTAAGGCGAATCAAAGACTTTTTTTTAATAAGAAACTTATAACAGGGAACCTGGGCCTGAAACTATAAACTAAGAATTGACTTAAGTCAAATTTTCAAAATCCGATATATAGCAAATCAGTGACAATTTGAAATATTGAGTTCATCTATTCTATTCTACTCTGAAAATAGATAAATTCTGTGAATCATTTCAAGTCATTACTTCATATATTATAATGAGACAAAAGAAACTTGAAATTTAGACTTGAGTTAATTCTTTGTTTATGGTGCCGAGCCCTGATCTCATATCCAATTGGGGATTCACCTTTGCTTCTTTACAGAGTATTTTTTATCCTTGTTGTGGATATTTTATTTTCTATGCTCTTTACTGGCTGTTGGTTGGTAGTCTTGAGTACGCACTATGTATCTGATTTGAAATAGCAGGTTCCATAGGAAAGTAATATATTTGGAATGCATTGGAATTACTAGAATTCTTTTTTAGCTACAGTGTACATATTTATTTATTCATTTGATTTATTCAAAGTAAATTCACCTACAGGAATTTCGATTTAAAAGTATTTTTGATGGAGTGTAGTATCTTGATTCAGTTGTTTTTAAGGAAAACATTATCTGGATAAATTGCATACATTCAAAATATATTAGGATCTGTTCATAGTAAGAATTAATACAGCAACACTACCTGCAATAAATTCCGTCCTTACATTGGACTGGTAAAGATTGCTAATTAGATAGTACTGTCCTTTGCGTTTCCATATTAGGATTTGGTCATAGTAAGAATTCATGCAGCAGCACTACCTGCAATTAATTCCTTCCTTACACTGGACTCGGTCGAGATTGCTTATCAGATAGTATTGTCCTTTGCGTTTCCATTATGTTGTTTTGTGTCTCCGTCTGTCCGCTTTTCCTTTATCATGAGATCACCTTCGCTGTTTTCACAGATAGGCTAATGATATAATTCCTTTCTTTGTTCTGTTTTATATTTTTTAAGAAATTGTTTGCCTATTAATAAAAACATAAACACTCAAATAGACTGTATCATCCCTTCCCTCTGAATGAAAAATTTCAACCTCTTTGCATGTTACTTTTGCTTTTTTTTTCTTCTGATTTTGCTTTCATTCACTAAATTATTTCGATCGATCACTGTTATATATTTTCTCTATGCTGATCCACAATCCACAATGTCTTCAGAATACGATCATGAAATTGCACTTTTGAAAACATCATTCATTGAAAACAAGGGCAATTACAAAATTTCCTGTCCAAAAACTAGTAAAACTAACTATATGATTCGAAATGATTACGGATAGACTACATAAGAGAGGTTGAGATTTCCTACTTGTAACTTGTATTACGTACGCCCTCTTTTTATATCCATTTACATATTCATCTGTGTTGCTTGGGCCCCTGCGTTTTGCGGTCTTGTTTGTGTGTGATCATCTGACAGTGAGGAGGTGTTTTACACCACAATTGTACGTTTTTCGAGATCTCTGGGTAATCGGAAGTGCGCACGTAATCCAGGATAACCATACCTTCTGCTGTTTTCGTGGCAGATGGCCGTCCTAAGTCGGCACCGGTTGCCCATTGGTCTCTTTGGCTTATGTGTAGTCCTTTGTATCTGATGTTTCTGTGTTGTGAGTTGACGTTCCTTGTTCCTTACGCGTCTCTTTCTGTGCTTGTCTGCTTTGTTTTTTTGCATTGGATGTTTTGGGGTTTGGCTGTGGATGCTACAACCTGGTGTTGTTGGAGATCCCCTCCTTTGTTTTGTACAGGTAAGTCTACTGTAAAAGTTGAATTACTGTTGTTGAGATTTCTTTACAAAGATGACTACGTGTACTAGTAAAACTTATTGAACTTGAGTTGACTTTTTGACAGGTTTATTTCAAAACGAGGGACTAAGTTCGGTAATTTTTTTTCTTGGGATGGAAACTTGAAATCAATATGAATTAATTGCCATCCATTTTATATTATTTCATAAAATTAAGCCGATGAAATATATTGAAGTAAAGACCTACGTGTATATCGCACTTTTCACGTTGACTGGCGACGTGTAACTTGTAAAGCAAATGACGTCACACGCAATAAATGATGACGTCTCAATAGCACAACAGAATACAAGTACATGTACACGTTAAATGTTGGAAATCTCAACCTCTCATAATAACTGTAGCTTTTAGAAAATGATTGTTAAAATAGCAAGAATTGCACCATCGGTGGCTTCAAATTGCCTAAACGGTCACTTGTCTCGTGTCTGGTACCAGACAATTTGTTTTGGAGAAAATCAGGAGGTGTCCATGATCCGTATGTGGTGCATTCTTCAACGACGATGATTCAAAGGTGAATCTGTTTCCTACTCGACTACGAGACTGAATAACTGATGGGTACTTCTGTAATGTTTATCAGACGTAACAGTATATTTGCCTCTCTTCACTGTGTTAATTCAAGGAATCATTGTTACTAGTATGTTATTTTGGTTTATCGAAGATTCAACACCACGCTTCCCCACGACTAAATTAATGATCGATTGTGCAAACTCTTAAAATAGTGTTTTGATCGAGAGCAGAGATCTTATATTGCACAACTGATTCAGGGTTTTTTTTCCGCTGCACAATAAAAATCATATAAATCATGGGCTTGTTGTAACCTGTGTATTGTCTTGTCCTTCCTATTGGACAATATTTATGTAAGATTTGGTAAGAATCGATGCAAGCAGGTTGTAGGGATCCAAATGGAAACTCATAGTGCGCCACTTGTTTATAATAAGATTTATTTTTATACACGTATGAAAAAGAATCCAAAATCTTCAAATACAAAATATAAACTACAAAATCTTCAAAAAATCCAAAATCGTCAAAAGCAAGGATAACATGATTGTTTGAAATGTTTCATTGGTACTTCTAGGTACCTGCAAGACATTCTTCCTTTCGACAATCCTGTTTTTTTAAAGTATAAAATGCTATTTATCCGAAAGAATTGACTCTAATCAAGGCAAACGTTACAAACGCAGAGACATCATTTTTGGACATAGATACCAAAATAATGAATGGAGAGATTCATATAAGTGTGTATAGCAAAGAGAATATTTTGGATTCAACATAGTAAATTTTCCCTTTCTTGATGCTGATGTTCCTAGATAACCGTCGTACGGTATCTACATTTCACAGCTTATCCGTTATGCTAGAGCATGTACTGATGTTTTCGATTTCCATAGTAGAAATTTACAAATTAGCAAGAAACATTTAGGTCAAGGTTTTCGCTTTCACAAACTATAAAAGAGAGACACTTGGCTAGGTACTGGACCAATCTAAAACCTTGTACCAGCGCTCTTAGTGACTGTGACGGCAGGACTCCGTGACGGGCCCGCTCCATACCTCTTTATAGAAGACAGGGTCCCGACCACCTGCAGTTGTTCATCGCTGAATGAACGCATACCAAACAGTACAATAGCAAGATCACATTGTAGTGGTTGATTGTAAATTGAACGCATACCAAACATTTCACTAACGAGATCACACTGTAGTGGTTGTTTGTAATATAAACACATACCAAACAGTACAGTTACAAGATCACAGTGCAGTGGTTGATTGTAATATGAACGCATACCAAAGAGTTCACGAACAAGATCACACTGTAGTGGTTGATTGTAATATGAACACATAACAAACATTTCACTAACAATATCACACCGTAATGGTTGATTGTAACATAGATACATACCAAACAGTACACTAACAAGTTCACACTGTAGTGGTTGATTGCAAAATGAACATATAACAAATAAATCAGTTACAAGATCACACCGTAGTAGTTGATTGTAATATGAACACATACCAAACAGTACATTTAGAAGATCACACTGTAGTGGTTGATTGCAAAATGAACACATGCCAAACAGTTCAGTTACAAGATTACATTGTAGTTGTTGATTGTAATATGAAGGCAAACCAAACAGAGCTCTAACAAGATCCTCTGTAGTGGTTGAATACAAAATGAATGCATACCAAACAGTACCCTAATAATATCACAGTGTAGTGGTTGATTGTAATATGAACACATACCAAACAGTTCACTAACAAGATCATACTGTAGTGGTTGATTGTAATATGAACACATACCAAACAGT
Organism: Pinctada fucata; assembly: GCA_028142955.1. Classification (NCBI taxonomy): domain Eukaryota; kingdom Metazoa; phylum Mollusca; class Bivalvia; order Pterioida; family Pteriidae; genus Pinctada; species Pinctada fucata. Next base: position 27,993,632 of record AP027114.1, read on the forward strand.
TCACCAGCAAGATCACACTGTAGTGATTGATTGTAATATGAACACATACCAAACAGTTCACTAACAAAGGAGGGGATCTCCAACAACGCCAGCAAACACCCACAGCAAAACCCCAAAACTTTCAATGCAAAAACACAAAGCAGACAAGCACAGAAAGAGACGCATAAGGGACAAGGAACGTCAACGCACAACATGAAAACATCAAACACAAAGGACTACACATAAACCAACAAGACCAATGGGCAACCGGTGCCGACTTAGGACGGCCATCTGCCACGGAATTAGCAGAAGGTGTGGTTATCCTGGATTACATGCGCACAACCCTCCCACTTTTCCGATTACCCAGAGGTCTCAAAGATCGTACAATTGTGGTGTAAATCAACCTCCTCACTGTCAGATGACCACACACAAACAAAACCCCGCAAAACGCAGGGGCCCAAGCAACACAGATGAATATGTAAATGGATATAAAAAGAGGGCGTACGAAATACAACAAGATCACACTGTAGTGGATGACTGTTATATGACCACATACGAAACATTTCATTAACAAGATCACACTTTAGTGGTTGATTGTAATATGAACACATACCAAACAGTTCACTAACAAGATCAAATTGTAGTGGTTGATTGTAATATAAACACATACCAAACAATACACTAACAAGATCAAACTGTAGTGGTTGATTGTAATATGAACACTGTAATGGACGATTGCAAAATGAACGCATACCAAACAGTACACTAGCAAGATCACACTGTAGTGGTTGATTGTAATATGGACACATACCAGACAGTACACTAGCAAGATCACACTTTAGTGGTTGGTTATAATATGAACACATACCAAACAGATCACTGACAAGATCATACTATAGTGGTTGTTTGCAAAATGAACACCTATCAAACAGTTCAATGACAAGACCACACTGTAGTAGTCGATTGCAAAATGAAAGCATACCAAACAGTTCACTATCAAGTCACCTATAGAATTTCGCTATTTGTTCATTATTCTCATTTCCTCGATTTTTGGCGTAAGCATAACTGATACGACATAATTTGTAGAAATGCGCATACGGTAAAACGAAATTATTGCAATTACATATTTAAGTATTGATAAAAGTGATATAAATAGAAGTTGTAGAATCAAGTTAGAGTGGGATCTTCAAAGGCAATGCATCCTGGTGTCTGCGAATTGTCAATATTAATATCTATATACGTTACGACCATTTTAGGATTTCAAAGTACAGCAGAAAAAATTAAAACACATGCTGTCTTAGTCCCTCGCTTCCATTCGTTATGTTAGATTTTTTTATGTTTTTTGAATTTCCAATATATGTACCATCCAGAACAAAGAAATATGTGGCAACATTGGTTATTAATATTGAGCAAACCCAACGTGTACGTGTACAAGAACTTCTACGTGTATTTAGACGTTAACTGTTTACACGTTGACATTATGCGGTTTAGCATATATCACAACGCGTACTGGTTCGTGTAAATCGTATATACTTTTTCGTGACGTAATTTGTCTTTTGTTTGCAACTGTGTGTTTGTAATGAACTTGGCGTCTTGGTCGTAAAGGTACGGGACATTTAGCAAAGACTGTGATTTTATTTTTCTATTCCAATTAATCGTCTACATGTATATATAACATCAAAATCATACTTAAAGGATAAAATTTTTACTTTGAGGACTATCATGTACAATGTTATGCATTCTATTTGCAATTCCTTTAAATATTCAGAAAGTACATAATTATATTCGCGAATAACATTGAATAATTATGTTATCTACATTCAGTTGCTTTTAAAATCTACAAATGAGTTAAAGAAGATCCTGACGACAATCTCAGCAACACTCACAATAAAGCACCAAATTGAGCATCGACGGACCCCTAACAATCTTGAGGTGGGACCAGGTGCCCGGGAGGAGTAAGCATCCCATGTTCGCTAGCCGCATCCGCCGTCGATGTTCACGCACGAAAACGAAAAAATATATTAAATACATATACTACATGTATCTGAGGTTATGTCTATATAGAAAGTGCTATGGGGACAATGTCAGGGAAAAATATTCAAAACACTTACTGTGAAACCCCTCGCAGGAAACTTTTTTACAAGCTCCACACGACAAAGAGAATAAGTGTGACACAAATGAGTTAAAGACGATCCTCACTACAATCTCAACAGCACTCACAATAGAGCACCAAATTGAGAATCGACAGACCCCTAGCCCCTAATTTAAGTAACCATAAACGTGTAATTACCGCTTAACACGTTTAATCAAATGTGTAATGTGTAGCACAGATGCGTGAAACGCAAAATGTGATGACGTCATAAATAACTTTTTGACGTACGCGTACCCGTACACGTATAAGTGCGGTTTGCTCAACCTCTCTAATGTTTCACTTTTGCATGCGAAGGGTCTCAGGGGTTCACTCTGCATAGCCGTGAATATGATAGCCGAGAGAGTGGAACAGGGGGTTGTAAGCTGCCAAATTTGAAAATGTTTATACGAGGTTATCCAAGAGTTATATACAATTTTCCATATATATGATATGCCCTATACAAGTTACATTCTAAAGCACGATAACACATATTCAGACCAATATCGTCTGATATAGTTATTACATGTACGTTTATCTTTCACCTGTAGACATGTATATTTGATCACAAGCCTATCACGCGTTGACACATATCACCTTTATACGTACCCGAGCTAATATTTGAGGATGACAGACGTCCCTTCCCGCTTTAGATAAAGCCTCATTTAGAAAAAAAAGATGAGACAGTAAGTTCATGTTCTCTTTAACTTCAGATACTTTTATATATTTTTTCTTTATGCTGTCGTAATCGTAAAATTTTGGGCATATAATTTTTGCCGTCCGTTTGTATGTTTGGCTATCTGTCAATTGGTCATTACTCTAGAATGGAAAGGCATATGGCTTTATCATATGTATGTCTTGTAGCATGACCTTTCGAAAAACACTTGCCTCAGTTGATGTCTTCTTGTCTTCTTTCTATATGAACATTGCACCCACTGATAAATTTACAAAACATCTTGACATTGCTACCTTGACCTTTTAACTTGAACTTCCTTTTAAAAAAGGCACCGTTACTTTTTTTTTTAATTATGAGATTTTGATATTTTACATGCCAACCTTTTCTACTTGTACCAAATATTATATCTTGTGAACAGTACCTTGGAATTCGACCTCATTTTGAAAAAGTCATAACTCGGGTACAAGTGCTGAATGGTTATCGATAAGTCATATTTCACATCTGTGTATTTTGGTTAAGGAACGTTTTGGTTTTCTACCAAAAAATCTTTAGATCTTATGACTTAAGGTATTGGGTAGGGGTATGATAACAATATCGGCAAAAAGATAGAAATTATATACTTCCATATCTTACATATTTTCAGATATTTGATATCTTTTTAATGTTTCATTCAATGTATTGTCCCTAACATTGCCGAAATCCTGAGTGGTCGGCCAACATCGTTGTATTTAATTTTTGTGTTGAATTATTAAAACAACCGGAAGTAAAGTATTTTATCCCTAATGCCTTTAACCTTGGAAAATGACCTACTTTTGAAAAGCTAAAGGTTTGGCCATAACTCTTGAATAGTTATTACAATAATGGCTTACATACTTCTCATGTATAATCCTTGTGGCAAGTCTTTTCCATTTGTTCTAAGATTCTGACCTTGTAATTTTAATTTTTGAGTGTGACTTTCTTTCAAACCTATTACATTGACCTTAATCGATGAATGGCTAGTACATGTAATAGAAATCTCTTTGGCAGAATTTTGGTAGAATTATTTCAAATTGGCAGAATTTTGGTAGAATTATTTCAAATTGGTAGAATTTTGGTATAATTCTTTGGCAGAATTTTGGTAGAATTCTTTGGAAGAATTTTGGTAGAATTTTTTTGAAGAATCTTGGTAGAATTCTTTGGCAAAAATCCTAGGTCATGTTCCTCCTAATTTTTTATTGAATAGATTTCCTTTTTTTCGGCATTGGGCATCACTGATGGGACATAATTGTTGAAATGCGCATATGGTGCTCTAATATTTTTAAATAGAATATATATTTCAATATTGATAATATCATATAAGCATTTCTATTGAGAATATTATACTTTTATATTGAATTGTCAATATTGAAATATATGTTCTATAGTACCAATTTTATTGTACTAGACACGTGTTTCGGAATCCTCGTCAGTAGTACTTCATTTCAAATAGTTTTAAAAATAAAGCCAAACTGAAATTTTCCTGGCGACATCTACAATACAGACTTTTAAATTTCCCCTTGCCAAAATGAGCGGCTCCAAATTTTGTGTAGGGTTTATTCAGAAGCGTATTTAAGTGTAAAATATGGCCAAAAAATCGTTGGGGTATGCGCAAGGAGCTTATTTCTAAACAGAACTGGAAAAAACTAAAGATGCAACTTTTCCTGATAAATCTCTAAAAATTATCTGAATTTGCATTTCACTCAAGATTCCGTTTTAACTTTAAAAATGAAATGTGATTTTTTTTTTCAGTAATTATCAACAATTTAAAGTGATACCTCCTAAGAGTGTTCGTTACTAATTTGCTTTAATTTTCGTTCCTCATCAACTTTATTCGTTCGTTTGTGATTTGCCTTTTCGTTTTTTGTCAATTTTCTGAGGGGTTTTGTTGTTTTCCTTACTTTAAATTGTCCAGCTACATAGGCAATTTTTGCACATATGATTCTCATATGATAGTATTTACATATGAGAAACATATTTAAATAACTTCAGACGAGAATCATATGTGAGGCTTTATATGATTCTCATATGAAACCTCACATATGATTCTCATATGATGTGACTTACATATGATTCACCCATGATTCACATATGAAACCGCACATATGAGAATCATGTGATCCCCTTTTTTGCTGAATATCATATGTGATCATATGTGCTAAATTTGCATGCGTACATGTGCGCAAATGTGATTTTATCTTAATGTTTTACCCTAGATATGGCAAGCGCATCAGTATCAGAATGGCTGTGTGAACCATGTAAAGAGGATGGGAAAGATATAAAGGCTAGAACTCACTGCTATGAATGTCACGAGCTACTCTGTGAACCTTGTTCAAACTATCATCTTAGATTAAAGAGGTCTAAGGACCATCACCTTATTGAACTTGTACAGTTTATAAAGAAATCGACATCCGAAAATGATCCGTCAACATCGAAACAAACATCGACATCCGTCAACGAGGACGAGCTGGCATCTGATTTCCTGAAAACCTTAACACTTACTGAAGATACCGTCCTGTATCGTGGAGCTCAGGTCGCCGTGGAATCTACATCTCTTACACCAAAATCAGAGAAACGTACAACATCCAAACAGGCTGATCCTAGACGTCTGAAAGCTACAAAATGTCTGGAGTTCAGCGTGAAGAGACCAAAGGATAAGGCGGAAGTCAGTGTGACAGGTGCACTGCATGTGTCAGACAGCGTTGTCGTAGTTGATAATGGAAATAGATTACTGAAACTATTTGATCAGAGTGGGAAGTTCTTATCATCTACAAAATTAGAGGATTACACATGGGGAATAACGTGTGCATGTGACAGCACGTTTGCCACGTGTGGAGGTGGTAACACAGTATATCTATGGACAGTACGTGGACAGACAATAGTCAGTGAGGACGTATCATATCATGTGGATCACTATGCGGACGGTATCCACTACAACGGCACATACTACTGTGTACTACATCGTGATGACGACGCCATCACAATACTGGACAGACAGGGGAGACAAGTCAGGAAGATCACCATGAAGGAGGCGTGCGGGAAGAAGTTTGAGTTTGGATGGGACATACATATGGACAGTGATACAAACAATATATACGTACCTTGTTTCGATGAACATGGTGTATTATGTATGACAGTAGAAGGCCAAGCTCTGTGGTTCACTCCGCTGTCTGGTACATGGGGTATGACAGAGATACAGGGGACACTGTGTGTAGCTGACATTGTTGGTGATTGTCTACATCTGATAACCAAGGATGGGGTGTACGTCAGGGAGCTGCTGGATAAGGAGGATCTGGGAGGGAGACCGAACTGTGTATGTTATGGACAGGATGACAGACTTTATGTTGGTTATAGTCCCTTTAGTGATAGTGGTGACAAGATATCTGTGTACACAGTCACTTAGTTGGACATGTAGAAGACAGGTTATGATAGAAAAATGATAAGCAAATACATGTACAATTATTGTATATACGTTGGTCTTTTAAAAAGAATTTCTATTATTAACTACAATGTCATGTTATTACATAGAAAGGATATTACTTATGCACAACCAATGTAACTCCCTGAGGTGTAACTATTGAAAGGAACGTGCTGCAATTCGTGTATTAACACTCGTGACGTCACAATGCGTAAGATCTAAAGAAACAAGCTGCGACGGCTGTTCTGCAAACTGAACCCGCGGTGAGATGAATTTTGACGTCACTCTTTTACCTAGAAAAGTCAATTTCAGAAAACAAGAACAAAATAGACAACTTAAGTGCATATATAAAGAATAAATGTCATAATTTATGTTTTGTTACGGGTATACAACACACAGCAAGTGCATTTATCGCATGAAATGCGCTTGCTGTGTGTTGTATACCCGTAACAAAACACAAATTAAGACACTTATTCTCTATTTGCAATATTTCCTTTGAACGTGTTTTAGATAAACCTCCACTTGAGGATTTTGAAGGTATTTTAGATGGTGAGGAAAGATGTAGGTACGGCCCCCGTTCCATTTGATATTCGGGGGGGGGGGGGGGGGGCTTGGGTTTTTTGTCGGATCAAGATTATTTTTTTCTTGCAAAGTTGGAGCAAGAAATTTTTTCAACAAGTGCTGTGTGGTATATCATTAGGAATATTTGTGTTTAATCAATAGAAATTCTTTTTTTTTTATTCAAAACTTTAAAATATTAGTTTATTTTATGAAAAATGGAATTCACCTCTAAGGCACGGTCCATTTGATATTCGGGGGGGGGGGGGGGGGGGGGGGGGGCTTTGGTTTTCTGTCGGAGCAAGATTATTTTTTTTCGCCCCGGACCGGGGCAAAATTATTTTTTTCTTGCAAAGTTGGAGCAAGGAAATTTTTTTATAACAATTGATGTGAATATTAAGAATATTTGTGTTTTTTTCAATAGAAATTCTTAATTTTTACTTAAATTACTCCAAACATTATTTATATGTAAAACTTGTATTCACTACTAAACTGAGAGAGATGAAAGATTTTTACAATATGCGATATATAATTTTTGGTAAACAAAATGTATAAAAGGTCAAGTAACGTGTAAGAGGGCCTGCATGATGCAAGTTTTTACATGTAGAAATGAAAACTAGTGAAATTTTTTTTTCAAATTCTCCTTCAAAGCTTGTATATAAAATTAGACACTATGGTGATATTAATAGTAAAAAATTATATTGATGATGTATTTAATAATTTTAATTGTTTCAGTCACATGCATTCTTTTGATTTTTTTAAAATATGAACTTGCCATTACAGAAGAAAAATATGGCGAGCGAAGCGATCGAGCCAAATTTTTTTATAGGAAGTAAAAACTGCGGCGTGCGAAGCGAGCCAAAAAATTTTCAGATACTTTTAGCGAATGTTATTGTTTATTCTTCAAAGGAGCTGATAAGATAAGGCGTAAAATCTGCCCTGAAAAAGTGGAATTTTCAAAATGGGAACTTCAAAAAAATTCTTTCACAAAATTTATGCCAGTTCTTGGTTTCATCATAATCAGCAGTTGCATAAGATTTATCATGCATAGTTTTAATAAATTTTGGGGCAAAATATGTCTTTTTTCTATAGAAACCAATGGAAAATGGAAAAGTTTTTTAAAACATCGTTCCCCCCTCAGCTACAGAACGCCACTTTTACAGAAGGTGTATATTACTTATACACATCTTTTGACAAAGTGGGGTTCTGTAGCTAAGGGGGGAACTATGCCCCAGAGACAAAAAACTGAAAAAGGGAGGGCGGGGGGCTTTTTACAAATCTGTGTTTTAGGCTGTAATATAAGCAAAATTTATTTTTTTTCCCTTTGAAATTCATTCATTTATTAATTCTAAACAAGTTCACATGAAATGCACAAGATTTTGGAATGAAATAAACAGGAGTGTGCTGTTTATTTCTACACAATGTGCATTTCTTGGTAAAATGTCTACTTTTTAGCCAATGAATACAAAATACAACCATATTTCAGATTCAAGATTTTAAAATTTATGGAAAAATTTGAGACCAGACTTTTGAGTTTAATTTCTAGTATCTTGTTTAGACTATAACTATGTTTTAAAGTTTATAGATATCCATATTAGCCAGATTGTTCTTAATTTTCAACGTTTTTTGATCGATATTAGCTTCTTTTCAACATGGCTACCCCCTACTCTTTAGACTGTAATTTAAGTATCTAGAAATAAGCTTACCAAAATGAAAGTTGTATCAGGAATCTCCAAATACATTACATTTGAGTAATTATCAAGTTTTTCTTGCATACAGATCATTATGTAGAAGAAATACTTGATGAGATTCAGGGCTAAATACAGCCCTTATCTTATCAGCTCCTTCAGATTACTTGTTAGAGCAAGATTATTTTTTCAGTCACACCATAAGCAAATTAATTTTTTTCATCAAAATTCAGAGCAAAAATATTTTTTTCGAAAAAAAACCCAAGCCCCCCCCCCGAATATCAAATGGACCGTGCCTAAACAGAAAGATAGAAGTATTTTACAATATAATCTCCGCAAACAAACTCTATGTATAAGGTACAAGTAAGAGGGTCTTAGGGTAGGGTTATGTAGACAAATTTTCGAATTTAGAATTGTAAATTGGGGAGAAACTGGAATTCTCCTTCAAATCTTGTATATAAAATTAGTCTCTATGGTGAAAAATGCATCTATTAATAGTAATAGTTACATTGCTCTAAGGAAGCCTATTTTCCATTAGCATGCATTCTTTTGATATTTTCAAATATAATCTTTGGCCTTAAGGTCGTTCGGTACAGGCGTAATATCGAAGTTACGTTTTCCGTAAAACGAGTACATTTCGGTATGATTTATACATATTCTAAAAGCTAACTTTAAATACATTATGTTGTGCTAATTAAACCCATTTATGAAGTTGGTTTTCCTTAGTAATAACGTCACAAAGTAGGTATAGAACGCTACCTACATGGCATATATTTGCGCCGTTCGTATGCGCTAAACTGCATAATTACAACGTCAAATTAGACAAAATATACAACGGATATTGACAAAATGCCCTAAAATGGATTTCTGAGTGATAAATCTCTTTAATCATGAGTTTATAATAACATGTTCTTGTAATGTGTAAAATAAACGGTGCAATTCATATTTTAACGGCTTTTTTTCGACTTTTGATTTTTTATTTTCATATACTTTTAACAAATATTCAAAATCTAGTCGAAAAATCTCCTTATAAAAATTAACATCCTATGTACTAGATGTACTCTTCATGTTGATATAATAAAATCATCCAAATCATCCCCTAGTTTTTCCGCTATTCTCACTTCTTTTTGCGTCGATTCTTCTATAAACGTTAACAAAAATGGGACATTTATCTTGCCGTTGTAATAATAAAGATACACTATGCACTTGAACATTTGGCAAGATAATTTTCTTAAAATCATGTCATCTAAAGAAAATAATACATTGATTAGGTAAATATATAAATTCTGTGCATAAATCCACAAAATATTGCCAATAACATGGATATTCTGCATGTTTTGGCATATTATTCTCCGTCATTTTGTCACATTTAGGTTAGAAAAAAATTACCTTTTTTATCCTTTATAGTTATTTTTAAAAAACGAGTCGAGAAAGATTCATTATATTCAAGTACATTTTTCTTGAAATCGTTTTGAAAATACTGATATAAAAAAATAATCAAAACATGGACCCAATTTTTGTTACAGGCAATAGAAATTTGGTTTTTGACACCTTTTTCGGTCATTTTGGCGAACGTCATGCGGCGACGTTGTACATACTGTAACGACGCCTGGACAGTTTTCACGCCGTCATCTTGGATTTCTTGATTTATTCAAATTACATTTCTCATGCAATTTTCATTTTGATAATTTCTAAATTTTGAAGCGATGTGCTTTATAAGTGTGCTGGAATATGACCCATTAAAAGGTGAACATGGAAAATTCTATAAGTAGGGAAGTTTTCAAAAAATCTGAATAAAATGAGACGATGTATTGAAGTCGTCAGAGGTGCTGGCGATTGGGAGGGGGGTTCACTCCCATCCCTGCAACGGCCAGTTAAGTGAAGGGATGGTGCGCTTGCATCTAACCTCTGCGGCCACGATTCTTAAAGGATTTAATGCGATAATGTTTTTATCCGGGTACTTCTGCTCTAAGGGACTTCCCAAGACAAAAAAATAAAAGAAGCTTCTGAGCCAACGTCATACTTTATTATGAATGGTTGTGTAACTTTTTTGTAATAACGTAACAAATATTCATTTTTAATAATCCTTGTTTTTTTCCTGCGCTGCAGTTAATCTTTTCACGGGTATAATAAATTGTATATTTAATATTAAAATATTCTTCCAAATATTATTTCCATATCACATTTTTTTTTTTAGGTTTTTTTGTGTTTTGTGTGTGTGTTTTTTTTTTTTTGTTTTTTTTTGTTTTTTTTTGTTTTTTTTCTCCTTATTTTGATGTGAAATTTTAGGGGAGGAAAGTGACATGTTTTATAGAAGTATGTTATAAATACAATGTAACTGTACAAAAATTTCACTTTTCTGTCAGAGCGTGAATTATATTTTTTACGTCACGGAAAAGGTCAATTGAAAAGTATCTCAAACTAGTGCGTTATCTGTATTGAATTTCACATGTAAACAAAAAGAAGATCGAGGGGTTTAAAATATGCAAGAAAGGCGAAGACATCTGACATTTCCTAAAGACTAGTAGACAGCAAGATAATCAGACGGATTGGGACTGACGAGCAGACAACGTGCATCCAGAATTGCAGATTTATAGCTCTATTGATAAAGGATGTTCGAAAATTTGTGTACTTTTCTTTTCTTTTCTTTCAGTCCTTTCCTTCAAACAAATAAATACTTTTCCTGCTTTTACAGCATTCTGTGTATATATTTTTTTTGCAAGCTATATAGTACATGTACTTTACTATTGTTTGCTTTTATCAAAGGGACCCAAGTCAGAATCTAAGTTCATTTGTTGGGCCTCTCCAATGTGTTATTTTGATTTAGCGTAAGCTCATTCCGCTTTTAAGCAGAGATGCCGCCGTCTGTCCGAGCAGCTTTTTTTATTTTCAATTTTTGCATTCTTTTAACCTGCAAGAAATAGTCTGTCGTCTGTCATTATCTTGTAATTCAACCTTTTTTTATCTTTTCGTAATGAGCCTTGAAACAAATGAGAATGACGTTGTCACAATGCATTCGTTTTCACAGCGAACGTAAAGCTGACGTTGCGAAAGGTTAGAGCTAATTTTTTTTTAACTCATTCGATTTAAGAAACAAATAAAGCTACTGTTGACATAGAAACATTTTTATATTTAGGAGAGCTTACTGTCTAACTCATACGCTCATATATTTTCCTCCGAATAACTTTTCTCGATAACATTTACCGTTAAATTGAGATATATCATAAATTTTCGATATGATTCGCGCTTTTCTTTACATGAAACTACAGATAAAGTGTTGTAACTTGAAAATAATATCATTATAAACATAAAGAAATTTACATTTTCATTGTAACAGCAAAGTACTAGTGCTTATTGAACTTTTTGTTGGATGCCCAATGGAATGCATGTTAGTAACGCCGCTAAGTAGACAATTCATGCATCGCGCAAAAATAAGCCGTTTTACGAATCTGACGGTTTTTTAAAAAATTATTTTGCACATAATCAAACGCAAATTTTGGTATCAAAATTCAGAAAAGATATTTCTGATTCCATAGATACCCATTTCATTTAAATCCGTTCAGAAATAAGAGAATTACGCGACGTTGAGTTTTGAAAACCTCCAAGGGATATATATGCTAGCTAGAGTTACGTTCCGTAGGTGTACCGAACTACTTTAAAAAATAATAATGCTTTGATAGAAAACTATGGCGAGCGAGCGAAACGAGCCCAAAAATGTTAACATAAATTGAAAACTATTTTCAGGAATTTTTAGCTCAAATTCATGGTAATTCTACTTTTTCTAAAAAAAAAAAGCTCCCCCCCCCCCCTCCCAGAATAACAAATGAACGATGCCTTAAGGTAGATTAAATGTCCTTTTTTTCTTCAAAATCTTTTGTAGTAGCAATATATTGCTTCGCTGTGCGTCAATATCTGAGAAAATAAGTAAAATACTGTTTGCATCACACGTGTCTCTCAAAACAAAGCTTTCAAAAATTCATCCTCTTATTAATGTCTGACATCTGTCCTCCTATTCGTGTGTGGACCTGCTGTAGTTACAGAATAAAGATATTAAATATGTCAATTGATCAGTCAGAGATACCACGACACATGATAACTAAACCAAAATTATCTTAAAAAGGAATATTATAAAGCCTCGCTGCATTCGAAATTCTTAGCACATATTTTGAAAAAAAACTTGACATTCAATAATTCTAAAAGGAATTAAAACCATAATTGCAATCGTTGATTTTTTCATATTTTGAGCTAGACAAATTAATTTTTTTAGTCTTGTCCTGTGTTTTAGAATACATAATAACCAGATGTTTATCCAGGCAACACCCTAGGGACAGCACCTTATCACACATGCCATAAATAATGGATAGCACCCTGTTTTCCCGGTTTTCTCTAAAATATGATAATGTCATCTTCCAAAAAGGTATCAATTTTATAGTACTCCTTTAGTCGTAACAGAAAACACCATTGTTTTTTCTGTGCGTCAGCTAAGTTAGAAATAGGACGGAAAATAAAAAGTCTACGGGGATTTTCTATAGTAAAATCGCTGAAAATGTGTGACGTCGGAGGCTTTGACGTCACTGTTTACTATTGTTGACACGGAGAACAATATGGTGGCGGCTTGAAATTAACATGGGAAATTCCCGTAGACATTTTATTTTTTCATATTGCGGTTTGAAGGCAGCTGATAGGGTAAGTTGAAGTTAATTTCCAGTTACGACTAAAGGAGGTCAATTCTCGGAGACAATAATCAATAGCAAAATTCTTCAGACGACAGAATAAATCGCCCAAACAGGGTGCTCTGGATTTAGTGAACAGTAAAGTAGGGACAGCAGCTGATCACACATGCAATAAATAATGGATAGACGGATAGAAGAAAGGAGGGGATCTCTAACAACACTCGGTTGCAGCACCCACTGCAAAACCCAAAAACACCCAATGCAAAAACACAGAATAGACACGCAAAGAAAGAGACACAAAAAGAACAAGGAACACCAACTCACACCATAGAAACATAAAACACAAAAGATCACACATAAACCAACGAGGCCAATGGGTAACCGATGTCGACTTAGGACGGCCATCTGCCACACAGACGGCAGAAGGTGTGCTTATCCTGGATCACGTGCGCAAAATCCATAAAAAAAGTTAGAACCGGAGACAAATGAGAGCTCTAACACAGATCCTTGACGAACGGATGGACGAAAGGACGGATGCAGAGACAGACGCATCATGTTAACGTGTGTGCTTATTGCAACACATTACATCGAATAGCCTTTCTTTTAAACTCCATGTTAGGGCTGAAGTAAGCTCACAGTGACAGATTCTACAGAAAGAATGCAAAATGTCAGATTTTTTTTTTTCATTTATTCAGATAATAATAAAATTGATAAAATAATACTTCACAATATAAATAACAGTTTGTAACATAATACAAAGTACAGAAAAACAAATGAGTTAAAGAAGATCCTGACGACAATCTCAACAGCATTCACAATAGAGCGCCAAACTGAACATCGACGGACCCCTAGCAAGCTGGAGGTGGGATCAGGTGTCCGGGAGGGGTGAGCATCCCCTGTTGGCTAGCCGCACCCGCCGTCGATGTTCATGCACGAAAATGAAAACAATACATGTATATAAAATACATACACTGTCTGAGGTTATATCTATATACAAAGTGCTATGGCGACCATGTCAGGGAAAAATATTCAGAACACTTACTGTCAAACCCCTGGTATAAGGTGAAAACACTGTCAAATCCCTGGTTTAAGATGTACACTGAAAACACTATCAAACCCCTGGTAAAAGGTGTACACTGAAAACACTGTCAAACCCCTGGTATAAGGTGTACACTGAAAACACTTACTGTCAAACCCCTGGTATAAGGTGAAAACACTGTCAAATCCCTGGTATAAGATGTACACTGAAAACACTATCAAACCCCTGGTATAAGGTGTACACTGAAAACACTGTCAAACCTCTGGTATAAGGTGTACACTGAAAACACTTACTGTCAAACCCCTGGTATAAGGTGTACACTGAAAACACTTACTGTCAAACCCCTGGTATAAGGTATACACTGAAAACAACCTTGATGATAGATTCTGACCGACGCCATTCAATGATGCAAATTACATTTTACATATCCGAACCATTAAATCTAATGCAGAGTATTAAAAAAGGAAGAACGAAGATAAGATTCATGCACCTTGGATGGCAATTATTAAAACCTTTCAGTTCCCGAGATCTACCCAAAATCTGGTGAAAGATACTGCAGAACTTGAAAATTCTAGCTTTGAATCGAGTTGAAATTTACTTCCACCTTTTATCATAGGGTCTGAGTTGACAAATTTAAATTCATAAGCATACAAAACCATGAGAAACACTGTGCAGAGAAGCAGCAGTGAATCCCAAATAGAAATGAGTCAAGATACCAGGAAGCGTGAGCATCGCCCGCTGGCTAGCAATTTTTAATATTTGTAGAAATCATTACATTTGTTTATATTGGAGATAGGGAAAGAAAATCATATTTGATTTCTATATCACTCTCCATGTTACCTTGGTAGATGAATGGAAACTCACTATACTTGTATAAATAAAAAGAATTTAAAATATCTTTTATTCAACAATATAATGTACACATTGAGCAATTCCAGTTTATGAATGTAAACATTCCTTAACACATGTAACGAATGATTCTTCCGTGCACTACACATACAAAAATCATTTTAATCTTAGACAAATGCATACGTATTCCATTTCAAAAACAGATCATTTGACACTTTTTAGATCCTAAGTGTTAGTTATAATCAGCTCTCAGCTTTCTGTAACTCCTTCTCCATTTTTTCCTTCGCCCATTGTGATTCAAGTGTACCGGATATCCGGTCCATAAAAGCACTATGCGCAGGTCTGTGACGTAATCGATGTCGCTAAAAAAACAAACAAGTATATGAATTTATTTAAAGATTTGAAATTGGTTTTAAAATATCAAGTTTTCGAAACCAACGAATAATTGAATCTTTATCAGCAAACGTCATACTGACCGAAATCTCTTATACCAAATGGAAATCTCTTTTGTGATTAATTTTTAATATGAATGCATGTAACAGTAAGCTTGATATGAGTAGAAATGTATTGATGGTAAAAAAATAATGTTTTTAAAAGGTCTTTACCCTCAAAATACACATAATCAAACCTGTATCATGTACCAAACAAGATAGACTAAGAGTTATAGGGAGTGACACCTGAAGTGTCGTAAAGTGACTCCTAAAGCGACATCTAAACGGACAACAGGCAACGTAATGGCTAACAGATTGCCCTTTATTATGTAATATATTTTATACTCTTTGTTAAAATGTTAGTATATGAATAGAAATACGTACGTTAAGCTCGCCTGGTCTGGTAGGCCACCGTTCTCTATCAAGTATCAACTTCCGGTCCCATTTTAGTTCCGGTGTTTTCGGTGGCGCCATTTGTAAACCTCTTATATCTCTGTCTGTCGCTTTCTCCAGAGGAACGCCGTGAACTTGATAAAAGAATAATCACTGTGAAATATTTAACCGAGATGCCCCCTTAAAGGCAAATTTCTAAAAAGTGTTTTATGAAAGAAAATTTTCTACATGCTTACTAAGCTTTTAATAGATTAGATATACGATCTTTCAATGTCCTAAAAAGGACATGACTTTTCTGCATTGCTAATAGATCCAAATTTGAAATCATTATAAACCACTGAAAAATTTTACTTAATAAAAGAAACGATTTATTTATTTATTTATTAATAACTTACTTATATTGAGTCTGTCACTGTGAAACCTAATATTGTAAGGATCCTTGTCATACTCTGTAAGGAACTCGTCTAAACCAAGCTTCTTTAATGGAGGATACTGAAAGAAAAAAGGTACATTTATACTTGATTATTTTTTTAAAAGGTTTACAGTTCGTCAAACACAAACTTTATCTACAGCTGCAGACATCGCGCACAAGCCATCATTCATCAAACATCATTTCAGAAATTGTACCAGAAAACATTCATTCTAATTGTGTTAATAATTATTACTTTTCATGACATAGACGTGTATTTATGAATCTTCGTTGTCTGATAGGATGCCTGATATAGTAAATTGTATTTTCTGAAACAATTTGATAGGATGTCTGATACGCTAGGATAGAATGTCTGATACGATAAGATAGAATGTCTGATACGATAGGATAGGATGAAGTCTGATGTTATCTGATTCGATACGATAGGATGTCTGGAACGAAAGGATAGGATGTATGATGATGTCTGATGTGATTTCTAATGAGTTACGACAGAATAAGATGTATTATAAGATATGACAGGATTTCTGACACAACAGGACGTCTGATACGATATGATGAATGATGCTCTATGATACGATAGGGCATGATGTCTGATACGATATAATAGAATTCTGCTACGATAGGATGTCATAGACAATCTCTGATGGGATGCAATTTGATAGGATGTCAGATACGAAATGACAGGATGTATGATCGATAGTATATCTGATACGATGTGATACGATAGGATATGATGCCTGATACGATATAATAGAATTAATAGAATTCTGCTACGATAGGTTAGGACGTCTAATACGATATGATACAATGTCTGATACGATAGGATGTCTGATGTTCTATGATACGATAGGAAATGATGTCTGATACGATATAATATCACATCTGCTACTATAGGATGTCGTATACGATCTCTCATGGGATACGATACGATATGATAATCATATCGTATCGTATCCCATGAAAGATCGTATATGACATCCTATATGATGTATGATACGATAGGATATGATGTCTGATAGGAAAAGAAAGGGTGATGATACTATAGGATAGACTTCTAATACGATAGGATAGGAATCCTGATACGATAGGATAGGATGTCTGAACCGATAGGATAGGGTGTCTGATAATATAGGATAGGATGCCTGATACGATAGGATAGGATATCTGATAATATAGGATAGGATGTCTGATACATTATGATATAATGCCTGATACGAGAGAATGTATGATGCTGTCTGAATCGATGTCTGATGGAGTACGACAGGATCCAGTCGTATCCGTTATCGCAGATCAAATCGAACAATATTGCATCCCATCGCGCAAAGTGACAAAGATAGCGGTTGAAGTACTGTAGATAACCTCAACAAATTTTATAGTTATTTGCTCTTCTTAAGAGGAAGCATTAGAAAACGACTCAAACGTAATGTTCATGTCTACTGATTTTTCCGTATAAATAACATTTACTATTTATATTTATCACATTCATCGTTTAGCACAACATTCATTCATTTCAGTGCCATCATCTACAACGAAATTCGGTTTTACACTTTCTCCACTTGTTCTACACTTGTGTTGTGTTATATTCTCGTTGTTGTGTGTTGTTTACGTTTGTCTTATTCATTGAGTGATGCAAAAACCATGCAATATGGTTCAGATGCAAAGTTGACGAATGAAGCTCTTATTGCATGTTTGGAACCTTTTATGACTGAAGATCACACCATAACTTTAGTTCTGGATGGATTTTGCATGGTTTTTAGTGAGACAGTCCCTTATAATTACTCGTGTGCGTTCCGCTGTGATCACTGCCAAGTCGTCATGTTGGAGATCTCTTCTTTCTCTCAACATATTTACCAAAAATGTTGGTGATATTCGCATGATATGGAACTTGCATCTCTAGTATTTATTTGGCCGCTACCCTGATGACGTTGACAATTTCGAGCTTTTCGAAACTTTTGAATAAAATTTTCAGAACAAAATCTAGCATTTCAAAGCTATACTGATCTACAATAACATCATGTACTCATATCAAGCTTCATGATAAATAAGCTTCATGTACACTGATGAAATGTTTCCTATCTAGCAAAAGACACATAATGAAAGGCCCATCAGTAATATACAGCAAACTATAATGTACATGTAAACTACTAGTACTTTAAATCAGTTAAAGAAGATCCTGACAACAATCTCAACAGCACTCACAATAGAGCACAAAAGTGACCGTCGACGGACCCCTTGCAAGCCTTTAAACTTACCTTTCTGATATACTACATTGAAATATATATTTTGGCCGTTACTAGATTTGTCAATTTTGCCGACAAGATGATAAAACCCAGTCAAGGTTTTTTATGATGTCATTTGTTCTTTTTTAAATCCATGAGCCCGAAAAGTTCTTTTTATTTTTCAAAACAAATTAAAAATGGACGTTATTGAATGCCAAATATGCATCGCAAATCTTGTTATTTGTCCTTCCTTTCTTTACTTTTTTTATCAAATATTCAATTAGGTGTAATCAAACTTTTTTGATGTGATAATTCAACTAATATGAAAACTTGTAAAATCGTTAAAAAAAGGGGGTATAATCGTGTAAATTTTGGTTTGGTTCATATAAAAACAGAAGTACATAAAATTAGAATTTCGGGTAAATTTTTTAAATTGAACTTATAGATAGAGAAACAAATTGACAACCATATAACACTTAATTGTTCTTACCCCTCGATGATCGTGTGGTTTTGGCATTGCATATTCACCAGGGCTATACATTCCCTCGCGGACGAACTTCTTTTTGGCAGTAAAAGGTCTATCTATATGAAAACGTAAAACCATCCGCCCTTCGTCAGGTTTAGGAGGAAGCAAAATGTGAGGTATAGTAGTCTGTTCGGGACGTCTAAACGTAACATATTTTCCCGGAAATGTTCCGTATCTTTCTGGTTGCATTGACGCCCTTGAGTTTCGTTTTGGAGGTTTTGGTGCGAAAACTTGTGGTCTGAAGTCGGGTGGAGGTCGTTTCCAAATGTCGTCGTCTTTTTCCGGGACAGGTTTCGTAAAATTTTCACTTCGTATCTGGATCAGAGATTCATTGGCGTCATATTGAGTCTTTGAGTGGAATCCAAAGGGTATAATAGCCAGTGAGCTTGACGCACTCACGATGCGTCCATCGCTCCGTGACATCAAGTCTGAATGACTCATGGCAAGGATTGATGCCTTGTATACCTATCCACTCTCCTGAAAAAGAAGGAAGAAATTATTTTGACGAATTGGAAGTCATTGCGCTCCACAGAAAGAAGAGCTGGGATAAAAAGAATCTGAATCTGCTAGATTCTTAATTACTTTTCAGAATTCTATATTTCTGAAAATTAACAGTTACTGTATTGTTGATGTAATATTGAATAGAGGACTGTGCTAATGATAGGGAGTGTTCCAACTCTACACCTTCTTGAAGAAAATTTCATACCAATTTTCATGCACCAGACACGTGTTTCGAATATTAAATTCTCATCAGTGATGCTCCCAACCAAAGTGTTTTTCATAAGCTAGTAAGCCATCCAAATTCATTTCACTAGCGCCCTCCGGTTTTATTTTTATACCCCGGGAATCAAAGATTCGGGGGCATATAATTTTTGGCATGTCCGTCTGTTTGTCTGTCTGTTTGTCCGAAAAACTTTAACATTGGACATAGCTTTTGAATGATAAGTGGTAGGCCTTTCATATTTCACATGTGTATTCCTTGTGACAAGACCTTTGCATTGATACCAATTTTTTTTACCTCTTGACCTTGACCTTTGACTTACTTTTCAAAAACTTTAACATTGGACTAACTTTCGAATGGTAAGTGATACGGCTTTCATATTTCATATGTGTATTCCATGTGACAAGACCTTTCAATTGATACCAAAATTTTAGACTTCATGACCTTGACCTTTGACCTTTGATCTACTTTTCAAAAACATTGGACATAACTTTTGAATGGTAAGTGATAGGGCTTTCATATTTCACATGTGTATTTCTTGTGACAAGACCTTTCCATTGATACCAAAATTTTGACCATTTGACCTTGACCTTTGACCTACTTTTCAAAAACTTTAACATTGGGCATAACATTTGAATGATAAGTGGTAGGCCTTTCATATTTGACATGTGTGTTTCTTGTGACAAGACCTTTCTAGTGATTATAAAAGTTTGACCTCGTGACCTTGACCTTTGACCTACTTTTCAAAAACTTTAACATTGGGCAGAACTTTTAAATTTTAAGTGATAGGGCTTTCATACTTAATATGTGTTCTCCTTGTGACGAGACCTTTCCATTGATACCAAAATTTTTGACCTCCTGACCTTGAACTTTGACTTACTTTGCAAAAACGCAAAAACTTTAACATTGGAAATAACTTTTGAATGGTAAGTGATAGGGCTCTGATATTTCATATGTGTATTCCTTGTCAGACTTTTCCATCGATACCAAAAAAAATTTAACCAAGTGACCCTGACCTTGACCTTTCACATACATGTACTTAACAGAAAATAGTATTTATACCAAAAAAGATGCTACCGAGGGCATTCGTATTTCACAAACACAATCTTTTTTAGAATTTAAACTGCATTTACTTCACAGAGAGTGTGCGGCTCCAAATTTTCTGTACGGTCAATTCAGTAGCAAATCCAAATAAAATCTATGTTCAAAATAGCATTGGAGGGATGGTGCTAAGAATGTTAACCTCCTATAATTTCGATGATATTTTTCGATGAAATGGCAAGTTTCCGAAATAGCAAAAACATAAATATAGACGACTAATTTCATCTTGTGTGTCATGTAATGTTCATTTTCTTTATCTACATTAATTTTCTATGAGCAGTTACACAGAGTGATTTGCGCGCATATGTTTTAAAATATATCTGCTCTTTTCATTCGGGTTTTATTTTTAGACTTTCCACATGATAATAAACAATTGTTTTTTTTTTTTGTTTTTTTTTTGTTTCGTTTTGTTTTTGTTTTTGTTTTATTTTGTTAATATTGTTTTTCATTATCATTATTTATTTATTTTTCTTTTCTGTAGTTTGACAATTTGTAGATGCTACATGGACGGCGGGTGCGGCTAACCAAACAGGGGATGCTTACTCCTCCCGGGCACCTGATCCCACCTCTAGCTTGCTTAGGGTCCGTCGATGGTCAGTTTGGTGATCTATTGCGAGTGCTGTTGAGATTGTCGTCAGGATCTTCTTTATCTCATGTATATAGTTGCTAATAATACCAATTGATTGATCCAGGGTCACACTTTCTATCTAAAATACATATAAGTCCACACTACCGATCAACGACATATTCAACCATGAGTAAAAATGACAAAATTCAAATTTTGAATCAATATCAATTTCAAAATCAGTCCGCATGACCAATCAACCTTATCCAGCGACATCAAAATGATAACATTTATAAATTTTTAAAATTCGTCGAAATTTGTCCCAATTCAAATAAAATTCATGTAGAAAATGTGGGGAGGGACAGGGCCCCACCCACTTTACCCCTCCCTTAGAAATAAGATTTACATGTCATGTCTGACAGGTTTGAGGTAGCTATGAATATACATGTATATTTGTATTTCAAATCATAAGTAAATATTATAAGTGCGAATATTAAAAGGGTAATATTTATACTATCTGACGCGCCTCTATCTATCTCTCTTGAGTGTCTGTATGTGATACTGGGGATGGATCTCATTTAGGGGTGGGGGTACTTTGATTTGTTTATTTTAAAAGCAATCGTAGGAACAATTGATCAAGATATCGGAATAAGTGACTGGGTGTGGAAGTGGGGGGGGGGGGGCAACATATATTGTGGCTATAGTAAGTTAAAGTATCTTCAAAATGGGTAGAGAGATTGATGTATTAGGTAGAAGGAAGAAGGTAGGATGGGATTTATGGGCTTCATGTACACTTTGGAGGATTAAGAATCATTTGCCAAGGAGGATGGGGAGGGGGGTCCAGCCGGGGTGAAAATGGAAAGAATCAACACATGATTTTTAGAAAAATAATATGAAGCGGGGAAAATCCGCATTGCTGGGCAAATTCAAAAAGCGGAGGGGTCCTTACCCTCGATCCCTATCGAAATCCGCCCTAGAGTTAGGCTGGGGCACACTTTTTATTATCCATCAACTATGCCATGGGTAGTGAGAGGGTCAGAGGATGGGGAGCGGGGTACTAGCCCTATCCATCCCTATATATGCACATTTCCACCTCCGATATATATAGGAATAAAAAGGGATTACTCTTACATGATGTTAATACTTACAGATTAACTTCGAGCATTATGTAAATCTTTTACCTTTTCTGTATGCAATTTCTATTCATTCTCTGACGGAATTCATCTTGCACTGGGATACACGGTAGCTACGTGGAATGGGATTGATTTTTTCCATTTTATTTGAATAACATATCGACTCAGACGGGGAGAAGGAGCCGTCTACATTTAATATCCAGGATTTCAATCAAAACAACTTTAATGGATTTGTCTTTCATTTCTTAATGCATTCCTCGATTATGTCCCTAGGAGTTTATGTAAATATTGAATACTTATGCAAATGAAGGGGAAAAGACAGGAGGGTGGAAACGATATAGTCACCTTCCTTTTATCTATATATTCGTGTTTGTACTGTATATTTTTAGACTTTTTTGCTCTACAAGAATCGTAAAAAATCATAAATTAATTATAAAAAAACTTCTTAATATCAAGAAAGGTAAAAAATATTAAGGAATAAGGGGTGGGGGAGGGGTCATTGATATGCTTTGAAAAAATGTGAGAAAAAGAGAGAGGAGAGGAACTTTCAATTCTGGTTTGACGGAGTCTATGTAACATATGCTGCATGTAACATCCCCTTCTGCATTCCCGAAATGTCAATTCCCTTACGATAAGGGAGGGAGAGAAAGAATGAAGGACAGGTCTGCCTGGTCCGAGTTGGGTGGGGGTGCAGCCTTTTACTCTCTATAAATTACATGTTTATGAAAACTATACCAGAGTGAAACAGGATTGACTACTTTTATACACACAATAAAACAAACAGGTGACATGGGAAGATCTTCATGTAAAAATATTTTCGAAAGGGAAGGGGGGGTTCCAGTCTGTTGGGGGGGGGGGAGGTCAAGGTTGGAAAAAAACTACGTTTTAAAATCAACATTTCGGGTAAAATCCAGGGGTAGGGGTCCCTAGTCCTTCCTCTGGATCCGACCATGGAAAAGCTATATGTACCCTCCATTATCTAGATTCTGTTACATGTACATGTATGTGCATTCATTAATTTGTCCAATATTTCACATATAAGGTTTTCCTTAGGTGAATTAAATCATTTGAGTACACGTGCGTGTGTTTGTATCAGTTCTAAACATTCATATATATACATACGGTAAATACCTTTAAGTTACTTTATTTATTTGAAATGCGATCAATTCCGATTAGATGGAACATAGATATAATATGTCTACTGTTAATTTAATACACTACCTTTGTGTGTAAAAAATAATGTCCAAAAATAGTTAAGTCTTGCATCCTTCCACCGATTGTAAACAATATTTCTCACATTTTCACTTTACTACCGAAATCGGAAGTGAACGTTGCCTAGTAATTAGACGCTAAAACTTTAAGCACATGCGCAAACAAACTAATTAATCCTGGCACAGCGTGAAATTCGCTTGACAAAATTACGGGTGCCATTCAAATTCATATTGGTTTAAATGTTTCAATGGTAGACCGAATTATAATCTAAGGTTTTTAATTCCTTCGTATAAGTGTAGGACGGATTTTAAATTCTGATAGTATACAACTTGGAATTTAGAATAATTGTAAAATCGATGCGTTGAACTGTGAATCGTGTAAAAACATTTTAAGTTATAGACATTGAAAATAGATCTCTCACGACGGAGGTTATTTGGATTGATTCTAGACGAAAATAAATAGAAGTTTGAGAGAAAAATCGATTCGATGTACAAATGAGATGCAATCCAAATACGGAATGTTCTAACTTGTTCTTTTATAACTACTTTTTTCGAGTTTCTTATCACTTTCATATTTAAATTCATTTTCGTGGTTTTTTGTTGGTTTTTTTTTTCGGAAGGTGAAAGGGGGAGCGTTGATTTTTAAAATATCATTTTGCCTGTACATTTGATCAAATTGGTACGGGTGAGGATTTATCTTAATTCGTGACTGACTTGTCTTCAATGAATTTTGAAATGACATACATGTACATTTGTACTAGTAAACGCAGTGATGCTGAAAATGCCAGTCCGAAGGATTTGACTGGCAAACTTTCATTCCGACTGGAAAAAAGTTTAAAGTTTTGCTTCACAATTCTATATTCGGACTGGCATAATTTTCAAAATGGCTGTCATACCTCAAGAGATTTCAACATCTCTTTACACGTTTACATGTACAGGTCTGTAATGATTTCAAAAGAATCAAAAGTAACCATTTCATTTCGATTGACCCAAAATATTAACTGAAAATGTTTATTCTCCATCTCTGTTAAGGGGGATCGGGATGGGCTTGTTCAGCGTTTTTATTTTTTTATTTGTATACTTTATCATTAAAATTCCTTTGGTACACTACTTTATGTGTGTGTGGTTGGGGGGGGGGGGGGGTATTCCTTTTACGTATTTTCAATCTGCTCGAGAGACTAAAAATTAATGGAGGGTATTCCTTTTGCGTATGTATAATCATGTGCCTCTCAAGGGACTGAGAGTCTTTTTATTTTTATTTCTAAAATAAATGGCCATCTTTAATCCCCCCCCCCTTCCAAAGAAACATTATTAAGATTATGTTTTGTCATCACCAAGGGTGCATTTACCTTTTTCTTCGGGTTTTTTTTTTCAGCGAAGAATAAAGTCGATGAAGGGTTACCCTTCTTTGAAGCCTTTTACGAGGTACAATGTAGGATAGAGTTATCCTTCTTTTGTTGTACCATGACAGGCGTGGTACCCGTACTTGTTGATAATGGGACAAAGCCTAGGGACTCAGTTTTAACCATTCTACAATGACAGACGTAAACTAAACTGGCCGGGCTAGCGCAGTGGTGGCGCGCTAGATTCGACGAAGGGTCTTATGTGGGAGGGTAGGTGGTCCCCCACCAAGACATCGGCAGGTGTTTTTCTCCGGTTACTCCGGTTTCCTCCTGCACTTAGACCCCCTCACTCCAACATTGACATTTGTTAGTTTGTAACTTGTTTGTTAAACTTTGTAAGATAAAAAAAATAATAAAGTCGAAATAAATTTAAACTGAAATGCTTTACTTTGTGCTATAGAAGATAAAATATTATGATTATATATGTTCAAGTTTTGGTTATACCCAATCTCCGAACAGAGTTATCGTTTCTTTCTCTCACTTTTCTTTTTTTTGGGGGGGGGACATAAATTTAAGAACAGAACCTCTTCAAACCCTTTCATTGAGATCGGCAATGCTCATGGTCCTCTGTAATACTTTCGAATTATTTGTTGTTGTTTATTGATGACAAATTTGTACTCTTGAAACCCTCTAGGCACTATAATTGATGGATAAAGCCAATAATACAGGTAGTTCTGGTCTTTACGATTTCGTTCTATGTGGCTTTATTATTTCATTTCGTTTCAGACTGTTTCGTTTCGATTTGTATCGATTCGTTTTTGTTTCATTTCGCACTTTACTGGGACCCTTTTTGCATTGTAAGTTTTGAACAAGCGATGGTCGATAGGGCGTAAAACTTACGCCAATGTATGAAATTACAGACACTAAGAAAAGAAGTTAAAAACACAAAAATTACATGTATAAAATTTTATTTGATGCACTGATTGGCAGACAGATACAGATATACTTCGCTCTCTATACATTTATACGTAATAGCACAACGCTGATTCCTTTGTACGAATGAAATAAATGTGTATAAGTCTCCTGAGTAAAGTATCAAAGGTAAACATGAATATACGAAATATAAAACATAGATATAAATCAACTTTACAAATATGTACGTTTTCGTCTACTAGTTATTTTGCACCCCCCCCCCTTTTTTTTTTTTTGGAATTAGATCATAGTAAGAGAATATTTCACAAGAGGAAATTCCGAAGGCATCATGAAAATTAATCTACAAACATGAATTAAATTCAAGAAGTTCTGCAAATACAAATGTACACATTTTGAAAAATAGAATTTTCATAAGAATACATTTTGTGAAAACATTTGGATTTTAACTGATTTGTGTCTAATATTGAAATAGCGCCCCATCTCCCTTATACTTAAAAGTGTTGATTTTGATAATTTACTTTCAAAATTCAATTATTCCATGTGCGAATGTTTAAACGTGAACTGTATGATAAACTATTCCATTTATACTAATAAAAACACAAACACTCAAATACACAAATTTTCGGCCCCTTGGCCTTTATCAAGTGTAAAAAAAGACGATCGGCGTTTTTTTACACTTGATAAAGGCCAAGGGGCCAAAAATTTGTGTATTTGAGTGTTTGTGTTTTTATATGATATTTACCTCAAAATTTCAATATAATTATATTTGACGACTTTCAAATAAAAAATACAAATATACGTACATAATACATGTATCACCACGTGGGCTCGAAAGGCATGATGTTGTGATTCCTTACGGAGAATTTTGATGTTTTTTCTCATTATTTAAGTGATACTGCACAAAATTGATGAGATCTGCAGTAGGGCAATGCCTATAATAAGTGAGTTCATATCGTTTATATATTATAACGAAGAAAAAATGTAGAAACGATGTGTTGTCGTCTGCTTGACAACAGAAAGTTCGCCCGACGTCGTCTGTCGGCGACAGGAGCCTGGAATGTTGGCGCGTCGCTGGCCGTATTCCCGAAGCGCTCCGAATAAGTAAAGAGTAAAGGCGTAAAGGATAAGTCAGTGATATGAATCCGAGTTTCGATGATTTATTACACACTTCAACCATGGATATTGAAAAGTCCAAGATGCGATATAAAATAAACAATAATCAAATTTTAACAAAAACGAGACGGATGTTGTCAGTTCAACGTCTGACCTCCGAACTAAAGATTTCTATTCAAAAATCAAGTTAAAAGATTAATTCACATGAAATGGCATGTTGAGTCAATATAATTGAGAGTGTAAAAGAAACAAATTAATTCGGTAAACAAAACAAACAAATCAGTTGGTAACGTAAGTGGATATGACACTCTAGAGCTGTCCCTTTTGATGTAAAGAATATATACAAATTCTAAAGAAGGATTAATTACGCAATGTGAAGGTTTGAGCGATTTAACTAAAATGACCGTAGGGCAGTTTTACAAATAAACGAAAATTGAATTAATCCTAAAGAATAAATGATCTAAAGAAATAAAGATTAACAAGAAAGTTCTCTGTAAACAAACACATTAAAATCGAATGTCATAAATTTGATAAAATGAATGTCTGAATATAAAGATGAATGTCCGAATATAGAAAAATACAAATTATGATAAAAGTCCAAAATTCCTCTGTGATAATATCCCCCTTCCGTCGGGAAAACTCGTCCCGAGTTTTAGAGAAAAGTTCCACGACGTGATCGGCGACGTCCTCTTTTGGATTGAGTGTTTACGTAAGGCAACGGAACATGTTGTGACGGGGCGTTCGGCTGTTGGAACGGAATTGTCCTCTGTTGCTGTACATGTTGCATCGGGTGATATGGCATATTACATTGCATTAGCTCATCTATTTCATTGTTAAGGTCACAAATAAGTTGTTGGTCCTTCTCATGTAACAGTTTGAACTTTTCTTTCTGTGCCATCTCCGTTGCTAGCATTTGCTTAAGTTCTTGATTCCTTTTCTCGAATTCGAGAAATTCCTTGTTTGAGTTTTTAATAAATGCCTCACAGCATTGTTTGTGCATGTCACGTTCCTTTTCCAGTGCTTGAATTTTGTCCTCGAGAGCTGACACTGCATCCTTCTGAACACTGGACACATTCATTTTATTTTGTAGGTCACGCACCGTTTCCTTTATATTAGAATTTTCCGCAATTAATTTTGAATTTTTCTTATTCAAATTTTTCACTTCCGTTGATAAATTTTGTTCTTTCACTTTGTTCGATTCTTCTCGTAGGCATAACTGATTCTGCAGATCGCGCACTGTTTGTTCCAAAATACAATTCTTTGTTTTTATGTCTTTGACGTTCTCAGCCAGCGTTTGCTCTTCTCTAACGTAAGTTTCCTTCACTGTCATCAATTTACATTTGACGGATTTGAGTTCTGTTCGTAACGTACTGCGTAAATCCATGCACTGAGCAAGGACAGCATTGCTGATGTTGGCGAAAGGAAACTCCTTCCGTAAAATTACATTTTGATAAAAAGTTTGAATTCTCTGTTTGTCACGTTGAGTTTTCTTGAATGATTTAGATTTTTGCGTACATGTCTTTGCAAAATGTCCAATTTTGTGACAAATGAAGCATACCTTATTGTTAGCTGGACAGACGTTGTTAAAATGTCCGTATCCGCATCTATTGCATGGACGTTGCACGTAGTATGAACGTAATCTGTTTCCATCCATCGTTGTAAGTCGTCATGGGGGAACGGTATACTCGCTTGACGTTGAGGCACTAGGATCTGACTACTGCAAAATATATGCAGCAGCCCCGGGCACTGTACCCTTAGGATTCTCACACCAATTATAACGAAGGGAAAATGTAGAAACGAAATGTTGTCGTCTGCTTGACAACAGAAAGTTCGCCCGACGTCGTCTGTCGGCGACAGGAGCCTGGAATGTTGGCGCGTCGCTGGCCGTATTCCCGAAGCGCTCCGAATAAGTAAAGAGTAAAGGCGTAAAGGATAAGTCAGTGATATGAATCCGAGTTTCGATGATTTATTACACACTTCAACCATGGATATTGAAAAGTCCAAGATGCGATATAAAATAAACAATAATCAAATTTTAACAAAAACGAGACGGATGTTGTCAGTTCAACGTCTGACCTCCGAACTAAAGATTTCTATTCAAAAATCAAGTTAAAAGATTAATTCACATGAAATGGCATGTTGAGTCAATATAATTGAGAGTGTAAAAGAAACAAATTAATTCGGTAAACAAAACAAACAAATCAGTTGGTAACGTAAGTGGATATGACACTCTAGAGCTGTCCCTTTTGATGTAAAGAATATATACAAATTCTAAAGAAGGATTAATTACGCAATGTGAAGGTTTGAGCGATTTAACTAAAATGACCGTAGGGCAGTTTTACAAATAAACGAAAATTGAATTAATCCTAAAGAATAAATGATCTAAAGAAATAAAGATTAACAAGAAAGTTCTCTGTAAACAAACACATTAAAATCGAATGTCATAAATTTGATAAAATGAATGTCTGAATATAAAGATGAATGTCCGAATATAGAAAAATACAAATTATGATAAAAGTCCAAAATTCCTCTGTGATAATATCTTAAAAGTCTAATAATAGTTTTTGCAAACACTTTAAGAGTTCGTTAGAAGGAATGATTATCTGTCGTCGACAAACTATGGAAGTGTTTTCAAAAACTATGAACTTTCCATATACCTGGACGATATGGATTTATTCACTAGGCATTGTCCTATTGCAACGGCTCATCAGTTTTGTAAAGTTGAATTTAGAAAATGAAAAATACCCCCCCCCCCCCCAAAAAAAAACTATGTAAGGAATCACAACACCATACATTTCGATCCTACGCGGCGTGTATGAGATTCCTTGATATAATTTCATTAAATATACGAATAGAGTGTTTCCAAACAACATCATACCACTTACTGGAGTGAGGTCCTCGGACTTTTTCCATTTACTAGTATACCATGCAAAATTTTGACATTTTTAAAATCATTTTATAACTTTTCAGAAAAGATCTCATAACTTGCCTTTCATTTTGACAATTTCTTGAAATTTTCTTATTGTTAGTAATTCTATTTAAAAATCGAGATCTTAAGTTGTGAAAACTTCAGAAGTGAGTTTTAACATAGCAGAGATGGATAAAGTCCGAGAGTTGTAATGGAGAAAGGGAGTTAACTCTACCCATTTTGAAGAAAAGGTGGCTTTTTGGAGCACTCTATATTATGTTAATATATAAAAATTCATGTAAAACACGAAATAATTGCTGCAATAATGAGTAACTATACATATACTACTAGTATAATTACTATAAAAATCTCCAAAAAGTTATACATAAAGTTTCTTTAGAAGCTTACAATGTAATTATAAAATGTGAGCTTGATTTTACATACACATTTGTAATACTTGTAATACAGAACGCTAAAAACTTGTCGTACAATTAAGAAAGGGGATTTGTGATTGGTCAATAATATCCTCAAATGGTGGATCATTGGCCAATGTGTCTCGAATCTGAAATGAAAAAAATGTTTCAAACAAGATGATGAAAACAGAGACACAACGTGTAGATCAAATAAAATGAATTAAGGCAAAGCCCTTGAAGCGAAGCGAAGACGGTGCATGAAAATTACGGCAAAACTTGCATGGGCCGATGCACGTTGCAGTGTTTATATAAAATACGAAACTAAGGATTAAAAAAATTCTCTATATAGCATAAGAAACTAAGGATTCAAAAATTTTCGTATAGGATACGAAACTAAGGATTTAAAAATTTTCAGTATCGGGTGTTGCATGCAAGCAGGAGATGCTTACTCTTCCTGGGCACCTGGTCTCACTTCCATATCGGGAGTTCGCTTCTTTTCATATGGTGGAGGTTTTTGTTTGTTTGCTTTGGTTCCTGTTTTATCCTGATTTTGTATGCCTTCGGTTTCTGATTTTCTGAATTATCGATTTTGTGCTGTAGACAGGGATATGGTCATTATCCATATTTGTCATCTTGTTGCAGACATCATATGCGAACACTTTTCAACCATTTCACTTCTTTTCATCCTAGCTTTATATTACACACTGTAAAATTGAATCTACACCATATAGCTACAAAAATAGGGATTCATCTAGAAATATTTTCGTATAAAAATTGACTAAAATGGCGGCGCCCATCTTGGTTGAAGAAAAATAAATTGGTCAGTATGTATCTTTTCTTCCTTATTTTCGTTCATTTTTCCACTTGTTTCGTATATATGTGTTACCATTAAAGCTTGCTCAGAGCAAGCGGGCCCTTTGGGTCCTCTTGCTCGCTTCGCTTCGCTAATACATGTATATGATAATAAATGATTTATACGCTGACATCCATAAATTAAAATACTCAATTTCTGTTATATTGCTGTTAGAAAATAAGGAGTTTTGAATCCATTGCTGTATGATTTTGAAGATGAACCTTATAGAAATCATTTGTAACAAATTTGACCCATATATGTACATTTTGTTTAATTTTTATTATCTGTATAAAAATGACCATTTTTTAAAGAAAATTGTGCTAATGAAAAAAGTTTCTATATGTATTTTTGTAATCCCATATCATAATTTTGAATAATGTGAAGCCAATCATTATGGTTTTTTATGTTCAGAATGGAACAAATTAAGATAAAATTATAAAGAATTTCGAGTGATGTACATGTACTTGATTGTATAGTTATTTATGGATGGTAGTTTATAGTTTCTTGGCATGGGAAATGAGTGAAAAGCTAATTTAAAAGAAGATGATTTAAGTCTAGATCCATTACCACATCACATGTAGATTTTTTAGAAGTCGTAGACTGGATCGTTTAAGTCAAACTTCATATAGTTTTATAATCTAGACTGTCTAGAAAAGGAGCTCAAGGAATCTCAGTAAGGAATCGGTCCCAGAACTTGAAGTAAAACACCGAACACCAAAACAGGTACATGTAACAGGTCAATTCGCTATACTTTTAATCAGTTTGATAATAAACATTCAACGACTGCATGCATAGAGAAAAAATCAAAAGAAGAAAAGGAAAACATCATGAATTACAAAAGTGAAACTAACCATAACGGTTAGAAGTTGGAAAAATTTTCGTGTTTTTCCTCTTTTCTTTCTACATACCCTCTCATTTTCTTTGAATACCCTTAGAAAATTTCCGCCAGCAAGTTTAATCAGGTCAGCGTCCGACCATCCTTTCTTTATCAATTCTTCAAAAACTTTGGGGTATGTCGATACATCCTCCACACCTACTGGTAATCTATTTATAGATATGACGTAAACTTAAAATTTATCTATAAATAGGCATGACGTCATGTTCCATTTTATCTAAAAATAGATACATGTAATAATATG
The DNA here is from genome assembly GCA_028142955.1 of Pinctada fucata. NCBI lineage: Eukaryota > Metazoa > Mollusca > Bivalvia > Pterioida > Pteriidae > Pinctada > Pinctada fucata. Next base: position 28,026,087 of record AP027114.1, read on the forward strand.
AAAGGGATAATACCCAGTTTCGAATATTCTATAAACTCAGATATTGCATGAACAAAACACACACATTTTCCTCTAAATAGTACGAAACAATTTGTAATTGTGACTATCTATTTGTGTGGGTGGGGGAGGGGAAGGCTTGCTTTTCAAAAACAAGAGCCCCAGGGGGCACAACGCTCACCTGATACCCATGCATGCTCTAATTGACATACTGCTATTGAATACTGATAGTGCCAGTACCGGGATTTTAGCCCACAACCTTTCTAAAAAGATTTTTGCCGGATGCAGAGAAGTTTTTTTTTTTTTTTCAGACAACCTTTAAAAGTACAAACAAGAAAAAATAGTCACATTTCAAAACAATAACTTTTTTTAAGTCATATGCCCAACTAGTATAGTTCAATTATGCAACATCAAAAATAAAATCATATTGTAAAATCCCACTTTAATGCGCAGCAGAAAAAGAATGAAACAATGAAATGATTTCATAAATTAAGTTTATTTAAAACTGAACGACCATACCTTTCATTATTGATAGCTAGCATGCCAGAAATTATAAAGCCTGACAGGCTGTGTTTGTGAAACGAGAATGCCCCCGGCGGCATCTTTGTTAGTATAAACGCCATTTTCTGTTAAGTATGTGAGAGGTCAGGGTCAGCGTAATATTGGTATCTATGGAAATATCTTGTCACAAGGAATACACATGTAAAATATGAAAGCCCTATCACTAACCAATCAAAAGTTATGCGCAATGTTTAAGTTTTTGAAAAGTACGTCAAAGGTCAAGGTTATGGTCACGAGGTCAAAATTTTGGTATCAATGGAAAGGCATTGTCACAAGGAATACACATGTGAAATATGAAACCTCTATCACCAGCTTCCATTCAAAAGTTATGCCCAATGTTAAAGTTTTTCGGAAAACAGACAGACGGACAGGCCAAAAACTATATGCTCCCGAATCTTTTATTCCAGGGGCATAAAAAACAAAGATTTTTCGGTTTTGCCTTTATTCATATTAAAGTATACTGAAATCTAAGAATGCTTTTGAATAGTATTGATTTCATCTCAAATACATGAAACGTACAGTTAAAAATATTTATCAATTCAAGTGAATTGTGCAGAAATTGGGCCAATTTGTTTTCCAAAAAGCAGTGTACGGTGTATCAAACCTCATGATCCAGAGGAAGAGATTACTCATTCGACGTTTCTTCAAGAAATCAGTCCGTAAATTACTTCATCTAAGAGAGTCTAAGACAGAGGAAATTCGAGCAAACTTTATACATGATAACAAGTATATGCAAGTGTTCCAAGTACATGAATGATAACCATTATGAAAGTGTTCCAAGTATAATGCACACTAAATAAAAATCTATTCCGTTTGCACTGTATCTCCTGAAATGTATCGCAGTACTAAAGGGTTGTGGAGGAATTAAACGGATCAAATCTACAGTTATAGGTCAGAGACCACTAAAAGGCCGGTTCTGATTGGAGAAAAACCTGTAGAGTGAGGGGGCCTGTTATTTTAAATGTGACAGAAGATGTGATTGGCTATCAATTCTATTTTCTTTTGGTATATTGTTTGAATATGATATATATAGGTAAAAAATAAGTGCAATTAAAATGTCGATACCCGGATATTTCCCGCTAAAGGGGACGGGCGCGGGAAAATTTGAAAATTCTCTGCGGGGTACCTTGTGACGCAAATAGTGCGAAAAAGAGCAGGTCATGCTATATTTTTTAATTTAGTTTCGTATAAAGCTTGAATCAATGAACAAATAGGTATATAACATGCATGGCCAGCAATGTTAGTATAGACGTTATAGGGCATTTCGTTAACATTACGGCCTATGGAAAATGATTTAGTTGTCTCTGACCTAGAAGGTATAACTACAGTTAATCATTTTAGCAGGGAATCCCTTCCCTTTTGACTGGTGAACCGGGCTGAATAAAAGGTGTCACCTCATTGGTCATAACTATTGAAAATTTAAAAATAGCACATAAAATCAATGTATGATTCCCTGCTGTCTGTAGTAATTGAGTTTTGAACATGATTTTGCCTTTTATGTAATCAATAGATCGATTTGAAAATATATGAAAATTAGCAAATTTTCAATTCGGAAGGAGGGGTCATTAAACAAGTGAATTTTGCAGAAAAGGTATGCATGACCCCCTTTTTTCTTTCGTTTTTATGCGTGCCAAAGATGACCTAGGCCAAAAATATTCCTTAAAAATCTAAAAGTGGATATCTTGACAAAATTCTTTCACTTGTAGGGTACCATGCATGAGTACCTCATATCTACAAAATGTCATGACAATCTGAAGAGTGGTTATAGAAAAGAAGCAGAAAATGTATGAAAATCACCCCCCCCCTTCCTTTTTACATAAGAAAAAAATTCATAAAAAATCAAAAAAATAAAATTTAAGCCTAAAATACATATCAAAGCATTAAGTAAGTTAAATATGATAAATATGCAGTAAATGAGTGTGTAAAATCATACACTTATTGAGTTATTTAAAGAAATAGTGCAAAAATGTGCATTTCTGACTAAGTCCGAAAAGACGTCAAAAACGCGTCAAAAATTTGACTTCCAAGTGGAACCAAAAATAACAACACTTCTTAAGACATCTCTCTAGATCATCCTGATGCTTTCGGTTTGTCGATACATGCTTCGGTTCTGAAGAAGAAGTTTGTCATAGGAGGGTACCCCCCGTGACCTACTATTGGCTGTGGTGGCACCACCTGTTGACGGATCCGGACGAAAAACAACAACACTTGTAGGGGACCATGAGTACTTCATACCTACCAAGTTTCATCAAAATCCCTTCAGCCATTCTGGAGAAGAAGTTTAAAATGTGAAAAGTTTACGACGACGGACGACGACGACGACGACGACGACGACGGACGACGGACGACAGACGCAACACTATGACAATAGCTCACCTGAGCCGTTGGTTCAGGTGAGCTAAAAAGGAAAAAAAAATTTGTCGGGATCCCGTCGGGGTTTGAAGCCAAACTCCATGGGTCCATTGGGCATGGAAAACATACATTATACCTATGTACAATCTTAAATCAAAGCACTGAAGGTACTGAGAGCGAATAGCTAGATATAAGAATATGTATCATTTATGCTGTATGTCATCAAACTTTCCACCGTAGACAAGTTTATGCAAGTATAGAATAATACTGAAATGCAAATCTATAATGACATGAATGATGTCATTAGATTTAAAAGATGACCGTCCTCGAACTAGCATATTCAAAACCGTCAATACTAGTGGCCGAGCCAAAGGGTTGACTAAGGGGGTAGAGAAGGAAAGTATAGTGGAAGAGGGGAGTTGGTTTTCGAGCAATCTGAGACAATCTCTAACAAATTTCTTCCATTAATATTCCTTGAATTCTGTAAAGATCAAATTGTAGATTTTAAATATCTAATTCTGGTCAATTTAAAAAAGAGTTTAGCCGGTTAGAGGCTGTCATGGAGCCCTATGCAGAAATATTTACAGACCATGAAGACATACGTGTGTGGGGGGAGGGGGTGTGGTTAAGAGAGAGAGAGAGAGATGTACTGGTATTGTATTACGCTCAATTTCTCAATTCCTCGAAAATTGCGACGTTTATTTTGTTAATTTTAAAAGTCTACGCATGACGTGGGGTTGTCGTAATTCTAATATTATATCTACTGATTAAAAGTTTGCTCGCTGGAAGGATTTATTCGAGAAAGAACTTTTTGATATATAAACAACTAATACGTATCTTCTCTATTTTTTTTTTAAAAACTTAGATCGAAATTTAGACAGTGGAAACGGGACGTGACAACGAAAATGATTCTAAATATCGTTGTTTTTTCATTTACTTTCTGAAAATGATGTGGCACCTGGCGAGGGTAACAAGCTGAAAAAATTAACAAATGAAGAATAAATAGTGTCTAAATTCAGTATTCTGTAAGAACGTTGGTTAGCGGCGCGAGTCGGTAAGTTTTTGATTATATATATTATTAATCATTTTCCACGGCTCTTGTTTTTGCAATGTTTCTAAAAATGATATGGTGTAATGTTAAACGTCTTTAAATTCAATAAGTTATAATGAATATATAATTTTCCTTAAATTTTTAACGTCGGATTTTCCAAGGACTTATAAACAGTGCATAAGTCCTTGGATTTTCTAAAACGGCAAACAACAATAAGACATCTCCCATAAAAATAGTTTATGATGGATACAGTTGTATCCCCCCCCCCCGCCTTTATCTCACCCTCTCTAACTTCACATCAGGGACATACGTATGTGTACATGCCCCAACAGAAAAAGGACAGGGAATTTGATCAGTACAGATACTTAAAATTAGCTATGAAACGTATCTCCAATTTTAGCATCGGGTACATCGTATACCTTCCTCAACAACGACCCGTAATGCTTTGTCCCCTCCCTCGTCAATGAAATAAACGTGTATCCACGCATGAACATTGATATATTTATCGTGTTTACCTGTCCATTAAAGCTCACTACATAAACATGCGCTTCTACGTAAGAAAACAGCTTGATTCTAATTACATCGTTTATACATAGAAGCAGCGTTAGCCCTTCACTTTCTCCGGCAGCAGAAGATTGCAAGATTCAATACGTCACGATGCTGAAAACCCTGTGATTTGATTGGTTCGTGCTTCAAATTATACATGTACGGAATCGGGGCTCTCTAGCGTGAAAAAAATCAAGTGATCACTTAGAGCTATTCGCTCAAAAATATTCCTTAAAAATCTAAAAGTGGATATCTTGACAAAATTCTTTCACTTGTAGGGTACCATGCATGAGTACCTCATATCTACAAAATGTCATGACAATCTGAAGAGCGGTTATAGAAAAGAAGCAGAAAATGTATGAAAATCAACCCCCCCCCTTCCTTTTTACATAAGAAAAAAATTCATAAAAAATCAAAAAAATAAAATTTAAGCCTAAAATACATATCAAAGCATTAAGTAAATTGAATATGATAAATATGCAGTAAATGGGTGTGTAAAATCATACACTTATTGAGTTATTTAAAGAAATAGTGCAAAAATGTGCATTTCTGACTAAGTCCGAAAAGACGTCAAAAACGCGTCAAAAATTTGACTTCCAAGTGGAACCAAAAATAACAACACTTCTTAAGACATCTCTCTAGATCATCCTGATGCTTTCGGTTTGTCGATACATGCTTCGGTTCTGAAGAAGAAGTTTGTCATAGGAGGGTAGCCCCCCGTGACCTACTTTTGGCTGTGGTGGCGCCACCTGTTGACGGATCCGGACGAAAAACAACAACACTTGTAGGGGACCATGAGTACTTCATACCTACCAAGTTTCATCAAAATCCCTTCAGCCATTCTGGAGAAGAAGTTTAAAATGTGAAAAGTTTACGACAACGGACGACGACGGACGACGACGACGACGACGGACGACGACGACGACGACGACGGACGACGGACGACAGACGCAACACTATGACAATAGCTCACTTGAGCCGTTGGCTCAGGTGAGCTAATGACTTACAGATCTACTCCGTCGTAGTCAGCGCCTATACCCACATAGTCTATACCGATATAGTTCTTTATGTACTCGATATGATCTGAAAAAAAAAAATGGTGATATTGTCAATATCCAAAAGATCCTTACATAAACGTCTCAAAGCTAATTCAGTGACGTTTTGTGAAGTAACACTAACCTACGACTTGACTTAGGGTAGGCGTTGTTTGGTTGCTGGGGAAACAATTTATGTATCCAGTGTAAAAATTAACCATAACCAATCCTCCGTTGACCCTCTAAGGAAAGATGAAATCATCTACATAAATTTAAGATATTTTCAGATGAAAAGTATGTTTGGATAGGAAGGCCATATCTAGTCGCTTGGTTTGACGCACTGCTTTGTATTTTTTTTTTTTTCAATTTCATTTTATTTAACTTTTGTCTTTAGTAATCGTTTCGTTTAATACCTCAGATTACAAAATGTCATTCTTCAATCGTAATGAAAAATATACATTCAAACAATGTTGAGATTCTTTGCATCGGGATCATGATATTAGAAATAAATCGAAAGTCACGTGATGTACAAAATGTGACATCATCAACGCTGTTGCTAACGTACCGTCATATTGAGTATTTCGTCATTGACGTTACGGTAATGGTTACACAGCGTGTACGCCGATGAGTGGCTGAAAATGACAGGTGCCTGTGTCGTCATCAATGCATCCTTTTGCGTGTCAATACCCGTATGTGACAAGTCAATGATCATTCCAAGTCGATTCATCTCCTTTACCACTATCTTACGAAAGGAAAAAAACACTGCTTAATTAATGACTCAACTGGTTACCGGTTTCATTTTGAGAGCATGGATCATTCTGAAAACTTAGGGATCGTGCGATCGAATTCAGAATTTGTCAAAATTTATTCAAATTTATATTCGCTATTTTCGAAAACCAGAGTTACTTCCCATTTGAGACGGTATCTGACGTAAACTTATTGTGACGTCATCAAATCCTAAAAGTCTGGCAAATGACGGTGTAACATCGGCGTTACCATACCATTTTCATGACGTCACAATGGTTTTACGTCAGATACATGTACTGTCTATAAGGGGAAATAACTCTGTATTCCGCAAAGACTCAATAGTATGTCCAATGTTTATATTTACCTTCCCGAATTCTGACAATCCTTTTGTAACGGGTGGGTCGGCCAAGTCTGTTTTATAATTTCCTGCCCTAATAAAACCACAAATCGTACTAGTTAGACTTGCTCAAGTCCTTATATCAAATTAAATCATGTGAAGAGAATTTAATTTTTTTTAAATAAAAACTAAAAGTTGAAAGAAACGGCCCTTGAAAACTATAAGCGGTGAGGAATTGATTGCAAAGATATAACGAAACAGAGAAGCTAGTAAAGGGATTTCATTGAATGAAATCAAAATTTACTTTAAAAAATTATTTGATATTTGAGGACTTGGACTTGAGCAAGTCTACGCACTACTGTAGTTTAAGTGAATGTATGGATACAATGAGAGAAGGCAAAAGGCACAGAATGTCTTGGAACGGTAATTTTCGACATCAAACACAATTAAAAGCACAAAACTGCAATTATCTATTCGAGGAAGGACGGACTAACCACGGCGTGTCACAGCTGTGCGTCAAGGTCATGTATCGACATCCTAATTGATAGTACATGCGTAGTAATCCAAGTGTACTTCCGATCATGTGACCACCTTCTAAACCAATCAAACTGGCGATTTTACCATTAGCAAAAGAGTTCTCTATACCTGGAAGTGAATAAAAACTTCAACGATTTAACTGTTATACCTCTGTAACTTACTAATTTTTTTTTACAGATTAAATATGGGTTTTTATCAGAGTGAGATAAGAGGAGGGATTGAAATGAAGAACAAGCGAGTGATGTTAGAAAATATGAATCAACTTGCAGATGAAGGGACGTTTCATTCCTAAAAAGAAATTACAATCTCCAAAAGGTATAGGTATTATACATGGAAATCAATGATTTAATTTTATTACATTTTAGATACAAATTTGCATGGAATGATGGATTGTTCATTACATGTATATCTTGTATAGAAAGGTAAATTCTGTGGCATTACCCGCTGCAGTGGTCACTAAATCAAACGTTGTAGGATATTTCTCTACGTATTTATGTATGACGTCTACTTGGTCGAATCCTTGCCGGACAGCGTCCTTCTGTGTACTACCACAGCTTACAAATACTGCCCAGAACTGAAGGAAGAAGGACGTAAAAAAACATATTTGTCAGACTTGTACATGTATGAACATTTGTTCTGAACAATGTCAAGAACAAATAGTACCGTGTAAATCCTTGCATGAATAAATTTTTGTACTTTATTTTGCTTATGTAGTTCAACTTTATTTCATTCTTTTACTTTAAATTTATTTTGTTTCGTTTTCTTCACCGTCGGAAACCCACAACCTATTGCCCTACGATTATAACGGAGAATATGCCGTGGGTTTCCGACGATGCCTTTCTTGTGAATTTCTCATTGGACAAGCGATGGTTTCAAGTCTTAAGTCAGACAATTTTCCCGATTTTTCCTTTTATAAACATAAAAATCTAGCGGTTTTATAGGGAACAGGATCACCCTCCTCAAGAATTTGCCAAAAATATTGATTACCTGTTTTATTATATATAATTCTTTTTTTTTTTTTTTACATCACTATGATCATAGGCGGGACGTTCCTTTACGGGCTAGACCTTAAAAAAATCTTTATTTCTTGAGGTCTAATTCACCCGCGTGTGATCGAAACGTATGGTGTTATGATTCCTTACATGTTTTTTGGTATTTTTTTTTTCATTTTCTAGACTAAACTTTACAAAACTGATGAGTCGTTGCAGCAGGACGATGCCTAATAATTCAATCCATATGGTCCAGGTATATGAAAACTACATAGTTTTTGCAAACACTTCAATAGTTTGTCGACGACAGAAAATCATGCCCTTTGACAAACTCTTGTAGTGTTCGCAAAAACTATAGACTTTTCAGATATATAAGATATGGAATTACTTATTAGGCATTTCCCTGCTGCAACGTCTCATCAATTTTGTGCAGTATCACTTAAATAATGAGAAAACAATCAAAAACCTCCGTAACATCATACGTTTCGATCCCATTGGATCCCGTTGGATTAAGAAATAGGAAAAGCAAAAAATAAACATTTCCATACCACAGCTGCTAATTTTCCTTGCCTAAGTCTTGGAATGTCTGTCTGTGCTGGAATTCTAGGAAATACGTTATCTGTCATTGGCACGGACTCATTCCACTGAAGTCTCGTGTCTTGCGAGAGGTCAACGGTATAAACTTTATTTTTAGCATACTGCCGATACTGCCATGGTAGGTCATTGTGACTGTGAAAAGAAAAGGAATTTCTTAAATATACCCTCACCTTATTTGATTTAAAAAGTAGTACATGATCATTCGCGGATCTAGCGTATAAAACGGGTGTCAGAACCTTTGGCTCCTTTATCTCCCTAGATTTTGTCATAAAATGCTCAGTAAGATTTTTTTTTTCAATTTTTATGAATAAATTCTTTTAAAAAAATCATCATGTGGTGTACACTATATGTACCTCCTTTGGCAGGATTGGACGAGTCATAAATTTGGAAGGAATAATGGATGAACATGATAAACCTTCACTCTTATTTTTCGATTGATTTGCTTCAATTTTTTTTTCTTTTATTTTATTCGTTGCACCAGCAGATTTCCTACAAAAGCTTCAATTATGTCCCTATTTACAGGAGCTCGATGCTAACAACTCTTCACTTCTTTCACTATAAGATTACAGGAAAGGAGGATGCGATTGTGGATCGCGGTGACATATTAGAGCTCCTGTGTTCCCAATTTTTTTACCGAAGCACTCACTCTTTTTTGTTTGTTTCTTTTTTGTTTCTTTTTTTTTTCCAGTTTTTTTTTTTTTGTTTTGTTTGTTTGTCCGTTTTGTTTTTTGACGTTTTTTTTTTTTTTGTAAAATGGGAGGGTCCTAGATTTGATTATTAAAGTATTTTGTTGGTGCAAATATCTCTCTAGAACTTCCATACGCTGTATACTAGTTTCACGATATTTCATTTGAAATTGTGCTTTAAATTGAAAAGATGAAATTTTATATGTTATTCGGCAAGACAAATTGAGATATGAGAATTTACAAATGGTTCTTTTGTACTCTTAATACACTTGCAACCTTGAACGGGTGAACCAAAGAATCCAATGGCACAGATTCCTCAAGCCTCCCTCCTCATATTACGTGAACAAAGTGAAAAGAAAGGAATGCTCTTAGCTCGATGTCCCATTTCTTATTTGACCCAGGCATCTTGACGAAAAAGGGAGAGATTGCAACTCATTGTAGAAGTTAAACAATGTTGACTTTACTGACAAGAGCACACAAGTCATAATCCTGCCACATAATGTTCCTCTTCCATCGATCGCGGTTCTAGTAGAGAGGGTTGGGGGGGGGGGGGGGGGGGCATGGGCCCCTGAATTTGCCCAAAAAGTGCAATACAGTACAGTTTTGTTTGATTTGTATTTTCCTTTCATTTTTACGTTTCCTTTTTTTTTTGCCATAAGCTCGACACTCACTGACGGGTTGAAACACCCCCCCTCCCCTTCCCTGAAAAAAGATCTAGGTCCGACAATGCTCCCATCCCTTTTTACTTCACAAATATGCTGGATTAGCGTCTGAACGTCATACATTTAGTATAACCTTATTCTATTTGTGCACGGAGATCGAGCAGATGGCGAAATTACATCAGTTGTGATTGTAATGGGATCAAGTACATGTATCAGCTATTACAAAAAAAAAAAAAAAATGCCGTCAGTTATTAGCTCACCTCGACGAAGTTGAGATGAGCTTATGCTATAACCCCGGCGTCCGCGTCCCCGTCCGCGTCCCCGTCCGCGTCCACGTCCGGTTAAAGTTTTTGGGGTAACTCAGTATCTGACAAAGTACTGATGCTACAGTAACCAAACTTGCACAAGTGATTCATCTTGGGATGCTGAGGTGAACCCATGCATCGGATGCAGCATCTGACCTACATTTTCCGGTTGAATGACTTTGTCAATGTCTAGTTAAAGTTTTTGGGGTCGTTCAGTATCTGACAAAGTACTAATGCTACAGTAAACAAACTTGCACAAGTGATTCATCTTGGGATGCTGAGGTGAACCAATGCATCGGATGCAGCATCTGACCTACTTTTTCCGCTTGAGTGATTGTGCCTTATAAGGCAAATATTTAGCAACGTATAAGTGCTACATGTACCAAACTTGCATATTGGATGTATCTTTGATCAAACTTTCATAAAATGACCTTGACCTACTTTTTCCACTTGAGTGATTTTGCCTTTAAAGGCCAATATTGAGCAAAGTATAAGTGCTACATGTACCAAACTTGCATATTGGATGTATCTTTGATCAAACTTTCATAAAATGACCTTGACCTACTTTTTTCGCCTGAGTGATTTTGCCTTTAAAGGCTTATATTGAGCAAAGTATAAGTGCTACATGTACCAAACTTGCATATTGGATGTATCTTTGATCAAACTTTCATGAAATGACCTTGACCTACTTTTTTCCACTTGAGTGATTTTCTTAATATACATGTACTTAGAGATATGTTTATATTGAACTTTGCTGCCGCAAGGTGAGCTTCGTAATCTTTGATTACACTATGTTTTTTTTTTTAACAGAGAGATTTTTACTTAAAAATCCTGCGAACAATGGAAACATTGATCAAAATTTATTAAAGACAAAATTTTGTCTAAAGTTTTTCATGGGAAATATGATAACTGTTGAATAAATGCAACACTGAAGAAAGAAGCTCGTATTTCTTAATGTTGATATGTATGTACCCGTCTATAAGTGGATTGTTGCTGAGAAGTGTTTGAGCCCTCTGGAGTGCTGTTTGTGGTCCCGTGGTGCCACTCCCATCTCCGGAACTACGCTTGGAAAGTGGAATTCCGATACCGAGTCCAAGCGTTATTGCGAACAGCAGCACAACCAATACTCCGATCCCGAAACGGTTTTCGTACAACTTCGGACTTTTCCGGAACTTGATCCCTTGATTTCTATCTTTTGTAAGTTGAGATGATGACGAGGTATCCATTTCGAGTGACATTCTGAAAAAAAAAATGCTTTAGATTAAATTCGTAACATCCTCTATGCGTGAGATTTCAAAGGATATCCTCATTCATTTTTTAAAACAATTTACACCTTGTAATTTTGGCGGCTATTGCTATAATATCATTAGATTGCAATGTCATATTTTTTTTCATAAAGATATATTTACCTCCCCATAAGATTGTAATCTTATTTCATTTTTTTTTGTACAATGTTACCATTGTGCAGTCGTGTAGCCAGGAGGCATGCGCAAGTACCCAGGTGCTCCCACATCGTTGAGACAAAAAAGTGTACAAAGGGTTATTTCTTACGTAGAAATTTCCAATGTAAATGTGTATAGAAATGCAATGACTTCTTGAGACTTCGCATCCTGAGCCGCTGCCAGAGCGAATTGGGGATCTCAAGTCACCCAAACCCCTTCCTAAAAGTGCCTCCACTTGAAAGTACTCTTGCTACGCGCCTGTCGTGTGTAACTGTAATCAACCGGGGGGGGGGGGGGGGGCTCATACCTCGTTATGTGAGTTACGATCTACCCCGGGGCTTTACACGATAAGTGTTACAAGAATGCATATAATACTAACATAAATTCACTTACATTTCTGCTGCAGAGGCAAATCATGAACAAGATAAATGCAATTGAAATATAAAATGATGCAGATTTATGTATAATGCGAGCCTGGATAATGTAATTTAGGAGAGGAATGTGATGTATGTACAATATGATCCTTTTATAACTAACAAAATTAAATTGGTATAATTTTGCCATGCTCGGAACATTATGCATCATATGAACATCTGGAGATCAGGATTTCTGCATTTTCAGAGAAAACAGATGCAGGTTCCTTGCATACACCCATATGAGTTGAGGTATCATAGCTTACTCACTACATTCTTTCCTCGGCACAAACCTTTCCTCTAAAAGTCTTAATTAAAACCCTACTATATTTATTAATCGTCGACAGAAGCCGGTGATTTATATTGATAGTTTTGCACTTCTGCCCATGGTCCCGCGGAACATCTTTGCTTTATCATGCCTCATATGGAAATAAGTGGCCCCCGGCTTTAGTAAGAGTGGAGGACCATATCAGGATTGACTGAAACAGTTCCCGCCCATTCTTCAAGTTAAAATGATGCCATCTGATGCCATACATTTTTCAGTGCTAAAAAGCTTTGAATGTGAATATTTTGGGTAGCAACCAATGAATATTAATTCAGGAAGGGATGGACGACATATTAAGAAGCGGGGGGGGGGGGGTTAACATACATTCATGTATATATTTCATATATATCAAACTATTCCACATTTAGATTCTATTTTCTCGTGAGTAATTACAGGTATTTTTATTATCTGAATTATTCCGGCATCAATAGGATTCTTGATATAGACTTGTAGAGAAAAGGGTTTGTTCAGAAAGAATGGTTTGTGGCTATAGGCTATCATACCTCGCCCCTGGGCATACACCAATATAATGAATCAATGTACTTTATGTGGATTCTCCCTCGCTTGACAGTGGACCGTCATACGGTATTTACATTTCGCAGTTCATCCGGAATGCTATTAGGGCATGTACTGATATTTTGGATTTATAAAATTACCAGCTTGAAGAAACTTTAAGGTAAAGATTTCCGCTTTCGCAAACTATAGTAAAGACTTTCTGGAAATTTTACTCAAGTTATTTTCAACTTCTTTTGAAATTCGAACCCATACGAGCGACAGGGTATAATAATCCATATTTTATGGTGACATAATTAACAAAATACGAAGGACCAAAGGTAGAGGGATTGACCATCGAAATTGTGTTAGAATCATCAAACGCCTTTTATACCGTGGATATGATGCTTCTGTCACCAGAAGGACACTTGGCTAGGTGCTGGACCAACGCATTCTGAAGAATTACACTCTGAACTTTATGACGGGCCCCGTCCAAACCTCTTTAGAGAAGGCAGGGCCCCGACCACCTGCCCTATCTGAATGTCAATCGGACTCCTCGGATAAGCTCGCTACAGCCGGCAGAGCACGTTAACGTTTTTTATATCCATTTACATATCCCTCTACATGTACATGTTTCTTTGGCCCCTACGTCACGCTGTCTGTTTGTATGTCCATCTTACAGTGAGGACGTTATTTTACACCACAATTGTGCGTTCTTCGAGGTCTCTGGGTTATCGGAAAAGTGGGAAGGTTGTACGCACGTAATGCGGATAACTACACCGTCTGCTACTTGCACGGCAGAGGGCCGTCCTCAGTCGGCACCGATTGCCCATTGGTTTCGTTGGTTTATGCGTTGTCTTTAGTGTTTCGTGTTTCTGTGGTGTGAGTTGGTGTTCCTTTCCCTTTTGCGTCTCTTTCTGTGAGTGTCTGCTCTGTGGTTTTGTTTTCATTGAGAGTTAAGGGTTTTGCTGTGGGAGCTGCAACCGAGTGTTGCTTGAGATCCCTCCTTTATTTCAGATATTGAAATCATTTTACAAAGGTAGTTGAACGACGAAAATCCAACTTCTCAGTAAGAGGACGACCATTTAATCCTGAGCGGGGGGGGGGGCAGCTTTTGGAATATTCTGACCCAGAAAATGTTGAATTTGAATAATCTGACCCTCTATAGTGCAGAAATGAATATTCTGGCCCATGTATGTGTTCAAAATCCAAAAATTTTCGGCTCGCTACGCTCGCCTTACACCAATAAAAAAATTGGGCTTGCTTCGCTCGCCCTTCCACAGAGTTTTATATCAAGTGATATTTAGACATCGACTTAGTATTACAAATGCATGTATTAAAAACATAAATGCATATTTCATACATGTAAGCTTCAAGTCTTACATGAATGCCTATAGTACATTACACATCAACTTCTTTTGTACTCGACATGGCAAAAACTTTCTTGACATACCCCTCTCCCAATGTGCGATAAAAACTTACAAATGTAATTTAGAAGTGTCTCTCTCATTTTTTGTAAACTCTGCTGAATCTTTCAATCTTCTATTGAAATTGAAATGCACGAATTAAGGTTAGATCTGTTCGACGTCTTTATCCATATTCGTCAAAGTGTAAACGTTTTATCTATAATAACACTACGTGTGCTCCAATTTGAAGCTAAAATGCACCATTAAATCAAATAAAATTATATCGAAGGAATAGAAAATATGAAAAAAAAAAACAAGCAACACAAACCTGAATCGTCCTAGATTATGTAAGGCGCTCCTTTATACAGGTCTAGTTTTATACAAATGCCGACCTTGTATTATATAAAATCAACACAGAAGCTAGTATTGGGAAATCTGCATTCATTCACTCTTTTTAAAACGAGATTTGAGATTTCTTTTTGTAGAATAGATCAATTTGCCTATGTTGCGATTTTGCATCCGTGCACTTTAATCTACTGTAGGTCTATGGAAACTCTAAGTTTGTTTATTATCTTGATAAGTGGTCAGTTTTCTATGATCAAGCATGCCATCTTTATCTCAACGTTGTAAATGATAAACTAATTTGATAAGTGGAAGTTGCTTGGAGAGAGAGAGAGAGAGAGAGAGAGAGAGAGAGAGAGAGAGAGAGCGGTAGTTTAATAAGGCCCAAAAATAAAAATATCTCGTACCATGTGACTGCACTTTAAAGTGAGATACGTAATGGTAGCGTCACACCATGGTTGGCCATCTTTACTCAGAATTAAATATTTATACTGCAGTATAATTATTTATACTGCAGTACAAATAAAACACTGGCCATATGTACTCACAACGGGTAGCGCGAACGGATGTCTAATGCACAGGGGTGAGGTATCATCGCTTGGTCATAAACCCTTTCCTCAATACAAAACCTTCATATTAAAAAACCCAAGGGAGGACACTTCCTTTATAATACCTATAGAAACTATAGGGTTTTAATATAGACATATAGGAGAAAGGGTTAGCAATTGTATAGAGGAAAGGGTTTGTGCCCAAGCGATGATACCTCACCCCTGTGGTCTAATGGATGATAAAATTGCCCAAGTTCTTAGTCCGTTGATCGTCCGTTTGTAATAGTTTTGAACGGATACGTACCGTACTAAATTTATTGCACGTGTAACGGACCTCATCGTACGAGTAACGAAAAAGGAAGGGATAAAACGGACATGCAAAGTATAAGAACCGGACAAAATGGACAATGAACGGACATCCGTCGCTCATCCGTTGGCCTCCGGTAATTGTCCGTTAAATCTCCGTTTTATTTGTTTCACGTCCGGTAGATGTCCGTTCGAGACTCGAGTCCACCGGACATCAACGGACACCTAACGGATATTAACGGACACCTACCGAATATGTCACGGACGAGTAACGGACAAAACGGATACCAACGGACATGTAACGTATATGTAACAGTCGCCTTATTCCGTTTTGTCCGTTGGAAAGTTTTGAGCAACGGACGGAACGGACACCAACGGACATCACCGTACGAATACCGGATAAAACGGACAAGTAATTGGCGACTAACGGATGAGTAACGGATGCGAACAGAGACCAACGGATTGAAAAGTATCCGTTACTCGTCCGTTCAACGTATCCAGCTAGGTGTGACTGAGGTATAAATCATTTAAGGTGGTTTGGTTATCGTGTCACATTATCGCCGATTCCAAAATATGATAATTACGTAGTATTGCTTTATTTGTTTGCTGATTTTGAAAATAGTATGTTTGACAAAGATTTTATCATAGTCGATTTGAAAATTTCAGAACCTAGAATGTCCTTTCCTATGAACTTTTTTTTATGATTCTTATCTATGGGATAGCGCTGAAGGATTCTAGCTTGGTAACCACTCTGGCAACCTTGGGCAACTCGTTTTGTCGGCGGAAATTCAAAATGGCCGCCAAATGCCTTCCATCAATACATGAAATTAAATTCTTTCTTTAAATATTAAGTGTGGCACATCAAATCAGGGGTTTTGAGGGTCAACAAACCCATTTCCGATGTCATTTTAACAATTTGAGTTCATTCAGGACTAAAAATTAAGATGGCCGCCAAATTTCAACCTCATTATGGTAAAATATTAATATTTCAATAAAACGTTCTCGTAACACATCTTATTTGTAGTTGCAATGATCCTAGAATACATTTATTTTGCTGTTTTAGATGATTTAAGATATAATTTTAGATAAGATGAAAAATAAAGTAAGTTTGATCGTTAAAACAGTGTAAAAAGTTATACTCGAACCCCCTTTTAAAAACAAAGTCTTTAGCCGAAAAAAAAAAATGTAAAAAAAAAAAAAATCATGTGCCTACCTACATGTACCTGCCCTATTTTTCTGACCTGATTTGCGGAAACAGACAATTTCTTTTTTTACCTAAAAGCAAGATTACAATACATTGAATTTCTTTAATCTAGAAAAAGGAGTATTTAAATTTAGAGGTCTCCCCAAGCGCAGATCCAGAGGGGGGTCGGGGGGGGGGGGGGCTTCCGGACCTCCCCCCTAGAATTTTCGAAGCATAGCTAATTTTTTTTTTATTAATATACATATTTCATAAGATTAAGTCCCAATTCCCCTTTTGTTGAATAATATTTTATAATATTTGAAATATATATCATGAATTTGTATTAGAAATCTTTCATTTTGATAATATTTATCCGTCAGCATTTCAAAATTTTTCTCTAGCTCGCTGCAGCTCGCCAGAATTACGTTATTTTCAAATGATTCAGCGCTGTCCTATATATACAACACATATACATTACACTTAGGTCATTAAACAAAGACACTAAGAAAACGAAAAGAAACTGGAAAAGATACGAATAGTGGATTTTATTCAAATTCTCGGAAAACAACTCGCTGGCTCGCTATCGCTCGCCATTTGTTGTATTAACATATTAGAACTGAACATCAATAATCAAGTACTTTGATGTGAAAATTCAAGATTTTAAGCTTTTTGTTTGCCATTGCTCTCCGGTTACCCGTCTTATTAATAATTACAAACAGAACTGTCAAAAACTTTATTTTCTTGCGTTTTTTTTTTTTTTGCCCTTCGATAAAAATCGGCCTTTAGGACCCCCCAGAAAAAAATTACTGGATCCGCCCATGCACCGAACTCCTTAAATCTTCCCATGCATTATACAAACGTAATTCCTCAGCATGCAAATGCGTTTCGTTGGCGGATCCTGACCCTCTTATAATTACACATACAAACTATTTCAAAAGCAGTTGGAATTCACCAAAAAATCCTTACTAATAAATCCCATTTTTCAACAAAATCATAGGACCCTCTGACGGACTGGACCCCCCCCCCCCCTCCCCCTTCGGATTTTTTCCAGTATACTGAAAATAAGAAAATACTTACACTTACCTTACACTCTTGATGTAAACATGTAAATCTAGCTACTACTATACCAGCTTTATTCTCAAAGACCTGCACGATCTAGATTTAAGCCAGCATTGTTTACATAGAATCATATAACGTTATGTACGTGTACCATCACACTGCGTTAAACTTAAAGGTTAAAGCTGCGAAATATAAATGAACATTTTGTATCTAGTATCTATCTATAAATTGATATTCATGAACACACAACAAATTCAAAATCTGATGGTATTTAATGGGTCTATACGCATCAATAAGCAAATAGAAATAAACTACACAAGGCTACAAGAGATCATTGTGTCACAAATTTGTAAATATAAATGAGGGTTAAAGGGTCATGCCATCCCCCACCCCTCCCGACCCCTAGCTTTTTTTTTCGCAATTTCAGTGTCATGTGTTAAATCTTTCGGTGTCTTTATTATAATTTTATTCATCTAGATCAGTCGAAGATTTTTCTCGAATTCTGCGGGGGAAGGTTAAAAAACTATCAATTTGCAGACAATGCAAATTTTATTTATTTATTTATTTTTAATTTTATTTATATTTATTTATTTATTTATTTTTTATTATTAATTTTTTTTTTGGCAAAAATCTTAAAAGGAGTTGGGGTCCTGCCTCCACTATTGTTGATATATATACATCTTAGGAAGCAAAAGAGAGAGAGAGTTCGGTTAGCAAAGAAAGATAACTCTATAACACAACGTTAGCTTGTAAACGATCGGTTACAAGGTATCGCAATCCCACTTCGTTAGAAAAATTGACAATCAAAATAGATAAAAAAAAAAAACTCGAACAACGAAATCTTATTTAAGGCTTTCTAAAAATACTGTTTTTACATCAAAATGAAAGTTATCGATATTTTTTTTTTGGGGGGGGGGGTTAAAATAAAACCAGGTGAATAAAACAAGATGTATATGTTCTATGTTGTACATGTTATATTTATTTCAAGTACTTCACAATGACTACTTTCTCCTTCTGAGCGATCCACAGTCTATGGAGAGAGTCTATCGACAGGGCGTGGGGATATGTCACATTTTCCCGAGAGGAGAGGATGAATCGGAAAAACTCACCATCGGACGTGAGAAGGTGTACGCTGTTACCTTTCCAGTTACTAACGATTATCCGGGCACTGGAATCACAGGCGACACCTATCGGTATAAAATTCTTCGCTTCCGTACCGCCATTGTACTGAAATCTTCTATGTCTTCTCGGATCTACGCCTGTCACAGTTTTGAGAGCTGAGTCTGTCACGATTAAATCTCCGTTTGAATTTTCGCATATTCGATACGGCTTTTTGAACAATTTGTTTCCTGTTCTGTCATACGAGATTGTTTCCATTAACTTCCCGCCAGAATTTATTATGGCAACTATTCCTTCTTCTGGTTTCCATAAAGCCGCCGCCAAGTTACCGTTCTTCTGTGCACATAATCCAAGAGCCTTGTAGGGTCCGCCATTGTACAATTGCGTTGGATTTCCTGGAGTTTTCATCTTGTAAATTAAACTACTGTCGTTGACCGTTAAAAATAGATCGCCCTTTTTGTTCATAGTTATATCTTGAGTCTCAAACTGTAATTTCTTTGCTTTCAATTTTCGTCCATTTCTGTCGATAAAGTCGATGCTTTTCTGAGTGTTGTAAGCGACAATGACGTCATTGGAACTTGTCTGACATATGCTTGTGACTTTGTGACCGGGCTTTGCGCATGACACTGTATTCATTATCTGAACTTTGACCTCTGCTGCACTCTTTCTTTGTGTTACTCCGCCGTCGATTTCCCCAACCCTCTCAACTTTACCTAGGAGACGACTGATCTCGGGAATCATGTCGTCAATACCCTGAATGAATTTGGGGGGCAAAGGTCGTGACCTTTCAGAAATGGAAAATGATTCTAATTTTTGCTTCATTTCTCTCTCGGCACTTATGATATTGAAATCGCTTTCGCTTTCCGCGTTTTCGCCTCCGTTTTCGTCTGCAACAATTTTCTTCATGTCCTCTATTTGAAAGCAAATCTCGTTTTCTCGGAAGATAAATGTGTCAAGGTCACGGTCTTTGACCTTCTGAATTTCACTCAGTTGGGAATCTAAAACAAGGTCGATAACTTGTTTCATCAGTTCTGCTCGCTCTTGTGCTTTTGAGGTAACTTTGTCAGCTGATATTTGGTACACTTCTTTTGCTTGTTTTAGTACTTCAAGTTCCTTGGTGAGTTGTGGAAGATGTTCCGCTGCGATTTGGATTTTATGCTTTGAAATATCTATTTTCTTCTGCTTGATATACTCTACAAGGTCTGCTGTCTGGTGCTGTGCATGTCTGCTACTTACGCATGCGCAACAGACGGTTTCATCACATGGAATGCAATAGTGAGTGAGATTGTTTTCGACATGCATTGGGCAAGACATTCTGAAATGACAGTTAGATAAATATCAAAAGTATTATCTTTAAGTTAAATGACAAATGGATAATTACCATATACCAATACATAGTACAAAATCGATAATTCACAAAATCATAAACGGAAGGCATACAAAATCAGGATAAAAGAAGAACCAAAGCAAACAAAGAAAAACCTCCACGATATGAAAAGAAGCGAACTCCCAATATGGGAGTTAGACCAGGTGCCCAGGAAGAGTAAGCATCTCCAGCTTAAATGCAACATCCGTCACTTCAATTGGTAGAATTGTCACATTGTCCATTTCGGAAGATACAAATAAGTTAAAAAGATCCTGACGATAATCTCAACAGAACTCACAATGGAGCACCAAATTGAGCATCGACGGACCCCAAGCAAGCTAGAGGTGGGACCAGGTGTCCGGGAGGAGTAAGCATCTCCTGTTGGCTAGCCGGTGGTTGGATGGTTCAAATGGTCTAAGACAGAATATCATCCACCATTCTGGAGAGTGAGGCATCATAATGTATGACGAGTTCCCCATATCGACCATAGAACTTTCTCAGTGACGCGGTTAGTCGGTCACAAACGTATCCCTAATGCTAGGTTTACACTTAGCCACGATGCCCTACGATTGAGCAAAATCGTGGAGCTCCACGATTCTATAAATAAAATTGGTCTTCGCACGCTCTCCGACGCTCCATCACGCTCTGATACGCGCTGTAGCGATTTGCTACGATTGTAGATAAGATCTGTTACGATTTGCATCCCGTTCTCTCAAGCTTCGTTACGTTCCCGCACGATTACCAAGATGAGCTATTACGCTTTGCCACGCTCTATCACGGTTCCCTACGCTTATCAAGTTTTGTTGCGATCTGTTACGATGCAGGACTACGATTTGCCGCGATTTAACACGATTTGATATGAAATAGACAACCAGTTTCAATACCACTTGCAATATCCGAACAAGATTAAGCTTAAATTCCAGGAGATGAATATTTTATATCGCAAAACGGAGGAAATGACATTGATGAACCTTATTTGATCTTTCTTTTTTTCGATTATTAAAGTTAATATTTTTCTTGAGCAATTCAAATCTTTGATTGCGTGTATATATTTAACTCGTTCGAAGACAATTAATGCAGCACCTCACTGATTATCAAGACTTCTTTTCTTAGTCTTCTTCATATGTTAAAAATTGTTGCGGATGTTAAAAACACTTTTAATCCATCAAAAACAGGTTGTCTTATTATAATTTTTATTATAGAAATATTGGAATCGCAACGACTCTTGTAGATCGTGGACTGAATCGTGGAAACCGTAACAAATCGTCAAAGAGCGTGAGTGAAATCGTAGTGGATCGTAGGAGAACGTGTTTCACCAAGATCTCCTACGATCGCATATTACGATCTGTTGCGCTTTGTCAAGATCTGTTACGCTCTACTTCGCTCCACCACGTTCACTACGCTCTCCTAGCTCTCTCACGATGTAAGGATCAATCGGGACAATCGTAGCAAATTTTTTGAGAATCAAAAATTTTACCACGATCTCTGCGATCTCCTACGATCATCACGATTCCACCACGCTTTCTTACGATCGTCACGATTCAACCCCACGCTCTCTTACGATCTCTACGATTCACCTCAATCGGGACAATCGGGGCGATCGTGGCTAAGTGTAAACTTAGCATAACTGAAAAGTTTATCTGAAAGACGCCTAGCTCTCAGAACAAAATCTGTATATTTGGTACTTGCTCTGGCATATCAACTGAGATATGAGCACGCCATACACAGGCGACGAAGGGATGTTGCTACTCAGAAAGGGAAAGTTTGTAATGCTGAAATTGAATCAGTGTCGTAGGACAATTTTATGTCCAGATAGGATGCTGAATTATTTGTCTCTGTGGTCTCTTTGACTTCAAGCTACGACGGATTGATTCTGCTGAGTAATCCGCGAATTTTGAACTATTGGTGGACACCACATCGTCTATCTGCATATATCTGTAAGTGTAGTTAAAGCTAGAAACTACGTATCTGTTCCCTTCAAAGACCAAAGATTGAATTAATTCAGTTTCGTACGAGTAAAGAAAAATGTCGGCAAGGAGTGGGGCACAATTGGTTCCCATTGGAATTCCGACATTTTGCTGGAATGTGAAATGGTAATTAAAACGTCTTCAAATTCAATAGCATCATTTAAGAACAGATGAATTTTCAGCATGGACCAGACATGCACCGTTTGGGATCTCAATCTAAACAATGTAGTATTGCCAAAAAGTTTGAAAGTTAATATGTCCAAAAATGTACCGAAAGACATGGCAGGATCGATGGGATATGATGCTACAAGTCTCACGTTTTAGGAATTTCAAGAAATGTTGATAACAGACAAAGTGCGATAATACTTCAGTGGTGCTGCACTTAGAAGGAAGAAGAAGAAGAATACATTTTCGAATGATCGAACTTGGCTAAATGAGCCCTCTAAAACTCCAGAAAGAAAAGTGACGAACAGGATTTTTAACAAAACACGTTCGTAATATTCATGATTTATTTCAATTTTGATGAAATTAATTTGCTTTCAATTTACTACTGGTCGATGACCAGTGGCCGCCCAGGACAAGTTACCGCCTACAGCATTTTAGAAGGACTTAGGGTTGAAATAATGACATGAAAATTTGTCAGAAGGCTTTTAGACATATATTTTCCTGATTATGAAAAAGATCATATCATCTGGTCGCTTGATTTGTTAAAATAACAAGAAGAGGATTATTGACATGAATTCTGGAGTTGGGGAGAGGGTAGGTGTATTCCATCTATCAATGTGGTCGTTTGCTTTGGAATTTTTTCATAAAAAAGGCACCATACTATTTTACTTTTATTACTGTGAAAGTACTGAAACAAAATATTCCAGTTTACAGAAATAGGAGCCAAATAGGCGGTAACTGGTCCTGCAGTCTTGCAAAAAGTGTCCAATTTCAGTTACACTTTAAGACATTATATAAACAAAATAATCAACTTTTTTAGAGAAAATCGTATATAATCCAGTGTGATAAGGGTACACCTTGTCCATCCGAAATTTCAACCAAATATTTCATCAATTACAAATTTTATTAGCAAAAAACCCTGAAAAATAGACGGCCACTTGTCCTCCATCAGTAGTCCAAGAATTAATACATGAAATTGGAGAGAGAGAGACAAAGAGAGAGTGAGATTTTTTGAATTAAGAAAAAAATATCTTACCTGTCAATTCTGTTATAATCTAATATGACAAAGAAGTATAATAATTACAACCTATATAAAATGTACGGTATTTCATTCAGTTGTAATGTGACAGCTCGAAATTCAGAAATTATCTTATCGATAAGATAAAATCAAACATGTCAGGACATCTTGATAAAAGTTACACGTATACCGAACAAGAACTGAAATAATTTTATAAAGTTTAACATATTTCCATCTATTTGAAGTACTAGATATCATTTCTAAGCTGAATTGGTTGGATAACCCTTCAAACATTTTCCCTATGTGGTTAAGGTGTTTGACATTCAGAAGGGGGGGGGGGGGGGCAAAAAAGTTTATGCTGAGTAAAAAAATATCCAAAGGCATAACAGATTTTCAGTTTTCCCACTGTTGTGATATTTTGCCAGAACTATGCAAGAAAAAATACCCCTAGATCCATTTAAGATGTATTCCCTGTATCGTCTAGAAAATAGAGAATATTATTTAATTTCATTATTTTTGTTTTATTGGTTAAAGAAACCTACAAAAAGTTCACTTGTCCAGGATATATAAACATAACGTGTTTTGCCAGCGAATTCACAATGTTTACAATCACAATAAATAAATAAACTCATGTCGTAAAAGGTGAGCTTTATCTCACGAAGCTTTCTAGTCATCAGTCTGGAAAGGTTTGAAAGTTTGTTAACTGCCGACTTCATAATCCGTGAAAATCTACCCTTTAATCAAGTTGAATAATCTATAATATTTAAAATAAATTATCTTTATATTTTGGTATCTTGAGGAGCTTGGTTGCAAAACTTTTGTTATTTACGGAAAGTTAATAACTAAGGTAATGCTTAAAAAATACAGTTTGTGTTCTACAAGTTAAATTTCATCCAATTTTTGACGATTACAGGGTCTACAACTTTAATGGTTAAAGTGGTAAATAGGTGTTTAGTGATAGGTGTATGATGTTACACATCTTCAAATTCATAGCATCAATTGAGAACAGATAAATTTAGGGAGCAACCATTTGATTTTTATGGGGGGGGGGGAAGACTTTGCAAAAAAAAAAAAAAAATTCCGGATCGAAATTTTAGGGAAAAAAATTTTCCGGCCCGAAGGGCAGGCGAAAAAAATTTTCCGGATCATGAAATTGCCCCTCCCCCTCTCTTCCGTCCTATCCACTGCCCAGTAAACTTTTTTGTGTATCATAAACTAAGTATAAAAAAATGGAACAAACTTTATGCAATTTGGAGTGAATAAATCAAATTCAAGTCATTATCACAATATAGCCTGTCTCTGTTGAGTATCATTTAAGTAAAAAGATTATAGGCATCATATGCCATTCAAGAAATTAAAATGAAGTGATCTGCTGGCAGAGATGAACTAATTATGTGTTTGGTGTTTTATATGGCCGAAAAATCACGCTGAATTATTTATAGAGTAATTTTCAACATTGGAAAATTACAAAAAAAAAAAGAATAATAATCCGGCCAAAGGGGCCGGAGAAAAAAAATTTCCGGCTCTTAAAATGGCCGAAAAAAATTTCCGGCTGGCAAAAGTCTTCCTGCCCCCCCCCCCCCCCCCCCCCCCCCTAAAAATAAAATGGTTGCTCCCTTACAGCATGGACCAGACACGCACGTTTCGGGTACTTAGCCCTCGTCAGTGATCCTCAATCTAAACAATAAACTATGGCCAAAGAATGTGGAAAATACCGAGAGACGTAGCAGGATGGGTGGGATTTGATGCTACAGGACCCACTTTTCAGAAATTTCTAGAAAATTTTGTGTAGAGAATTTTTCGAATGCGTTTGAAGAAACGATCAACCGTCGTTGATCGGACTTGGTTATACATGTGCCATCGGAGAGCAGTGACACTCACCAAGTGGTACAAATGTTAAACGTTTTCATCTTCATAGCATTATTTAAGAACATATGAATTTGCAGAATGGGCCAGACATGCACGTTAAAAATGTGCTTGTATTCACACGTAACGTGACTCTGTTTATACACGAGTAGAGTTGAGATTAGTGAATATTGCTTTTAGAATCAATCTTTAGAACAGTTTTGTACGTCATATAGGTAATTATGTGTTGTTTCAAGTATGTTTTTGAACTTATTCCGACTTAATATAAGATATCAATAAAAATATATAAAAGATATATAAAACTGCCCAGTGTGAATTTCCCACCAGAAAGCTCCAGGAGCCGTGCACTCTTTACCAAAAAGATACGTAAATATTGCAAATAAATTTTCAGGGTGCAAATAGAAATCACTTTTGCTGGAAGTACTGCTGAGGATTTGGTATCCCAAACATGTGTCTGGTACGTCAAATTTGGGTTAAAATGTTGTTCAAGAATGTAACGGATTGGAACACTTTAGTTCTATCATTATGTACATTTATTTTCTTTTGCAGTGTGCTACTATTAGTTATAGGGTTTGCTCCTGTCATACTTCCTTCTCAAAGTAACACCTACTTTGAGTAGGAAGTATGGCAGGAATAAACCCTTTAACGAATTTATCATGCCGAGAATCAGTTCGTAACGTTTTCTATGTAATTTTTAACGTTTGAAAATTTAATGACCTACCTCGGCGTCAAGGTAGGACATCACGTGACTGTTATACTGCGACGTCATTTGCTGAAATTAATTCGAGGCGTGATAAAATAAAACTGAATGCTGTCATTCATGTTTCTATGATGCGATAGGACTGTTCTCGTCGTACTCGTCTCTTTATTCCCTTCTCTATCGTATCATGCGCGTGTAGTCCACTGTGATAACTACAACGTCATGATGTGGAAACTTCCTCCTTCTTGACTCGCGATGCTGACCGTTCTTTTTAACTTAAATAACTCTGATTCCACTTACACCTCTCTTATCAAAGTCATGTCGAAATCTGCAGTCTCAAGTGAACAAAACAGAAAATGAGACTAGAAAGTCTAGATTTCTATTTTGATTACTGTTATACCAAATTCCGCGAGTATACGAAATCATAACGACTGTAAAGCGTTGACATCAAAGTACAGAGTAAAGAAATAAGATACTTACTAAGCCTTTGAAGATACAGAAAACATGCTTGTCTGATGCATTCATTTTGGCTAATTAAATTAACGGAAGTAGCTTTCTGACCTCAGAGGACTTTTCTCTCCCTTTAAGGAAATGAACGTCTACTTAGACTAAATGTTCTCGTGACTTTTGATCGCTTATTACTTCTTACATATTAAATATCGCGACGTTTTGTTTCTGAATTTATATTCAAAAGGTATGCACAATGATATTCGAAAGCAGAATGTAATCTTAATTGAAAAACATCACTAGCTTTTATTTGATGATGAAAGTTACGAAAATTCCTTGAAAGTTTTTCGTAAGAATTTGTGTGAAACTGGGTACTGATCTCATGCCAGTAGGAGATTCACCTTTGCGTCTTTTCAGAATGATTAAAAATTTAGTCCTTTTGTTTGGTTTTGCATTTTAAGCTGTAGTCTAATTGTCAATGGTAATGCTTTTTGAATTCAGATTTTGGGTTCGTGTGTGACTTTCACTCACTGACTTAAAACGATTCTGTTGAACACCTAGATTATTATAGGTTTTATACACCAAATCTAGTTGTTTCTTTCAAATTGTGCACTTTAGGTGATAAACACTGCTCTGCAGTAAAAGGTCAATTACATTTGCCCTGATTAGGTTAAAATTACGAATCATTTAATTTCCATTTTTCATTGTCCTTTTTTAAGAAACGAGGGTTCTGATTGGCTGCATCAACTGAAACCGGAAGTACGCGCTTAGCAACGTTATAAGCAACGTCGTTAGCAACACAGCTTCAAATATGCAAATATACGTTGAAAAGCGACGAAATGAAATGATGAGTAACGATGCAGTTTCCCTCAATTTTTTGATGTCGATACCTCGATCAACCAAAAAAATATTACAATGATTTCCCAAATCACTTACTTAGAAGAACTACAAAATGCATTTCAACAAGCAATGTGCATGTCAAAGATACATGTATTTGTTAAAAGCATAAAAACAATAATCATATTTTAAACAAATTGTAAAGCATCGAAATAATCTAATGAAATTAACAATTTACCCCCCCCCCCAATGGAATCCATTTGTGTCGTCATCCTTTAATTGCTGTCCAATCATTTGACACGTCTGCTGTGAAAGCAGACAGTATGGGAAAAAAGAAGCATCCATACTAAAATTTTGAGATTTAAGAACAAAAGCATTCTGAAGATTCCAAAATTATACACAAGTAACGGCAGAAATTTCTACACGGTTTTATTAAAATATATTAATCTAGTAGCAACTTCACCCACAGCATCCCTGACCTCAAAAGTCACTTAGATTACTATATATAGGTATGGAGTATGCGCTGTTTTAGGTATGCAACCGCTTCACTCTGGAACACCCTCCTAGAGGAAGCTTGATCCTTAACATTATAATCTCAATTTGAATTTTTATCGAAACATAGACAAAAAACGTCAATACACATGTACAATGCTCGCAGTAGGGACTGCATGACTTGATACAACGACTTTCTAGTATATTTCCTACAATTTTTTTTAGTTTAATCATATTTTATTTCAAAAAGCAGAAAAAGGATTGGGCAAAAGTTTTCTCAACATTATATAATGCCCTCTCCTAAGGTCTGTTGAGGTCTGTTGCCGATGGATTTACGATTTACTGAAACTTTCCTACAAATCTTTACCTCATGAGAGTCTCCTTTCTTAAGCAACGCTTTCCGCTTACGTACATGAGTTAAAGAAGATCCTGACGAAAATCTCAACAGCACTCACAACAGAGCACCAAACTGAGCACCGACGGACCCCTAGCTAACTAGAGATGGGACCAGGCGCCCGGGAGTAGTAAGCATCCCCTGTTGGCTAGCCGCACCCGCCGTCGATGCCCATGCACGAAAATGAAAATGTATGAAATACATGTACTGTCTGAGGTTCTGTCTATATAGAAAGTGCTATGGCGACCATGTCAGGTAAAATATCCAAAACACTTACTGTCAAACCCCTCGCTCCTATCCTCTCCAACTAATCTTGCATCACTCGAACCATACAAATGTAGTACCTCCCTCTAATCCCTTTCCTCACGTCCTTTTGCCTGTATAGGGCCAACCAACTTCAAGAGTAACATCATCTGATGACATGTTTGGATGTAGTGTCTGTCCCGGCCCTTTTCCTCTTTATTCTGGAGTAAAATACTCCATACTACTTATATGTAAAACTTTCAAGTTTTGTTTTGCATGCATGTTAAACATACATTATTAAATGATCAGGAATTATTGCCGAGTTTGCTTATTTCCGATTGGTGGAGACGCTTTTTGATAGAGTGCACCTCAGAGTGAGTTGACCGCTAACGCTCCATAGCGGTTTACTCGGGATTAGCGCGTCCGTTGATTTTTGTAGTGTTAGATCTCATTGCAATCTCAATGAAATCCTGATTATTTAATAAAGCAGTTCTTTACTTTTGATTTCGGTTTACTCGTGACTATATAGACCTTATCAGGCATTTGTTAACCTCGGCCATCGGCCTCGGTCAACCAATACTTGACCAGGTCTGTATAGTCACGAGTAGACCTCATCAAAAGTCCATAATTGTAAAATATACATCCTTTTTCGTTTCAGGTTTTTGTGCCAAATGAAAAGTGTGTGTTGAAACATCACAATCGGAAGACATTCAAAAGAAACAAGACCATGTGCCCGTGGGGAGTAAGCACCTTGTTTTCTAGCATCAACCTTAACTTCTGCAGACCGTAAAGGTAATAACCGATGAGTATGGCAAATTCGATGTTTGTAAAGATTGTTCTAACTTGAAATATCAACATTGTAGTGTTTGTACTTTTATTGCATAGTCATTAACATTTAGCAGTGACAATTTCGTTCTTTCACAAATATATCACTAATGAGTAATTTCTTGGTATGTTCCCTTACCATCAGAACAAAGTGCTTTGTTAAATGAGCTTGCTCTGGAATAGCGTATCAATTGCGATATGAATACACAATCTATTTGACAGGAGATGAGGGAATTTTACTACTCAAGAAAGGAAAAATAGTAATCTTGAAGTTGAAGTCAACATGTTTGTCATACATGTATATTGAAGTATTTAGGTGACAACTGTCGTCAATCTTGAATGTGTTGAGATCAGTTGAATGTTGGCTCACAATCATAAATCGTTATATATAAAGAAGTCAGAGCTGGAAATATTGCATCAACATTTTAATGACATAATTCCAAGAAAATGACCAGTCTAAACATAGGGATTACGTAACAACATTCGCCAATATATATTTAAAATGAGTGTATATGCTTTAACATAATATTGAAAACATCCAATTTTTTTTTGTTTAAATTGACAAGAATACCAATGATAGAAGTTGCTTTCAAGAAAATGCAAAATCGTTTTTATTTTGATCACATGATGTAAGGATAGCAGAAAGAAAAACTATCTAGGGAAAATAACTCTTGGAAACATGAGCAAAGAGGAATAACTCGTGAAAGTAGAAAAAAAAAACAGTGAGCAGTAAAAGTGCTAGGCAATCACTAATTAACAAATATTAGAATTCTTAATTACATATAACAAGAAAGTAAAATATGTAATATACACATATAACATAGATCACAGAATTTTGAAAGATTGGAAGTAAACAGTATAGAGTCTATAGACACCTGCTTGATAATATATTACTATGAGATTATATGACTTAACAAATAATATGGATTTCAATGACAGGCCCGACTCCATAGGGGAGGGGTTTCAGAATGTCAACTGGATTTTGACACATCAAAATTTCCCCGTTTTAACCTGTAATTTTATTTTCAACAACACTGACTGCATGGAAATTCTGACTTGCTGGAACCCCAAAATGAAAACTTCTACATTCGTCTATGAATGACGTTTTAAGTCCTTCCCTACTTTACTATAATATAAATCGTAATTTTTATGGAAAGGTGCATTGATTAAGGTATTTAATTAAGTAATAACAACGAATTTTTACTTTTTTTTATATTGAAAATTAAGTAGATGATTTCGGTGGTATAATGCATTAATAAAGAGACGTCAAATTTGTCATTCCAAAAAAAAAAGATATTACAAAATATACACATTTGAGCACTATATTTAAGAGATTCTGCTGAGTAATAAATGCAAAAATTTAAATTTCATGACTTTAAGTACAAGAGTAGTCTGTAGAACCGACGCAAATATTATATTTCACACCGTATATGTGAATCTACACTCTTTTAACGTTTTTGCGAAGTCCTTTTTAATACTACATAATATCCAGTTTCAACTTTTAGTCACAAAATGTCTTCTTTCAAACGTCTGAAAATGTATGTAGTATAAGACGCCCCATTGTACCCTTAACTTACTCTATCTATGAAACTCTAAGTAGTAGAGGGTGCCTCAAACCAAATAACTATAGTAATTACACTATAAGTAGCGCCTTTTATCCAGTCTTATTTCTCTGATCTTTAATAAACATATAGAAATAGGTTTATCACATTCAGATTCAAACCCTAAATTTAATAGCAAAAATGGCTGCAACACCTTTATTACTGAAATTAGTCGGAAAATGTTAATGCAATTCCATTTTTACAAAAAGTCAAAAATCTGGGGCTGAATCTGATATTTTATCTGTTTGAATTGTTTTTTTTTCATAAATTCAAAATAATCTTTTTAAAATATTTTTTATAGATTACTCAAAATGATTCACTAGAACAATATATTTGTAAAGGGAAGTCTTTTAAAGATGTACTTAGAATATTAAATACATCAAAGTTTTACTTTAAATATAATGAATATATTGCATGTTCTTTCTAAACAAATCTTGACCATGATTGCCAAACACCGTCTCCTTCTCATGAATGCAAGCATGAGTTGATTTCCATTTTCATTTATCAATTAAAGCTAAACTTTATATGAAATACATTGCTGTACATAAAAATAGTTTTCTGTTCTGTTCATGCAAGACAAGTAAATTTGGTATGATGACAAACACTGTTTACCCACATTTGAATAACATAACTAGCCTTGAGAATTCAAACATAGTTTATCAACTAATCTAACACATATATGTATATACGTTTGCATTGCAATCACTGACTAGAAGGAAAAATAAATATTTTGACTTTTTTGACAGGTAGGAAGGCTGCGCGCCATTCACTGTTAATTTCTTTATTTTTTAACCAATCAGATCTTTCTGGGTGTTCACTGTGGCAATGCTTTTAGAATTGCGTGTACTTCCTCGGCAACTGCAGCAAGAGAGAACTGGAACTGTTCCTGAAAAAAGAAAATAATATATTTAAACTTTGACTTTAGCTTAAAATATTTTGATTGCTTTCATAAATCAGGTTGCCATTGTTTCAGATATCATTTGACTTCTTACAATTTGCATTTACCTTTGTCTTGACCATCTTCATCCTCTGATCACGTATGTGTTCAAGCGTAGCGGCGATGTCAATCTCCTTTGCACCTTATAAAAAGATAAAGATTTTAAAATCAATGACAAATATGGATAATGACCATATCCCTGTATACAGCACAAAATCGATAATTCAGAAAATCAGAAACCGAAGGCATACAAAATCAGGAAAATACAGGAACCAAAGCAAATAAACAAAAACCTCCACCACATGAAAAGAAGTGAAATCCCGATAGGGGAGTGAGACCAGGTGTCCAGGAAGAGAAAGCATTTCCTGCTTGCATGCAACACCCGCCGCTTCAATTCGGTAGAACTGTCACATTTCGGAAGACATAGAGTACAATCTTTGGTTGGATGGTTCAAATGGTCTATTACAGAATATCATCCACCATTCTGGAGAGTGGGACATCATAGTGTATGACGAGTTCCCCATATCGACTGGTAAATTCCTTTTATTATTCTTTGTGCTGTACTTCGCGTAACAAATTTGAATGTCAAATTTTGGTAAGTGTATTTTTTATCGAATTTTCTGCTTGTTTCTGTGTGTGTATGTGTGTGTATGTGTTAGGAAATTGTTTCATACTTACAATAAAGAACAAATGTTATACTGATAATTACATGTATACTTATGTCATGTTACATGTATGTTGCACTACAGATAAGTTTCCTTGTATTATGTTTGTTAAATCATCTCTTTGTCGTTATTTAGACTGAGATTGATATAGCATTGAATAGAAGTGTCTCTTTTTACAAAGCGTCTTTTTAAAATTTTGTTATCATGTGGTATAGATACAGGTGTCTTTCTTAAACATTGAACTTTTGTCAATATTTGGCCACAAAATGAAAATGTCCATTTCAAACTACCGTATATGGAATACATGTGTCTTACATTCTGTAAAGTCAAATGTTAAACGTCTTCAAATTCAATAGCATCATTTAAGACCTGATAAATTTACAGCATGGACCAGACATGCACGTTTCGGGTACTAAACCCTCGTCAGTGATCCTCGGTCTAAACAATGTAAAATGGCCAAAAAGTATGAAAAATATTATGTCAAAAAATGTACCAAAAGACGTAGCAGACTGGGTGGGATATGATGCTACAGGGCCCACGTTTTAGAAATTTCAAGAAATTTTGTAACAGAAAATTTCAAATGCGTTAAATAGACAGACGATCAACCGAAGTTGATCGAACTTGGCTACATGTGCCCTCGGGGACTCTTAGTCCACCAGCAGTGACACTCACCAAGTAGTTCTGCTCTGCCTTCTTCCAGAGTTGAAACACAGATTAAATTTATCATCCAAGTGAACATAATTCATGGTAATGCATTAGTTGAAAGCATGACTTTTTCTAAATTGACAAGCAAAGGAAATGTTCGTCTGCGTTTCCCATTGTTCGAGCTTTTTCTTTTTCAAGTCTACATACATGTATTACCAGTATCAGACTTGATACAACATATGAACAGTCAGGGGTATAACTTATTTAGTTATCGTTAAAAAATAACTCATGTAAGTTATTATTTGCTTTTAAGACATAGTTTACTTCTCTTATTGTTGGTCAATTTTATAACTTATAGACGTAATCGTTTTAATTTGTTGCGTATTTGAATTATTTATAACAAGGTGAGGAATGAACAGCGTTCTGGCGTCCTGAAATTGCTATTGTAACTCCACCTGTTTCGTTAATCTTATCCCATGTAATTTGATGATAAAGACAACGTTGAGCTCTACATTTTGCTTGTAATCTCCAGGGGATGAGAAATAAAGTTTCGTTGTTATTGAATATTTTCTTGTGTTACTTTAAGCTTTTCAGACTGGACTGTCTTTCCAATTATTTTAATGATATTTCTATACAAATGATTTAAAAGCGACAATTATAATTTGATTAAATGATGTTTGAGGTACATATTCCAGAGGTAGAATTTACTGCGCATCGACAAAAAAAATCACTACGCAAATGATTTGAAGTATTTGAAGTACATAGGGGTTGACCTTAATGAGATAAAGAAGATCCTGACGACAATCTCATCAGCACTCACAATAGAGCACCAAATTGAGCATCGACGGATCCGTAGCAATGTAAACGTCTTCATATTGAATAGCATCATTTAAGAACAGATAAATTGGCAAGCTAGAGGTCAGACCAGGTACATGGAAGGAGGAAGTATTCCCTACTTGGCTAGCCGCACCCGCCGTCGCAACGGTCGTTATCAAAAACCTAAAAAATCTTCAAACGATAATTTGAGAAGGGTTACTTTTTAACCCTAATAGCTTGAATGCGTTAGTTTTTTGTGAAAAAGCAAAAAAAATTATACCCCTGACTGATGGAAGGCGACGAAATTTGATGGTTGTTCTTCAAATATAATATATTAATTCGTAAATAGCAGTCAATGAAACGATGCTCTGTCATTGTGCACTTTTTTATTTCTATGGTGCATAAAAATGCATGTTGTGCGTACTTCATGAAGACCTTCTCGTTTTCATTTAATGACCAATTTTCTCTCGAAGCATATTTCCATTTTTATTTAAAACGTGAGTTTATAGATAGTCAAAACTCAAAAACGAAGAGAAAGAATTTAAGCCAAAATTAATTTACTTACCTTTCGTCATACGATTCAGGACCATGTCTACCAGGCAATATGTTCCTGTTCTTCCACATCCATCACTAAAAATATTGACAAAGACAAAACCACGTTATGTTAACTTTGTTTAAAATGTCACTTTTCATTATGTGATACATGTGTACATGTACCAATTATTCATAACTAAGCAATTTAGAATCTCAGTATTTGACATGTCAAATAGTCTCGTGGTCTCACTCTAGTTTTACAATTGATATTTTGTTCGTAATGTAAACGCATTTGTACGCTTTCTTGGTGTCTTTTAATACATTCTCTCGTCAAAATAAAAGCTCATTATTAGCAAATGATCGCAACAAAGTTGCCTTTAAGGATTTAAAATCGCCAAACGTTCCATGTCATTGATGTTAAATATTCATATCATTCAACCAAAAGTTGTCTAAATGCCTTAAAGGTAGTCTGAATAATCCTTGAAATGTATTTATCAACAAACAGCAAATCTTGCTGTTTTCTAGAAATACCCTACACATAAATTCGGAACAACTCACTCCTGAAATTTTAGATTACTATATAGTGGACGCAGTTTAAAAAAGTTTAGCGTCTCAGAATGAATTTGGCTGTAGTACCAAATATCCAATAATTTATGTCTAGTGCACTTTTTGCTCAGAGGCCTGCTCTTTGACAGCAGGATTGAGTCAATCCCTTTTCCTATCTACAAAGTTTTGTTCTTTGCATCATGGTTTTTGGAATACCTTGTGGTTTTTAAATCACCTTTTGCAATTAATTCAGGAAAGAGGTGCACCTTGTTTCTGGGGTAACAAATGAATTGATGATAATTTATAAATATAAAGACCTTACCTGCAGTGGACGACGATTGGACACGATCTACCCCTGTATGACTTGTTTACTTTCCTAAAGTAAAATCATGAAATATAATTAAGCATTTGACTTACTAAGTCTAGAAAGAACAAATGTAACATCTTCCGTCATATGCTAATAACAATTTTGTTTTAGCCTACACAAGTTAAGCAAAAAATTAGAAAAAGATAATGTTTAGCCTACATAAGTTAAGCAGAAAAAATAGAAATAGATAAGGAGACATTCAATTTATCAGCATTTCGATTCCGTTTTAAGAAGCATCTTCTTCGAGTTGTTTTGCTTTGACAACACATGGGATGCAACAAGTCCGACTAAATGCTCCATAGCTGTATTCGTCCCTCTGACATTTGATCCATCTGTCGAGTTTTAACATTAATCATACTTATATATTTAGATTTAAATTTGAAGACATATATATATACATTTTCATAGTTTGAAATTTCAGCTTATTCTATGACCTATCGATAATGGTTTTATAACATATTTTCATTTTATAAATTGATGTTTATCCTTATGGAAACACATGTGTCCCTAGATACGGCGCACCTGAACAGTCTAGATAAGATACGTTGTTGAAGGGTATCATGCATTGGGTACTCGTGAATACTACAGACTAAATATCCTTTTACGTGAGAACTAGTATCATGTACTTATTTTCCATAGTTTTGTTGCCTCATTTCTCAGATCTTGATACGGTTATAGAAATTATCTAAGTGATATTAATTGAATGTTCCATCATCAAACTCATACTGGACATGATGAATAGTGAAAGAATGATTGCATTGATGATTGTATTGAGTGATTGAAGTGAAAGATGAATGATTAACCTAGAAGAAAAATAGAAATGGGTGGACAGAAACATTGATTCAATATCATCAAATGATAAGACAAGGAAACAACGAAATTTACACATTAAGATCTGCTGAGTACAGAGTGATCTACATCGAAAGAAGATTAAACAGCCCGATGTGAAAGTGATGGAAGGTAGAATATGGTGTAAGTGATAGTGACTTCTTGTGTGATACAGTAGTTTTTTCTGTGAATGCCTGACAGTGACCGAGTGTTGAATACAATTATAGTACTGGTGATTTTCACATAAGTTAAGGATATGATCGTGATAAGTGATTTGGTTATTTTCAGATATGTTGTGGAAATGATCGAGATGAGAGAATCAGCAGTGAATGCAAAGTACAATCCACAAGTGAATTTGCACAAGTGATAATGAGTGAACAATGACAGTGATCCTATAGTGATATCTGAAGCAGTTGGTGATTACACAGTGATAAGTGATCCGTTAGTGATTCTAGCAGTCTATAATTAGTGGCTAGGTCGACTCCCCGATCACTTTTGTGACTATGCAATTTGTGATACAGACAATTGCTAAATCACAAAAGCTGCCTGGGGAATCAACATGCATGGTGAGTCAAGCACGGCAGGCAGCAAACTAGGTCAGCAAGCAGAGATAGTGAATCCACCACCAGGTTAATCACAGAAATTAGTTAATAGTGAGGTGAATATATAGGACAGTCAGAAGTTTGAAGTGATACTCTAGGGACCTAAACTAGCTACTTCGACCTAATAAGTGAATTTCAAGAACATTCCCCTGATATACCAGATGGAATACGATGTATATAAAACTAAAGATAATTTAATAGTAAGCGCAATTTTTGGCGTAAAAAGAAACATGATAGAAGATTATGAAAGTACAGACCCATGTAAATGTGATGACTAAGTTCACGATAATGATGAAAAAAATGTGAAACAGTCATTAGAAATCAAATGTAAGGGCAAATGGAGGTCTATTATCGTTGTATCTATACACTCTCTGAAACAGTTGTCTATAATATATATTAGTGCAATAAGCTGGTTAAATGAATGCAGATTATAAGGCATATATTAATTATAATATCTAGTATCTGAATATTAGGAGAATTAATGCTAATCTAATTATGTGTCACCTTCTAAAGTCCAGTAGAGCTTTAATGGAGCTCGGTATTCCCAGATCAGGCCAAGTCAGGAAGTGGAACTGAGTTACTGTTCTTGTCTCGTTTGTTTGGAGGTTCTTAAGGTAGAAACTTCGCACCAGATAATCATCACACCATATATGTTCTGATACTAGATGGACCTAGATAAAGATAAATGAATGAAGCATCAGCATAAGTAGAAAATGCTATTCCTTCCGATAAAATTCTTTCCTCAACATCTCAATGTTATTCTCTCAATAAATTGTACGTCTTCTCTTCATATCCGTTCGAAGTGATGCATTTATACTGAGTATGTCTTCAAGTAAGTTTCTTTTTCTTTATTTGTCACAATATTACAAACAGATAGTTTTCCTTAAATTAGATAACATTGAAAAGGAGATTCGAACACTTCAAGTTTAGCTTTCTTCTAACATTTAGAAAACTTACTTCATAAATATGATAGAGATCACTTCCTTCTTCCGGCCAGTACCTATGACACATTGCTTCGCCATTTTCGGTAAGTTTGGTCAACATCACAATAACTACACTACCCTGCTCCCATACCATCTAATAAGAAAAACATCCGTTTCAAACTTGAGGTTTTTCAGCAGAACTACCTTAGTTGAGGTGATAATCAATTTATATATGCAGTAATCATGTTATCTTTCAAAACTCAATGAGAGATCTAGTATTCTAATGGCATTTTAAAATTCAATGAGACTAAATCAACCATCATTGTTAAAAAATCAACGATATCATTTTCGTTTAAATAATGTCAAATAAAATCTATATGACTAATAACAAGATAAATTGTTTCTGCAGTCTTCTGGGATGTCCACTCTACGGAAAGGAATTTGCAACCTAGTGTTGCGTGGAAGTTTTACATTTCATGGTGACTGTACTGTACGTAATAGTCAAATTTACATACCTGCCAGAAGTCTGCCACCGTGTGAGGAAGTGGACCTTGAGTAGCTATATAAGCCGGATTCCGCGGATCATGATCAGTCTGAAAAAAAGAAATATTTGTAAGAATTGTCTCTAAACGACATCTGGTTTCCGGGCTCGTGTTCTAACATACATTTCTAGGGATTTTTTGTGTCAAGAAATGAGTTATGAGGATTAGGGAATATTCGCCGAAAAACAGAACTTTGTCAAAAAAGTTTGAAGAAGTTTTAATGTGATAAGTATATCGAAAGCAAATTGAATGTAATTTCGTTTGACCACTTGTTTGTCCCTATTTGAGCATTTTGTAAAATTACATTCAATTAATTATATACATGTATCCTAACATACGCCGTTGTAATTCAGTTCCAAGGCGAACAAAATGTTATCAAGCAATCAGGACGTGAAAACGCACAAAACAGTAAAAGCAATAAAACACAATAGAAATGCAAAAACTAAGTCCAATTTCAGTTGTGAGAATAAATGAGTGTTTAGTGTAACACATTTTACATCGGGTTTCCTTCTTTTGTCATCGATTTTTCCATTGTTTATATTGTTTTGCCAGAGGTAAATCGTACTTGTGATTCTAGATTCTGTTGCTTGATTTTGTCAGTGATGGTAGATCTGAATTTGTTGAATGTATCATTTATTACAGCCAAGTCCGTTGGACTTTTGTTGATCCTTTCTTCATACTTATTCGAAAATTTCTGTTTACAAAATTTACTCGAAATTTTTGAAAAGTGGGTCCTGTAGCACCATATCCCACCCATCCTTCTACGTCTTTCGGTTCACTTTTAGACATAATAACTTTCAATTTTTTTAGCCATGTTACATTGTTTAGATTGAGGATCACTGACGAGGGTTAAGTACCCGAAGCGTGCATGTCTGGTCCTGGTGGTCCATGCTGCAAATTTATCTGTTCTTAAATGATGCTATGAATTTGAAGATGTGTATTATACTAGACTATTATTGTTTTATTTTTGTTGGTAATTTGTTTGCTAGTGTTGTTGTTGTTGTTGTTGTTGTTGGTCTAAGGTTTTTAAGGTTTTCGATATGTCAGACTGGTGTTGGTTTAAATGGTTTAAAGGTTTGTTGGATTCCGCTTTTGTTTTCAATGGTATTTTATTGCTTATACTGGTCTATGTGGTTATAATTGTTACATTCAGGTGGTCATTAATGTGAATGTGCCGATGACTGCTGATAGTCATGGCAATCATTATAATGGTGGTGTTCTAGTGGGTACTGATTTTGCCGTCGAGATAAGTTTGACATTTTATAGGGGAAATTATTTTTCAGGAGAAATATTCAATACAGAGTACTTTTATACTCAAGTAATAACTTTCAAAATATTCACCCTTTAAAGTCAAATCTTTAGAACATGCGTGTAACAGACTACACCAGTTTTGTGACCATATCAGTGATAAGTACATAGGATGCTAAAATAAGAGTTGCTACATCTATAATGTAACGAAGGATGATGTGAATTCTGGGCGGTCCAGTTTCCTGTAAGGACGTGAAAACGCACAGAACAGTAAAAGTAAAAGGATAGAAAGTTTGAGGAAAAACTCTGTTGAAGAGAAGCAACAATTATTATCTGGTGTGTAAAATTTTATCTTCCTGGAATTCTTATAGGATATCATATTTCATACAAGATGACAAAGCATCTATTTATAATGGTCCTCGCCCACTCGTCGTACTCCGGCATAATTCTCGTGGTTTATATGTAGGAAGGGAAGTGGGCAGAAACTTCACGATCATTTCCCTGTTTTATAGATTATTTCTTACATCCACATTGAAATATATGGCGATAAATGTTCATTTTGTACGTCCATTACGATTTTTATGTAGTAGCGTTTTTTCAATGCATACGTTGTTAATACGAGTATTTTTTCCATTGACATTTGTTGTTCCTCACTCTTGCGTGTAATTTCAGAATAACATAAAATGATGCTTTATTCCTTGTCACGATTTTAGCCATCTCGAAAGTAATATATTTTGCTCTTGCTGAAAACAAATGTGCGTAGATATACATAAAAGCCCTTCCTTGCTCTGGGTTTCTTTAAATTTTCTATGAAATACAAGTGGTGAGTTTTCCAAAACAGCCGCATTCATGTTGGAGTGTAGCCATTTTCTAACAAGTGAAAATAGTTGTCGCGATTCTCCTTTAAATAATATGCATACGGAGTCAATAATATGCATACGGAGTCAATAATATGCAAACGGAGTCAAAATAATGCATACGTAGTCAATAAAATGCATACGGAGTCAATAATATGCATACGGAACGAGTCAATAATAAGCGTACAGAGTCAACAATATGTATACGGAGTCAGTAATATGTATACGGAGTCAATAATATGCATACGGAGTCAATAATATGTATACGGAGTCAATAATATGCATACGGAGTCAATAAAATGCATTCGGAGTCAATAATATGTATACGGAGTCAATAATATGCATACGGAGTCAATAATATGCATACGGAGTCAATAACATGCATTTTGACAAACCCAAAATAGAGAGAATGTCGAGTTCCTGGACATCCCTTTTCTTTGTTTTCGTACCTGAATTACAGCATTAGCACTGACATAGTCTGATCCTGTAATGCCAGAATTTTTCGCGAAATAGTAATTTTCGCTATATGCGCGAGTGATTTGAAAACGCGAAAAAAATTACTCCCGAAAATTATGTTTGATAAGGTATATCATACATTTGCATATCAGCTGCATTTTTATGCTTTATTCTACATTTATCTGACATAAGTAAAGTCTAAATTATTATATTCTTGAAATAGAACTGAACTACAATTTTTTTAATATAGGCACAAACATGAACATATTCGTTTGTAATTTTTGAATCGGAAATTTGATACTCGTGAAAAATTCTGGTTATACGGTATTATGTACTTACTATGGTACTAGCGTTAACATAGTCAGAGCCTGAGGCGTTACTGGCGTTAGACAGGATCACTCTGTTATGGTCGTCTGCAAATAAAATGGCAATACTATAAAAATGATATAGAGTATAAAAATAATGTATAAATATAATATACTAGTATCTTATTTCATCCAAATACAATTTATATCGCACGTGTATTTTGATGCATTTTAACTTGAGCACCATCGTGCTGACATTCTTTGAACATTTCTCCTTATACTTTATCAGTCGAATTACCGTTTGTAACGTTGCCTTATAGTGAAATAATGCCGCCTAGACTCAAACATCTACTTGCTTTGAAAAGAAGTTTTTCTGTACTACATGTATAAATATTGATAAATATTCCAAATTGTCTTCCAGTCGGTAATCTATATAAATGACCGCAAGATCAGTTTCGGTGCCTCTTTGTCTCCTTTTAGTGCTATGTATTCTTTTCGCTTCAATATCATGTCACCTGCGTGTTCTTTCTCAATTCAATTTTAGTGAATAGACTTTTGAAATCATTATCAAATATCACCAACTCGATGTCTTCCAAGAATCACTACATGTTTATGAATGTAAAATTGCTCTTAAATTATCTGCATCTGTATAGATATGATTATAGAGAGTACAATACGAAGCGATTGAGTTCGATAAATCATTGTTCGAGACGGATAATGACTTATGGAGTGTTTATTATTCAACTGAGGACGGATCATTAATATTCAGATGATGCTGTGATCACACAGGCTTGTTTGATGCATCTGGTCTCACAAATCTACGATACAGTGTAACGTGGATCGATTTATCATTATTATCTATCAAATCTGCTGAATGAGTTTTATGTATTAAATCGTGAATTAAAATCTAAAAATGAAGTAAATAATACTAGAACAAGTATTAGCTTTAACAAAAAGCTTGCCGGCAGTTAGCTGACATTAAATGTGGTAAAATTCTAGTAAGAAAAAAAATTGTATAAACGATTTTTATTCTTGTTAGACCAATCGCACATTTCCGGGTTTTCCGTTTTTATTTCCAATTCGAGCTACGGAAATTTCCGAGGATCAGTGATTGTTGTTGGGTGTATCGATACAAAGACTTTTCGATGCATCTTTCGGAAGAAAATGCACTGATACGATATGAGTTTCATTTGTCAAGTCATCTAGACTCTTCAGCCGACCTGATGAAAGTATCTTATGCACAGATTCTGAATAACCTTGACGAATATTTGCATTTTTTGTAGTTGTCCGCCAATCATATTGCCAAGAGTCATTTTATCCATGCAAGTATGCCACGATTGATTACAGTATACCGGCAGTCATGACTGCCGGTAATTAAAGTGAAAAGTAAATAATGCTAACAAGAAAAATTGCAGTACAATCAAATATCGAAATGAACCAAATAATTGTTTCCATTTAGTGGAAGTCTGTCTTAATTGTTCATTTAAGGGAAATTCTTCTTCTTTCACCATCGACGAGTTCATGGAGACATATTTTCATGTTTTAATCATCAAAAATTGTATTCCAGCATGAATGTGTACGGCGTGACCTTAAATAGTACAATTGTGATCTCGGTAAAATCCGACGTACCTCGTCAGTATTCGAAAGACTACTGCTGACGGAAAACTGACCAAAACGACGTAAATTTAGAAATATTTTGATCTTTTCTGATTATTTTCACAATGGTAGACCGGTTCCTCCTTTTTCTTTACTAACTTTATTTTCCCACACAACCTTAAACAAATCTGCGAGATCATGAAGTGCGTTGTCCCACTGACCTTGACCTCAAAACTAGACCTGCAACATCTTCACTTGATCTAAATGACATAGACAGCTATTAAAGCAGCTTATGAGTTCTAACATAAAACACATTTTAAGAAGATTAAAACATCTAGGTCACAGCTGCTGGATCAGAAATTAAGGACTCGAAATTCAAAAAATATGAGCTCATCTTTTAAGATCAGACCAAATAAAAAAAGATAAAAGCGTTGTCATCACAACTTACAATGTCACAGCTGCTAGGATAACCAGATATGGATTTCAAATTCAAACATTATGAGTAAATCACATCAGACAAAAAGAAAAGAGATAAAAGCGTTACCATAACAACTTACAAGGAACGGTGTCGCTATAGCGATTTTTCCTCATGTTGGCTGAGTCGCTGGCGACGTTTGTGCTTGAGGGGTCCGCCTCGTATGAACAGAGCCCCTCCCATTCCCTCTCCAGACGGTCCTTGTTCTTCAAGTGATCCTCCATGTAAGACTGAAATTTGATTTGTTGATAACTATATGTATTTGTTATGATTAAAATTAAATTTTCAGTAAAAAAAACCACATTTGACGTATTATAGAATTGAAAGGAGATTACATTTTCAAGTATGAAAAATAACTAGCTTCTGAATCATATGATATGATAATGAAATAGCATAAGGAACCAAGCTATGTTTTACAAAGTTTCCTTTTTCCGTTTATAATACAAAAAGATCACACAATTTATCAATTCCTGAATTTTCGCTTTGTGGTAAGAAAGATAACTCTTATAACAAAACCGAAACTTGTGTTCTAAATATAGCAATGTGCATTCTACTCACCAGCACAATGTGGCCGGTTGAGATGTCCATGTTGGATGATACGGGTTCTTCGCTCCTGTAAGATGGTAAAACAATCACCTCAGTTTGTGAGAATGGGTTAAGGTGCTGATAATCAACTGACCAACGCTTTACATGTGTAAATTTCTCATCTTCCTCACTTTCTGACATCTTGCAAAGCGACATAACTCTCACTGATTTCGCAACATGAAATTTGTTTTATTTCTTGAGATGTTTACTATTTCCTACAAGAAGCCAAGTGTTCATGATCATTTTTTGATGTTAGATCTTCTCCAATCAGTAGTATCTCTAACAATTCATTCGTCTGTTTTAATTTTCTTCTGCTTTATAGCATTACCACACGTCGTACACAATACAAAGTTCTGTGTGTAATCTTGGACACCATGTTCATCAATTTTTGTACCTCGTGTTCTCACAAAGTTCTTATTTATTGGTTCTAAAATGTCAATGGCACGAATTAACGAGCAGCATTGTTGATAAATCCTATGAATATGTGTTACGTCTAAAAGAATACGAATCCCCAGAAACCATCCCGTCAAATGGCAAGGGAGATAAATCCTGGATCAGCCAATACGAGTCGATGCAATGTTAGGTATCAATCGATTTTCCGTTTAATTTAGCCGGCGAGATTTAAGGCAACATAATAAAAATATAGCACGTACAATAGGAATCAGTTCATCTAATTATGATTTGAACTGAAACATCAGGGGCTTAGGAAAGGAAAAAATTGAATGTAAATTTCTTCATGCATTATTTATGCCCGAGTACCCACGTGCTGCTTTGTTATAG
The DNA here is from genome assembly GCA_028142955.1 of Pinctada fucata. Taxonomy (NCBI): domain Eukaryota; kingdom Metazoa; phylum Mollusca; class Bivalvia; order Pterioida; family Pteriidae; genus Pinctada; species Pinctada fucata. Next base: position 28,070,751 of record AP027114.1, read on the forward strand.
AAATACTTTGATGTATAGAGACACTATCAGAGAGAAGACCGGGTATGCTTAATATTGAAATCACATTCATCGATTATACACGGTGATCAAAGACAATAAAGGGATCAGGAATTTACATTCGGAGGGAATGAATTTTCTCAACTCCCTTCTGGAAATTTTCCGTGACACACGACATCGATTTCCTTAAGAAAACCGGGATGTAGACACAGTACAATGTACCTCAATCCATCCTTCTTTAAACCTCAGATCGATGTTTTCTTTCACATACTGCAATCCTATATGTACATTTATATACGTAAACACCATAGAAAATGATTTCAGCATGTACTGTATTTGTTCAGGCACACATATGTATTAGACTTTCATTCACAAATCCAATTTAAATACATGTAGGTTTGTCGGTTTGCATAAAAGATTAAATTCATTATTTCCAATTTAACAATCCGGAATTCATGTCAATGCTCACCGTCATCGGTTCTCTATTTACAAATGCACTAAAATATTAGATCGATCTTTAAAACTTTATAAAAATGCACAAAGATGTAATCTGAGGTTAAAATCTCGTATTTTCCCCTATTTATAAGGTTGAATATCACTTCGGCTTTTATCCATGAGCATGTACCGCGTCAACCATTAAGTACCATACGTTACACCACATGTTACAATGAGTTTGACTCCGCATTAATATAACTCTGGGCAAATATAGCTGTTACTGCGACCAGGGGCGGGTCTAGTAAAGGGTTATAGGGAGATCGTGAACCCCTACCCACCCATTTAATATTAACTTTTCTTCAAATAAAACAATGTGCAATTTATGCACGCTGTCGTTGGTAAAGCTCTTTTCACTCCCATTTTTCTTTTTTCGAACCCGTTTCATGACCACCACCCCCTTTTCTTTACACTTAATTCTGGCTCTGCTCACGTTGATTTGCCCCTTTAAACTTTGCCATTACGACTGACTTTTACATTCGGATACAGTACAAGATCATTGAAGCGAGAAGTGACATGTTCATTATCATGAATAATTGACGTGAATAAATTATTGCATAAAATTCATGGTTGATTAGGTTTCCCTCGGTGTTAATCCTCATTCTTCGTGAATAAAGTTGTGATGCGCTTTTAAACTTCAAAAAGGCATCGTGAGATCATTAGTGAAAATGAGTTAGGCTACTTTGGAGGGGGGTGTTGTTATGCTACTTTTGAGGGGGTTGCTGTTATGCTACATGTACTTTGGAAGGGGGGGGGGGGGGGGGTGCTGTTAGGCTAATTTGGAAGGGGTGCTGTTAGGCTACATTGGAGGGGGTGCTGTTAGGCTACATGTACTTTGGAGGGGGATGCTGTTAGGCTACTTTGTAGGGGGGTGCTGTTTGGAGCTCTTAAGCACTCCTTGATAAAGTCCAAAGATAACTTAATGCCGAAACTCTGTTTTGAATAACTTTAAAATTATAAAAATTAAAAATATGTAACTTATAATGTAATTGTATCTATGCGATTTTGATAAAGATTCCAAAAATACAAATTTGCTTTACGCATTTGAATGACATTGACGAAATTGAAGAAAATCTGAATGGATGTCCATCTATTTCAGAAAATCACAAATAAAACCAAATAGGTCGAAGTACATGTATCAACATACAAAATGAAGTAATTGCATCATGTACATCTATCTACCATTTCAGTCATTAATTTTAACATACGAATGAAGTACTAATATATTGTGGTCGACTTCGGAAAGAACACAATTTTCCGCATTCGAAAAGAAGCAACCATTCTGTTTTCTCTATTCTTACTTTTTGCCCTTTTTTAACACCACAAGGTATCAAATGTTACAGAGTGTTTGTATGTCCTTCGAAATGTTAGGAAAAAAAGTGAGAGATAATTAATCCTCGCATCAAATTACGCTAGTCACAAATTTAATCAAAATGAATCGTAAAAATTGAATGAAACACGAAGCCGGCGTCATTAAACCCTCGTCAGCGCTCACCATCTGATAGCTATCCCAATTTACACTGCGCCGTAAAAATATCCCATAAACCTTTGCGACACTTCCCCTTTCAGATCGCCCTATATACGGATGCGTCACTCATTAGTTCTAGGAAATATACCCCATGGATTGTAAGTTATACTAATCCGCTCTATGATCTCACTTTATGGATGTGATTCTTCGCTCAATGGTCGCACGAAATACGTTTTTCATTTAGGTTTATTCTGCGACTTTTTAGCATTCTGTCTCTTAATGTATTGCTAAGCCGTCCCCACCAAGGGAAGTACAATGTATATGGAATGTCTACGGAGTCAGATTGATAAATCGACACACAGTGGAAGATAATGAATTTTACAATAGATTTATTTAAGTTTTACCATTAGAAAAATGAAACTTTGAGATATATATCGGTGTAAGAGGTCAGGAGTCAAGGACAAGATCAATATTTTGGTTTCAGACGAACAGAAATCTGAATGTGCAAGTGCTACGCCTTTGAGACATAATTGGTAAGCAGATTGAAAAAAAAAACAAAGATTCCATCCCCTTAAAAATAATTACACTGCTCGAATATTTACACATGCATCCTCTGTATTTTAATACTAAAGATATTAAAAATCGTTTTATTATTATACATGCGAATCTACCTTCTAAAGCACTGTCTAAAACCCTGAATTTTCCGAGTTTTCTTGTTCTCAAGTTTCCCTTATTGCTTGCCGAAAGAAATGAACTTGATTGATGACAACAAAGCAATTTTTTTCAGAACGCCACATTTCGCATGCCTTTATTTAGATTCTGTAAAAGGGAGTACTATCTGTAAATTCCCTAACAACCTGGATTCATACCATCTTCTATAATTTAATGAAATTTTCAGGGAACCACAGAAATTTTAGATGACAGACATATTGTAGATGACAAACACACATATTGTAGATGACAAACACACATATTGTAGATGGCAAACACATATATTGTAGATGACAAACACATATATTGTAGATGACAAACACACATATTGTAGATGACAAACACACATATTGTAGATGACAAACGCACATATTGTAGATGGCAAACACTTATTGTAGATGACAAACACATATATTGTAGATGGCAAACACATATATTGCAGATGGCAAACACATATATTGTAGATGACAAACACACATATTGTAGATGACAAGCACACAAGCTCACTCTCAGAGCCTCTCATCCTCGGAACAACTTTTGGATTCGCCATTCGCTCGGAACAAATGAATGTTCATTGTATATCACTTTCATTTATTATACTTAAAATGGTATAAACTGTCATGATATTAATAACAAATGGTTTGTTTTTTTTTTTGCCTTACAGCCCTACAGCTTCAATCTCAATGTTGAAGCAAAAACAAAAAAAAAGATATGGCTCGTGTTACCTTAATAATTGGATTTTACTCATGGTGTATATAATAATGAAGTTTGGTGTACTTTATATTAAGAAATAAGAGAGCGTTACCATGACGACGTGCTGCTCCTGCTTGATGGACTTCGAACCTGCTGTTCGGAAACACTTCCGATTCTTGAAGCAGCATGGAGGGGTTCCGGTTTCTCAGACGACTTGCTTTGCATGCGTTGTCGACATAAGTCCTGAAAAAGTAAATTAGAGCTAGTTATTCATACTGATTCTTCCCTCCTCGTCACTCAAACCTTCCCTACCTATTTTACATTATGTAATAAAGCCTGTGTTTGTGAAACACGAATGCCCCCGGTGGCATCTTTGTTAGTATGAACACTATTTTCTGTTAAGTACATGTATATATGTGAGGTCACTGGGTTAAAAGGTCAAAGGTCAAGGTCACGAGGTCAAAAATTTTGGTATCAATATAAAGGTCTTGTCACAAGGAATACACATGTGAAATATGAAAGCCCTATCACTGACCATTCAAAAGTTATGCCCAATGTTAAAGTTTTTGAAAAGTAGGTCGAAGGTCAAGGTCAAGGTCATGAGGTCAAAAAATTTGGTATCAATGGAAAGGTCTTGTCACAAAGAATACACATGTGAAATATGAAAGCCCTATCACTTCCCATTCAAAAGTTATGCCCAATGTTAAAGTTTTTGAAAAGTAGGTCAAAGGTCAAGGTCAAGGTCATGAGGTCAAAAATTTTGGTATCAATGGAAAGGTCTTGTCACAAGGAATACACATGTGAAATATGAAAGCCCTATCACTTCCCATTCAAAAGTTATGTCCAATGTTAAAGTTTTTCGGACAAACAGACAGACAAACAGACAAACAGATAAACAGACAAACAGACAAACAGACGGACAGGCCAAAAACTATATGCCCCCGAATCTTTGATTCCGGGGGCATAAAAATTAATGCTTTACCCGTCCAAGAATATATATGATTGCTAATATACTAGTTTAATGATGTTTTTTCTGCTTTTTTATTAATTGGTTAGTGAGTGAGGATAGGGGTTTAGGTTACAAAACAGAAATCGCAATTTAGCCAGACTCACAAATTTCCGCAGATACTTGATATATATGCTCTTTATGTCATTTCCTCATATAGTGTGTTCCCACATTAGCCATATTTCCTCCAAATTTGATAGAGTTATCTCCCTCATTGGATAACAACTCTCGGACTTTAACCATCTCTGCTATGTTGAAATTGCTCTACTTTAACAAATTTTCTGAAGTTTTCACGTCGTATATACTAATGTCTTGATGAGAATTACAAACAATACGATATTTTTAAAGAAAAGTAAGAAGGTTACTTATGAAATCTCTTCTGAAAATTTATTTATAAATATTTCAATGCCAACATTTTACATGGTAGAAATGGATTAAGTCCGAGGGTTGTAATCGGTTAATTAATTTGGAGGTGTGACATCATCATGGGAAGACACTATAGATGAAGTTTTTAACCTGAAATGTATGTACAAATATTAATATCCTGAAACATGAAAATTATTATAGGGAATAACTAGATGTACACCGATCCCAAGCACACCAGAACGCAGCGGATCGTACACTACATATTACGCAAAGAGCAAATTTTCCAAATATTAACGTGGACGTTCGAGGACATACCTGATAGTCTTTGGACGGTTCCGCGGCTGACGTGGAACTTGAGGACAGCTGAGCGAGTTTCTGCTTGGAGCGTGTGTGGCGCCGGATGAGGTACACGGACACCGCTGCCAGGAGGATCCCGGCTATGAGACCACATAGTACAAAACTCAACACAAAATAACGGTCACTCTCACCGTCCTTTGTACCAACTTCAACCTGAAATTAAAACGAAATAAAGTTAAAAAAGAGAAAATAATAATAAAAGGTTTTAAATTAGCAATCAAATGTTGGGTGAAAGTGAAAAATGAATTAAATTTGACAGTTTAATTGGAAGTTTGTGTGAAGGTACATGTATTCAAACATAAAAAAAATATCCTCTTTAATTTCCACCATTATTCTTGTATCTTTCAACATGGTATTCCCTCTAAATAACATGATAATCTATTTAGTGCTCTTTTGCTCTTGATTAATTTATCATTGCATGTCTTAAATTTGGTCTTAGTGAGGGTTGCTTTCGAAATAAAATTTGTGATTCGTGTACATTCACTTGCATATATAATTCTATATATACAATACAATACATTAAATTGTTATCTTATAAATGAATTGTATTTATACATTTTGTATGTACTTTTCATCTTGTAATGTATACATATATATAGTATCACATTCCCTATCCATAAAACATGACACCGATGCATGGTATTATATACAAATTCCGAAGTGTTCCATTTGGAATTACGAATTCCCCAAGATGCGAATAATGTTCAATCTCGACTTATGAGAGAAAAATCAATGGGGCATTGTTTCTAAATTGATGCGGTTGACTCCATCCATTCATCCAGGGTTATCTGCATATTGTATGTGTTAGTGATTTCATGTCTCTCGCTTTAGTCTGTCATTCAATTAGTAGAAATAAAATCCCAAATGGTCCGATAAAATCAATTCTATATCCATGAGACGCTTGACACTGATTTGTGTAGATGACGTTCACACATGATCCAGAAACACCCTTGTACATGGCTGACGACAAGGTTAAATCAATGACCCCCCCCCCCCCCTCCCCCCACAAAGAAAATCAAAGGATCGAGTAATTTTTTAAAATACATGCATCCTGTATTGTAGCAGTGGTACAAATTAACGTAGATTTCAAATAGTAGTAAGACCTTCAAACAATTTCAAAAGTCAAATGCTTGCATTAAATCTTCTGTCAGCAAGAAATGTAGATTTATAACTGCAAGGTTCTCTTTCTTTTCATTTTCATTTTGTTTTGAAATCCTCTTTTGAAAAGCAATGAGTATCTAAGCGCGATAGAGATATAGATGTGAAATTTACATTCCAATATTACGAAAATATAGACGATTTAGAAATTCGAAAATAGAGGTCCGATTTAAGGATCCCGAAACCTAATAGAGTACTTCCGATTTTAAATTTATGCACATTTTCATAATTTCCCGACAAATGCCGATGATTTCATAATCGGAAATCTTCGGGGTGACAGAATAGATCATTGTATGAGAAGTGTAATCCCTAATTTTAGCTAGAAAAGTATGTATAATAGCATTCTTTTTGAAGAGATTGAAAATTCTTAATTCTGGTATTTGAAAATGCATTAGGGTTTAAATACCTAAAATATTTCAAAAGATAGAATTATGAAAGATATGCAATAATTATAAGAGAAATACAGGAAAAAGGGAATAGAAAACATAAGATGTCCGCATGGCCAACGACAGAAAATTTCAGACGCTAGATGCTGCACAGTCTTGCCGGAGGTACCGATGATAGATTTTTTTTTCAGACGAAGCTATCCCCTGCTACAAATGAGACATATCAATCCTTAAACTTAATCTCCAGACACCCAATCTACCAGATTTATTGTGACCTGCATGTGGGGAAATCAGTCAGACGGGCTTATATTTGATTTTCCAGTGCATACTTCACAAAACATGCAAACGTTTCATCGATTTTCATTCCTTGAAAGAAAATTTGCATGGATAATAAAATCCCAGCTATCTATGATGTTCCACGCCCTACATCGATCCCCTGTATTTACGTTCAAAGTCGTTACATCAAATTTAACATTTTAACAGGAAGTTCATCTGTTGCCATTGGTAACCCGACAACCCTCTAAAGTATCAATGCACTCGAGGGTGTTCCGAAAAAAATGATCGGTTGTGCGTTTAATTTGCAAGGCGCTTGAATATCTGACTTTCCCTTAATGACTAGAGAGAATTCATTTGAAAAACTGTAGATCAATGAAAGAGATTAGACCAATACGATCTCGGAAACCTAATGCCTATCACTTTGATTTCACGTGTAATTATCGCAAATCAATTTTGAAAACAAGAAAAAGTAATTCGAATTATCATGAGATTACCATGTTTCAAAATTAAGATGTGAGAAAGCCAGATCAGAGAATAAAGAGATCGATAACATCAAGTTTGTCAGGAAAGAATTTATAAAACTAAAACAATATATCTTAATCTTGATGCATCGAGTAATAATTACTCAAATTAAGAACGGATATACAGTAAAATGTTGTTCATTTTAGACAACAGCTCAATTATTACAATAATAAGTGAAAGTTAGTTATAATAACGAGATCTACTACCAAGTACACATGGAAGAGAACAAATTCAGCCAACCTCCACTTTCACGTGTCGAAATTACTCTTCTTTTTAATTTTACCCAAAAAATCTTGAAAGCCGTAGATCAACGCCCACCCCTGACCTCTACTAAAAAGATTACAACAAAGGTCGGATTGGACTCGTCTGTTAGGGGCATGTGTCTTACAACATAGGTCGATCTAGTTGGTTTTTCTTTTCTTTTTTTTTTTCTTTTTGTTTTTTGTTTTTTGTTTTTTTTTTTTTGTTAAAGGTGAGGATCTAAGCGGTCGGGCAGGGGGCGTGGGAAATTCCAGCCTATGGTATATACGTAAAATCGGAAATGATCAAGAATTTGTGCAAAATCCACGGGATCCTTACCCTCTAACCCCTATAGATCCGCGTTTGTTAGAAGTATATGTATTACAACGAGAGGTTGGCGAAATCTAACATTGTTTTTCCTTTTTTATTTTCTTTCTTTCCTTCCTTTTTTTTCTCTCTCTCTCTCTTTATAATGAATACCTTGGGATGCAAGCATTATACAAATATCAGAAATCACATGAAATCTTTAAACAGTCATGTATAAGTAAAGAAATGGTAAGAGATAAATACCCCCCCCCCCCCCTCTCCTCATTTTTATATTTTCTTTTAAATATTCATGGAAATCACGAAAAAAAAAATCATTTTCGATATTACATCAGAATACATGTAAATTCATAAAAATTCATAATGGGCTGAAGGGCATCATCTCCACACCTGTAGAATAAAGTCACCATACCGTGTATAACGTGAATAATCAATCGATTGGTATTACAATGGATTACACGTGTCTAGTAGTGATTTTCCCCTCTTTGTGTATATTCCTAAGATTATGAGTGTCAATATTGCATATTAAAGGAGATTTTTTTATCAAGGTGCAAGGTTTCATACATTGTACGACTCGGCACTTTCGACTTTTGGCTGAGGAGACGAAAAGATGGACATTTATGTTTTTAAAGAAAAAGGAAATTGTCGAAATTAAAACATATATATAGAAGAACATTTGAAACTGTTAGAATGAAATAAAAAATCAAAAGACTATTTTTATAATCAATCTGATAAATTCAAAAAGGAACAAAAATTCTAAACTTAGATAACAGTTTGCACAAACTCAGCTCCAAAAATCTACGTTTTCTTGTTCAGAATCAATCTTATATACGACTCCATCAATAAAAGACAGACTTCTTATTTTTCATCTCTGTGAGAGGAGCTGGGGTGACAAAGAGACCTTCTATAGAAACACGAAATGAATGTCTCCGAGTTGTCTCTGACAACCCTTTGTCAGGAACGATTGATTTTTATGTCAGTAGTCTTGTGGTTTGACAAGCCTCAAACACCCAACTGATTCAGATGTCAAGAGCAGGTGTGACACTGACTTTCAATCCATGTTCGTGCGCATGACATTTCGATTCCAGACTAAATTTGAAAGGCCTGCGGAGCGATTTTGGGCCAATTACGCCACCTTCGATTGCGTAATGAAGCGAAACGGCTAACAAAGACTTATTGATTCTGATGCGTTCAGGATCATATTTAGCTTTTGGGCCTAGCGAGATATAAACCTAATGGAAAATCAACAAGCAGTGAAAAATTGTGCTGATCTTTTTCTTCACAGCGCAATGACTTGATCTATCGATTTACGGTAGTCGTATGCTTATTTATTCCCAGTTTCAGAGTGTGAAATCTGAATTTGATTTTTGTGTGAAATACAAGTTTCGACTTTTTTTTTTTTTCTTGAATATCAATCTAGTCTTGTAGTAAAGAGTCTATACAGTTATTTCATGAGCATCATCTGTATATATTCTTAAAGGGACTGTATTTTGCCCCTTTCACCACGTTCCATAGTCCCCTCTGTGTGTCAAGATTTTCCCGTTTACAATTTCATGAAGTTTTAGAAAGCTCCTTTGAGAGTTATAAATCCCTTAATTGTACAATTTTCTCCTCCATCTAGATTTAGCCAATCAAGACATCATTAATAAAATTAAACGTGACCTTTGCTTAGTTTAGGTCAAATTCCTACGTCATGGATGACGTCATCTGTTTAATCTTGAAGACTCTTTTTCTTCTTCTTAGACGGACAGCCTTTAGCAAATCTGCTTAATAAATTAATCTGATAGACTCTTTTTATGAATCCATATTGATATAATATTAAATATAGGCATACACTAACGAGTATCAAAGCTCCAGTTCGTCTCAGAAACTAATTGCAGTAAAAGAAAGAAACATGAGTCTGCAGTATCCTTTGAACTGCCGCTTTATCATCTAGGTGCTCTTTTTACATCGTATAATATATTATCGGAAAGCAATTATTTCGTCTGTATCAAATTCATTTTTTTGGAAGAAAGCATGTTTTGTCGTATTATAAGGTAAAAGGAGAAGACTAAGCGAGTCTTATGACGTACGTATATATTATGACTGATATGTGATATTTTATTAAGTTACCCGACTTACTTTTTTTTTAAAGTTATTATTGAAATGTCTTGAAATTGAAAAGGATATTGAATCGTCCTTTCCTATAGAATTGCATTATGCAGTTTGTATCTTTCAAACAGAATGTTTAGAATTTATTCAATTTGTAATTGTCATTTTTTCTTTCCTTTTGATTGATTTCCATACCTTTTTTAAATGAAAAAAAAAACCAACAACATCTAAATCATAATTCATGTCTGTGAACATTTTGTATATTAAAATATGCAAGTAGTTTTCTGTTATATAAGACTAATTTTTTTGACTAAAAATGTTTATAACATACTTTTTTCGACGATAAATTAAAATTTATATCAATCTTTTTGAGCGTAACAGAAAGATAAACGAAATTGTCTGCATTCCATCATACTTTGATCCTTCCTCAGTATTCTAGCAAAGAAAAAAAAATCAAAACTTAAAAAAATACTTTAAGATAAAATTGCACCATTCCAGGTCTGTACAAGCATATTTAAGATATAGCTGGAGAATTTAAGACGACCTAGAATGATTAATTTGTAGCCCAGGAAAAAAGGCATAACGGTTTTCGAAATAAATTACAAAAAAAAGAAGAAAAACAATATTTTCCACTACCGTGATTTTATAGTCATATATATGACGTCATTTGAACCCCCACCCAAAAAAAGAGGAAACTTTGAAGGATATAGCCCATATATGAAGATATATTTGTTCTAAGCATACTCCTTACTACTTTACTTCCGCTACGAATTATATACCTGATTCAAAGCGTTATAAAAAGACAAATTGAAGATATTTTTGAATCAAATAATTAAGATAGACCAAATGTACCGAATGAATTTCAAATGATAAACACCTTATGTGAATTTAGATCAATTTAGTCAGTTCAATGAAAAACTTGTTTCTCAAATACAGCTTAAAACACGACTAGAAATTCAAGAAGCCTAGTGGGGTACTGTACACTAGTACCGCCCTATCCTATGTAAATGGAAACTGAGCCCTACCCTTCCCCAGGATATCTAACATATTTCAGTGCTGAAGTTTTCAAAGTTCCCCATGTATAGGATACTATCTTGAACTGATTTTAAGTAATTGCCACTTCACTGTGGAGTTGCGAGAAACAATGCAAATATGGCCCTAAGATGATATTCAGAACAAAAAACTCGTTCGATGCCATCTTTCTGTCACTTTGCAACTGTTTGTCTCGCCTTTATTTTTTTTTACAGCGAATAAAAAAATCGTTGCGTCAGATCAGTTGAGTACATTCAAACAAAAGAATTCGTTAATAATGAACGATAATGGTTGTAGATGAAGCTTTCCATTTGATATGAAATATTCATATTTGAAATACTAGAAATTAATATTTTCAACAATTGTATGACTATTTAACATATCTCAATTTCTTTCATCAATTTATCTTATTTTGTCAACTTACATATATTTTCTACACTTCCATATCGTCGCATTTGTATTTCGTCTCCAATCTTGGACCAAAGGCACCAGAAGCATTACGGATGTCGAGCACCTTTTTTCAACACCACATTTTGACCAAGGTAAAAAGTCTTCATGGTCTGAACAGTTTCCGTGCGATATAACCATACATCAAAAGCTTCCAAACGCATAGAGGATGTAGATAGAGATAGAAAATAGTTCGAAATTCCTCTGAAAATCTTTTTCCAGGCCATAACTGCGCTAGAAACTGCACAAAGAAATGACAATGCTACTACATAGTGTAATATTGACTCGGTGAAGATGTGTCGGAGATCTGAAGCGTCGCAAGGCAATATCTGATCTAAATTTACGGCGGTGACTTCCAGGCGCATTATCATGTATCGATCAAGAAGGGGATGACATGTTAGTTGTTATGGAAACGATATTGCTGTATTCTCAGCAAATCACGACCAGTCTCCGCTGATTAAGGGGTGATTTCAATTTGTACAGAGAGTCAACGGCACTACTTCTTTTTTTTTTTTACATGACCAATGGCATTAAGTGTAGAAAGGAATGGTCGGTTGTTAGATTCCTGTATGCAAAAACATCTGTTAATAGCTCGCAAATTAATTTGATGGAAAATATTTCTTTAGATGAATAATAAAAGAGTTAAGAGACCAGAGGACAAACCGGGGACATGTAGTATAGGCTTCCGTGATACGATGCTAGGAATTATAGACTCGCGTGGTAATTACTCAGTCTGAATCTAAAGGTCACGAAAGTAAGGTAGAAATTACACTCTTGAAAGTATGAGATTTCAATTGTTCATATTCGAACCGAAAAAAAAAAACTACGTGTCCATTTATAAGGTCAAATTTGAAGAAATTACTTGTAGTTCAGTCAATCCGAAAGTCACCAGACAAATGTGGTAAAATTTGCTTAGGTCTGGTAAAATATTTCAATTTTTTCTTAATAAACATGTTTGAATTTCTACAAAAATTCAAAAATGTCTGGTAACTACTAAGTTATAAAAACTTTCGGGATGTCTGGTAGCTCAAAAAAATGGCGCAATCCTTCATAATTACACCGTATAAATTTATCATTTTGTGCACGTAACATGCATTATGATAACTTCTAGTCTATATATTCAACACTAAACTTTTTTTTTGAAGAATCTAGACTTAATGTAGGTACTTTTCAAGAACAGTCATTCGTGCTTTTACTCTAAAAAAGCTATTGATAATTTATGAAAAATGTCAAATTTGAACTTTGCTTGAAATAAAGAAACCCCACAAACACGGTCATACATGTATATTGTAGTACAGATGTATAAATATGTGAAATTGCAAACAATCCGTAAAAGTAAATGCTTATGTCCATGGCAAATCACGTGACGTGACGTGTTCACGCCAGCTGATGTCTTTACTTTACGTCCATTACCTGTATGTAATACGAGGTGTGTAATGAGCATGTAACACAGGTGTCAAAAACGGACATATTCACAGAGCACCTGCTACACGGTATAATGAGAAATACTGAGTCAATATCATCAATAATTAACATGTCAGGTACATTCTCCCATAGAATGGAGAGAACCACGGGTGGCTTGTTTAATAGAGTCAGATTATAATGTAATAAATTGGAGTGCATTTTGTATTGGAGTCAACATGTTGATACATGTAATATGAATTCAATCAATATTGAGTTGTAAAGGAACGAAGGAACACAAAGTTTAATAGAACAAAGAAACGACTTTGACGACGACGATGATTACGACGATGACGATTATGATGATGATGATGGCGACTATGATGATGATGATGATGATGCCAGGTGATGATGATGCCAGGTGATGATGATGATGATGATGATGATGATGATGATGATGATAATGATGATGATGATGATGATGATGATGATGATGATGATGCCAGGTGATGATGATGATGATTATGGTTATCTTAATAGATCTGTTTGCTTAAAAGCATTGTCACTGCTTGTACAGAAAACTCCTAATTTCATTCAGTTGATTTAAACTGATAGATCAAGAAGAATATTGAAGGATCCACGAATATACTTTTCATTTTGTATGTTAAGGACAAACCCACTCAATAGGTCAGACAAATCTAGATCAAATCACGAATGGTAAGGTATTATATCTACGACAAGGAATACAGCATAGTTTTTGTTCCAGGGACGAAACCAGAAACATGCCTCTCCTATTTCAAATATAGAATTTATTTCAGATTTAAAGAAGATTTACAATGTACCTACTTGTGAACAGGTTTAAAAGCTGCATTTTATGAGGTTGTCTGCTAAATTGCTAATCTCAAACTGTTGGATAAACTTGTCTTTCTGTCCGTCTGTCTGTCTGTAATTTTGCCTTCTGTGTATGACCCTCGGTTTTTTACTGCTCGTCTACCAGTCTGTCCGTCTAAGCGTTTGTCTCTGTGTCTGTCTATCCGTCTAAGGTTTTGTCCGTGCTTCTGTCTATCCAAATGTAGGAGTTTCTGTTTGTGCGCCCGTCGGTCTGTCTTTGTCTCCAAATCTATGTTTCAGTATATTCGTCAATGTGCTTGCCCTTTCGCCTGTGTTGGTCTGTCAGTATATGAATCAACTATATATGCTAAATTTAAACCTTGCATCGCCATCACCATAAATCATATGATACTCCATATGTAAATGTATTCATGTATTCTTGTTTGTTGCGTTTAAGTCTGGCAAGAATTTTAAAAGAAATGAAAATCAATTTTATTAAATTTCTTTACATGTACTCGTTTATTTGCATATCCATTCAAGCGTTACTTGGAAACGTATTCATTTACCTTACACTGATAAAGCCTTTGCTTTTATTCAAAATCAAATGCAGAAATTCTAATGAAGTTCAATATAAGAAACTTCTTCATTTTAGATGTAAATCTGTGTGTAATGTATTCAAAATGATTATAGCAAGGCTGCGATTTGAATATCTAAATATAAAAAAAAAACAGTGGCGTAGCCCCACTTATGAATGTTTATAGCGTCTTCGCCCGGTCGTGAAGGCCTTTGTCTATTCGTGATGTTTCCTACCATTCAGGTCTTGACCCCTACTATGCAGGTTTTGGTTCTTACTATGCAGGTCTTGACCCCTACTATGCAGGTTTTGGCCCTTACTATGCAGGTCTTGACCCCTTCTATGTAGGTTTTGATCCTTACTATGCAGGTCTTGACCCCTACTATGCAGGTTTTGGTCCTTACTATGCAGGTCTTGACCCCTTCTATGTAGGTTTTGGTCCTTACTATGCAGGTCTTGACCCCTTCTATGTAGGTTTTGGCCCTTACTAGGCAGGTCTTGACCCCACTATGTAGGTTTTGGCCCTTACTATGCAGGTCTTGACCCCTACTATGTAGATTTTTGCCCTTACAATGCAGGTCTTGACCCAACTATGTAGGTTTTGGCCCTTACTATGCAGGTCTTGACCCCTACTATGTAGGTTTTGGTCCTTACTATGCAGGTCTTGACCCCACTATGTAGGTTTTGGCCCTTACTATGCAGGTCTTGACCCCTACTATGTAGGTTTTGGCCCTTACTATGCAGGTTTTGACCCCTACTATGCAGGTGTTGGCCCTTAATATGCAGTTTTTGGCCCTTACTATGCAGGTCTTGACCCCTACTATGCAGGTTTTGGCCCTTCTCATGCAGGTCTTGACCCCTACTATGCAGGTTTTGGCCCTTACTATGCAGATCTTGAGACACACACCCCAATTTGCAAGTTAATTTCCCTACTTTGCAGGTTTTGGTTCCTAATTCAATACAGGTCTTGATCCTCCTTATGCAGGTTTTAGATATTTATTAATTGAGAAAATAGAAAGAGAGAGAACAGATAATAGAGATTATGACTTTTTGGAATCTGCCACTACAACACACAGCTTAGTTGACTATACCATAATATGTTGCACAATAATACTGTTATAATCTGTATGTTTTGCAGTGATCAATAGAATACTCGAGAAATGTATCAATTTGCATCTTGCACTTCTAAGATGCATGCTCAGCGATTCTATGTGATTTTCTAAATTAATGTTTTCTTATGATTTGGGCGACTGAATTAAGATTTAATGTCTTATTGAGAGTAATGGATAATTTCAAAAGCAAACCGAAAGAAAAAATAGCTAAAATGATAATTATAAAATGTCCATTAAATGAAAAAGGAGATGCATATATCCATATTATATAAGATATGAACATTCAGAATTTCATATGTATGCTACATTGTACATCAGCCTATGATATATACCATTCACACATTGGTTGGAGAGACCAAAAGGCGGTTGTTGAGCTTCAGTAACAATGATCGGCGACAGGACAAACAGACAGACAGACAAACAAACAGACTGCATGACTGAATGGTTGAAGTAACAAGCGGCGTATGTTCAGCGAGACAATTGGCGGCTGTTGAGCAACAAGGATCGGTGACACGACAGACAGACATTCATACAAATGGACGAACTTAATGATTGAAGAGACAAATGGTGGCTGTTGAGCTACAGTAACAATTATCGGCGACAGGGCAAACAGACTGACTTCATGGTTGAAGTATGTATGAAGTATCAAGAGGCGGCTGTTCAGCGACAATGATCGGTGACTCGACAGACAGACAAACATATGGACAGACTTAATGATTGAGGAGAGACGAGCAGTGATCGGCTACAGGACAAACAAATGGAGAGACATAATGACTGAGGAGACAAAAGGCTGTTGTTGAGCTACAGTGATCGGTAACATGACAGACAGACAAACAAATGGACAAACTTAATGACTGAGGAGACAAGAGGCGGCTGTTGAGCTTCAGTGATCGGCGACAGGACAAACAGACAGACAAACAAATGGAGAGACTTAATGACTGAGAAGACAAAAAGCGGCTGTTGAGCTACAGTGATCGGCGACAGGACAAACAGACAGACGAACAAATGGACGAACTTAATGACTGAGGAGACAAAAGGCGGCTGTTGAGCTACAGTGATCGGCGACGGGACAAACATACAAATGAGTAATAAGATACTGAGATGTAATGCTTCTTGTATCCCTAACATATTCCTTTATTGAGCTATCATACAGCGCTGAGACTCGGCAGTCCATGGGCCGTCATGGGCCCACAATTACAGGCCATTGTTACACGATCGTTCACGTACGGCAGTGTCAGTAAGCCAGTCCATCAAACTAAAATCTGTAATTAGAACTTGACGACAAGCCATTGCTATCTACATTGTAAGGAAAAATGATAGATGGGATCGGATACAGTGGCGGATTCCGGTGTTAGGGAATGATGGATTGAGGAAACCCGTTAAGTTAGACCTGCATTGTTTTGATTATGAGAGGAGTAAAAATTAAAACATGACATGTCAAAGTGATGTAAGGGCCGGAGATAGAATGCTGTTACAAGGACTTTTCAGTCAGAAGATATTCTGGAAATTTCCGGAAGGAAAATTGACAGTTTCTAATTTTCAATGTTTAAAAAAAATCGAAAAAGTTCCAAAATTTTTAATCTCATGTATGAAGTTCAGCATACTAACATTTGGACAAATCTGATAACCAAATCATGTTTTTGAACAAATATAATCTTGTTATAAGCATTTGGAAAATCTGGGAACATTTTATTTTTCTTTTTTTTTTCACAAATATGGCAGATGGGAATCATGGCAGCACCTGGAAATTCTGGGAAAAAACATTATGCTTTTGTTGACAGATCTTTGTCGATCATACATTAACGCCATTACTGTGAACTGGTCTTGGTCAATCACATGACGTGACGTCATTTTTGTGAATAGACCTCGTATATCATACGCCATTTTATGTACAAATCTTGGAAAATATTGCGTGCGTCGTATTTGTGAACATATATATGTCAATAATACGCTTTTTTATGAATTGGTCCATGTCAGTTATACATATACGTCATTTTTATAAATTGTCCCATGTAAATACGCAATGTTTTCAGACAGACCTCAGACGTTTTATCACCAGTTTTAAAATCTATGCTTACCATATAAGCTATTTATTTGTGAACAGATCCTGAGCAATCACTTGATAAATCATATGCACTTTCTGTGAACATTTCTGTTCATACATGTCTGTGAAAAGATCTTTACAGTATATGCGCAATGTGTGTGAACAGATCTAAAGCAGTTTATGTGAAAAAAATATTGGCCAATCAAATGTGTAAACATTTGTATACAGAATTTGAATTACGATACACTATAAATGTGATCAGATCTTAACAAAGCAATCGTTTTGCTTGTAAACAGATCTTGACCAATCATACGTTTGTGTTTTGTGAACAGATATGAAACAACCATATGCTGGGGGGGGGGGGGGGGGGGGGGGGGCTGTGAACAGATCTCGATCTTGTACGTGATATTATTGAATAGAGATCTTGACCAAACATGTGTATAGTTTGTGATTAAATCTTGACCTATTGTTTTTTTTAATGTTTGTGAACAGATCTTGGCTAATTGTATGTAATGTGTACAACCAGATCTTGGCCAATTTAATGTAATGTTTGTTAACAGATCTTGACCAATTAAACGTGATATTTTTGTACAGATCATGATCAACTGTAAGAAATGTTAGTAAACAGATCTTCACCAAATGTACGCAGTCTTAGTGATCAGGTCTTGACCAATTGTCAGTAATGTTAGTGAACAGATACCAGTATTGCCTAATTGTGCGAAATGTTATCGAACATATCTTGAACAAATGTGCGTAATGTGTGAACAGATCTTGATCCATTGTATGAAATGTTTGCGAACAGATCTTGACCAATTATGATGAATGTTTTTGAACAGATCTTTACCAATTATTTGTTATGTTTGTAAACGTTTTGACTCATTGTGCCTAGTGTTTGTGAACAGATCTTGACCAATTGTACGTAATGTTTCAATTGTTTGTGAACAGATCTTGACCAATCATGTGTAATGTTTGTGAACAGATCTTGTTGAAGTATACTAGTAAATAATTGTGAACAGATCTTGATCAATTACACTTAATGTTAGTGAACAGATTTTTACTAATAATTGTGAACAGATCTTTATCAATTGACGTAATGTTTGAGAACAGATCTTGACCAATTATGATTAATGGTTGTGAACATATCTTGGGCAGTTATGTGTTATGTTTGTGAACAGATCTTGACCAATTATACTTCATGTTTCTGAACATATCTTGTCCAATGATAATTAATGTTTGTATACAGATCTTGACCAATGATACTTAATGTTTGTGAACAGATCTTGACCAATTATATTTTAAAATATTAGTGAACAGATATTGACCAGTTATGCGTAATGTTCGTGAACAGATCTTTACCAATAATGTGTAATGTTTGCGAACAGATCTTGGCCAATTATACTTAATGTTCGTGAACAGATCTTGACCAGTTATGTGTACTGTTCGTGAACAGATCTTGATCAGTTATGTGTAATGTTTGTGTACAGATCTCGACAATTACACTTAATGTTCGTGAACAGATCTTGACCAGTTATGTGTAATGTTTGTGAACAGATCTCGACCAATTATACTTAATGTTCGTGAACAGATCTTGACCATTTATGAGTAATGTTTGTGAATAGATTTTGACCGATTCATATCCATTTTTTTCTGGACAGATCTTGAGCTTTGGAAATAGAATTTCATCCCGACTGATCATATGTTATGTCTTGGCCAATCATACGTTTCATCTCGACTGATCACGTGATATGTCTTGACCAATCATAAGTTTCGTCTCGAAATATCACGTGATATGTCTTGACCAATCATACGTTTCATCTCGACTGATCACGTGATGTGTCTTGACCAATTATACGTTATTTTGTTGACAGATCTTGGCAAATAATATGTATAGTAATGTTTGTTAAGAAAAGATTTTAATAATAATATTATTCCGATTTAAAAGGAGCATAAGATTCTTTTAAATAATCTGCATCAGTTAGCACATACATATTGTCTCGAACAGTTGCTATAGAAGAACTTTGCGTCGACTGCTGATTGGTTATAGGTACATGTACCTTCATTTACTGCACTTCTACATTAACCCAATCCCTCTCTTTTATTAAAATCATTAAAATACACAAATTAAGAAAATTTCATCATGACATCGGAAGCCTGATTATTAGATAATGGTATCAAAGAACTCATATACCGTCTTTTCATTAGTATCGGTGCATGCGTACATTATCCTAATTAGTTCATTTCATACGAACATCTTTCACAAAATTAGGGTGCATTGATATTGCAAATGAAAATTTTACATTTATTGTAATTCATACGCTCTGAAATAGCTATATAAAGCTCGAATTCTTAATAGAATTAATTACATAATAACTTCATATTCTAAATTAACTTCATTTATCAAATTGTGTGTAGATCAGAGATGAGATTTTTTATGTAATTTTTATATCGTGCTTTTAAGGGCTAGAACTCTTTTTTAAATATTAATTTGTCAAGAAATAATAGTTTAAAATCTGAATCTTTGACTTCTCCAGCATTAATGGTAAGGAATGGATAGCATCCAGTCAGGGAAGGGCGGGGCCATCCATCGATACTTGATAAAATGAAGTTTATGGAAGAAAAAAGTGTTATTGGTACAATTGATACTCGATCCCGACATCCGAATCTAAATATGACACTGAAAAGCAAACATTTGATTTAAGGGGGTGGGGAGTAGGAAACTTTGCAAAACAACGGATTCAGGCAAAAGGTTATATCGACTCGGACAAATACTAAAATCAATTCTGGCTGGCAAAGTCTTTCTGCCCCCCCCCCCTAAAATTCAATGTAGTTCTCTTGTGATATCCGAAAATGTGTGGGGGGAAAATAAGAAGCTTGATAACATGCATCAGGAAGAAAAAAATCACTTAGTCTCTAGTAGCATGTTCACATATACATGTATACTATACACAATGTCTGTCGTGTCTGCACCATTTTTCTTTCTTCCCTTTTTTTCACGCCATAATGTCGAGAATGGCCGTGAAAACCATTAAAAAAGGCGCTTTTTCCATAATTAGCGGTGTCATTTGAATAAATCATCCCGGTTAATAAGTTCCGGTCTAATAAAATCCTTTTCAGCAGACTCCCTATGGACCTTCTATTTTCAGCTGATTCCTTATTCCATGGGTTATATAAATGACCAGTGAGTCCTGAGCCAGTCATCGATCCAGGGCCACAAAGGCTAACAAGAATGAATGACCGCAGCAAAGCAGCAATTTTCTCGGAGTAAGCCGGCAACGGCCTCTCTACGGAGTTTTAATTCCTCGCACGCTTATACGGCTAGATTGGGATGTCCATAGCTGCAAGCTGTTCCTGCTAACTCATTTGCATATTAATCAACTCTCAGCAATGTAGAAATAAACTCCAATGCTTCATATATTGACCACGGCGTGACTGCTCCAAGGATCTGTGTCCTCATCCGAGGTCAAATCAGGACGCCATCTTCATCATGGTGACAAATGGACAAGGTTACACGATACATGTATTTGCTATAGGGTTTGTTACTTATGTGCATGCATGGAATAATTTGAGGTCGGAGGGAATACAACGTAACTATGGGATGATTGAAGTAAGAAGGGTAGATCATTTCCGGCTGACCTTGACACGTCTGAATGACCCTGACTCAATAATAAGGAAATACCATTATTTGATACCTACATGTATAGACGCCTCTAATATTATGTTCACACATGCTTTTGTGATAAAAAGTCCTTATTTTGGAAATGGAGAATATCCAGCCACAGAGCATTTAATATTTGTCGTTGAGCCGTTTTTCAGCAATATCAATAATAAGATTCTTCGACGAGGAATAAAGAACATGTATCAGGCACACTCCCGCACAGTGCACAGTGCCTTGTTTAGTGTCTGTAATAGTTTCTTCGGTACGAATCTTACAAAGTACATGTAAACAATGTTCACCTCAACATGAAGATAGGTTATTTATAGATTACTTACGTCATCACTTCCTATCCCGAAATCCTCTATCGTCAGTCCTAATTTCCTCTTTACGTCATCCTTTATTCCACCTGTAAAAGATTCAAGAGTCAATTTAGCCTTAGATTGAATCTAACTCAACGACAACAATTTTAATGGCTTTCTGATACTGACTGACAAATGCTTACATTCACAAAAGATGTTTTTAAAAGCATATTATTGTCCGCCTCAAATTGCACATCTTGTTCATTTAGAAGTATTTTCTATTTATTTTTATTTTCTATTTAACTACATGTACCTATTAATTTTATTCATTGATATTCATCTATACATTTTTGCAAGCCAGGGTGAGACAACTACATGTACGTATGTCATTTCTAAGTCTTTACCGGAATACAGAGTGCGCATCCCAAGGTTATCCCCCCTTCCCCCTTCTTTTCTGAGTAAAAGGTCATCGGTTTAGAAAGAAAATGTATTCCACGTCATGCATTCTGGCTGCCTAAGCACCATACTGAATGCAAATGAAATGCAGATCCAATTATAGGAATAGAAGGGTTTAAGTAGAGGATGCTTTCTTCCCTAGCGCCTTGTCTGGTCAATCACTGCACACAATCAATACTGGGCCTATGGGAAGGGATCAATGCCCTACCATGATGCACTAGTACGTGTAAGACGGTCGTGTAGCATAAAACTTGAACAATTTGAAATTTTATGAGGAAGATGAGGAGGGAGAGGTAGCTATACATGTTTATGGACACGAGAAGCCATATTCTGTTTTCTCATTTTTGTCTTCTTTACGTTTTGTTTCGTGTTTTGAGAGTTTCGTTATTTCATAATTTTTTTCTTTCTTTATTTGTATGTCAGCTTGTCTAACAGTAAAATTGTCTCCCATGTTCTTATTTTTAGTTCTTTAATTTAGGACATGATTTTTACAGATTTTGGTCATATTTTATTGTTTAGATTGAGGGTTATATACCCGAAACGTGCATGTCTGGTCCATGCTGTAAATTTATCTGCTATAAAATGATGCTAATGAATAATGAATTTGAAGACGTTAAACATCTTTAACATCTATGTTTGAAATTCAAAATTCAAAGACCATGCAATGTCTTCAGTTGTTTCAATCTTTCAATGTGTTTTTTAAATAGAGTAAAAATATTCGGGCCAAAAACCTAGACGTACATGTATCAAAACACCCTGCAAATTGTGATCATTTTTCTCTTATCTTTTTCATTTTTTATCACTACTTTCAAGTATAGAGATAGATATTTTTGAATTGTTTCTTAAAAAATCTATCAATATCTCAACTCCTTGATATTCGCTGTTTCCAATGCGTTTATATATGCTCTACACAACACAGTCATACCAGTTAACCCTTGATAGTGAAATATTTCCGTTAAAACCATGCGTGTACATCGTTCATGTACTAAATTAACTCATTCTCCATTTTTTTTTTTCTTTTTTTACTAAATTCGAACATTCCTAAATGAATTTTATCTCTTTAATTAGCGAAGATTTCGGAAGCAAGTCATTACTTACGGTACGATTGATACTTCATTTGTAGTACGATATGCACGTATAAGGACACTTTTCTCTTTGAAGTACATACTTATGCCGAGCACTGTTTTAATTGAAATGGAATCTGGAATATTGCGCATTGACACGAAAAGATGACATATTTACCTTTTTTTTTTACTTAAGTAAAGTACAGATGCACCGGAGCATGCACACGATCATGTATTCATGCGCGAACTAATTTTCTTTTTTAATTATCAATTATTAATTTTTCCACCTTTTTTCAGAAAGAAAATATGTTAATTTTATTCTCTACAGACCCAACTGAAATCTTGAAGTTATACCAATTGAATTTCTAGGGGAGGGATCCATCCCTAGGTTTTGTGAAAAAAAAGCGGGGGGGGGGGGGGTCTATAGATTTGAGGAATGAGGACAAAATGCTGTTTTGGTAAATCACAAGGGGGCCTTGTTCTTCAGTGCCCCCTCCCCCCATTGACCTGCGCAATCTTGGTAAGCATCTCCCAGTTGGTAGGGTTTCTTCCTGTTACATGTGTATATGGCATATGTACCCTTCAAATAAAACTTCTTTAGGATTCTTCACACTACAGAAGAAGATATTTCTAAAGCACACTCGTTTCTTAATATGGACGTAATTCTGAATCTCAAATGCTTTGGGCTAGAATTTGCTGATCTAATAGTGAAGATGACTTAAACATATTGTGCACCAGCTAATAACCACTGCCGGCGATAGAAACTAGCAAAATTTTCAGCGTAGGGTTACGTAACAGGAATCTTGTCAACTTGGCTTCTTTTTTGTCGCTAACAAGATGAGAGTTCTAAAACAAAAATCGATGCACCGAAATAAGACTTGAATTCGCTTCCTAATTTACATCTGCATTTCAATTAATTCCTCTAAAATGAAGAAAACTCGTTCTGAAGATTTGCAGGCTTGAAATTCCTCGAGTTTTTGAGGTTATTACATTTTTCCCCATTTAAGATAGTTTTTCCATCTTATGTTTTATAAAGGAGAAACCATTCAGTGAAATGTAATTTTGGTTGCCATGGTTACAATTCATTAGTGCCGCAGATGCGACAATCGGAGATCGCCATTGGAAGCCTTTTCCACGTCGGTCCTTCTCGCCCCGGGTATCGGGCTATTATAAAGCCAAATTCTGGTAATCCAATATCTCATCTCACGGTCTAAATGATGGCTCTCTCTCTCTCTCTCTCTCTCAATATGATTTTCTCAAATAGCAGAATTCTGCTTTTAAGGTTTTGGATCCAAAATGATTTGAAAATCATCACAGCATATAGCTAGTATTCTAAGGCAATTTGATTTTTCCTGTTTTCATTTTCCAAGTATAGGTGTACACGTAGAAGATCCACTAATCTGTACATGATTAAATCAAGCTAAAATTTATCGGACTTAAAGCAGTACTCGATTGAATAAAATTCGAAAAGATGAAAACAGTCAATTCGAGGACGATGTCAAATCTTGATAATATAACTTTTATTCATTATTCTCGTGTATTTTAATAAAACTGACATCGTTACATTCATTGCAATTAAAAGCTGTCAAATTTTGCAAGCTTTAGAAAAATAATAGAAACTTTTGTAAATGTAAAGTACTCATTTTAACACACGACTAAAATGAATAATAAAGAATAGACTAAATGAAATACAGAAAAAAAACGAAAATGAAAAAAAAAAAAAGAATAAGAGAGAAAAAGTCCAGGAAACCTTATACTGGAAATTCGGTTCAGTTAAGGGGAAAGTAAAGTTTTTATCAGCTTGGAAAGGAGAAAATTGAGACCGCATTTTTACGGTTTCCTTCGGAGTTTCGGAATCCTTTCGGAAATGGATAATATAACCAACTCTATAGAATAATTATCTGGTGCCTTAATAAGTCTGCCTGATTCCATCCTTAACAGCACCGGAAAACTTAATGCCACGTCTTATAACGTTACCAAGAAAGCTACAGGCAGGGACAGATACAGAAACAGGCAGGGGCGGATCCAAAAATCCCAATATGCGATTAGAACGTTACCAAGAAAGCAACAGATAGGGGGTCCAACCACGAAAGCTACAGACAGGGGCGGATCCAAAAATCTCAATAATACGTCTTATAACGTTACCAAGAAAGCTACAAGCAGGGACGGAAACAGATACAAATGAAAGCCACAGGAAGGGGCGGATCCAAAAATCTTAATAATACGATTAGAACGTCACCAAGAAAGCTACAGATGGGGGGTCAACCACGAAAGCTACAGACAGGGGCGGATCAAAATATCTCATCGGTTGCATCATTGATAGTAAAGATTTAAAAGGTAAAATATGATCGCCGATCGTTTTGTTTTGCTTTATTAGAGTAAATCCTTGGGAAACTTGCCGATTCGTGTCGGCCAAACCCTTAGCCTTACCTAAATAACATTTATGCAACGGTTAAAGGGACATGAGCATGATTACGAGACTTTTTTAAATGAAAAATATGCACCCTTATTTATATATATCGACAGTTTTTTGTTCTCTTAAAAACAGAGTTATCTCCATCTTCTGGAAGTACAGACTCGGAATGCTCTGGATTTTTCATACGCATCATAGTAAATAAGATTGTGAATTTTGTGCGAACTCTTTTAAATTACCTCAAGATATCAAATTTCTTTTTGTGCAAATCTCCTATTACCAAAGCAGCAAAATAAATGTATTCTAGGACAATTGCAACTACAAATAAGATGTGTTACCCGAACGTGTTATTGAAATATTCACATTGTACCATACTGAGGTTGAAATTTGGCGGCCATCTTGAAAGTTTAGTTCTGAATGAACTCAAATTGTAAATGTGACATCGGAAATGGGTTTGTTGACCCTCAAAACCCCTGATTTGATGTGCCACACTTAAAATTTAAAGAAAGAATTTAATTTCATCTATTAGTGGATGACACTTGGCGGCCATTTTGAATTTCCGCCGATAAAAAGAGTTGCCCAAGGTTGCCAGAGTGGCAACCAAGCTAGAATCGTTTAGTACTATCCCATAGATAAGAATCATCAAAAAAAGTTAATAGGAAAGGACATTTCTATAGGTTCGGAAATTTTCAAATCGACTATATATTTGCCCTCCTTAACCTATTGTTCATAACTTCATAAATGTTCATATTGTTGTTTCAATCTTCTTTATTTTACAATAATTACTAGTATTTATTTTTGAGAAATATCTTCCTATATTTTCTCATGAAACCAATTATAAAATCCACCGATATGTCCGCCGATGACATCACAAGAAAACTATCAATAAACACATGTACGTCTCATTCAGTTTGACATCATTGCTATCTAATAACGAAGGGAAGAGATCTCCAACCAGACCCTGTTGCAGTACCAACAGCAAAACACCGGATGTGAAAACACAAAGACGAGTATACTAAGAGACGGAAAAGAGACATACATTGTACGACATATAAACATCAAACACAGAAGACTACACATAAACCAACGAGACCAGTGGGCAACGGTGCCAACTTTGGACGGCCATTTGCAACACAAGTAGCAAAAGGTGTGGTTATCCTGGATTACGTACGCACAACCCTCTCACTGCTCCGACTTCGCGCACTCAGCCTTATGGTGTTCTAACTCCATTATTGTCAAAATTGAGTTGAGCATATCATTTGAACCGTCACGACTAGGTCTATCCCCTAAACTTACATATATGTACCTGACTCAAAATAAGAGGCGTAAATTTCTAACTTTTTTCATTTTGGATCAGTCACAAAGTGCCCTATATCCATTCTTTCTTTTCGATGAAAATGTATCTAAAAGCTTAATGGAAGAGTGATCTATTTCCAAAAGATCAAAGGAAGCCGACATAGTTTTGTTCTATCCCAAACCAAATTGTATGGAATTCTTCTAAGTTAATATCACTTTAGTACCCGAAACGTGCATGTCTGGTCCATGCTGTAAATTTAATATCAGGTTTTAAATGATGCTATTGAATTTAAAGACGTTTAAAATTTGAACTACTTGGTGAGTGTCACTGCTGGTGGACCAAGAGTCCCCGAGGGCACATGTAGCCAAGTTCGATCAACTTCGGTTGATCGTGTGTCTCTTCAACGCATATGAAATTTTCTGTTACAAAATTTCTTGAAATTTCCAAAACGTGGGTCCTGTAGCATCATATCCCACCCATTCTGCTACGTCTTTTGGTACATTTTTGGATATAATAATTTTCATACTTTTTGGCCGTATTACACTGTTTAGACTGAGGATCACTGACGAGGATTTAGTACCCGAAACGTGCATGTCTGGTCCATGCTGTAAATTTAATATCAGGTTTTAAATGATGCTATTGAATTTAAAGACGTTTAACATTTGAACTACTTGGTGAGTGTCACTGCTGGTGGACCAAGAGTCCCCGAGGGCACATGTAGCCAAGTTCGATCAACTTCGGTTGATCGTGTGTCTCTTCAACGCATATGAAATTTTCTGTTACAAAATTTCTTGAAATTTCCAAAACGTGGGTCCTGAAGCATCATATCCCACCCATTCTGCTACGTCTTTTGGTACATTTTTGGACATAATAATTTTCATACTTTTTGGCCGTATTACACTGTTTAGACTGAGGATCACTGACGAGGGTTTAGTACCCGAAACGTGCATGTCTGGTCCATGCTGTAAATTTAATATCAGGTTTTAAATGATGTTATTATACCTCTACTGATTTTTTCCTATATAAAAAGAGACTCATTAAATTTAACTAAATCCCTGAAAATCGCCTGATAAGACTATTTCCCTGCAAAGGGGTGCGTTAGTTGAGAAGACTATTTCCCTAGGGAGTTAGTCTCAAAATGGGGCGGAGCTTCTTTGGGGGTGTGTCAGTATCAGCCAATCAGCGCCGTTGCAGGTTGATCGGATGATGTGAAGGTTGATCGGATGACGCTATCAATACGCGAGCAGAGTAATCCGCCTCCTATCCGCTTAGCACATAAATTAATCCGCAACAAAATAAAACAATCAAAAATTAAACATGTATGAGTATGATAAATGATGTTTCTGTTTATCTTATCATCAAAAATTAATATTTTCCGTTACTCAGTCATTCAGTCGAGAAGGCAAGGCAAAATCATTAGAATTTTCATTTGAACCCTGTGAACCTAAGAGATATGTTCGTTTCAGTATAATGTTTGTTTCGGTTTACCTAAGAGATATGTTTGTTTCAGTATAATGTTTGTTTCGGTATAATAAAACAGTTAAAGTATACCATTGAGGGAGTTAGCACGATTCTGGTTCCCCTCGACCAGACCTATTTCCCTCGGCTTCGCCTCGGGAAATAGGTCTGGTCTCGGGGAACCAGAATCGTGCTAACTCCCTCAATGGTATACTTTAACTGTATACTATTGAATTTAAAGACGTTTAACATCAAGAAGTGTTCTAACTCCATTTTTGACCATCTCGATTGAAGAAGCTACACAGTTTTGAGGGCTATAAATTTGTGTTTCATAATATAGTAAGAAAGTTTTATATTGTTTTCCCCAAATTTTCATGGTTGACGTACGATAAATATGAGTATCATTTTCAGGCACCCAAAAGTTCAAAGTCGATTTTCTTGAAAAGTGTAAAATGGTAGTTAGAACACTATAAGGCTGAGAGCACGACGTGTTTTACAAATTTTGCAGTACGGACTATAAAAGTATTGTTTAGTAAACATTACTTTCACATGCAAACCGTCGGAGATATCATGTGATATGTTAACAATCGCATGTTCGCTTGTTTTGTAAACATTATCTAAATAGTGATTACGGTTCTTATGACTGAAAGATAAGATTCAACACAGCTGCTGTGTGTAGTCGTGGCCAAAATTTATTTGTTTGTCCGACAATAAGACAGTATAAATTATTTTTCAATTAATAATCTTGTTCAATTGTATTGAAGACTCTGTTTTAAAATGTCTTCAAATTAAAATGCATCATTTAAGGCATTAGGGGTATAATACTCTACTTCCGGTTGTTTTGATAGCAGAAAGTTTGCCGAAGACGTACGATTTTGGTTATGTTCGGGACCATACATTGAATGGAACAGAAAAAATAAATATGTAATTATATATAAAATATGACATTACATAATTTCTACCTTTTCGGCGACATTGTTATAATACCCCTAATGCTTTAAGAACAGATATGAAGAACTATGGGAAAAATGAACGAGATTCTCTATTCTACTTCTTGTACTTCTCGATATGAAGAGGTGGAGTTAATTTATTCTTTACCGACATTTTGAAAACTTAAAATTTACGATTTGATCATGTCTTTTATTATAACGTGTAAATTTCACCACACTTCGATTAAAAAACATTCATTTTCCTATAAAGACGCAAAACCACGGATCCACTGCCAATCCCCTCATCTTGAGACATCAATATTTCATTTTTTTTTTTGTGTGTGTAAGAATTCAATAGAATCAGAAGAAATATGGACATATCATTCAATAGCGGCATATTTGAAGTATTGCATCGCGTTTCTTTTACACGGGGATCAGGTGGCGAGAGAAGGAAACATGACGTGGTATAAAGACACCCAAACTAACACCAAATGTGTCTCTGATTTTGTTTTGTAACATTATATAAACACATCTCATAAAATTGTTTGAAGCCTGTCTGTAAGGCAAAATAGATTATTAACAACTTCTGCGCAGAAACCGAATAAATTAGATGAATCCTAGATGACGCCTCAGTGCTGCTGGTGCATGGAAAGTTCCTTAAAGCTCTTCAAACCAAGTTTAACTTCTAACTATAGTGTCTTAAAAGATTTGTAAGTAATTGGCATTACAACTTTTACTGAATTACAGAATTTAAAACTTGTGCCCTGCAGCAGCAGATGAAATTAGAGATCAGAGAAAATTCGAGATCAAAAGAGCTCAGAGTAAATTCGGTAAAAAAGACATCTGAGGACAAATTCACGATGTTTATTTGCTTTTCAGCAGAAAAAAATGTCTCCCTTGCCCCCGGGATATGATATTTAGATAATGAGCTTCTGAATCTGACTGCCGGTTAGAAAATATCTCTCGATGTGAAATATCCCCGAGTTTCCTCTGATCGCAATTAAGTCAGGAAGCGCCTCCTGCTAACATCTTATTATTTTTGACAAATTGTAAAAAGTGTATCGTAGTCCAGGCAAAATACAGGCTCATTAGTCTCGTAATTCCTTCACTCAGCTGGGGTCTTCCGAATTTGTAAATGGAAGATGGTTCTAGCTTGTCTCAAACAATGACTTCACATGAAACACTCCGGCGCTCTCCTTTCATTTGAAAGATAAAAGTTTACCTATAACAGGGTCTCATTATAAGGCTTTCATTTGACTTTATTTGAAGAAAAAAATCCCTATATGACTCTTACTTTACGACTCAGCGAGAGCATCTCAGAGCGGGTTTCTTTGATGAGAGAGCCTGTCGTATAGTCATGTAGCTTACTGAATGCATTCAGACATAGGCGATTAATTGACTTGTTTTCGCGAGGCTTTGGATAATTAGTGAAATAGAAGGAAATGACATGAGGTTGATGTTTTTATACCTCAGAAAGGCATAGAATTTATTTCTCTATAAAAAGGACCTTGAATTTCCAGAAAAGAAAGATAAGAATATATTCTATATTCTAATCTCACTTATTGATTTATTAACTTGATAAATTTATCTATTCATTTATTTATTTATCAATCTATCAATTTATTTATTTCTTTATTCATTCATACATTTATTTATTTACACATATATTTATTTATACATTTATTTATCTATACATTTATTCATTTAATCATTTCATTTTATTTTATTCATTTATTTTTTTATGCCAAGGTTTTAATATTTTTCTTACTTTAGAGTTTTCTGAAAAAAATATCACCATTTATTTATTTATTCCTTCACTCAGCTGGGGTCAGCTGTTATTTATTTATTTATTTATTTATTTATTTATTTATTTATTTATTTATTTATTTATTTATTTATTTATACGTTCATTTCTTATTTATTTCATTTTAGTTTTATTCATTTATTTCTTCAAGTCAAGGTTTATATTCTTGCCACTCTAAATGAATGCATAATATTGAAAACCTGATTGACAGACAGATCGATAGACAAAATTCACTGTCCATAGAATGCATCTTAAAATCCAAAACTTTGAAGACAGGAGAAAGGGTTTTGGTAAAGTATTCTCTGATGTCCGATTCTTTCAAATATTTCTTACAGATTTATTTTTTATTTTGCAAGCAGTATAAACATCTAAACAACAAACATGTTAAATATGAACTCTGATAAGATAAATCACTTACTGATTGCATCCACAACACTAGAGTTCTGACCCTTGAACGGGAAGTTCACCTTAAACGTAAGCTTCTTCATATTTGCTGTCAAACTGAAATCAATGAAAAATAGTCGAAAATAAATTTATATACATGTTATATGAATAGAAAAAGATCCCTTTAAACTGCTCTCTCTCTGTCTCTCTCTGTCTCTCTCTCTGTCTCTCTCTGTCTCTCTCTTATGTAAAAGGGGTCGAATGAAATCATTAAAGTTTCAAAAATTCAATATATTTATTCTCCCTGTTAACAACAGACTAAGACTCTTTGTACATTATATGCAAAATATCGTCTTCTGTTCTTATAAAAACAGAGTTATTTCCACCTCCTAATAGTACAGTGTCGGATTCCTCTAGTTTTTCCATATATATTTAAGAAGAATATAGGGATTTACATGTATGTCCCAAAATATTGTGTTTTGCACAACACGGATACATTTAGCATACCGATCTCACTTTTAAAGTTTGTACATCTTTTAAGATAAATGTCATTACAGAATGCCTTTTAAACATATATATTCAGAAATTCATCAAATATGGCCACCAAAACATCACACGAACTCTAACTGTAATATTATACCTACTTTACTTTGCTTATATCCCCAACAGAATCCCTCAGTAGAGTTACTAACTCTTCTGCTTTTTTCTCACTTAACCTGATCAAAATAGAATTAATAAAATCATACTTAAAAAAAACGTAATGGTGAAAGTGCGACAGTAACAAGTTACACCAAAAAGTGCAAGTTAAAACAAATTATTTCTCGTATTTTGTCTTCTAGCACCTATTGCATATTGACATAATTCAGATAAAACTGATTGACCTGTTTCTTTCTTTATTTTGAATATTTTTGTTTGTTTGCAAGAGTCGAACACCTGTCATCACAATATAATGTATTTATTAATTTATATGTTTTATATACAGCATTGTGACGAAAGAAGGAGTGACCCTTCTCATCATTTAACAATATTTTGGCTTTCTCTGATCACGTTACTTATTCTTTGTCAAAATGCTTGACTATTTCTGTTCACTTTACTTGCTCTATAAAACTTAAAACTTTATAATGATTGGTTATCATTGATCACATGACTTACTCTATTACAAATAGAACTTTATAATGATAGGTTATCATTGATCACATGACTTACTTTATAACATACAGAACTTTATATTGATTAGTTATCTTTGATCACATGACTAACTCTATAACAAATTGAACTTTATTAGGATTGGTTATCATTGATCACATGACTTACTCTATTAAAATGGAACTTTATAATGATTGGTTATCATTGATCACATGACTTACTTTATAACATACAGAACTTTATAAAGATTGGTTATCATTGATCACATGACTAACTCTATAACAACTAGAACTTTATTAGGATTGGTTATCATTGATCACATTATCTACTCTATTACAAATAGAACTTTGTAATGGTTTAACCTTTATCATCTATGACGTACTAATGACTGGCTACCTTTGATCATGTATCTTACTCTTTATCATCTATATCGTAGTGATGATTGATTATTTTTATCATGTGACTTTATCAGCCATAACGTACCAATGCTTCGGTATCTTTGATTATGTGATTTATTCTTTATCAAATATAACGTAGTAATATTGTTATCTTTGATTATGTGATTTATTCTTTATCAAATATAACGTAGTAATGATTGTCTATCTTTGATTATGCGATTTATTCTTTACAACTATAACGTAGTAATGATTGTCTATCGTTGATTTTGTAATTTATTCTTTATCAACTATAACGTAGTAATAATTGTCTATCGTTGATCATATGATTTATTCTTTAATGATTGATCATGTGACTTATTCTTTATCAACTATAACATAGTATTGATTGCCTATCGTTGATCATGTGACTTATTCATTATCAACTGTAATGAAGTAATGATTGTTATCTTTGATCATGTGACTTACTCTTTATCAACTATAACGTAGTAATGATTGGCTATTAGTTTGTTTTCGTCTTTTTGTGCTTCCGTTACGAGCTGGTCGTTTCGATCATGATCCGGGAACTCTAGGTTCTTCTTTGATGCTGTGTGACACAATTTATTAAAGAATTAAAACATACTATACTTGTTTCCTAAGGAGGAAGGGGACATCCAAGCGCGGATCTAGAGGGGGGGTCGGGGGGTCCAGACCCCCCCTGGAATTTTCGAAGCATAGTTTGATAACGCTTATAAATAAACATATTTCATAAGATTAAGTCCCGATTCCCCTTTTTTGTTATAACATTTGAAAAATAACATGAATTTGTATTTAAAATCTTTCATTTTTATTCATTTTTGGTCCACATTTGAAAATTTTCCCGGGCTCGCCTACGCTCGCCAGATTTTATTGCATATACATATCAATTTCAAATGATGCTTACCTTTGCAACCCTTATACATTGTACATCTTTGTCAATAAACAAGGACAATTGACTGAATAAATACAGTAATAGAGGATGCAAATAGTATTATTGTCTGTCCTTTTTATTCCAACTCTGACAAATTTTCGCTGGCTCGCTCCGCTCGCCAGAAGACTTTTTTTTACATATAATTTGAATATTAATCAAGAACAGCGCGGTGGAAATTCAAGATATTCTCCTTGTTTGTTTTTTTCTTGGTTTTTTTTTTTTTTTTTTTTTTTTTTTGCTTTTCAAAAAATTTAGGAGGAATTATAGGACCCCTCCTGGAAAAAAATCCTGGATCCGCCCATGACATCTCCTTGAATATAACTCCTCAATATGCTGGTGAGGAGTTCAAAGCCTTCTCGTATCTCTTACTGTGTTTAGAAGCTTTATTGTAGGGTATGACTATTGCTCATATTCTTCTTTTAGTAGATCAAACAGCTCAATTTTGTAAATACAAATCTAAACCCAATTGTCTCTCTGATTCATATACTAAGTCAATAAATGATATCGATGTTATGTTAATAAGATTCAACATCAAACAATATTTTCTCTCAGTCTTAACTTCTAAAAATTCTAAACAACTGAATAAAATTTCTCTTTAACATACCCGCAGGCATAAGATCGCCTACTACAGGAAATCCAGGTATCTTTTTGTTCATATTGATGTCACTTCCGTTTGAATTATCCATTTCCGCTTTCTGTTCTGCAGAAATCTCATCCACACCATTGATAATAGACTTGTTATCGGTATCTTCAATATTTTCATCTTGTTGGCTCTCTGAAAACGTATACATTATAGACATAAACATCACATGACTAAATTTCCGCCATATTTACGAGGGATTTGTCTCTGGATTTATCACTATTCCCTTTTGAAAAAGCTGCAACTTTGATAGCTCCTTCTTTAGTTCTCGTATTTATTCATATTTTGATTTGAGAAGCTAAGAGGTCATTCATAATTGGTTTCTTTAATGAATTCTCAAAGTTTTGTTCTTGTTATAAAAGTAAGATTCTAAATATAAAGCTATTTCCATATATTATCATGCTTTATGATAAACCCCGAATTTATGCACCAACAATTTTCGGAACTTCTCGGTGCTTATATATATAGAAATGAGTCACATACGAAACTTGCTTAAGTATACGGTATAAATAGTTTGGCAGAAATACCTGTACTAGTAACGGCGATAAGGTTCCTAATTTCCTCCGGTGTGTATCCAGAATCCAGGAGTCTTGCATTAACATAATCAGTTAGATAGTCCACTTGGTCACTGCTCAGCTCCTCTGGCTTTACCTTACCTGGTATAATAAAGAGTCGTATCGCTTGTTATTATTTTCTTTTAAATTCTAGATTTCTTTTAAGGTAAAATTGAAAATGTTAATTCATACATGTATGCCTTACATGTATAAAACTTCTAGAAGCATAGTTTCGCATAACTGTTGTGAGGTTCGAGACAGTTGCGTGATACATGTATCTCCTCTCCCGTATACAGGTGTCCTAATAATGACACATATTTTCTGGTCTGCCCTTTTGTCTGTATGTATACATGTTTCTCTGTCATATTGCTGTTTATAAAACAAAAAAAAAAAAAACAACAACAACAAAAAAACAAAAAAAAAAAAAAACCCAAAAAGGGTGTGTAGTAATAAAGGATAGGATATCCAACAGAACCTGGGTTATAGCACCCACAGTAAAACACCGCGATAAGTAATATAGGCCACTTGCCAAAATTGATAATGGCCGACAAAGTGACGAAAATGTCCGAGGTAGGCAATTTTCGCGCACTTTTTCATTGTTACATTTCAGTGGAATTGCGTCTTTTAATAGTGACGATATAATGAAAAACAACACCAAAGGATGTTGACTCGGACATTTTATGCTTTCTAACAAGATCGGAAAATGGTCTTTTGAGCTTTCGTTTTTACGTATGCATGCATTGCATCGGATACTACTGTCGACAGTTAGAGGTAAATCAAGTAAAGGTATATGGGCTCACGATTCCTATTATAGAAGCGGATTCTTTTCCAAACATGCACATGGACTGAAAATGGACGAAATTTGAAGCATTACTTTAATTTTTTGCATGTTCTTTTGAATTTCAGAAAGATAAGAAGAAAATCTTTTTAAGAAAATTAAATTCTTGACCATTAATAAAGAACCTGCTCCTATGTATAATACACAATTCATACACTGTATACTACTTCCATGCACATATATTATACTTAACGCACTTCGTTTACTTCACCCAGTTCAAACATGGAGGTCATTTCTAGGTCATAAGTACATGTAAATGCAATTATACTACAGTGTAAGCATCTGCATACATGTAAATCGCGGCTCCGATACGTCCTAACCCTCCTACACTAACCGTACTAATCGAGAGAATAACGGTTAGGACGTATCGGAGCCGCGATTTATGAAGATGCAGTGTAAGAGTCTATGCATTAGTAATACCAAATGTAGCATGCAGACACATTTGGGCGTCTAGCTAATTCGCTTAAATTTCCCTTTTGTAGTTCTTATAAAACTCAATTTACCATGTTGCAAACTGACCATTTTTTTTAACATTATGGGAGTGAATCGCGTTTTAATGCCTCTGGTACAAAACATCAGCGGCTTTAGAACTCAATCCCGCAGGAGAATTTCTAAAAGCCGAACTGGCACACGCTTCGTCTTATAAACCAATAAGTCAGTATGGGTAATGGACCTCTCAGATTAAATGTGATTTATCGTCTTATGTCTATTATGCAACCGTGCATCAGAGGAATTTAGGACTAGTTGTCACTCAGCGCAGTTCCCTCATTAAAAACGTTCATTAGACTTGACACTGTAATTCAGGAAACTAAATACTGTAGAAAGTAGATGAGGCACGAATCCCCCTTGTCAGTGCACAAAAATAGGGAAGAAAAAACAGGAAAAGGAAGTTTAAAGGGACACACGAGAAAGTGAAAGTACAAAAACAAAATGAAACTGGAAAGTTCATCAAGGACAGGAATTCAAACCAATCCGTCAAAGTAG
Organism: Pinctada fucata; assembly: GCA_028142955.1. NCBI lineage: Eukaryota > Metazoa > Mollusca > Bivalvia > Pterioida > Pteriidae > Pinctada > Pinctada fucata. The sequence continues at coordinate 28,107,544 of AP027114.1, forward strand.
TTTTGTTTAAGTTATTTGTAACATTGTACTCAATTTCTTCCTTAATTCTTAATGGTAAAAACATAAATACCCTATGATAAAAGTTTGTGAAACTTGGCCGAAAAGTACTGTAGAAATAAAAAAAGACTATTTTACTGGAAATATGCAAAATCTGGCAGCACTGATGATCAGATTGATGTAAATGGCTGAAGTTTAAGAGATCCCAATAGAAATCTTGTTTTGGAATTATATTTATGATCTTTAAAGTCGATGCTGCATCTTCAATTGCACATTAGATATGTTATTGTAGCTATGACACGTAACTAGTTGTAGTAGTCGTCGTAGTAGTAGTATAGAAGTCGTCGTCGTAGGAGGGGGGAGTAGTAATGGTAGTATTAGGAAGAGGAGGAGGAGCCCGACTAAGTAGTAGTAGTAGTAGTAGTAGTAGTAGTAGTAGTAGTAAGAGGAGTCGTAGTCGTAGTCGTAGTAGTAGTAGTAGTAGTAGTAGTAGTAGTAGTAGTAGTAGTAGTAAGAGGAGGAGTCGTAGTAGTAGTAGTAGTAGTAGTAGTAGTAGTAGTAGTAGTAGTAGTAGTAGTAGTAAGAGGAGGAGTCGTAGTAGTAGTAGTAGTAGTAATAGTAGAAGGAGCAGCAGCAAGAGTCGTAGTAATAGAAGTACTAGGAGTAGTAGTAGTAGTAGTAGTAGTAGTGGTAGTAGTAGTAGTAGTAGTAGTAGTAGTAGTAGTAGTAGTAGTAGTGGTAGTAGTAGTAGTAGTAGTGGTGGTAGTAGTAGTAGTAGTAGTAGTAGTAGTAGTAGTAGTAGTAGTAGTAGAAGTAGTAGTAGTAGTGGTAGTAGTAGTAGTAGTAGTAGTAGTAGTAGTAGTAGTAGTAGTGGTGGTGGTAGTAGTAGTAGTAGTAGTAGTGGTGGTGGTACTAGTAGTAGTAGTAGTAGTAGTAGTAGTAGTAGTAGTAGTAGTAGTAGTAGAAGTAGTAGTAGTAGTGGTAGTAGTAGTAGTAGTAGAAGAAGTAGTAGTAGTAGTAATAGTAGTAGTAGTAGTAGTAGTAGTAGTAGTAGTAGTTGTAGTAGTTGCAGTAGTAGTAGTAGTAGTAGTAGTAGTAGTAGTAGTAGTAGTAGTAGTAGTAGTAAGAGGAGGAGTCGTAGTAGTAGTAGTAGTAGTAGAAGTAGTAGTAGTAGTAGTAGTAGTAGTAGTAGTAGTAGCAGTAGTAGTAGTAGTAGTAATAGTAGTAGTAGTAATAGTAGTAGTAGTAGTAGTAGTAGTAGTAGTAGTAGTAGTAGTAGTAGTAGTAGTAGTAGTAATAGTAGAAGGAGCAGCAGCAAGAGTCTTAGTAATAGAAGTACTAGGAGTAGTAGTAGTAGTAGTAGTGGTAGTTGTAGTAGTAGTAGTAGTAGTAGTAGTAGTAGTAGTAGTAGTAGTAGTAGTAGTAGTAGTAGTAGTAGTAGTAATAGTAGTAGTAGTAGTAGTAGTAGTAGTAGTAGTAGTAGTAGTAGTAGTAGTAATAGTAGTTGTAGTAGTAGCAGAAGTAGGAGGAGGAGGAGGAGGTAGCAAATTCTTAATTTTACGGAAAAACTCTGATTAATTTTTAAGTAAAAATAAGACGAAGTAGTAGAAGAAGAGTGACGTATTGTCTTACCTGCGATGAGTTTGTCTAAAATATTGGCGTACTCCGGTGACAGCGTAGGACTTATGGCGTCCGCCACTTCCGAATCAACCAGACCTTCAAGGACACGTAAAACAATATTAATGCAAGACTATCATCAAGACTGTCCGTGATTTCAATGAATCAAACATTATGAAGATATCCAATGAAATATTGTTTGATATTGTTGTATAATTATAGTGATTCATGCGGGTTGATATTTTGTCTTATTTGAATAAATAACTGAATGACAAATACTACACTTTTCTCATTCAATCAAATATAAGAATATTCAAACAGTAATTTTATTATTCATTACTAAATTCTATACACTTTGAATATGAGTCAACACTAGATTGGTAAGCATAAAGTAATTAGTTTTTTTTTCATTCGTAAATAATTTTCAAACGTATATTCTGTTTATACTTTTTTTTTCATTTCTGTTAGTCCTTTATGTTACTTTTTATTATGTACAATAGTATTAACATTTATTCACATGAATGTCGATGTAAAATTTTATTTTTCAAAACTTTGAATTTTGAAGAATTCAAGTTAATAAAAAAGAGAGATTGTTTAGCGGGTTTTTTCTTCAAGATAAAAAGAAAATCTGCCTCAAACCATTTTCGACCAATCTGAGAAGGGCCAGGGTTAGCGCATGCGTATTACAAATTAGGCTTGCGCACGCATATACAAATGGACGATAAAAAAGCAAATGCAGATTTAAAACGTAGACATATAACTTAAATAAAGGACTTACATGAATAGTTTTTATTCCTTGCTAAATTTTATACACACCTGGTTTTAAACCAAGTGACAAGAGTAACAAAATTAATCAATTAACAATAGCTTAAAGAATCAAGCTGAATATTTTTATTAAAAAAAAGGGTGAGGCTCTGGACTTAGGAAATGTACAATCATACAGATATAATTTTGTTAAATACATACAAAACATATCACTGACCTTTGTCAAATGTTGAAGGTATATCGCCAGCCTCGTTCCAAATTTCTTCATTCCTGTCTGGTTCGACATCCCCAATGTTGTCATCTATATATCCCCGCCCGGGTATCATGTCCCCGTAATTCATATCACTAGAATCCTCAGAGTCATCTTGCATCTTGTTTAGATAATACTGCAGTGCTCTAACGTCATCCATTGTGATGTCATTTCCGGTCAAGTCTGGATAAAGCGGGGTGAGATCCCTGAGGTAGGTGAGATCGTTCTGACCTTTATCAAAACTACCGTACAATCTTTTACTATGCCCAGACGGTTCTTTGTCAAAATACTTGTGAACGTGTATAATTTCGTCTCTTTTATGTCCTGAATTGGGGTGTCTTTCGTCTCCATGGTTACGGGGCAAATAGTCCGAGTATTCTCTGTATATTTTCTCAAGGACGTTAGAGATGTCTCCTCTGACGTCATCAGCGTAGTCCACACCGGCACCTCCACATGACGACCTGTCAAACGTCTCACCATTACGGAGAGACACGAGTGCATTCTGTAGTACACACTGGGAATAATCGTCTTGCCACGAGTAATCCCCCTTGATCAAATGCAATATGTGTTTTTCAAGATCGGAGAGTTCCTTCCGGCTTAGTTGATATTGGAAAGAATCAGTAGGCGACCCAATCCGCTGGCAGTTTCCAAATAAAAGATCTGTATGGACAAAGAATTTTATAGTTATTTTGTATCAATGCATTTTTCATTCTGCATGCAGAGAAAGAGCTGATATCTTTCTTGTAATTATTGATGATTTGTTACTGATTTCTACATACATCATGTACACTTCACAAAAATGGCGAAAAATATGCAAAAAAATTAATTAACAAAAAGATACAATCATATAGTCTAAGAATGTTAATATTGATGTAAATTACGCGAATACTGAAAATTATAATTCTTAGCTATAGGTTTTATCTCACTTCTTAAAATAAATGAACCAGGTATTCAAAATATAATTTTTAATCAATAAGTAATAGTTGTATAAAACTACATGTATGATTTATACCCGACAAAAAAGAAACGCACATCATAATTATCATTATTATAATAAACTGATTTTTTTTTTCAATTGATCATAAAAATTTAGTTAAACATTTGATTATAGTTTCTTTTTTCAGTACTCGCATTGCCGAGGATAAAAAAAACATTTCGATCATTTTTTCGCATGCTGATTTGTTGTTTCTGAAGTTTTGTTGTGTAACCACTTTCAGCAAATTCTGAGCAAAAATATTGATAAATACTGGCGTGTCTGTTCAAATCAAGTAAAAATATGCCAATAAATCTGAAAATTAAATGTCTGAGTGGAATTTTCCGTATATTTGGGTATGTTTTATAATAAAGGATTGTCATTATTTTGCAACTCTGATCCAAAAGGAACAATACTTTTGTCTTCAGCTTTTCTTATCAATCTGTTGCAGATTTTTTATTCAACATCAAATGAAATACCAGAAAAGCTTAAAACTCACGGCGAAAACCATTGAAAATGCACGTAAAAGATGATCTGTCAAGATCGAGGTATAATAATTTAATTTGAAAACTGTGCTTTCACAAAACGGTCAGATTTTAGCTGTAGTAGGGTAAATGTGTGCTGTGCTACACATTGAAGGGCGAAAAAAAATCAAACCATGAACTTAAAAAAGTTGATGTTTTGGATGTTTGTACTATCAAATTTAGATTTTCTGTTTGATTACGTCGTTTAAAGCATTAAGATGAATTTGTATCGAGAGAAAATTGCTAATTATCACCAAAAAAAAAAAAAAAAACCCAAAAACAAATCGCATTGCCTAATATATCAAATTGGATAAGTTTAACAGCTGTAATAATTTTTAAGGCATTAAGGGTATAATAATCTACTTCCGGTTGTTTTGATAACAGCAAAATTAAATACCACGAAGTTGGCCGAAGACGCACGACTTCAGCAATGTTCGTGACCATACATTTTCATGGCAAGTTGAATGATAAATTAAAAAATATCAAATATCTAAAAATATGTAAGATTTGGAAGTACATAACTTCTAGCTTTTCCACGATATTGTAATTACACCCCTATAGCTATTTTGTTACATTGCGTTTTGAACCAAAAAGTGTCTCTTTATCGGGGTTCTGCGTCTGATCATCAGGAGAGATTCGTTTGGCGTATACCAGAGATTTATGATGGAAAGGAATGAAATACCTAATAGAAACATTATATCATACATTTCATAGGATGAACATTAAGTGCTGCGTTTCATTTTTTTTTTCTTTTCTTTTTTTCTTTTTCATCTTCTTCTCGTCGGGTATATTTCAAGCAAATTAAGCGTCATGTATTTTCGTCTTTAGGTAGGTTTTTATACTCATTCCTCAATAGCTAGATTTTTAGGGAAGGGGAGGGGGGCGTCAGTTAATAGAAGGGGATATTTAATTGATTTCAAGCAAATTTAGCGTCATGTATTTTCTTCTATAGGTAGGTTTTTATACTCATCCCTCAATAGCTAGATTTTTAGGGGAGGAGAGGGGGGCGTTGGTTATTAGATGGGGATATTTAATTGTTTACATGTTTTATTCTTTATTCAACTTGTTAATGAGTTTGAATGGTTTAATCTGAATACAAAACGCCGATGTGATATATTGGGTAGGGGGATATTCACAGCGCATAAATATTTATATATTAATTTCCCTTCGATGATTACTTTTATATCTTTTACTACCATTATCTCCTTTTTGATGTGATTTTCTTGTCTGTTTGTAGTAAAGGGCAAAGTGGAGAAAACGGACATTTATGAAGATAATGAAAAAAGTCAGAAACGGTAAAATAAAATCCGGTTGTCAGAGTTAGTTCCGAACAACGGAATTCAAGGATTAAAGAATTGACAGGAACATAGATTATCTAGGAACATGCTAAATATAACGACATCGTGACGAAAATGAATTTCTGTCAGAGACACGAGAGCCAGAAAAGTTCATCTGAATGATTCAGGGTGAGCTACGTTTAGAATTACAACAAGATATTGCCTTCATTGTTGTTTAAAATGTAGACGTTGCTTTAAAACTTTTTTATCTTTATTTTTGGTTTATTAGATGGAAATCAGTAAAACCACAAGAAGTCTTTATAAATTTGGGATGGGGCGTATCTGTTAGACTAACTGAGAAATTTATCAAGATAAATTGGGAAGGGGGGGGGCAATGGTTGGCAAAATGGAAATGGGGGGGGGGGGGGTTAAATATGAAACGGAAAGTAAAGAAATTGAGGAAACTTGTCAATTCCCAGAGGTGAGACGTTTGTTAAACAAACTCAAATAATCTTGTCATGTACTTTCCAAGCGCCTCATTCTAAAACTACTTTAATTGTAAAACGGACCACTAACTCTGCATGCATGATTGTCCGCCAAACTTCAATTTTACACCGTGTGAGGGCGACAAGCCATTCTATGCGCGCAATCCTCTTTTCTTAATGAAATCTCGAGAAATCTCGTCAAAAGAGTTCATGTCATTAAGATCTCGGGATATACTGAATCTGTATTCAAGAGCATGAGTGACTCAGAGTGACAAAGAGGAAAATCAAATCTTCCTTAATAAGTTAATATGGGAGCATTATTCCAAACCTTTTGGGAGGCAGAGATAAAATGTGTTTTCTTGCTACGTAATTAGATCCCAATTTGTTATTCCTAACTGCAAAATGAAGGCACGGTGACAGAATATGTGACAGAATGTCCTTCGGTTTAAAAAAAATATTTATCCCTGAATGTGAAAGCATTACGGAGTAATAAAAGAGATCAAGAAGAACCTGACGACAATCTCAACATCACTCACAATAGAGCACCAAAATTGAGCATCGACGGACCCCTAGCAAGCTAGAGGTGGGACCAGGTGCCTTGGAGGAGTATACAAGCATCCCCTGTTTGACTAGCCACACCCATCGTCGATGTTCACGCACGAAAATGAAAACAATATCATGCACTGCTATGGAGAATTAAAAGGTTGACGAGCACTTTCCGTCCTTTGATTGTACAGTGTATTTATTGTTCATGCATGCTTTTATCTAATTTTTTATGTATTTTATCACATTTCTTGTGATCATGCATGCTTAATTCATGAGTACATTAAATTTCTAAGATTTTTCATTCTGCGTCTTTAACTTATCCTTTTTCATTCAAAATAACACATTCGATAAATTTCAATTGATATCAATATCCTACATTGATATTTCATGACGTCGTGTACATGTACCAAGAAACAAGAATTTCAAACAGTCCTTTATAATGAATTTCAAAACTTATCGTTCACACATGCCGTACTTCTACAATAAGTACCTATATCAACTTTTAAAAAGTTACATATTTTCGGAAATAGACATTTTCTTGCTTACTACATGTATCATACCATAGTCATATCACGATGACGTACAAGAATTCCTTCATGGAGGAATACTGCATGACTTCAGCGCATGAGGGTCTACGTTGAACTGTGGACAAACAAATCAAGTTTATGGCTGCACTCCGTGTCGTCGTTGCTTATAAATTTACATAATGTACAAAAATGTACTAAAATCACTGTAGCAAATTACAAAGAGGTACAAAGCACAGTAGCTCGATGCCAACAACCCTCAATGGCACCCGCCCCTTCCCATCTCTCTCTCTCTCTAGTCAAAATACATATAAGGAAAGTGGATTTGGCTATTTTTGTGGATCGTTGGCATCGAGCTCCTTTGGTACAAAGGCGCTCGAAATTCCAAGGCTACATCGTAATCATTTCCGGGGGAGGGGGGGGGGGGGGTGCAGATGACTATATTGTTTATTTTCACCGATATCTTCACTTTGTACTTTAGATACTTTTTACGATTTGCGATTAACCGACCATTGGAATATTATAATTTAAAGAGTCAAACACGAAATATGTATCATTAATTGGAAATCCTTGAATGTGTACATTGATACAATCAATATGATTTCAAAATGGCCGAATCGATGCTCTTCGGTATTTGACATTTCCAAAGTAATATAGTGGTAATTAATAGAATTTGCAAACACAAACCATTTTCTTGCTGTGTCTAATACTATCTATAGATGTGGATCAATTACACTCGTGACCATCATTAATTGCATTGGCGATTTTGATTGGTACAAATTTGAAGAAGTACATCTGCTCGAGTGTCAGTTTCAACCGTCTAGGGGATATTCAATAATGTTTATTTCAAGAGTAAGCGCGTACCTGTACCGGAATGGACTAGATAATCCTGCCTCTACCAACCACGTTTGTTATACAACGTGGTTGATGACCAATCAGAACGAAGGATACAAATATCACGTGATCAACTTTCTTCATCCTTCGTTCTGAATAGTCGTTTCTCCGAACTTTCGCTTTGCCCGTTCAGTTTGTTAGGGAGTTAAAGATTGGCAAAAATGCAATAACGAAGCGAGAGAAAAAAAACGCGAGGTGGGTAGAGATAGTAAGATAAACGTTTCTTTAGTCCCATCAACAAGAAAATCAATATTTCAGACCTTCAAAATGGAAAAATCGTTGGGCAACAGTGTCGTCCGACTTCTTTCTGTAACAAAAATGGTGGGTTTCAGTCTCTTCTAGCGGCAGCGGTAGAGACTAGTTCCAGAAGTGAGCGCGTGTTCACCCACAACATCTAACATTTATTCAGATTTTTTTTTACTGTGGTATGTCCTTAATAGGATGGTTTTCTTCAATTATTATTTATGTGATTTTTCAATTTCATGCCTTTTGATTCACATATCGAAAGAAACCCTAAAACTATGACCGTTCCTTCGTGAAAGCACGCATGAAATGATGTCTATGTATAATTCGGAATTGGGAAACCTCTCAATACCAACTGAATTTCTCGGAAATCTGGGAGATACTAAAAGAAGACTAAAAAGCCATTGGCAAGACTCTGTGAGACCTTTGAACATTTATAAGCTTTTAACAAGATTTGAATGCCAAAAACCTAATGATTTCTATAGAAAACCTCTTTGATCAATAAAGAACTTCAGGCAAATGATAAAACACAATGTTAAGTCCCATACTTTCATATTACGGCTTAAGAACGACTTTTTCTAATTACGCTAGAATCTGTTTTTGAAAGTTATGTGTTTTTAAATTAAGTCGTTTTTAATAGAAATACATATGCAGATAAAATCTACTTAAAACTTTCTTGTTTTCATGAAGAAAAAGAAGAGCACATGAATAATTCATTCAGGTGCGTAGCCAGAGTACTTGTCAAGTGGACGCACTTTCATTCAAGGGGTGGGGATCACTTTGAGGTTCTAATGGGTCCAGAGAGAATTAAGCCCTTGAGAAGCCCCGGAATTTTATGTATTTTACACATTAACTTGGCAGTTTCCTACGCTAAAATGACTCTTTGTACACTTTCTTTATTCCTTTTTTTTTTTGCAACAAAATTTGGAGGCATCTGCGTACTCGCGTATGCCTGGCTACATGCCTTTCATTTGTGTTTGATATCCTTGGTATCTATTGAAAACTCAGGGTTGCGTTTGCAACATTTTCTATTTCACATATTATTAATGGCATTACATCTACGTAGCTATGTGAATTCAATTCACTTATATTTATGCGCCATGACTACTATTTCAACACGTCATTGAACAATGAAAATCCAACGTTTCCAATTAATATCTGGACTATTTGATATATATGTTGAATACGCTGTAGAAGATTTGAATGAATTTCTTTCTAATTAAAGAACATTTCGTAAGTCGAAATTTGATTGGTTTAGCTAGTTATGTGTCGACAAACTGTTCTAATTTAGGCTGTTCTGGATTTTGATTTGTCTGAACAGTGCGTGTAAATGATAAAACCACAGTATGTCGTAATAGCACGGGTCTAGCTCCGATCCAACACGAAAAAATGCATTTTTAAATTCCTTTGTGCTTCGTACATGTAGTGTCATAGGAAAGGCTTGATTCTATTTAAATGATTATAAGTATTAAAATCATCATAAAACATTATAAAACAATCTAAGCCTTTTGCTCAGCTAAATCATCCATTTTTGCCATGTAACGATTCTTGAAGTCCCTCTTTTCCATAACAGTACGAAATATGACAAATTCTGGAGGCAATCGATACATATATGTACAGACCATATATTATTTTGTTATATATTAATATAATATATATAGTGTTACACAATCAATGGCTATCGATGGCACATAAAATAATTTTGTTATAGAAATTTGATTTAGAAAAAAGAAAATAAATTGTTTACATTTTTTGTGATTAAAATATTAAGAGTTGTATCATATTAACTTAAAGATATTGGTTTAGTTTGTATGGCGATACACAATTGTAAAGCAATTATATCACATTGTCTTAGAGATACCAAAAGTAATCTACAGAATTATTGGCGATCAAAAAAAATCTGATCGGCCAGTATATATTTATTCATGCACGTACATTGTATAAACACGAGCAAGGTGCGATGAAACAATGGCAGGAACCATGTCACGTGATAAGTGATAATGGCGACCTTCGCTGTACACAGGACGGATGGAGTCTCCCATATCTACACCAATTACTGGTCGTACATGGCAGTGATGTCCAGTCTACCCTATAATTATGACCAGCGACCGGATCATTCACTGTGTTTTCCCTTCAAACTGTTATTTCGATAAGCTAGCGCGAATTAGCTCTGTCCTACTCAATTTTGATAGATATGTTTACAGGGTGGATCAAAAGGATTTATAAAAGCCAAATAGCATATAATTTTTGTCTTTTTTAAGAAGCAAACTTATTGCAGTTTTAGTGACTGTTTGATTTTTTCAATTCATATTAATAATATGCGGAATATTTATAAAATGCTAATTTGCATATACGTAGGAAAAGAAAATTAATGCAAACAAAATGAAGCCATGGATATTTTGAAACTTGAGTAGATAGAAATAAATGTATACATGTATGCTGTAACTGATCATTAGACAGCTCGATAGAACAAAACTGTAATATCTCTTAGATCACAAAATTTAATGTCTCTAAAATAATTGCATTTTAATTGTTTCTTTTAATTGTCCTACATACATGTCCGATATTTTGGATGCAATACATGTATGATAACACTGCATATAGAAGGATCATCTGTCTTTAATCTAGTTAGATTCTCGTAGCTCAAATTCGGCAACTTGTAAAGATGTTTACAGATGACATGAATTTGTATGAAATCCTGGAGGCAGAAAGGATACCATAGAAGTCAACTTTTGGCGACATCCTGTACTGATTTGACAGGAACACGGCAAATTACATGGCGGGTCCCTTTCACTTTCCTTGTTCGAAATAACTAAGGATTCTTTAACTGACAAAATCTGCAAATTGCCTTTTCTGCAATTTGAGTTTTATCGTGTAGCCTTCGCGGGATCGATAATACGGGAAAATTGAATCCAGGAGGACAAAATAACAAGGCGACGATTTTGTTAGTGATTAATGCCTCGGAAAATATGAAGAAAATAATTTGGTATCATTTGTCATCGAATTCGTCACGAAACGAGCTGTTTTCACTGGTGTAATGAGAGGATGTGAACAGAGATGGAGAGTAAATTCGGGCTAATGGATGCCCCGGGGGTTCCGCACACGATCTCTTGTGGATTCCGCCATCTTGGGATCGTCTGCAAGTGTTTGGTTTTTTATCGTCTGATAGAGCTCGTTTTAAGTAGATATACACGTACTTAAACTGTCAGGATTCATTGAAATCTGGAGGAAATCTGAGTTCCCAGACAATTTACGGTGCTATGCCCCTTAAACAAAAGGTATCAGTCTATCTCTGGGCAATAAAAAAGTCCTTCCAATTTATTGTTTTGAATATTTTTTTTATCAATATGAGGATTTGGATCGTTACTATACACTACTTTATTCTGCACTCTAAATGACACATGAGAATGCAAAATATAATTCTGTCAATTCAACAGTTTTTCTTTTTACTCATTAGTCTTTTTTCTAGACTAAGTGATGAAATACAAACAAAACTTTAAGGAGATTGCGACTGAAATTGCATCGATTCAATTTTTAATTCATGAATATTTTATCAAATGACATTTTCAGTTCTATAGCTAAGTTTAGCTCGAAGTACGAATCTATTAGTACATGTATGTCGTTGCTATTCTTGAAATTTCATATCAGGGACTTATGTACATGCATAAATTTTGGAGGAAGTGCATTCAGCAGATACATGATACAAACATTTATTGCAAGATTGTATGGAGAATGTAGTGACTTAGACATTGACTTTAAAAGTGCACTTTTTTTCAGATTCTACTTTTTCCTGGAATCCCGAACATGCTCCTTGTGAGACATCTTTGTCAGGTCCCCTCCCCCCTCCCCCCCCCCCCCCCCCCCCGGTGTCTTATCTGATTGGTGATGACTCCTCGGTGATTACATGCATGAGATCGTTCCAGATAGCAGAACACGGACTGTTTTTTCGTTCATCCTATATGCTTTTAAATTCTACCCATTTACATGTGTGTTACATGTACTCGTCTCTTGCGTTTTGCGAACTTATTTTTACAGTCATCTTACATTGAGAAGGCTACTAAACACACCATGTGCGTTCTACGAGACCACTTGGTATGTGCTGTGGGAGGGCTGTAAGTACGTAATCCGGATAAACACACCATTTGCAATTGAAGTGACAGATGGTTGTCCTAAGTCGGCACTTATTACGCACTGGTCTCGGAGGTTTATCTGTACATGTAGTCTTTGGTGTTTATAGTATTTTTGTGTTTTTTTTCCCTTATTGTGTCTGTTGTTGTACAAGTACTTGTGTTGTACCTGTGTGTACTTGTGTTGTATTTGTGTGTACTTGTGTTGTACTTGTGTGTACATGTGCTGTACTTGTGTGTAATTCTGTTGAACTTGTGTATACATGTGTTGCACTTATGTTGTACTTGTGTTGTACTTGTGTTGAACTTGTGTGTACTTGTGTTATACTTATGTGTACTTGTGTTGTACTTGTGTATACATGTGTTGCACTTATGCTGTACTTGTGTTGTACTTGTGTTGAACTTGTGTGTATATGTGTTGTACTTATGTGTACATGTGCTGTACTTGTGTGTACTTGCGTTGTACTTGTGTGTACTTGTGTTGAACTTGTGTGTACTTGTGTTGAACTTGTGTGTACTTGTGTTGTACTTATGTGTACTTGTCTTGTAAATGTGTCTTACTTGTGTTGTACATGTCGTACATGTGTTGTACATGTGTTGTACTTGCGTTGTGCTTGTGTTTAACTCGTGTTGTACTTGTGTGTACTTGTGTTGTACTTGTGTGTACATGTGTTGAACTTAATTGTGCTTGTGTTTAACTTGTGTTGTACTTGTGTGTACATGTGTTGTACTTGTGAGTACATGTGTTGTACTTGTGTTTTACTTGTGTTGTACTTGTTTTGTACTTGTGTTGTACTTGTGTGTACATGTGTTGTACTTGTGTGTACATGTGTTGTACTTGTGTGTACTTGTGTTGTACTTGTGTTGTGCTTGTGTTTGACTTGTGTTGTACTTGTGTGTACATGTGTTGTACTTGTGAGTACATGTGTTGTACTTGTGTTTTACTTGTGTTGTACTTGTTTTGTACTTGTGTTGTACCTGTGTGTACTTGTGTTGTACTTGTGTGTACATGTGTTGTACTTGTGTGTACATGTGTTGTACTTGTGTTGTACTTGTGCTGTACTTGTGTTGTGTTGAACTTGTGCTGTACTTGTGCTGTACTTGTGTTGTGCTTGTGTTGTGCTTGTATTGTACTTGTGTTGTACCTGTGTGTACTTGTGTTGTACTTGTATGTACATATGTTGTACTTTTGTGTACTTGTGTTGTGCTTGTATTGTACTTGTATTGTACTTGCGCTGTACATGTGTTGTACTTGTGTGTACATGTGTTGTACTTGTATGTACATATGTTGTACTTTTGTGTACTTGTGTTGTGCTTGTATTGTACTTGTATTGTACTTGCGCTGTACATGTGTTGTACTTGTGTGAACATGTGTTGTACTTGTGTGTACATGTGTTGTACTTTTGTGTACTTGTGTTGTGCTTGTATTGTACTTGTATTGTACTTGCGCTGTACTTGTGTTGTACATGTGTTGCACTGTGTGTTCGCATAGGGGTGTTATTGATAATTGTGTTTTGCAACCAAGTTCCCCTTTCTTTTGTTTATGTACAGTGTAACAGATGCGAAGAAAACCTCCAAAATGTTTCATTAAATTAGGGCCTAGGTGGCAACATTTATTCATTTAGATAATAAAAAGAACTTGAGTACATGCTACCTGTGACAAATGGGGGGATCCTGCGTTACAAATGGAATGAAAATCCTAAACATGTCAGCAAATCAAAGCCTTAGGGAGTACATTTTTGTTGAAATATAGTATTTGAAGATACTTAGCTTGCTGTTACATGTACTAGTAAGGTGTGGGTGCGGCGGCAAAGTAGAAAATGTATATTACTCAATCAAAACTCAACGTATTTGCAAAATTGAATAAACAGAATGTAAAAAAGTTTTTTTTAATAATGACAATATAATGTCAAGATTGAATCATTTCTTCGCATAATTATTGCTTTTTGTAAGAATCAAGTAGCAAATGTAAAGGTTATACAGACAGATAGGGTTAGGACAATAATTCAAACAAAGGTCTTTACATGCTTTAGCTAAGAAAACCCCTACATTTTAAAATGGAACGACAAACAATTTCTCTTTTACCATTGTTTCATGTACTTTAACGTTTACCATGTTTACCTCCTTCAGTTATTTTTATATATATTCTTCGTGTATCTATTTTGATACACTTTTTGTTTTTGCTTTGCTTGTTTTAAGTTCAGTTTTCGATGACTTTAGTCAGAAAACCCCGTCGCAAAGAAATAACACCAGCGTTTAATTTCCTTTTTTGACGAGCCTTGCATGTCGGGCTCGAATTCCATTTCATTAGACACCGTATGCCGAGCTCGTAAATTAATCAGCATAAATGAATCGCATGACGTGTATTTACCGGGTAATGGCGATCGCCGTGATGTCCCGATCTTCGTTTATTTTCCTGAAAGAGATCTGTTTTCACGAGATGTAGACGACATTACAGATCCTAACCTACAATTATTCGTCAGTTCAGCACACAACAAATGACTTTCAATTACTATCAGGTTTTTTTTTTTTGGTTCGTGTTTTTTTTCCATCGGAAACCTTATGGAGACAGTTTTCCAGATTTTGTCAGCTCTTTCGCTCCTTTTGTCGGTTCGTCTTTAAGTTCGATTAACTGAATGTACATGTAAATGCTCCATGCACGAACAAACAGCTTCATGCGTTTTATATAGACGCTCTTTTCAAAGAAAAAAAATATCGTTTGAATTGGCAATGAAGTCTGAACACCTTTTCTTCTTATCTTGTAAAAATATAAAAACAATTCTTATAATAATTCGAAAGTGTTATAATATATATCTCTCCAAGGAGCTTGCATGTGTCTTCCAATTTGGAATAGTTCACCAAAATCAGGCGCGTAGCCAGACGTACGCAAGAACGGGTATGCTTCCATGTCGTTTTATGAAAAAAAATAAATAAAGTGCTTAAAAGAAGTCCGAGATGGCGGCCATTTTAACGTAAAAAACTGTCCTGTAAATGAGTAAAATCAATAAGATTCCAGAGCTTTGCCCCTTGGATCCCAACCAGGGCTTCTCCCTGGACCCACGAGGGACCTCAAATCGATCCCCTAACCCCTGACTGAAAGTGCTTCCACTTGAAAGGGTACTTTGGTTACGCGTCTGAGAATAACTTTAAAAAGTTTATATTTGAAGGAAATGGAAACACATTTTTTTAAGAAAAAAAATCTTTAGAAGTTCTCTTGGAATTCAACGTTCATTATTTAAAGAAATACTTTGTAAAATGAAAAAAAACCACCATTTTATCAAACAAATATTCTCCTATGAACATGGGTTACAATCTATTGTGTATATTATGTATATAAGCTGAAACATAAACTAGTTCATTGGTGTTATGCAGTACTCTTTTGCATATGAAATAGCTCTAGATTTGCACGGAGTAAGAAAGATAACCGTGATTTTACAATTTTCAAAATTTGACTTTGTCGGGGAGTTACTCTTCTTGATTCCGGAATCGGAGCCCATCACTCAGGGTGTTTTATTACAAGAGCAAATTTATGAGTTTTAAACCCAATAAATATGTTCTTTCAGTGTTTGAACTACATTTTGATTTTCTAATGATATTTTATCAGATGATCGGCAACCGCCGACTTTTGTAGTTTTTACGTTTTGATTGCGGAAAAAGAATGAAATTTGATAAAATTTAATATTTATTTTCAGAATTTCTTCATCCAACCATACTTGAACCCCCATCATTTTCTTGGAAAATATGGCTGAAATATTAGTTTTTCAATAGACTTCAATGTAAACCTTGAGGGCCGATAACTCTTAAAGGAACAAACTTTTTTATAAAACACATTGGTTGAAAATTTTCAATATTTTTTTTTATATTATAACTATGTCATAAATTTAGAATTCCAAACTCAATAAATGGGTAAACCAATTATCCCTCATTATACATCTAATATAATGCCTTAATCAAATTGCGCCTGTCCGTAAAGTTTATACATGAATATAGTTTATGTACGGCACCCGATTTGCCCCCCCCCCCGAAAAAATCAACTTACCGTCCACACACTGTTCTTCCATATCACATAGCTGTCCTGTGAACAAGCAACCTGAAAAATGACAAAAAAAAAAAAAACATAGATATAGTAAAATAGAGGATTCACAAATATTTCCAGTTATTAAAAAAATCATTCTTAACCTTTTCATTTACATTTTACTTTTTCGTGTACGCAAAATAGATATTCATGGCAAAAAAAATAATAATGACAAAAATAGACAAACAAACAGACAAAAAGAAAAAAGAACACGAACAAACAAACAGTCATCCCTAAGTAAACAAAACCCTGCAAAAAGGAAAGTAGTCCGTCTTCGATATACGATAGTATAAAAACGAAAATAAAAGTGAACAAAAACTTCTACTTATGCTGGCGTCACACTGTCCCGATTTAAGCAGCCGATGGCCACACGATAAAGGATATTTTCAAATTCGGGTGTGATCGTAATATAATCGGGCTATTCGTAAGGGCATCTTGAACCATCGTATGACTGCCGGCTTGATTTGTCAAACTTCGGGAACAACTTCGGGAGTGCTGTCAAAATCTTTGGCATGCCAATAAATTCCCGATGGCACTCCCGAATTATTGACCATCTTCGAAACAGGTTCGTGTAATCACCTTGCCCTTCATAAGTCCATCGAGAAGGCATCTTGCGTATTCGTAACATCTTCGTTTCTCCTTCGAATAACCATCGGGGAAATTTTGCGATACGAAGGCATTACGAACATGTCAAGAACCTCTTGATGGAGTTAGGAAGGCTATACGACTTCGTGACAACCTCGCAATTCCATCGAAATGACATCGTTATGTCATCGTACTCTAGTACGACGACGTTAAGATGGGATCCCGATACAAAAGATGACAGACACAAATATTAAACAAAACATTTCAAATAGGTTTTTTTTAGTACATAATATTCAAAGCCATTTTTAAAGTATTTATCTAATCCAAATTTATCAAATTAAAAACTTCTCGCAATCTCTGTCTTCTTCAAATTGTTCAATTTGCAAGTTCACAATCAATGCATTATAAAGCAAAATGGTGTACCTTGATGATGTTACAATAAGGAAAAAAGAAGGTACATGTAGAAGCATTGCTTCTTTAAATGCATATAGGAGAGCATGTCCAAAATCAGAAAAAATAGGATCCAACGTAAAGGATATATATATATGTAAAAAAGTTAAAGCCCCACAAAAAGGGCGATGTTAAATTTTACATATTTATTACGACACGTGTTTCGGCTAGTATGGTTAGCCTCTTCAGATAATAATAATCATTATGTAACATGTAAGAGAGCATGTACAGACTCAGTATTTTCTATAATTACTGGTAATACTATTATCAAAATTCACTTTGGCTTTGTTTAAACTGTTTGACATAAAGTACTACATGTACTATTATAAACGAGGATTAAAATATCCGAAACATGTGTCTAGTACAACAAAATTGGTACTATAGAACATATATTTCAATATTGACAATCTTGTTGTTACATATATCCATTTTCATCTTTCTTACATTGAATCATCACGTCTTCCACTTGTTTCCACCAATGATGTTTATAAATGAAATTCGTGATATTTTAAGACGATTTTTGGTTGACAATAATACATGTCAACTGCTACGCAAAGGTCACTGATAACCGAACCCGTTGTCTATTTGTCCGCCTGGTAGTCACACTTTCACATATAGAACTGTAATGATATGCCTTGTAAAATCAAACTTTCAAAGATGTTCGAGCATGATAAGAATCAACATTCATATATATTGGCTAACCATGCTACATAGACAGCTGTGCGATTCAGATATTCGATAACATATATTTGAGTTGCTAACTTGTGGGTATTTTTGTATTTTTCTGAGACAGAAATAATAATAGGCGGAGGAGGAAACCATTGATACTGTGCTACTGATTAAACAAGAATTTTAAAACACCCAAAACGTAATGCATTCCTGGTTATAATCCGATGCATCGCATTCTAGATACGACGTCGTGAAGCAATCTAATAGCCTTCGTTAATACATCGTAAGCCTTCGTATGACCTTCGAATATGTTTTAAGATAAAATTCATCCCGTCGTGTTGTCATCGGGAGCGGTTCGGATACAATCGTGTAGTCATCTTTTAGCATCGTTTAATCATCTTTTAAAATCGTAAAAACATCGGTTGCTGAGCGGATCTTAACCATATTCGGGAGTAACTTCGCACGAAATTGAAAATTTCATATTCGTGTGTCCATCGGATATCATAATCGGGACAGTGTGACGCCTACATTAAGTTTGAAGCAGTTTTATTGATACACTCTGGCACTGTTAAGTGCAACAAGAGGAACAACATACATGTATAATGATGACATGACAAAGTGACAACACATGCAAAAAATCTTTCATAACATGGAAATCAATTAAAAGTCAATACATAAATAAACAATTTAAAAAAAAAAAAAGAATTGTATATAATCGATGTTGAATTAACATTTTCATTATCTGGATAAAAGTAACATTAAGACAATTGGTAGTATATATGATTACATGTATAAAACAAATACAATTTACATGCATGTACTGCTTTAAAAAAAGCGTTGAATATTAAAGATGAAATTAGAAAGGTTATTTAATACTGGTATGTTACAAAATGAGAGGAGTCCGACCATTTTCCCTACGTTTGGATATGATATGAAGTAGCTTGGAATATACTTAATGCGTAATTTTTTTATATTTTCGTTATTACATGAAAATAAATAATGGAATTCGTCTCCAACTGAATTAATATTACATAGCGTGCATCGTCTTTCGGATCTCGGTATGTTTTGCCATCTACCTTGTTCTATTGGAAATTTGATATTACTACATCTTAATTTACATATTAACAGTCTTTGATTTTGACTTAAATTAATCAAATAATTTTCTAATTTGAATTCTGATTTAAAAAGCGAGTAAAACGACCCTCTTGAAGATGTTTCTATGGCAGAGAACCAAGTTTGGTAAAACTGATCCTTCATTCGCTGATTGATTTCAGTTTTTATTTCTGTCTGTGACGACCAAATGTAACTAAGACCGATATCATTTAGTATTGTTTTAATATATTCTATCCATTTAAACCTTCCACGGCCTGTTTCATGTAGATTGTAAAGTAGTTGATATAGAATTCCTGATAATTTGTTTTCACTATTCGTTAATAGTTTTGACCAAAAGGAAAGCATCTGAATTTTGATTTTGATATCCATCGGTACCCGTCCTGTTTCACCATACACCATATAGTTTGGTGTAGATGAACGTAATTTAAGTATGTTTTTCAAAAATTTCAGGTGTAACTTTTCTATTATAGTTTTATCTTCGAAACCCCATATTTCTGATGAATACAAGAGTATTGGAGCTACCAGATTGTCAAATAGTTTTAATTGAAGATCAACTGGAATGGAGATATTTCTTAGTTTAGTATATAAAGCATAAAGCGCTTTTTCAGCCTGCCCAACAAGGTGATTTCGTGCCTTTAAAAAATTTCCATTATAATTAAACATGACTCCTAGATAACAATAAGAGTCTACTATTTCGATTTCATTTTCATTGATAAAGAAATGTCTGACTATTCTATTTCTGCGCCTTTCAAAAATGAGGACTTTTGTTTTATCGACATTAATTTTTAGTTTCCAGTGCTTACAGTAATTTTCAAATGCTTTTAATGTAAGCTGTAAATTTTCAGAAGTATCTGCTAGTATAACTGTGTCATCTGCGTATAATAACAGAAAAATTTTCATAAATATGTGTAATTCCTCTCTCAGTTTTATTTCTACGACTTCCATACCTGTTAATCCTTGATGTGTTAAGAATTCTTCTATATCATTCAAAAAAATAGTAAATAAAAATGGTGATAAGTTTTCTCCTTGACGTACTCCTGTCATACACGGAAAGAAATCAGAACATTCTGAATGTTTTCTAACACATGATTTTATATCGGCATACATGTTATAAATAACTTTAAATATTTTACCTTTGATATTTGTGTTCTGAAGCTTTTGCCATAAACCTATTCTCCAAACAGTGTCAAATGCTTTTCTAAAATCTATGAATGTGCAGAAGAGTTTTTTGCCAGTATTAAGATATAGTTGAATGAAAGAGTATAGGCAGAATATATTATCAGTTGTTGAGAAGCCTTTTCTAAACCCAGCTTGGGCCATGCTAATTATTTCATGTGAATTGGCAAAAAGGCGCAGTCGTGTATCAATGATAGAAGTGAAAACTTTACCCAGAGCTGACGTAAGCGTAATGGGTCTGTATGATTCAGGATTTTGGGGGTCTCCTTTCTTTTTATATATTGGGTGGATAATACCATAACCCCAACCTTTTGGTATTATACCTGTGTTAAGTATGAGGTTAAACAATTTGACGTATAAAGGCATGAATGTATTGGCTGAATATTTTATATACTCATTTGAAACATCGTCGTATCCCTTGGCTTTGTTATTCTTGAGATAAGGAAATCATTACATTGTACAAACCGACAATTTAAAAAAAAAATCAACATTAATGTTTCGACATGTGGTAAAGGTTTCTAATGCGTAGAATGGGAGGACATTTTGAATTCAGATTAGTTTGCTGAAGTCCCTCCTTTGACTAAGAAGCACCAGAAAAGTATAATGTTATAGGATAGATCGAATAAACGATAGAGGACTAAACTAAGGTTAGAGTAGGATAGAATAATGAAGAAATCAGTCATTAATTAAAAACCAGAAGTCTCTAATGAGACTGAAGCTCTCCTAGTCGTTTGCTTAAATTAATCTAAGTGTCACACCCATTTTCCAGGACCCTGGGGATCAGGGGCTTAATTACTTTCAGAAAATTGGTAATCACAAGAATACATGATAGAGTTCTAAATGTATAGGAGAAAATGTACACATCCATTTTCCAAGACCATTGGGTCAGGGGCTCAAACAAAATATCAGATGCACAACTAGACCATAGGCTGAGGATAATGCTAAAAGAATCATCTTTCTATCAATTATACTTTCTGAGACTTGGTGCTCACAAGATTGTGTAGTTATATAGGAGAAAATGAACACATCCATTTTACAAGACCCAGGGGGTCAGGGAACAAAATATCAAATGCACAACTAGACCACATACTGAGAATAATGCTAAAAGAATTATCTTTCTATCGATTATACTATCTGAGAATTGTTGTTCACAAGATTACATAGAGTTATATAGAAGAAAATTACCACACCCATTTTCCAAGACCCTGCGGGGTCAGGATCTCAAACAAAACATCAGGAGCACAACTAAACCAAAGGCTGAGAATAATGCTAAAAGAATCATCTGTCTATCAATTATACTTTCCGAGAATTAGTGGCCATAAAATTACATAGTTATGTATAGTAGAAAATGACCACATCCATTTTCCAAGACCCTGGGGGCCAGGGGCTAAAAAAATCAGGTGTACAACTAGACCACAGACAGCTGAGAATAATGCTAAACGAATTTATTTTGTTCTATATGATTCGCTCTCACAAGTAAAGTTCAACGGACAGACGATCTGACAGACAGACAGACAGACAGAGGCCGAAGTTCGAAAATTTGGGCACCGATTGAAAGGTCCTGTCACAAGAAAAGCCTATTCTCTGTATTTTACTTTCTTAATGTGTTCTAAATACAAATGAAAACACATCAGATGATGTTTGCCGTAGTGTGTAGTAGGTCACGTGTACGATTGAAAGTTCTTGTGACACGAAAAGTCTAGTACTTTAATGACAGTTTTTTTTTCTGAAGTAGGTCAACCTCTAGAGTATAAACGGTTAAAAAAGTATGCCACCAATGGAAGGTCTTGTCACAAGGAAAACACATTGAAATATAAAAAAACCCAATTAATCAAATTCTAAGGTCACGAAGGTCCGAACTTTCGATACCAATGTAAAGTTCTTGTCACAAGAAAATACATATATGAAAGTTCTCCCACTATCCATGCATTCAAAAGATATAACTGAGGATGAAAGTTTTAGTAAGTGAATAATAAGCTTCAAAGGTCAAGGTCACTAGGTCAAAATGTTTCGTACCAATAGAAAGTCCTATCACAAGGAATCCAAAAGCCCTATTTATCACATGATACACCCGTTATGCAGTTTCATAAAGCCATTTCATAAATATATGATATGATAACACGTTACATATCGCTCTGCTTGAATGCGATTGGTCAAGTTTGGAACCGAATCACGTAAACCTTGACAAATGTGACCTTTCAAATATCGGTCAACTGTTAAATTCAGACCAAGAGTCAATATCAGTGATTAAAATTGTTGTTGTTGAATTAATTCTTGCATTAAAATACTATTCAAAATTGAAAAACTGTCCTCTTACACACAGAATATCTATACGACGGGGACACTACTTCTCATGGCGTAGCAGACGACCCCAAGATCACGGCGTGGTTCGCCTCTGTAGTTCTCGGAAACGTTGATTTCACGTTGGAAATATACATTTTTAGACAATATCATGTGATAAAAAGAATCTCAAATGAATTTTCATTTCATACGATGTATTATGAAACTCGTTGTGCGTTTTATATCCCCTCGCCAAGGCTCGGGGATATAAAACCCACAACTCGTTTCATAATACATCGTATGAAATGAAAATTCATTTGAGATCCTATATATATCACGTAACAGTCAAAACTTATTTCCGAAGTTAAAGTTTTCTTCGCAGACATAAAAAAATATACCCCCGAATCTTGATTATTCCGGGGGCACAAAATGTAGGTAAAAGGATAAAATAAGATGTTATAACATCCTTAAGTGACCATGTAATGATAGAGAGACAGCGGCGAGAGAATCCGTAGTTATAGATATTGATTTCATGTCTAAGTCACTACATCCTACTTTATACATGGTGAAAGGCACATTAAGGTGTGAAGCTTTATTGGTACGTTATAGGCTGTTGACGTGAATGTCATGATAGAAACTCTTAGTGGTTTACACCAGACGATGTTGCCAAGGCTTATGAATTTATGTCTCCAAAAAATTAGAAATTTTATGGATTTTAGGCCATTTCGACATTTAGTTGGGAAGGGTAATTCCCAAACACCACATCCTCCCGTATGCAATTGACGTCAAGCTTTTCAAAAGTATATGACTTAAGGAATCATTGTAATATTTTTTTGGTTGATCGAGGAATCAACACCAAAAAATTGAGGGAAACTCGTAGCGCAGGATGCATAAGTTTTCCCTCAAGTTTTTGTGTTGATACCTCGCTTTGAAATTGTGTTGCTAGCAACATTTTTTATGACGTTGCTAAGCGCGTGCTTCCGGTTTCGGTTGATTTAAGAAATGAATCTTATATTTTTTCTGTTGATGCAGGTATCGCCCGAAAAATTGGACAGAAAACTGCATCAATGCGCAGATACAAAGATTCATTTCTTATCATTTAATTATGGAAAACAGACTGTTTTCTTGGATCTAAAAACAATCAATCACCGCACTATATTTCGTAAGTCGGAAGGTTTCGCAGTGATACGTCTGCCAAAACAAGTTATGGCAGCCGCCATGATTCAAACAGCGAACGATCGTCTCTCTATATCTTTGGAATAAGGACCAGTAAGAGCAAATTCTACATGCACTGTTAATTTTTTAGTAAGTAGAAAAGGAATGGTACCCTTGAAATGATAAGCAAACATCAACAAATTGTTTTTTCAGCATATTTGAGGGAACCCCAGTTCTAAAAATAGTGCTATAAATAGACTTCCGTGAAAAATTGTGTTGATCGATGTATCAACAAAACTTCTCAGCCAATCAGAATCTTCGTTTCTTGAAAATGACAATGGAAATTAAATGATGCAGGTATCAACAAAATTTCTCGGCTAATCAGAATCTTCGTTTTGGAAATTAAAAGATAATTATACGCATCGTAGCGAAGCTAGTACATTGTAGTCGATTTTGACAGCCTTATAAAACATGTGGCCGACCTAGAATTGTCCTTTCCTATGAATATTTTTTTTTATTTGATGATTTTTATCTATGGGATAGTACTGAACGATCCTAGCTTCTTTGCCACTCTAGCAACCTTGGGCAACTCTTTTTATCGGCGGAAATTCAAAATGGCCGCCAAATGCCTTCCCCCAATAGATGAAATTAAATTCTTTCTTAAAATATTAAGTGTGGCACATCAAATCAGGAATTTTGAGGGTCAACAAACCCATTTCCGATGTTATTTTTACAATTTATTGTCTCGCCTTTGTTGCCCATTTGTTTTTGACTTAATTGAGCCTTTACCATTTTTTTTTATCACAAGCGATTCTTTGTACATGAGCAATTTTTTTTATACTCAATCATTTTTTTTTGTATCACTCCAATTATTGTTCAATCCCAGAAAGGTATCTGGGGGACCCATGTAATTTAATCGTGATTGTGCAAAAGTCATATGATCATTCAATAAATCATTTGGAGGTTGCACGACACATTTGTTTGAAACTGCGACTGTACGTCTTTGAAGATCAGTGGTATGTTATGAGCACGCACTCTGGATACATGTATAAGCACATCACTTTCCATTGAGACCGTCCAAAGTTCAGAAGACCGTCGGGCACCGGATACTTATTGGTCTTTCCTGTGTTTACTACCACAATACATGTATGATAAGATAAGATACAGAAGATAAGATCAGATCAGATAAGATACAGTAGATAAGATAAGATAAGATAAGATACAGTAGATAAGATAAGATCAAAGATAAGATAAGATACAGTAGATAAGATAAGATAAGATAAGATACAGTAGATAAGATAAGATCAAAGATAAGATACAGTAGATAAGATAAGATCAAAGATAAGGTAAGATACAGTAGATAAGATAAGATAAGATAAGATAAGATACAGTAGATAAGATAAGATAAGATCAGATACAGTAGATAAGATAAGATCAAAGATAAGATACAGTAGATAAGATAAGATCAGATAAGATAAGATACAGTAGATAAGATAAGATCAAAGATAAGATAAGATACAGTAGATAAGATAAGATAAGATAAGATACAGTAGATAAGATAAGATCAGATAAGATACAGTAGATAAGATAAGATCAGATAAGATACAGTAGTAAAGATAAGATAAGATAAGATACAGAAGATAAGATCAGATAAGATAAGATACAGTAGATAAGATAAGATCAGATCAGATACAGTAGATAAGATAAGATCAAAGATAAGATAAGATACAGTAGATAAGATAAGATAAGATAAGATACAGTAGATAAGATAAGATCAGATAAGATACAGTAGATAAGATAAGATCAGATAAGATACAGTAGTAAAGATAAGATAAGATCAGATACAGTAGATAAGATAAGATCAAAGATAAGATAAGATACAGTAGATAAGATAAGATCAGATAAGATACAGTAGATAAGATAAGATCAGATAAGATACAGTAGTAAAGATAAGATAAGATAAGATACAGAAGATAAGATCAGATAAGATAAGATACAGTAGATAAGATAAGATCAGATAAGATACAGTAGATAAGATAAGATCAAAGATAAGATAAGATTCAGTAGATAAGATAAGATGAGATGAGTTGAGATAAGAAAGACAGTTTATTAACCAAAATGGGTTCTTGTATTGTGTGTGTTGTCAGCGGTGTTTCAATATTTACTTTGTGTCTTTGTCAGTATGTTGGTCCGTTTCTGTGAGTGGTCTTGTTGTGTCCGGTGTCTTATTGATTGGATTGTTTGTTTGTCATTCTTGTTGTGTTCGGTGTCTTATTAATTGGATTGTTTGGTTATCATCCTTCCTGTGTGTGGTCCGCTGTGATCACTACGTGTTCTTGTTGTGTCGGGTGTCTTATTGATTGGATTGTTTGCTTGTCATTGTCTATGACGATCATTCCTGTGTGTGGTCCGCTGTGGTCACTACGTGGTCTTGTTGTGTCCGGTGTCTTATTGATTGGATTGTTTGGTTGTTATTGTTTATGACGATCATTCCTGTGTGTGGTCCGTTGTGGTCACTACGTGTTCTTGTTGTGTCCGGTGTCTTATTGATTGGATTGTTTGATTGTCATTGTTTGGTTGGCATTGTTTGGTTGTCATTGTTTATGACGATCATTCCTGTGTGTGGTCCTCTGTTGTCACTACGTTGTCTTGTTATGTCCGGTGTCTTATTGATTGGACTGTTTGGTTGTCTTTGTTTATGGTGATCATTCCTGTGTGTGGTTCGCTGTGGTCACTACGTGGTCTTGTTGTGTCCGATGTCTTATTGATTGGCTTGGTTGGTTGTCATTGTTTTTGCCGATCATTCCAGTATGTAGTCTGCTGTGGTCACTACGTGTTCTTGTTGTGTCCGGTGTCTTATTGAATGGATTGTTTGGTTGTCTTTGTTTATGATGATCATTCCTGTGTGTGGTTCGCTATGGTCACTTCTTGGTCTTGTTGTGTTCGGTGTCTTATTGATTGGATCGTTTGGTTGTCTTTGTTTATGATGATCATTCCTGTGTGTGGTTCGCTGTGGTCACTTCTTGTTCTTGTTTTGTTCGGTGTCTTATTGATTGGATCGTTTGGATGTCTTTGTTTATGATGATCATTCCTGTGTGTGGTCCGCTGTGGTCACTACGTGGTCTTGCTGTGTTTGGTGTCTTATTGATTGGATCGTTTGGTTGTCTTTGTTTATGATGATCATTCCTGTGTGTGAATCGCTGTGGTCACTTCTTAGTCTTGTTGTGTTCGGTGTCTTATTGATTGGATTGTTTGGTTGTCATTGTTTATGCCGATCATTCCTGTATGTAGTCCGCTGTGGTCACTACGTGTTCTTGTTGTGTCCGATGTCTTATTGATTGGATCGTTTGGTTGTTTTTGTTTATGATGATCATTCCTGTGTGTGGTCCGCTGTGGTCACTACGTGGTCTTGCTGTGTTCGGTGTCTTATTGATTGGATTGTTTGGTTGTCAGTGTTATGACGATCATTCCTTTGTGTGGTCCGCTGTGGTCACTACGAGGTCTTGTTTTGTTCTTAGTCTTATTGATTGGATCGTTTGGTTGTCAGTGTTATGACGATCATTCCTGTGTGTGGTCCGCTGTGGTCACTACGTGGTCTTGTTGTGTTCGGTGTCTTATTGATAGGATTTTTTGGTTATCAGTGTTATGACGATCATTCGTTTGTGTGGTCCGCTGTGATCACTACGAGGTCTTGTTTTGTTCTTAGTCTTATTGATTGGATCGTTTGGTTGTCAGTGTTATGACGATCATTCCTGTGTGTGGTCCTCTGTGGTCACTACGTGGTCTTGTTGTGTCCGGTGTCTTATTGTCACTAGAACCGAGAACTTTGCCAATATTTCTGAAATTCTTACGAAGTCTCAAAATTTTCTAAGTTCAAAATTTAATAGTGATATTTTCAGGGATTCATGCCTAAGTATAGACACGTACACTCTAAAAATTTGGTGAGGGTACATGACCTAAGTACCGAGAAATGAGACCGAGAACTTTACCAATATTTCTGAAATTCTGACGAAGTCAATCTAGGAATAAAGTTTGACCTATGTTCGTGTTTTGTTAGACCCCACCTATATCATTTTTTCATTACTCAGAAATGTTCGTCAGCAGTGTAACCTTTATAACAGGGACATGGAACGTAAATGACGTCACAGAAACATGTATGGTAAGGTACAATGGTATAAAATACCCCACTTGTTTTCACGGTCTTTTCTGTATGATGATAAAATGTGGAGTAGATAAAAAAAGCATAATGTGCCTGCATGTACATGCACTGATCTAAAATGCTTATCCTTTTTCGTTTTGTTGTGTGTGTTACGGTGTGTTTGTGTGTGCGGTTTTTTGGGGGGGAGGGGGTGGTTGGTTGGTGAGTTCGGCTATGGAAGTAGGAGGGGTAACGTTTACGGTAAATCATCATGTATAAACAAATACATGTACAATTTTGTGTAATTTTGGAAAGACATAAGGGAAGGGGGCACTGCTCCTAATGTGATGTTAACATGTAATCTACTGAAACCACAGGAGCTCGACACCAACGAACCTCAATGAAATCCGCCACTTCTCTACTTTGTCTTTATTTTCTCTTTATTATGGAATGGAAGAATATATATATTGTTTTTCCATGTCGTCGAGCTCCTAAGACTCCATTGTCCTAAGCGTTCACTGGGCATTAAAAATAGTGACCGACCAATCTACATATCTCATTAAAAAAATGACAGACCAATCTACATATCTGCTTGAAGATCTAAATTTTCAATTTCTTCTGAATTAGCAAATGGTATAATATTCTGTGATATTGTCAATATAAAATATATTGTGAATTGTGTATCAAAAACATCTAATTTGATAATTTCATTTTACAAAATATTTCATTTTAACAAAATATATCCTTCTTGGGGCACAACAGTCCGGCCTATTGTATTTTCTGGGATCAATGTATTTTGCTTTATACGTGTAAAATTAATCATTTTTGTCATAATGGCTTAGTAGGAACCACTTCCTAGATTGCTTGAGAAAAGACGCACATATAATTCTAAGAAAATAAAAGGAATGTTGATGTTATTGTCCAAGAGATCCAGGGCTTAAGAAATTTGGAGTATAAGTTTTTGTTTACTTTTCTTATATATTGAATATTTTTATTTACTTGGTAGTTAAGTAGGATTTCAACAGGAATCCTATTTTGAATTTATTTCTCTCATTAGTTTACAGAATGAATCAATAACTGACTCCTTTAATACGTATACGGTTCTGTCAGTTTCTAGGAAAAAGCCAAGTTTGAGGTCGGACAAAACAATTCCGGAATTCCGCGTGGAGGGTCTTCAAAAGACGAATACTATACCTCACAAAGAAGAGAACATTCAATATCGATTAAAGTATAACATGTCATGGTATATAAGGGGGAGGGTTGTTATCTTCTCCAACTTCAAAGAGTTTTTTATGTAAGGTAGCAGCCATTTTTGTGATATTTTGCACTTAGAATCAATATATATTAACAGGCACACAAAGCGAATTTGATTTGAAATAAAGGTAAAGTTGGTGAGATGTGGGTGTGTTATTTATCATATATCCTAGAAAAGGAATGAACTGAGCTCTGATGATTTTAATTTATCTATTTTATGTACATTTATATTAAAGCCTGAAAAGTATACTAATAAAAAGCTACCAAAAAGGAAATAATAGGGAGAAAACTTATAACCCCCCCCCCCCCCACACACACACACACACAAATGATAGACGAAAAAAATAATCAAAAACATAAATACTGTACAAGTAATAAGGGCTGGATGAATTACCGGTGTTGCCAAACACGAATGGATATATATTTATATATAAAAGTGAATATTACGGTGTTCATTAAGGGATATCGCTTCTTCGCGCATCTGATGGGCGCGAAGTTACGAAGAAGAGAAATTGTGAAGTTACAATGCGAGAAAGTGAAGTTACGATGCGAAGAAGCAAAGATACTGTCCTGTGATATATTCTAAATGTTGAAACATTTAAAAAAACATGCATTTGTATGGTGGCATACTTCTGTCCCCTTCGATATAATCTACAGAAAAATGTCTCGCATGTAAGAGGCAGAAGTATGCCACCATAACTATGACTACTGTTTAATGCATGTTTGAATGTTTTAACATTGAAAATGTGTAGGGCAATACGATGCGAAGAAGCTAAGTTAAGATGCGAAGTAGTGAAACAACTTAATTCGCTTCTTCGCATCGCAACTTTGCTTCTTCGTTAATTCGCTTCTTCATAGCTTTGCTTTTTCGCAACTTCGTTTCTTCGTATACACAACTTCGCGTCTATACGCAAAGAAGCGAAGATACGATGTCCCCAACAGAACATCGAGAATATATGTATGAAGAAGGTCAAGGAACATTTTAAAATAGTTCACGAATATAATCAGAAACAACATGTGAAAGTGCTGCTAATGTCATACATGTTGCTTGTACAATGTACAACATGTAATGTAAATCATTGATTCTTTAAAAAAAATACGTTGTGTGTGCAATCAACAATAACATTCGTTTTCATCTCCATCACGGAAGGCCTCTATTTCTGTAACGTCATAAATTCTATTTTTATACCATCAATGTCCTCTAATCTTATAAAGAAACGCAAACAAATACACCTTGAAGGCGAATACGGCACCTACGCAGCGTCCGTTCTGATTCCTTCATTTAGAGAGAACGACTCGGATCTATGGGAACCGAAGAATGTTTAGGTCTCACTGGGGTAAATAAATCCCTATATGTTTCTATAGTAACTTGTCAACTTTGATCGCCGATATCTCAGCTCAGAGGAAAAAGAATAAAAAACGCTTTCACACATGCATAGTCAAGATTTCAAACTTTTTTCTCATATAAGTCTGCAAAAAAAGTCACGCTGCATCTTTCGAGCAATTTGGCCTTGAAAATTGAGGACGATTTTAAAAGCACCTCTCAGTTTCACCCAGTGCTCTCATACTACCCTATACATATCGCATCCTTCCACGAAATATAGTGCCTCATTCCGTATCAAGTATAGTTCATTCGAAAGAATATAAAATTTCCTCAAACATGATATAAAGTTTACGCACAAAAATAGTTGTTTTCATACTTTATTTGTATTCAAAAGCTCCAGCGTTCTATCCCTTAGGAACTATATTCCCCTATTACAGGCTTCCGCGAAGGCGATTTACCCCAGTGAGACCTATTAGACAAGATTAAAATTTTGAAATTTCATGATTTTGCACTATCATTAAATTCAATCATTTTTACACTTGCCCTGAAAATTTCAAATCAAAATTCAAAGTATTTCTGGAGATATTTGCAATTTAAATTAGGGAGTACTCATGCAAGAGTTTACTGCATTGAGCCAAAAGGGAAAATATCTATAAACTTCAAAATCAAATTTTATAGAATTGTATGGGACTTGTGTGAAGATTCATATATCATTATTTCATTTAAGACTTGCGTTTTACAGTATGATGAAAACTTTCACTCAAATTACAGGATTTAAAGTTTAAATTATGAATTTAAAATATGCTTAAAAATTCAAAATTTTCATTAATTTCACATTAGAATATGGGAGTTCTTGGAACAGTATGAACCAAAATGTCATCTAAAGTTAGATAAACAAGTATTCATTCACTTACAATATGTTATATCATTACAACATGTGTGCAATTCAAGTAAATGTAATTTGATCCCAAACACATTCATATGAAGCCATTGCTCATCTTAGGGGGTTAGCATAGAAGATTGAGTTATGTGTCCATGATTTTGCAAATTAGTCTTTCAGTCTTTTTGTGAACAATTGAAAATATATTTCTCCACCTATATAGTGAATTTCAGTATATAAAATGCAGTTAGAATGGATTTAGAGCTCTATTTATATGGGCTTTATGTAGAATCTGACACCTTACACAATGGACTTCCTGTTTTGACCTTCAGGCAGTAGCTTTTACCCAACTTTGACTTTTATTTGCTCTTTGCATTACAGAATTACATTGAATAAATACTATGAAAACAGTTATCTGTGTTTATTTGTTGCTCTTGCACTGTAAAGTTGTCTTAGAAATTTAATTTGTTATATTGAGATAATATGATATATCATCCTTCCACTAATTCTATGCATATTTTGACTTTGAATACACATTTTCCAAAACAAATACTGTGAAATTAGGTTCTTTCAGGAAAGTACACTAAACATTTTATACAAATGTACCCATTTAAATGAAAACATGACCTAATTTAAGATTTTTCCTATCAAATAAAGTATACCACATTTAACCACAATTCATTATTTGTTGTATATAGATTAAAATCTATTGGTAAATGTCATTTGCAGTTGAATTTTGAAGAAGTTTTCATTTATTTGTGAATAAGTAGTGATTTCAAGACAATTTTGATGGTTCGCATTCATCCATAAGCTTGCGGTATGGAAAATATCCTGCGGTACTTCACCGGTATGACCGGACTGATAACCGCTGCACCGCAACTGACCGGTTTCCTGTAATTGGGGTAAAATGGGTCTTTTTTCACCAAAAGTGAGCACTGAGTTCAAAATAATGATATTCTATGCTATATTGGTATCAAAACTCATATCCACCATATCAACACTGTTATACTACATACATAATGAACAAATAGCCATAAATTTAACTAATTTGTCTATTTTTTTTAATTTTGAAAATTTTGCTTCAATGAATGTAAATTAGATGATTTAGAGGCAATATTTCTACATAATATTGTGTTTAATGTGATTTTTGGTAGGTTTTCATAGCATTTTGTACAATTCTATCATCCCGCCTATGTGGCACATTAGCTGTCTATTAGGTCTCACTGGGGTAAATAAATCCCTATATGTTTCTATAGTAACTTGTCAACTTTGATCGCCGATATCTCAGCTCAGAGGAAAAAGAATAAAAAACGCTTTCACACATGCATAGTCAAGATTTCAAACTTTTTTCTCATATAAGTCTGCAAAAAAAGTCACGCTGCATCTTTCGAGCAATTTGGCCTTGAAAATTGAGGACGATTTTAAAAGCACCTCTCAGTTTCACCCAGTGCTCTCATACTACCCTATACATATCGCATCCTTCCACGAAATATAGTGCCTCATTCCGTATCAAGTATAGTTCATTCGAAAGAATATAAAATTTCCTCAAACATGATATAAAGTTTACGCACAAAAATAGTTGTTTTCATACTTTATTTGTATTCAAAAGCTCCAGCGTTCTATCCCTTAGGAACTATATTCCCCTATTACAGGCTTCCGCGAAGGCGATTTACCCCAGTGAGACCTATTAGACAAGATTAAAATTTTGAAATTTCATGATTTTGCACTATCATTAAATTCAATCATTTTTACACTTGCCCTGAAAATTTCAAATCAAAATTCAAAGTATTTCTGGAGATATTTGCAATTTAAATTAGGGAGTACTCATGCAAGAGTTTACTGCATTGAGCCAAAAGGGAAAATATCTATAAACTTCAAAATCAAATTTTATAGAATTGTATGGGACTTGTGTGAAGATTCATATATCATTATTTCATTTAAGACTTGCGTTTTACAGTATGATGAAAACTTTCACTCAAATTACAGGATTTAAAGTTTAAATTATGAATTTAAAATATGCTTAAAAATTCAAAATTTTCATTAATTTCACATTAGAATATGGGAGTTCTTGGAACAGTATGAACCAAAATGTCATCTAAAGTTAGATAAACAAGTATTCATTCACTTACAATATGTTATATCATTACAACATGTGTGCAATTCAAGTAAATGTAATTTGATCCCAAACACATTCATATGAAGCCATTGCTCATCTTAGGGGGTTAGCATAGAAGATTGAGTTATGTGTCCATGATTTTGCAAATTAGTCTTTCAGTCTTTTTGTGAACAATTGAAAATATATTTCTCCACCTATATAGTGAATTTCAGTATATAAAATGCAGTTAGAATGGATTTAGAGCTCTATTTATATGGGCTTTATGTAGAATCTGACACCTTACACAATGGACTTCCTGTTTTGACCTTCAGGCAGTAGCTTTTACCCAACTTTGACTTTTATTTGCTCTTTGCATTACAGAATTACATTGAATAAATACTATGAAAACAGTTATCTGTGTTTATTTGTTGCTCTTGCACTGTAAAGTTGTCTTAGAAATTTAATTTGTTATATTGAGATAATATGATATATCATCCTTCCACTAATTCTATGCATATTTTGACTTTGAATACACATTTTCCAAAACAAATACTGTGAAATTAGGTTCTTTCAGGAAAGTACACTAAACATTTTATACAAATGTACCCATTTAAATGAAAACATGACCTAATTTAAGATTTTTCCTATCAAATAAAGTATACCACATTTAACCACAATTCATTATTTGTTGTATATAGATTAAAATCTATTGGTAAATGTCATTTGCAGTTGAATTTTGAAGAAGTTTTCATTTATTTGTGAATAAGTAGTGATTTCAAGACAATTTTGATGGTTCGCATTCATCCATAAGCTTGCGGTATGGAAAATATCCTGCGGTACTTCACCGGTATGACCGGACTGATAACCGCTGCACCGCAACTGACCGGTTTCCTGTAATTGGGGTAAAATGGGTCTTTTTTCACCAAAAGTGAGCACTGAGTTCAAAATAATGATATTCTATGCTATATTGGTATCAAAACTCATATCCACCATATCAACACTGTTATACTACATACATAATGAACAAATAGCCATAAATTTAACTAATTTGTCTATTTTTTTTAATTTTGAAAATTTTGCTTCAATGAATGTAAATTAGATGATTTAGAGGCAATATTTCTACATAATATTGTGTTTAATGTGATTTTTGGTAGGTTTTCATAGCATTTTGTACAATTCTATCATCCCGCCTATGTGGCACATTAGCTGTCTATTAGGTCTCACTGGGGTAAATAAATCCCTATATGTTTCTATAGTAACTTGTCAACTTTGATCGCCGATATCTCAGCTCAGAGGAAAAAGAATAAAAAACGCTTTCACACATGCATAGTCAAGATTTCAAACTTTTTTCTCATATAAGTCTGCAAAAAAAGTCACGCTGCATCTTTCGAGCAATTTGGCCTTGAAAATTGAGGACGATTTTAAAAGCACCTCTCAGTTTCACCCAGTGCTCTCATACTACCCTATACATATCGCATCCTTCCACGAAATATAGTGCCTCATTCCGTATCAAGTATAGTTCATTCGAAAGAATATAAAATTTCCTCAAACATGATATAAAGTTTACGCACAAAAATAGTTGTTTTCATACTTTATTTGTATTCAAAAGCTCCAGCGTTCTATCCCTTAGGAACTATATTCCCCTATTACAGGCTTCCGCGAAGGCGATTTACCCCAGTGAGACCTATTAGACAAGATTAAAATTTTGAAATTTCATGATTTTGCACTATCATTAAATTCAATCATTTTTACACTTGCCCTGAAAATTTCAAATCAAAATTCAAAGTATTTCTGGAGATATTTGCAATTTAAATTAGGGAGTACTCATGCAAGAGTTTACTGCATTGAGCCAAAAGGGAAAATATCTATAAACTTCAAAATCAAATTTTATAGAATTGTATGGGACTTGTGTGAAGATTCATATATCATTATTTCATTTAAGACTTGCGTTTTACAGTATGATGAAAACTTTCACTCAAATTACAGGATTTAAAGTTTAAATTATGAATTTAAAATATGCTTAAAAATTCAAAATTTTCATTAATTTCACATTAGAATATGGGAGTTCTTGGAACAGTATGAACCAAAATGTCATCTAAAGTTAGATAAACAAGTATTCATTCACTTACAATATGTTATATCATTACAACATGTGTGCAATTCAAGTAAATGTAATTTGATCCCAAACACATTCATATGAAGCCATTGCTCATCTTAGGGGGTTAGCATAGAAGATTGAGTTATGTGTCCATGATTTTGCAAATTAGTCTTTCAGTCTTTTTGTGAACAATTGAAAATATATTTCTCCACCTATATAGTGAATTTCAGTATATAAAATGCAGTTAGAATGGATTTAGAGCTCTATTTATATGGGCTTTATGTAGAATCTGACACCTTACACAATGGACTTCCTGTTTTGACCTTCAGGCAGTAGCTTTTACCCAACTTTGACTTTTATTTGCTCTTTGCATTACAGAATTACATTGAATAAATACTATGAAAACAGTTATCTGTGTTTATTTGTTGCTCTTGCACTGTAAAGTTGTCTTAGAAATTTAATTTGTTATATTGAGATAATATGATATATCATCCTTCCACTAATTCTATGCATATTTTGACTTTGAATACACATTTTCCAAAACAAATACTGTGAAATTAGGTTCTTTCAGGAAAGTACACTAAACATTTTATACAAATGTACCCATTTAAATGAAAACATGACCTAATTTAAGATTTTTCCTATCAAATAAAGTATACCACATTTAACCACAATTCATTATTTGTTGTATATAGATTAAAATCTATTGGTAAATGTCATTTGCAGTTGAATTTTGAAGAAGTTTTCATTTATTTGTGAATAAGTAGTGATTTCAAGACAATTTTGATGGTTCGCATTCATCCATAAGCTTGCGGTATGGAAAATATCCTGCGGTACTTCACCGGTATGACCGGACTGATAACCGCTGCACCGCAACTGACCGGTTTCCTGTAATTGGGGTAAAATGGGTCTTTTTTCACCAAAAGTGAGCACTGAGTTCAAAATAATGATATTCTATGCTATATTGGTATCAAAACTCATATCCACCATATCAACACTGTTATACTACATACATAATGAACAAATAGCCATAAATTTAACTAATTTGTCTATTTTTTTTAATTTTGAAAATTTTGCTTCAATGAATGTAAATTAGATGATTTAGAGGCAATATTTCTACATAATATTGTGTTTAATGTGATTTTTGGTAGGTTTTCATAGCATTTTGTACAATTCTATCATCCCGCCTATGTGGCACATTAGCTGTCTATTAGGTCTCACTGGGGTAAATAAATCCCTATATGTTTCTATAGTAACTTGTCAACTTTGATCGCCGATATCTCAGCTCAGAGGAAAAAGAATAAAAAACGCTTTCACACATGCATAGTCAAGATTTCAAACTTTTTTCTCATATAAGTCTGCAAAAAAAGTCACGCTGCATCTTTCGAGCAATTTGGCCTTGAAAATTGAGGACGATTTTAAAAGCACCTCTCAGTTTCACCCAGTGCTCTCATACTACCCTATACATATCGCATCCTTCCACGAAATATAGTGCCTCATTCCGTATCAAGTATAGTTCATTCGAAAGAATATAAAATTTCCTCAAACATGATATAAAGTTTACGCACAAAAATAGTTGTTTTCATACTTTATTTGTATTCAAAAGCTCCAGCGTTCTATCCCTTAGGAACTATATTCCCCTATTACAGGCTTCCGCGAAGGCGATTTACCCCAGTGAGACCTATTATTGATTGAATGACAGAGGAAACGCGGGGTATAATGAACCAATCCTATCTTATTTGATTACGGTCTGCCACATTGTACAATACATATATTCTCTATTTAAATCTGCGAAAATCAGTATTTGAATATTAATTATTCAGAACATGTAGAAATTGGATGAGTTCTGGAATATGTTTATTTGTTCCGTGTAAACTTAATTTGATCTAGATCTAAGCCTTTATATCATCAATAATAATATTCTTTTTGTATTATTATTTATAATGTATTTAATATTATTTATAATTCATTAATTTTTTATCAATAAAAATTTTCCTATTCAACTAGTGCATTTTGATAATCTAATGATTTTGTCTATCATTTATACTTTTTTTTCTTTTTGGAGATATATAATTGTTGTCAAAGAGGGATGGAATGAATATTTTTTTACATGTACATTTACACAACCAATTGTGCCTCACATGAAATTCATATGAAATGAGCATCATGTAAATTTCACATGGAAGTTCATGTAAAATTCATATAATTTCACATAAGATTTATGTGAAAAATACCTCACATGAATTTCACATAATTTCCTTCACATGAATTTCACATGAATTTTTCTAAGTGACCTTCGCAGGAAACTGAATTCACGTAACATCCATGTAAAAATCTCCACATGAATTTCATGTGAAAAATTTCATGTAAATTTCATGTTCGTGCTCGTTTCACATAAATTTCATGTGAACTTTCATGTAAAGTTCATGTAAATTTCACATGAATTTCATATGAGGCACAATTGGCTGTGTATAGTTCCAACGTAGACGTATTACATATATATCCAGGATCCTTTTATATTATGAAAAAGTTGCAATGAAGAAACTTTTAATACCTTTTTTATATATTGAGTGCATTAATATTAATAAGAAGGAAGAAGAGGAGTGTTAATGGAAAATATAATAACATTAACTTTATGGCGACAAAGACAGATTGATCACTCGATATATATATAGGTCAAGTTCAGAAGGCATGCATTGTTGATGAATTAGATTTTTTTCACAGAAATTGTAAAATACCAAACTTATATCTATAACAACTTATGATTCAAAGGTATACACTTAAAAAAAAAAACATTTATCTTGAAAATACGAAAGTCATGGAGTCGATAAATTATGATCGATTCATAGCGAATCTACATGTATAAAGAAAACCATCCTTTCTCTCTTACGTTTGTAAAGTTCTCAATCTGACCAGCTGACTGTTCGAAAATTAGATCAAAGTCCAGGATCAAAGCCATTTCAAAAGATAATGGTACAATGTATGAAATGAAAGGTTTTGACATAGGCAACCTACTGATGAATTATTATATTTCATAGACCTTGCTGAGATTTTCATGTTAGAAATATTTTGGCAGACAGACGGACGGACTTTATAGACATAAAGTTTTTCGCTTTCCATACTTGATCAAATAACAGGAAAACCCTACAATATGTAGAGCAGAAATATCACATTTCATGTTACATGTAAATGAAATTTTCTTTAATTAAGAAAGATTTATCCCCTCCCTCCCAAGAACATATGAGTATATATATAACCATAATAACTAGGATTTTATATTTCTTGTACCCGTATAATTAATATCAAACATGTGCCTCTCTATGTCATCCCACCATTTTCTTTGTATTCCCTTATTCTAATACTGTCCTTTCATAAATATACGATAATCGATGAACTAGATAAATTGATATTCAATCTCCGATAACACGTAATCTATAACAATGCACATAATACAATAGCGTAACCGCGCTTCCATCTTGTAAATATAATTATAGATGGCACTCTTTGTCGCCATGGTAACGCTGAGATTGACAACAATAATAAGTCCGTTCCTTTACTAGTAATGATAATCAATACACATATATACACGTTAGTTGTATGATTTTTATTGCGCTCTACATCGCCTGGAACCACTATGACAATTATTTCATATTGTTCGATATTTAGAATAAAACGAAGCAGAAGAAAAAGGGGAAAGGGGGAGGGTGCCATTGGAAAGTACTACGTGTAGAGGAGTTGGGTTAAAGCAGGAGGGGTGGGAAGTTGTGGAGGGGAAGGGGGTTGAGAGTGACGTAAATCTTGATTTTAAAAAAATTAACAACTTAAGTAAACTTTGAAAATAGCGAGTGTAATATACACTTTGTGAACTGGGTTACTTGACTAAATCTATGCCCCATTATTTTATTGTTTTTGGTATGATATACACGCGTATATATACATCGTCTTGTGGTGACCCCTGCATTCCCACTACTTTTTACAATGTGTTCACTCCATTAATTACTGTCTCAGTATCTAGCATATTTTGCGTTTATCATATATTTCTATATATCTTGATTTTGTGACACCAGTGACATTCACATGTACCAAAGAGTGAAAATCTGAAATGCTTGCAACTGCTTGTAATGTTATTTATTTAATACTCATTTCCTTAATTTTTACTATAGTATCTTGTAATTTTCATATCATGCCCTTACGGGCCCTTCTATAGGTAATAAAGCATATCTTATCTTATCTTATCTGATCTTATCTTATCTTATCTTATCTTATCTCATTGTAAAAGAGGTGGGGTGGGGTTGCGAAGACTTGTATTAAGATATTTGTTTCTATATATAAATTATATCTTTATTATCTGTTATCCATAGTTAAAGAAGAATGAAGTGTCAGAAGCCATGTCGGCAAGATTATGTCACAGGAGCTCGACGCCAACAACCCTCAACGATATTCGCCCCTTCTGTATACTTTCTCCTAATAATTAAAAGGGAAAAAATGGAGGATCCGTGGCGTCGAGTTCCTGTGGATTACGTAAGACATATTTTTGGCAATCATTAAGATTTCCTGGATTGGAATTGGGATTCATTTAATCGGTTTAAAATGACATTTATAAACGCACAGTTGGGACATAAATGAAGATTTATCTATTTTGATGGGATTTTCCCGAGAGTTATTGATGTTTAAGATACAACTGATGGATAGGATAAATTGTATTTCAATCTTTGATATAGACTTTCTCAATAAAGGGGGGGGGGGGGGGGTTTCGGGGTGGCGCATGGCTTTCGTCCTTACCCTAGCGGAACCCACGGGTCCCATCGGGGAATTATTAAGTGAAGACGCGGAAATGTGATTTCGCATCCATAAACCACACTTGACGTCGCTGTAAATTCTGTGTTTTAAATAAATTATTTACCCTAATTTGTAGTAATGGCAGTGATATATATACTTACATGTACATAACATGTGCATTCAATATGTGATTATATCGTCATTATATATTGTGAAGCTTCGTGGATCATAATCAGAATTGGAAATGAACAGCAAGGGATTAATATCACAAGCGCGGATCTAGACGGGGGGAGGGGGTGTCGTAAAGTCAGGATGCCCCTTCTCTGGAATTTGCCAAAAATTCTGCCTTTTTCCGTTTTGACGAATAATTCTATTCAAAATCAAAGCCTGAACCCCCTCCTTCCGATGTCTTGAACCCCCAGAATTTATTTCCAGATCCGCCAATGCATCGTCAAAGACAAGACTTCATTTCAACTTGAAAAAGGGATTCATCCTTTTAATAAGTCAATAGCAAATTAAATCCATTCTCTTCCGATTTCCAGCTTCACGTTTTGCAAATCCGAAAAGAGTATTTGTGAAAAGAAATCCGCATCCGAAAATATTCGATCCAGATAATTCTATTCCCACATTAAACGAATATTCGTTTCCCAAATTTAGATCAACTGAAAATCTCAGTCATCAAACCTCCAAGACCGTACTTTCACATAAAAACCATAATTTATCCACATACTCCCTTTACGCGTGGAAACAAACACTATTTCAGTAGCTATTTTTCAAAGAATTTCCCCCCTCTTAGGCAGTCATGACATACCTTACCCTAAAATTTTCTTTACCCTATTATTCAACTTTCTTCCCAATCTCCTCTACCAATACCCTTTCTACACCCTCTCCTCGATACCCTATCCTCTCAGTTTCTTATTAACCCCTTTCGAAATCCTTTTAACACATTTTCAACTACTCCTCTTCCCGATATCCTCTCAATTTCTCCCCCACATTTCTTATACCCTATCCTCCAAATTGTCTCCACCCCTCCAAATACTCTACCCTTCTTATTTCACTAGAACCCCCTCCCCTCCCAACCCCCTCCCTAATACTCTGTCCTTTCAATGTCTTCCAATCCCCCTTTCCAAAAATACCCTTAGTATCCTCTCAACTTCCTCCCCACCTCCTCCCCAAATCCATAATATCCCCATTTAATTCCCCCTCTCCCTCGAGCCAATACTAGTATTAGGAACATTTATATAATATATACATTTATCATACATACATGTTTAATATAACAAAGTATACCGGTTTTAGTATTTATTTATAATTTATAAATTCATACTAGTTATATTCATATATTTGGGTATTTTTTTTTTAATATTCTTGTCCGTCCTCACTCCCCCATCATAATACACATTCTCCTTTCAAGATGAGCAACTCCCGACCCCCCCCCCCCCCCGGTCGTACACACACACACCTTTCCATGCTGTTGAAGGAAAGTTTAACAGGAACTTCTTCCAAGTACCGTAGCCAACTCCAAGTCATCACAATAAAACAGAGAAGTATTGATTTAGTGTCGCACATTACAAATTGTACCCTATAAATATCCATACAACGTAAATCACACCGAATTTAAAGTATGCGCTACGAAATTCCACTTAACAATTGATATGAGGTACTTACCCACTGTCCCGAGGGGGTAGTGTCCCCTCACTGCGGCTCCATATGCGGCACCACGGTCAAACACCCCCACTACAACGGTCAGAAGTAAAAATCTCACTCCACCCATTATCCCCAGGGTCTAGAGGGCTGTCATGTTGTATATCTGCCCTATCCACTATTAGGAATTAAAAAATATAAAATCCCGACGTTTTTCCTCGATTCAGCTATTCCATTTTTGTCTCTGATGCCAAAATCTACAATTTTAGATCAAAACAGAATACTATCCAATATGGCAGTTAGGAACTGAATATTCATTTAGCATCCCATGACGTCACGGATGCGTTCGAAGATTCCTGTCATTGTGAAAGAGGAATCGATTTTTTTCTCGCTGCTGTTGAATCAGTCAGTCATTTATGGTTCTATGGGCGTTTGGACACACGGATTACTTTATCGTAAAATGCGTAGGAATGGAGATTGTGTCGTCATAAGGCAAACTGATCACAAACAGCGTGGGGAGGAATGTAATTGAACATATCTCTTACAGGTAACCATTATTTTACACAGGTAAAATTTATCTTTTGTATCAGAACTTCATCAGGAAATCAAGATAAAGCTTTTAACTTTGATATCGTAATTCTTTCTTTTATAAATTTCTTTCGAATAAGGATATCTATCTCTTATCAATTTATAGAATTGTCTTTCGTTTCACAATATTAGTATTATCTTGCAAAGGTAAAGTTTATCTTTTTAATAAGAATTTATCAGCAAATCAAGGTAAATATTTCAACTTTGATACCTCGATTCTTTCTTACGGACAGAGATATTATTTTTTCTCTTATCAATTTATAGAAAATATCTGCTATTTCATATATTTCGTTTGAAAAATTGTATAATTTTGTATGCAACTCGTGGTACTTGAAATGACAGCTTGAAATCACAAGAGGGGGGGGGGGGTGCCAGAACTTCTTTTATTTCCATAAAATCATACCGAAATCAAAATTCCAACCTCCTTTCCCTCTTTCCATTGAATTTCACATACTACACTCTTTTCTGTCTGCGTAGTATATATAGAATCCGCGGGAAAACATTGTAACTTTCGCTGATTAAATGGAGGATGATTTCATGGAAATAGAAAAAATCTGACAACGGCCCCTGTGCTTGAAATTTCATTACAGCTTGACAAGGTCATTTTACTGAAATAAATTGTAAGTACATGTACTAATAAATTAATATCATGATTTTCGTTCTAGATTTTCCCTTCATTCATTCACGACCAACGAAGAGCATCCAGGTGTGGTCATTTTCTCCTGTATAATTTTATGCCATTTTGTGAAAATGAAATAGAAATTTTATTCCTTTTGCACTAAGGTTAAGGATTACCTCGGTGTTATTTCGTGAGTGCTGAGTTCAAAATAGTGCATAGAGAGATACTTTTTCTTTTTATTATTATCATTCTATAGTCAAATGTTTGAACTCCTATCCTATCCTTGGAGTTTGGGAAATGGTTTTGGTCATTTTCTTTTATTCTTTTCTTTTATTCTTATATGTATATTTATCTATTATTATTTTTGACAACGATTTCTGAGGTAATTATAATTTCTTTTTTTCAAAAAGATGAATCTGTTTCAGTAGTTTGCAACGCGTGGGATCGAAACTTATGATGATGCGATTTCTTACATTAGATTATTCTTTTTTCATTTTCTAAATTAAACTCTACAAAACTGTTGAGCCGTTGTAGCAGGACGATGTCTTATAAATCAATCCATATCATCTAGATATCTGAAATGTTCATAGTTTTTTTTTTGTGCAAACACTTCAAAATTTCGTCGACGACAGAAGTTCTTGATCCTAATGTCACCAGACGAATACTAGGCTTGGTACTTGACAAAGAAAAAGGAGGGGATCTCCAACAACACTAGGTTGCAACACCCACAGCAAAACACCCATGCAAAATCACAGAGCAGACAAGCACAGGAAGAGACGCAAAAGGGACAACTCACACCATAGAAACATTAAACACAAAAGACCACACATAAACCAACGAGACCAATGGGCAACCGGTGACGACTTAGGACGGCCATCTGCCACGTAAATAGCAGACGGTGTGGTTATCCTGGATTACGTGCGCACAACCCTCCCACTATTCCGATTTCCCAGAGGTCTCGAAGAACGCAGAATTATGGTGTAAAACAACCTCCTCACTGATAGATGACCACACATCCAAGCAACACAGATGAATATGTAAATGGATATAAAAAGAGGACGTGCGTAATACAGTCCGTGCTCTGCCGGCTGTAGCGAGCTCATATATGTTATCACCCAAGAGTCCGACTGACATTCAGAGAGCTAAAGAGGTTTGGACAGAGCCCGTCATGGAGTTCCATCGTCACAGTCAGTCAGAGTGCAAGTTATAAGAATGCGCTGGTACAAGACTGTACATTGGTACATCACCTGGCTTGACGGTGATGTCCATAGAGCACGGCAGAGCACGGATTGTATTACGTACACCCTCTTTCAGTTTAAACAATATTTATTCAATATAATATTCCAACAGTAATTTACATATGGATAGGAGAGAAAGCCCTCTTTTGATATCCATTCACATATTCATCTGTGTGTGGTCATCTAACAGTGAGGAGGTTGTTTTACACCACAATTGTACGTTCTACGAGACCTCTGCGTAATCGGAAAAGTGGGAGGGTTGTGCGCACGTAATCCAGGATAACCACACCTTCTGCTATTTTCGTAGCAGATGGCCGTCCTAAGTCGGCACCGGTTGCCCATTGGTCTCTAT
Organism: Pinctada fucata; assembly: GCA_028142955.1. Classification (NCBI taxonomy): domain Eukaryota; kingdom Metazoa; phylum Mollusca; class Bivalvia; order Pterioida; family Pteriidae; genus Pinctada; species Pinctada fucata. The sequence continues at coordinate 28,152,278 of AP027114.1, forward strand.
GGTTTATGTGTAGTCCTTTGTGTTTCATGTTTCTGTGTTGTGCATTGACGTTCCTTGTTCCTTTGCGTTTCGTTCTGTGCTTGTCTGCTCTGTGTTTATACATTGGGTGTTTTGGGGTTTTGCTGTGGGTGCTGCAACCTGGTGTTGTTGGATCCCCTCCTTTCTTTGTTTCATTCATTTTGACGAACTCTTGAAGTGTTTGCGAAAACTATAGACTTTTCATATATGTGAACGACATGGATTTATTCATTAAGCATTGCTCTATTGTAACGTCTCATTAGTTTTGTTCCGTATCACTTAGAAAAGTTCCCCGCGAGGGGTTTGACAGTAAGTGTTTTGAACATTTTACCTGACATGGTCACCATAGCACTTTCTATATAGATATTACCTAAGACAGTGCAATGCATGTATTTTATATATTGTTTTTCCGTGCATGAACATCGACGGCGGGTGCGGCTAGCCAACGGGATGCTTACTCCTCCTGGGCACCTGGTCCCACCTCTAGCTTGCTAGGGGTCCGTCGATGCTCAATTTTGTTCTCTATTGTTAGTGCTGTTGAGATTATCGTCAGGATCTTCTTTAACTCATTTGTGTTACACTTATGCCCTTTGCCGTGTTGAGCTTGTAAAAAAGTTCCCCGCGAGGGGTTTGACAGTAAGTGTTTTGAACATTTTACCTGTCATGGTCGCCATAGCACTTTCTATATAGATATAACCTAAGACAGTGCAGTGCATGTATTTTATATATTGTTTTTACGTGCATGAACATCGACGGCGGGTGCCACTAGTCAACAGGGGATGCTTACTCCTCCTGGGCACCTGGTCCAACCTCTAGCTTGCTAGGGGTCCGTCGATGCTCAATTTGGTGCTCTATTGTTAGTGCTGTTGAGATTATCGTCAGAATCTTCTTTAACTCATTAGATGCTAATAACAATCAAAAGTCATTCCAAGGAATGCGCGTGTCGCCTGCGAAACATAGCGACACTCAGGAATCACTTTTATAGGGTGTGACATCCAAGTGTGACAGAAAGATGGACAGACGGCCAACGGACAAAGTTATCCTTAAGGGTCGCTATGCTTCACAGGCGACACAAAAATCACAACGTCATACGTTTCGATCCCATACGGTGGTCTAGTTGTGGACCTGATTTTGTGTTTTAGCCCTTACCCCTATACCTAGGGTCAAGTTCTCAAAAGATAATGGAAACGATAATTTTGCATTATATTAGAATGTATGAATTACATGTATACTAACTTACCTCATCCTTGTGTAAAAGGTAGGCTACATTAAGGATTCGGCAAGCCTCGTCGCGGACCGCAAATCTTTTACACTCGGATGAGATTCCCCTGTCAAAGTCAAAACGTTGTGATAGATTTTCTTTAATGTTTATTCTGTAAGTCCCTGAGCGAACTTACAGAAACAACAAGGAGAGCAACAAGTTCATAAGGTACATGTACTTCTGGTTGGATTCCCCCTATTTGACCTCGAACATCACTGATAAGATATAATTCCTTGTTGAAATACGAATATGATCACTGACGAGGGTTGAGTACCCGAAACGTGCATGTCTGGTCCATGCTGCAAATTGGTCTGTTCTTAAATGATGCAATTCAACTTGAAGATGTTAAACATTGTGGTGAGTGTTACTGCTGTTGAACCAGGTGTCCTCGAGGGCACATGTATCCAAGTTCGATCAACTTCGGTTGATCGTTTCTTCATTTGTTATGAAAATTTCTTGAAATTTCGAAATAGTGGGTCCTGCAGCATCATATTCCACCCATCCTATACGTCTTTCGGTATATTTTTGGACATAATAACTTTCACACTTTTTGGTTATATTACATCGTTTAGATTTAGGATCACTTACGAGGGTTAATTAAGTACCCGAAACGTATATGTCTGATTCATGCTGTAAATTTATCTGTTTTTAATTGATGATATTGAATTTGAAGATGCTTAATATTTGTACCACTTGATGAGTGTCAGGAGTCCCCGAGGGCACATGTAGCCAAGTTCGATTAACTTCGTTTTCAAATCGTTTCCTCAACGCATTCGAAAATGTCTGTCATCAAAATTTCTTGAAATTTCTAAAATGTGGGTCCTGCAGCGTCATATCCAACCTATACTGCTACGTCTTTCGGTAAGTTATTGGACATAGTAACTTAAATTTCACACTCTTTTGTCATATTACATGTTTAGATTTAGGATCACAGACGAGGGTTGAGTAACCGAAACTTGCATGTCTGATCCATGCTGCAAATTTATTTGTTCTTAAATGATGCTATTGAATTTGAAGACGTTTAACACATAACAGACTGACAAGGTTTATAATGACCATATTTTTCATATTGAAAATATATCAAGTAGCATACTTCTTGCAAGTTAGGTCAATCATGGCAAATGTTGAACATGCTATTAATAACCCAATGCTCTGCCAAGTTTATCGTTTCATCCATATATCTAGATCTACTAGTATTTAAGAGAAAGTTTCTAAACTTTTGAAGTCATCATAGGGCATACCATTTGCAATAAACATCAAAGAAGTACCTCATAGTTATTCAGTTTCAAAGTCGAGAAGGCAAGGCAAAATCATTAGAATTCCCATCAAAACGGTTGAGACCAGGTGTCAGGGAGAGTTAGCGTCTCCTGATTGCATGCAACACCCATTGCAACAACTCCATGGAAACCTGTCAAATTCGGTGATTGTCTCGATGTACATTTTGATGTACAGATCAGGTAAGTATGCATTGTTTGGTGATGACGACAGCCATTTAGTCACAATGTAGAATGATGATTTCAGCCGTTGTGTGATATAACCGTTAACAAGTAGCTTACTTGCAAGCCGTCTGGCTCTAATGATGAAATCTTCATATTTTGAATATGCCCTGGCGTACCGTATCAGCTGAGAAACAAAAATGCCATAAGCAGGAGAAGACGGAATGTTGCTGTTAATGAAAGGGAAGTTAGTTATATGGAAGCTGAAATCGTCACGCTTTTCATACAGTGATAATGTTCAAATGGCCGTTTGCGTCGAAAGATAGAAGTACATTTATATCCGAGTACGAAGCGGATCTGTCGCTTTCTGTTGTTCCTTTGATATCTAGTTCATGAGGATAAATTTCATGTAGATGGTCTTTAAATTTCGGATTATTGATGGACAACACGTCATCTATGTATCTGAAGGTAAAATTGAACTGAGATGCGAGGTGCTTTCGCCCAGTCGAAAGTAAGATCTGGATGAAGTCAACTTCGTATGAATACTTGTATAAAAGTCCGCAAGCAGTGGGGCGCAATTGGTATCCATGGGGATTCCGACTATCTGCTGGAATACGGTTCCTCCAAACACAACAAAAATGTTGTCGATCAGAAACTCCAGCATCCGGATGATAACGTCTTCGGTATATTTTTTGTTTGAATCAGAGTGTTCCTTCACGAAATTATTATCCTCCCGTCCTATGACGAGGTATTTGTCTCTCCTATTACCGTCCATGTTTTGAAAGAAAGGTGTTGCGAATAATATTTGATAGTCTGTTTTTGAGTTTCTGGTGTGGGATGGTAATGTAGAGCGTGGAGAAGTTGAAATACTTTATGCTGGTTTAACATGAATGAACTTTGTGGCATTTAAAGCAGCACATTCCTACTTCGGGATGTAAAGGGGTTATTACTTTAATACATGTAAATATATCTTAACATAGATTGTTCCATGTTATGGTCATTCATCGGTGTACAAGTATCATATCTGATACCTCCCCAGTTCAAGAGATACTGCCGTTCAAAATTTCAGTTTCAGTCACGTCCTTTCATACAGTAACGATAAGATAATTTGTATCAAACGATTTAGGACCGATCTCATCTAATCTGACTTACTGGTCGAGCAAAATATCAGCTACTTCGTGGTGTGTGACGAGATTTAATTCATTTTTCACCGAATTTTATATATCCATTTGGTCTCATATATATACTTTCCATATTGTTCTTGCACACTCTGTCATCTTTTCTCTTCTTTCTCTATCCAAATCCGAGTATCTGAACGTTTTTCCCTCTTTTCCGTTGAGAGTGTACGCTACTCGCCATGTTTGTTTTGATTTGTACAACACGACGAGCCGTATCGCACACACTTGAGGGCTGGTCTAACCCAAACATGTGCAATTTTTGTGGCGCCACAAAAATTCGTTTTAAATTTCATTTATTTTGATAACTTCAAGGACCTTTGGTTAACAATTTTGGTATTAACGGAAAGTTTATAACTTCTACTATCCAGAAAAAATAGAGAATTGCCCTATATCTTATTTTCGTCCGAAGGCGGAACGTGATGCTTTAAATTTTACAAAAGTTCCTTAGAATTATTTAGGCTCCACATCTGATTAATTCCATTTCTGGAATAAGTTGTCTTGCAGTATGTTTGAAGACCTTGCTTGATGCGAGTTAATATTTTCGTAAGCAAAATGGAAAGAGGTTTTGTGGAGCACCTGGACGAACCGGCGATGAAGCGGTGCTTGTAAGGATTTTTGTGCATATTGGGAATCCAGTAGATATAAGGTAGTTCAAGTAAACATCAAAGAAGTACTTAACAGTAATTCAGTCTCAAAGTCGAGAAAGCAAGGCAAAATCGTGAGAATTCCCATCAAAACGGTTGCGAACCCCGGAATGAACAACATTCCTAAGTGAGACCAGGTGCCCGGGGAGAGATCAGAGTCATTGGTGTGAATACAAAAAAGGTCAAGCAACTTACTCTGTGATCATCAACGGTTATTTATAAAAATTAATCTCATTACCTCTATCCATTGTAGGAAAGTCCAGGGAATTGAACGTAAGAGACAAAAGGGTGGATAGAAAGAAAGACATAGAAAAAAAAAAAAAAAAGAAATAACCCCCTTCGACTATGCTAGAGGGAAACGAATATCATGCTTTGATAGCATGTTTGTCATTGATAGACATACAGGTAGCTTTAAAATACACAAATGAATATTTCATTTCATGGATCTGAATGAGAAAAAAATGCTCAAAGACGACATGGATAGTACTTGTATGTACCGAAAGACATTAAGATAAGAATTAAAGCATGAATTTAAGAAATGAGTGACCAAAGCCATGTTATTAACTAATCATTGTTATGGCCAACCTTTGAGTTTTAGGAAAGTAGGTCAAATATATTGGTCAAGGTCACAAGGTAAAAAAATCAAGAAAACACATTCCTACCACTGATCATTAAAGAGTAATGTTCGGTCGACGGTCTCCGAAAAGTAACTCAAACATCGATTGTGATATATGCAGAAAGAAATACAGATATGGATTATCGGTGCACTATCACTTGCCAATCAAGGCACTTTCTATTCTTATTTTTTTTACAAAAAGGTCAAACGTCTAGGTAAAGGTCACTAGGTCAAAAACATTGATATTTGTAGAAAGGTATTGACACAAAGGATACATGACAATATGGATAATGACCATATCCCTATATACAGCACAAAATCAATAATTCAGAAAATCATAAACAAAAGGCATTCAAAATCAGGATTAAACAGCAACCAAAGCAAACATACAAAAACCTCCACCACATGAAAAGAAGCGAACTTCCGATATGGGAGTGAGACCAGGTGCCCAGGAAGAGTCGGCATCTCCTGCTGAATTTAATACTTTGTGCACAGACAGCAGATAAACAAAACAATGAATTTGTTGATAATTCAACAGATTCCTGAATGATTGGAGAGTAGGAGAGTAGTGGTATGTAAAAAAACCTTCCAATGATATATAACAAAGATGATTATGTTTACTTTGTTTCATAACCATAATAAACAAAGGCACTGATATTCTTCACGAAGAAATTAAACGTTTCCCTGATAAATACAGGAAACTATAGTTAGAGTTTATTTCAGCTCGTACATGTGTATTCTGCCATCACATCCTATCATTTCAAATCGTACTGTAGCACTTTGTCTACGCATCCTATCACAGCCTTGTCACCTTGTGTATTAAAGCTGATACAGTAAGGTCCAGCAGGTAGATTGTCAAATATAATTCTCTGTAGCTTCCCGTCATGACTCAGCTGATGGACGTTTCTAGAGTCATATCCACAGACGTAGATGTAGCCGGCGTTATCTACAATGACTCCGAAAGCACATCGTAGTTTGTTATGTGAGTAAGTGAAGACGGGGTTACCGTCCATAGTTATACAGTACAATTCACGTCTACCCCTTACTGCACTTGTATAACACAAAGAGGTTTCATCACGGACAGCCATATAGCCCACGTTATCATTCACTGTAATATCCCGTAACTTACCAAGACCATTGTCATATACGGTAATTTTATCATTGTTTCCTATATAATATTGACCCCGATGATACACAAAGTCACGATTCATATGAGTTTTGATATTTTTTACCTTCGCTATCTGATTGTTTTGTACACTAAAAAGAATTAATCCTTTTCTTCCAAGTACCACGGCGCCCTCTGTATCGCTGATCATCTTGATTCCCCATGGACAACTTGGTAATGATAGCCATGACAGGATAGTGGAACACTTAGGATCATGTAATTCGATAATTCTGTTGTTGTGATTTGATAGCACAACATGTCCGTTCTGTAATGAAGATATTCCTGTCACATGAAACCCTGTGTCAATTGTTGCGGTTAGCGTGGGTTCACTTGCCAGCATGTTGATCTTTGTGGTAACAGAATGCTGAGGTTCATAGTTTGCTCTACTAACTTTCACTTCTCCACATTCCTGTATCCCTCTACTCAGTTCCAGTAGTTTCTCGTTCGCTTTGAAAGTAATTCTTATTTCTCTTAGATTTTGATTCTGATCTTTCACAAAGTTTTTCAGTATTTCTTTTTGGTTCTCTAATTTCTGTATTGCTTGTATAAACTGGGCTGGTGGGGCATGCTTCATGTTGATCTGAAATAAGGACAGGTTGTTTTCTACAGCAGGAATTCTGCATTTCATCTCAAAATGTTGATTCTCTATTTCTGGTTTGATATCCTTGATAACATTTGATATTTCCGACATGATTCTTGTTTTCAGTTCGCTCAAATGATCAGAAAGTTGAATGAATAAATTTTCTACATCCGTTTGTATCTGTTTTATATCGTCATCAAATGTCTGTAAATTTTTTGTTCTGCTTTTGCATAATTTCTCCAAAGACGATACCAGATCTTGGAGATTTTGAGAAAATTCTTTTATTTCTTTCGATTTCTTTTTCTTTTCAGCTGCATCTTCAATCGATCCAACATTGTCACATTTTCTGTGCTTTAACATCACGCATGTCATACAGCATACAGCAGAATGGTCGTAGCAGTACGCTTCTATTTTCTTTTCTAGATGTTCAGTACAGAATACGTCAGCATGTTGTAATGGTGTATCTTTTGAAAAGTTCTCATCCAACTTGATCAGCTTATGATATGCCGACATTTTATTCCTCCGATGACTCCTATCACATGCCTTACACAGGGCCTCACTGCAGTTGGCACACCACGAAAAGGCACTTTCGATTTCGTTTTCCCTTGAACAGGCCGCGCAAAGTTTCTGACCTGATTTTGTTTCATTCAAATCAATCAAACTAACCAATATATGATTTGTTGGTAGCTTTTTCGCCCATTCCTCGATGTTAATATCATCTGGCTTTGAAACAAACATTCGACACACAGGACAATTGACACCTCCCATTGCATGTCCGAGAGTAGTTATATAAGTTTGTAAACATCCTTCACAAAAACTATGTAAACATGGAAAATGTTTAGGTGTCTTAAAAGTCTTAACACAAATAGAACAAGTTGTAAAATCAACCTGTGAGTCTTTCGACGTGGCCATATTATCTACAATTTTCTAAACGACACGCCCTACCTTCTTATCAGTTACACTATACGCTATTTTACATATCGATCCTGATCCAGTTTGTGAAAATTAATTTTCTGTACTTTAGTTTAAAACATTCTGTCTGGATTAAATAACAGAGTACAAACAGTCCCGAAAATTGTATTTCTTGTATGTATTTATTATCAAATGTATTGATTGATGTAGATAACAAATTAGATTTGACTGTTAAATACATGTGGTATCAGCCGAACGAACGTTCGGGGTTCGAATTTTACGCTATGTGTGTGCTACATCATACGATGATTACGAGACATTCCGATGCACGGAATTTTCATCAAAAGAAGCCAATTTACTTTTGAACACCTAGAAGAAGATTATTCATAAACAAGTATTATTTACCAAAAATGCACCCAGAACGTTCGTTCAGTTCCTTCGAAAGGTAAGGGAATAAAGGCAGATGACACGCTTCTGAATATTGGACTTATCGTAGGACGAGATGATGAATCCGAGAAGTTAACTGATATCTTATAAATGGCCGATTCCGTAAAAAATATGGCTGCGGAATTCATTTCGCATACGGAAAATATCTTAAGCGGTACTGCCTTGTACTATCTATAGGGAAATAAAAACAGGCAACAATGAACATCGCAGATAACATCATCTAAGAACAACAAAGTACAACGAGGTACGAACAACACGCACATACAGGAACTGGACCAACAAATAGTCAAATAAGACACAACGAAAAATGAAGCATGAAAAACAACGCAAACACTTGGAGAGACCACATTTCTCACATTTGCTACGGATTTTGAAATATTTGAAATTTAAACCCTTTTTTTATTCTGAATTTGAAGTTTTGCTTTAAGGTAGCTCGTGTATCGTGTGAAGTCATCGCCGATTTCCAAAATGAATAATCATCACCTTAATTGTTTGCAGATGTTGAAAATAGTATGTTTGACAAAATGATAATACTTTTAACTTATAAAACCTTCAGTGATTATAACTTGTTTGTTTGTCATACGGTTTTCGTTAAGGTTTGGCTTAAAATAGAACATTCTTGTATCTACATTTGCAATTTCCTTAATATAATGGCCAAACTCCTAGGATTTGGTTTATACCTACAATTTATTTCCCCCTTAATTCATATAAAGTATGAAAAAGGCACAATGCAGGGTGATAACTTTGATCAAAGGAAATATCAAAATGGTCTCTGACATATTTCAACATCAAATATTACCCCACAAATTGTTACATTATATCACCATTTCCTTGCTTTTTCTCAACATGTTATAGTTGTTTTGTCTTCTATTGCTTATACTGCGTGTCTACAATTTATAAGATCGCTTAAAATTTTATTAAGATGAGTTGAGTTTTGATACCTTATATTCACTTTTATTAATTTTTCCTTGGATATAAGCAAAATTTCGGCAAAATAGAAATTTGCTCTAAAAGTGCCCAATGTAGCCCTCTCAGCTTACAAATCATGTACTTCGCGTTGTGTATTTTTCTTGATCATTCTGTAACTTGGAATAAAAAGTCCTGGTAAAGTTTTACCGTTTATTAACATACGAAAGTTACATATTAGTTATAGCAGTATGAGAATGAATCTGTTACATACAAAATCATGCGCACAGTATATATTAGGAGCCTGGGATATTTCACAATCATGTGGAAATCGCCATCGATATTCATGACTAAATTGGAATTCAGACTTATGAACAAAGTTCCCTAAACTTAGAACAAATCCTCGCCATTTCGTTTACTGCACCCAGACCTGTGACAGGCGAACTACTATAGCTTCCGCTGCTGTCAATTGACCTATGGACACCTCGTATTGACAGACGTAGGGTTACACACTGGCGGGAAGGACGATTATTTCTATTACATCAGTTTTGCGCGTGATCGTAAAGTTAACGTTTGAAATTAGAGTTATCTTCTCCTAGACAATTGGAAATATCCAATAAAGAAAATAAATGGAAATTAATTAAAGATCAAAATATCTAATTTGCATAATTATTGTGGGGGAGAGGCCATATGGTTACACCAACTTCGATGATGTAATTAATGATGTCCCACTCTCCAGAATGGTGGATGATATTCTGTCATAGAACCATCCAACCAAAGATTGTACTCTATGTCTTCCGAAATGGAAGTAACCGGATGTGACAGTTCTACCGAATAGAGCCGCGGGTGTTGCATGCAAGCAGGAGATGTTTACTCTTCCTGGGCACCTGGTCTCACTCCCATATCGGGAGTGGGCTTCTTTTCATATGGTGAAGGTTTTTGTTTGTTTGCTTTGGCTCCTGTTTTATCCTGATTTTGTATGCCTTCGGTTTCTGATATTCTGAATTCTCGATTTTGTGCTGTATACAGGGATATGGTCATTATCCATATTTGTCAATTTTACAATACAAATCTTTTGTTCATGTCATAAGAATTGAAGTTAGATCTTTAGTTCAGATTTTAAAAAGTTATTTTGATCATAAAAAACAGTGTCAAAATAACGATACTCGAACCTCCTTGAATCTAATTTGTCAAATTCCCGTATCATTTAAGAATTCAAGTTTTCTATAAATGGTTGCGTAACGGAAGCTGTCTAGTCTTTCCAGATTCTGATAGCCAGCATGACCATAAAGGTGGCCCTTAATGAACATCAGATCGAGCTTGCCTGCTGACCTTAGACCGCATTATGTATACCGTATAGATTCGACATCCAAAACATTCCCGTATTAATATCGTTCTCACCAAGGGCCCATCCGACTTATTTAAATTGTGACGTTACCCTTACATTAAGAATGCATTGACTTCTACTAATACAGTGTGTTTTTGATACTTTTCTCTAGTAGGAGATAATTACATGTGCGTATAAATCCCTGTAGATATGAAAATTGAATAGACCCGTCCATAATCAGTTCCAGGTGCGCTTTTCTCCTTTATTCATGTGTCTCATATTTAAAACTTTAAAACTTGTTTGTTGATCTGTCCTCTTCTCCTCCTCAGGTTTTTAGCTCACCTGAGCCATAGGCTCAAGTGAGCTATTGTCATAGTGTTGCGTCTGTCGTCCGTCGTCCGTCGTCGTCGTCGTCCGTCGTCGTCCGTCGTCGTAAACTTTTCACATTTTAAACTTCTTCTCCAGAACGGCTGAAGGGATTTTGATGAAACTTGGTAGGTATGAAGTACTCATGGTCCCCTACAAGTGTTGTTGTTTTTCGTCCGGATCTGTCAACAGGTGGCGCCACCACAGCCAAAAGTAGATCACGGGGGGTACCCTCCTTTGACAAACTTCTTCTTCAGAACCGAAGCATGTATCGACAAACCGAAAGCATCAGGATGATCTAGAGAGATGTCTTAAGAAGTGCTGTTATTTTTGGTTCCACTTCGAAGTCAAATTTTTGACGCGTTTTTGACGTCTTTTCGGACTTAGTCAGAAATGCACATTTTTGCACTATTTCTTTAAATAACTCAATAAGTGTATGAGTTTACACACTCATTTACTACATATTTATCATATTTAACTTACTTAATGCTTTGATATGTATTTTATGCTTAAATTTTATTTTTTTGATTTTTTATGAATTTTTTTCTTATGTAAAAAGGAAGGGGGGGGGTGATTTTCATACATTTTCTGCTTCTTTTCTTTAACCACTCTTCAGATTGTTAATACAATTTGTAGGTATGAGGTACTCATACTTGGTACCCTACAAGTGAAAGAATTTTGTCAAGATATCCACTTTTGGATTTTTAAGGAATATTTTTTAAGATTGTACATAGGTATAATGTATGTTTTCCATGCCCAATGGACCCATGGGGAGTGGCTTCAAACCCCGGCGGGACCCCAACAAATTTTTTCCCCCTTTTAGCTCACCTGAGCCATAGGTTACAGCTGATAATTCAACAAGTGACAGATGCTCCAATGTCTTATTGATTGACCTTTCATGTGATATGATTCAATTATTTAAATTCTTTATACTTGTTTAGAATTTTATTTTTAAAGTCGGGAACAGTAGCCATTTTTTGCCGTGTAGGATCCAGATCCCAGTTATTTTTCAAGTACTTTCTTACCAAAAATAGGAGAAAAATTCTCAGTTCGCACCGGCTTAAACACATTGACACTACTTTTGAATGTTTAGAAATTTTATTTGAATTACATAGAAAAAAATGCCGTAAAGATTAAAAGTACACAACTTTTTTGATATTTTTTCAAAGCCATGCACCTGGTTCCGGACCGGAATTATTCGAATTTTATGATCTGGATCTGAGGACCCATTTTCACACGTATTCTTCCACACATGTAGATGTCTCACACACTTTAAACTATATTCAAAATTTTATTTCATCTATCTAGTAAACAATCACGGGAAGACAATTCAAGATAAACATTGTGTGTATTTTCCACCAATTGTTGAAAATAATAAGAAAATAATCGGAACTATTTGACAGGACAATGACATAGATAATGACCTGGACAATGACCTAGATAATGACCTAGCTATGCATATCTGTAGCCTGTACCCGAAGGGGATTCCCCATGTAGTAATGTGATACCTTTAGTACTGCGATACATTTCAGGAGATACAGTGCAAACGGAAAAGATTTTTATACTTGGAACACTTTCGTAATGGTTATCATTCATGTACTTGGAACACTTGCATGTACTTGTTATCATATATAAAGTTTGCTTGAATTTCCTCTGTCTTAGACTCTCTTAGATGAAGTAATTTACGGACTGATTTCTTGAAGAAACGTCTAATGAGTAATCTCTTCCTCTGGATTTTGAGAATGCATAGGACATTTAATATCTGAAATTCTTGAAAATAAATAATTCAGTTCAGACTTCCTGAAATCTTCCAATGAAATGTTGGACCACAGAAAGCTGTTATTTTATTATAGAAAATAAATTATTATTCACAACCTTAAGCCACTGTGTTCATCATCTTGTATGTATAATATTTCTAAGAGGAACACAGAGGCCTGAGGTTGTGAATAATAAAACATTTTCTCTCATAAAACGACAGGTTCCTGTGTTAAGACATTTGGGAATTTTTATCTGTTCAAATAATAGATACATGATGAGTTTTTATCGGACCAAATTATTTTTTTGTCGGCAAATCCTATGCAACTGATACATTTCATGAACTCTCTCCGCTAACAACTTGTCCGTGTAACAGACCTATGATGAGGTAAAACAATTAGTTAACAGTAAATAACGATGTCGTAGGTCTGCTAGTTGGACAAGCTTAACAATTTCATGGGCCTTTTAATTTGTTTCAAACTGCGAAACCTAGAGAAACCACTTGAGTTGTTGAACAGCGTATGCTGAAATGCAACGCTCCTTCTCGTCTGTTGAAATATGCATAGGCAAGAAGCGCCGCATTTCAGCATATTTTACTGAAAATTATTTGTTCAAGTGGCTTCACTGGGTCATGAGGTTTGATACAACATACACTGCTTTTTTGGAAAACAAACTGGCCCAATTTCTGCACAACTCACTTGAATTGATAAATATTGGATCAAAATGATTTTAACTGTACGTTTCATGTATTTGAGATGAAATCAATACTATTCAAAAGCATAATTCATAGATTTCAGTGAATAAAGGCAAAACCGAAAAATCTTTGTTTTTTATGCCCCTGGAATAAAAGATTTGGGAGCATATAGTTTTTGGCCTGTCCGTCTGTCTGTTTTCCGAAAAACTTTAACATTGGGCATAACTTTTGAATGGAAGCTGGTGATAGAGGCTTCATATTTCACATGTGTATTCCTTGTGACAATACCTTTCCATTGATACCAACATTTTTGACCTCATGACCATAACCTTGACCTTTCACGTACTTCTCAAAAACTTTAACATTGGGCATAACTTTTGAATGGTTAGTGATAGGGCTTTCATATTGTACATGTGTATTCCTTGTGACAAGATCTTTCCATTGAGACCAATATTACGCTGACCCTGACCTCTCACATACTTAACAGAAAATGGCGTTTATACTAACAAAGATGCCGCTTGGGGCATTCTCATTTCACAAACACAGGCTTTATAATTTCTGGCATGCTAGCTATCAATAATGAAAGGTTTTGTGTTCAATTTTAAATAAACTTAATTTATGAAATCATTTCATTGTTTTATTCTTTTTCTGCTGCACATTAATGTGGAATGTTACAATATGATTTTATTTTTGATGTTGCATAATTGAACTATACTAGCTGGGCATATGACGTTGGACCACTTTATCCGTCTTTTCAAATCAGTAAAAAAGTTATTGTTTTGAAATGTGACTATTTTTTCTTTTTTGTACTTTTAAAGGTTGTCTGAAAAAAAAAAACTTCTCTGCATCCGGCAAAAATCTTTTTAGAAAGGTTGTGGGCTAAAATCCTGGTACTGGCACTATCAGTATTCAATGTCAGTATGTCAATTAGAGCGTGCATGGGTATCAGGTGAGCTATGTGCCCCTTGGGGCTCTTGTTTTTTTTTTTTTTTTTTTGTGAAAGTATTTTACGTGGTGTTTCCTGTTTGTTTTTGATTTTTTATTTGTGATTGTGTGCACGTGGGTTATACTAAACCCTACACAATGCGGTTTTTTATAACATGTATATTTTTTATTTAAACAAACAATCTTAAATTTATGAATTCACTCTGCACAAGAAAATAGTTTACCCTGGCCGATTCTGTACAGAAAGGAAACATGACCATAACATTTTTGTTCTAATATGAGGCTTCAAATATATTTTTTTGTGTGGAGATGTTAGTATATAGTATATATAATTGCTTCCACTGTTATAATTGCTTGATTACTTTCCACTTTATTTTACACCACAATTTTTCGTTCTTCGAGATCTCTGGTCGATCGGAAAAGTGGGAGGGAGGTGCGCTTGTAATCCGGATAATCACAACATCTGCTACTTTCGTGGCATATGTCCGTCCAAAGTCGGCACCGGTTGCCCATTGGTCTCGTTGGTAAATGTGTGGTCCTGTGTGTTGTGCGTTGGTGATCCTTGTCCCTTTTGTGTCTCTTTTTATGCGTGTCTGCTCTGTTTTTTGTTTGTTTGTTTTTTGTTTTTTTTTTTGCATTGGGTGTTTTGGAGTTTTGCTGTTGGCGCTGCGGCCTTGTGTTGTCAGATATACCCTCCATTGTTTTCCAGAGATGAGAGAAGATGATTTGAAAAATCGTCTGATTTGCTTTACCTCTTAATTCAAAGTAATGTCAATGCATAGCAGATTAAACACCTTACCCCATTCCTCGAATGAATCTAAAAAAGCAACCAGGTGAGCAACAGTCTAATAAGAGACTCCTGGTAAGATGTCCTCTTTTTCGAGCACATGGACATGTCGCGCATAACCGATAGTTCATCAAGCAGCCGAACAGCGCGATAAATTCCTTTGTTTTCAACCTTTAACATTACTGATGACATATTTTTTGTTGAAAAGCGTATATGGTTCACAGATATTATTATAATTAGATTAGTTTATGGGGTTTTTCTCTGTCATACTTCCTTCTCAAAATTGTGTAAATTTTTGGGTATTGCCATTTTTACCCTCCACCTTTTAGTCAGAACAATTTGTAACGTCAAAGAAGGACACTACTTGACCAGTATACTGCGACGCCATTGGGTAAAATTAGTACGAGACGTGATAACAGAACACATTTTTCTAATTGATCATTTTACTAAGGAGCATATCTCTTGTACATGTTGTAAAATAGGTCAACCATGAAATTCGAATAAATTATGCTTTGCAAGACAATGCGTAGTTTATAGCTTCATCCTGAAACCTCTATTTGTTATGTGGGTTCTACCGGACATACTTCCTGCTCAAAGTAGGTGTATAAATTTATTGTACTTGTTTATTCACCTTCTTTGAGAAAGAAAGTATGACAGGGACAAAACCTATGACGAATTCCCTGACATTGTCGCCATAGCACTTTCTATATAGACATAACGTCAGACAGTGCATGAAGTTTATATATTGTTTTAATTTTCGTAGGCCTTTCAACTAAATTTTCAAATCCAAGAATACTCCTTTAAAAGTGCTTCATGACATTTGAATCTGTGTCTGGAGAGCATAAAAGAACTTTGAAATGATAAAGACGTGCGAATTTTCGAAAATTGATTAATTTTAAATTCCAAATTCTGAATAAAATCTGCTAAGAAGGGAAACAATTCAAATTGTACTATTTGACAAACACTTGCTTCCCGGGACACCTCTGGATTAACCGAGTTTAACAGGCTCCTTTAAATTGTGAAACGCACAAGAAAAGAAATGAAAAGTAACGAAACGAAATATTGTTTTCTTTGGCAAAGAAAATATGTATACAGATTTTTATTATTGGAAATTCAAAACGTAGAAAAGTAGGAAAAGTAACCGGATAATTTAAATGTACGTTCGGGTATGGTATCCATGAGTTCAACCTACAGGCGTACCGTATATAATTTGAAAGGTCAGGTACATTTTCTGGCAAATTCGTTGTAAGCCCAGGAATACCATGAATTGGATCCGGATTCTCAAGATACTTTGATACGGCAAACGAAGTTCCCTGGCCGAGATGCGTAACGAAAAAAAAAAAATATGCCGACCAAACGCTTCGTAGAATTCAAAGAATACATGTAGGTCATTGATGTTCATTCGCTCGAAAATTGCATGGATTTTTTGCTTTGTTCCCATAAAATTACTTAAACAAGACAACTTAAACAAGACACTTAGGTTGGATGGACCCCCCCCCCCCCCTCAATACGTAACATTAAACATTTACGGAGTTACCCGAGAAAACAGTTATGCCGACAGAACAGAGCTTTTTTAGAAATAAGGACAAGGTCAGTGATAGTTTAATTTTGCCAATTCACCCGTTCTTTGCATGTACTAAAGAGCGAATTCTTATCATTTTGTGGTAGAAATATTTTCTAGACTGTTTTGCCATGCATAGGAGTATCTTACTTATTGAAGTTATATCATCCCTTTTGGTTACTTTCTTGTGAAAATATCAAATATCAAAATCCAATTGAATTTTAAAAAATCGATTAGAATTCTGATTATGAAATTTGTACGATTATACAACACTAATGAAAATCAATAAATGAAAAAAAACCTCTGAATTGTCTCATGGTAGACATAAAAGTCATTCAGTGGCGCCATCTACGATATTTTCTCTCATGGGAATGCAGGAAGAACCGGTTTCAGTGGCGGATCTAGGATTTCAGAACAAGAGGGGCCCAAGGTTTCAGCTCGAAGAAAATTATTCACAGAAAAACTGACAAGCAAATAAAAAAAACCCACCTGAATCTCAAGACTGATGATCTAATTAAGAAGTGTATGTGGTGGTGGGGGG
Source organism: Pinctada fucata (assembly GCA_028142955.1). Classification (NCBI taxonomy): domain Eukaryota; kingdom Metazoa; phylum Mollusca; class Bivalvia; order Pterioida; family Pteriidae; genus Pinctada; species Pinctada fucata. The sequence continues at coordinate 28,169,417 of AP027114.1, forward strand.
TGGGGGGTCCATTCCAACTGCATGTACAAGATATAGAGTTTCTTGATGCGTTTACTTTATGTTTATAGGTAGACTGGCGAGCGGAGCGAGACGGAAAAAGTTTAAGATATGGAGTTTTCATTTTTTTTTAAATTCAGTCATCCATACATGTACATATACAACTTTATCCTTAATTGGCGAGCGGAGCGAGACGTCACAGTAAAATTTTGGGAATAGATGGTTAAATTTGTCATAAGAATACAATCTCTCTCTCATTTTCCATGCTCTATATTTTGTTTTTTTTTATTTGTTTTAATTTGTTTTGTTTTGTTTTTTTTTAAAGATACAGTATCCATGAAAATAAATTTATTTTAAAACGTAAATATTATTCCGAAGGGTCTAGATTGAGGAAAAAAGGAGCCATGAAAAGTTTTATTTGAAAATATGCAGTAACGATCATAATATTGCCGAATTTGTATAATTAAATCTCCATATATCGCTATTGTAAAAACGCAATACATTGTAGGTGGCGCCAGTGGAATAAATTATAGAGCTGCGCAACCCAAATTCAAAATGATGTTTTTAAACGGCTATAACTGCGAATGTATGCGTTAGATTCGTCTGAAAATTTGAATTTATACAAATGAGAATGCAAACTTTCATATGAAAAGAAAGATTTTGCATAACAGAATTTTGTAAAATTAATCAATTTTCAGGGACACCGTACCTTTAAGAAAATGAGAGGTACCGAGCCCCATATGCCTTGAGAAAATGAATATATATAAATAAGTAAAACCTGATTCTTTTTCAGAGAAAGTGTATTTCAACATTAAGCCTTTAAAAAATGTATCAATACAAGCACATTTGAGGTGCTGCAGTGATTATTGTCGTAAAAAAATCACCTTTCAGAGTGTAAATGATACAATTCTGCGTAACCGATTGATAATCGATAAAATCGCATCTGATCACCAACAGTTTGTAATCGATGATCCATTATGAAGGTTCATCAAATTCTTTTTTGTCATACCTATGATTTTGAAATAAAAATCTGGAAAAGTCTCATCTTTTATGCAAGTATCACGGCGGATGGGTTGGGGTGGTACAGACTACCCCCTCCCCAACCCATCACACTCTAGATCCACGCTTGCAAGTTTAGGTGACATGTTTTGAGTATACGTTTATTCAATTCAAACTTATAAAAATGTATATAGTGTTCTTTAAATCTATAAAGTATTGAAACAAGAAAATATAACAAAATGAATGTTAGAAAAAGACAATGCATATCATGCATATTCACAGATTTTATCATTTATCGAAGGGGATAGGGCAGGGGGGATCACCCTACATCTTTAATTAGCAAGGGGCTAAATTACAAAATAATTTCATTTTGATAAGAAGATTTGTAACATTGAAATATTTTCAAATACTATAACACATTATTGGATGTTTGCACCGTAAAATCAGTATTTGCCGTCCGCAAACATTACGTCAGCATCTACTGTCCATGCACCTCACAAATCAGAAAAAAATGAAGTTTTTTTCTACTTTGTCGGCAAATGTTCTGATTAAAATTCATATATAGGGGATACATCTCGAAGTCTTGCAACTAACAGTGTAAGTCTGTACGGCCAATACTTTTTATTATTATTTTTTAGAATTTATTATTATCATTTTTTTATTTGTCTCGCTAGTTTCCGATCACTATTGATGCTGTCTTCGTTATGCGTACTTATCGACACATTTCATGTATTTTTTTTTTATAACATTATGTCAATGACATTTATCTAGATACATACATGTAATCTGCCAATTTTATTTTCAATGTTTATTTTTCGTTTGCTCAACTTTTGCCATTATTTTCTCATTTATATACGAAGAGCTCCTCGTTAAATTTTAACGAAATCGGTTTCAGTTATGCCTAGATTAAAACTTGACATTTAGTTTTGTTTGATGGCCTTTCTTAAAACACAGCTGAAATGTAGATACTATAATACGCACTGGTTCCCGCGGCACACGGGAGGAGAATACAAGGGAAAATATCACCGCTATTTGATCGTAAACGAATGAGTTAACGGTAAAACATATATATATATTTTTCGTTTCATTTCGTTTCTTTTCATTTCGTTTCTTAGTTTAAATGCCCCCGAGTTTTACAGATATTATTAAGGAGTTACCTCCCTTCAAATGTTTTACCACAAGGAATCTTCTTTTTCGGTCTAAAAATCGAATGTGCAAATTTGTGCTATCCTTCTCTCTCCATTTATTGTTTTAAGTACATGAAACAAATCAAAGTATTGTGCTTAATCATACCAACTTTGCCCAACAAACAAAAAGAGATTAATAAATGAGAAATTTCATGATTTGAAGTGATTTTTGCCCATTATGTTTATGAAGAAGCTCGAAATGTCCCGATTTCTGACACTTAGAGTACGAGTTATCGTTACTCTCAGTCGAAACCTAGCGGTCGTTGAAAGGCCTAATTTTCGTGCTTAAACATCGACGGCGGGTGCGGCTAGCCAACAGGGGATGCTTACTCCTCCCGTGCACCTGGTCCCACCTCTAGCTTGCTAGGGGTCCGTCGATGCTTAATTTTGTACTCTATTGTGAGTGCTGTTGACATTATCGTCAGGATCTTCTTTAACTCATTTGTGTCACACTTATGCCCTTTGCTGTGTGGAGCTCGTAAAAAAGTTCCCCGCGAGGGGTTTGACAGTAAGTGTTTTGAATATATTTCCCTGACATTGCCGCCATAGCACTTTCTATATAGACATAACGTCAGACAGTACATGAAGTTTATATATTGTTTTCATTTTCGTGCTTAAACATCGACGGCGGGTGCGGCTAGCCAACAGGGGATGCTTACTCCACCCGGGCACCTGGTCCCACCTCTAGCTTGCTAGGGGTCCGTCGATGCATAATTCTGTACTCTATTGTGAGTGCTATTGAGATTATCGTCAGGATCTTCTTTAACTCATTTGTGTCACACTTATGCCCTTTGCTGTGTGGAGCTCGTAAAAAAGTTCCCCGCGAGGGGTTTGACAGTAAGTGTTTTGAATATATTTCCCTGACATTGTCGCCATAGCACTTTCTATATAGACATAACGTCAGACAGTGCATGAAGTTTATATATTGTTTTCATTTTTGTGCTTAAACATCGACGGCGGGTGCGGCTAGCCAACAGGGGACCTGGTCCCACCTCTAGCTTGCTAGGGGTCCGTCGATGCTTAATTTTGTACTCTATTGTGAGTGCTGTTGAGATTATCGTCAGGATCTTCTTTAACTCATTATTCCAAAAATCCTTGTTGTAACGTTTCCCTTGTATTTTTGACGTTTGAAAATTTAGTAATCCACTACGGCGTCAAAGTAGATAACCACGTGACCGTCATACTGCGACGCCCTTGGCTGAAATAAGTATGAGGCGTGATGAAATATATTTTTATAATTCATCAAGGGCATACCAAGATAGGTCAAATAACTTACTCCGATTATATTCGATCAATCTACATGTATGTATTATATATCGTTCCAAAAAAGTTTAGAATTGCACCACTATTTCCCTTATAGCTTCTAACCAATTTGCATCTTTTTCAATACACCCTCACAAATACTCATCTGACTTGATAGGGAAAGCATATCCCTGTACAAAATCTCATAAAATAATTAGACACTCTATACTTGTTTTGAGTAGTAGCCTATATCAATTGCAGGAAAGTCCGAAATATTTAAAATAAGAAACGATCAGATGGGCAGGAGGACAGACCTTGAGAAAAGATATATCCTACTCCAATTTTGCAAGAACGAGACTAATGTTAATTCGCTAGATTGGGATATTACTTTTGATGACATAGATTTGTCATTGATATATTAAGCTATAATATACACCAATAAGTATAATATTATAAGTATATTATCTAGAAAATGCCTTTAGATTAGTCTTTATTGATTGCATAAATAAATAGGGCATATATTTTATAAGTCTGTTTTTTTAATTTTTTTTCAGCATTACGTCTTGCTCAATTTAATGACCTCTGTGTTCACAATATTTTGCAAAAAGAAAAGTACATAGAAGAGTTTACAATTTACGCTCACACTTGGCTATGCCATCACTCATAATTCTTCAAGTAAAAAATCCTTTTGTATAATTGAAAAATTTCACTAAAGACAAAACAGGAAGAAATCATAACGTCTGATGACTGCTTAACATTTAAGAATTTGAAGTGAACAGAAAACACAAACAGTTTGCATTCAGACTTTTTTATGTATAAAGCACCTGCCAACTACAATTTACGTGTAATTCTAAGAACAGATACACAGAAGAAGAGGTAATCAAAATGTTGAACTTTCTGATCGATAAGATATTTCTGTTGTTTGAAGGTATGATCATTCAGCAGATCGTGAGAATTAAGATGTGAACCAATTGCGCCCCACTTATTGCTGACATTTTTCAATACTCATACGAAGCCGAGTTTGTTCAGTCTTTGTTCTTACACGGAAATAAGCACCTAGTACTCAAATTCAATTCTACATACAGATGTTCGATGATGTACTCTCTAATAATCCAAAATTTACAGATTAGTTCAGCACAATGTAACCTAGGGAACTAGAGGCGAAAGAAACCACTATAAGCATTAACTCTACTTCATACTAGTATTTATATTTCATGTATTCTTTTGACGAAAATAGTCATCTGAATACTTTGCTATATAACAAACGACATCAACTTCATACCTACAAATATTTAATACATTTGACTACTTTCCAAAGAAGAAACATTCCATTGTCCCCTGTCTATGGTTTATTCATATCGAAATTGATAATGCTATTCAAGAGCAAGCTCAAACTACAACGACTATATTTTGAGGAGAAGCACCGCGTGGGATCGAAAGGCATGGTGCCGTGATTTACTTACATACTTTTTTTTCTTTGGTATTTTTTTTTTTCATTTTCTAAGTTCAACTTTACAAAACTGATGAGTCATTGTAGTAGGGCAATGCCAAATAAATCGATCCATATCGTCCAGGTATACCGTATGAAAAGTTCATAGTTATTGGACACACTTCAATAGTTTGTCGACGACCCAAAAAAAACATTCTTTTTGACACACTCTTCAAATGTTTGCAAAAAGTGTGGACTTTTCTGAGGTATTTCCCTACTGCAACGTCTCATCAATTTTGTTCAGTATCACTTAAATGACGAAAACCCATAACAAATCTCCGTAGGGAATCACAACATCATACGTTTTGATCCCACGCGATAAGAAATAGACTATTTTTTAAACCGAAAACAAAAGTACTCAACCAAGGGTACATTTTTAAGCGACTGATTTCGTCAAAATTATTTGAAAATATTCATCTTTATTGCATCCAGTTATTTTCCATGTTGGAAAATATTTTAGGTTACTATCAGTAAGTGATCTTGAATATCATACAATGCCTATGCCATTATCAAAATTTTAACAATAATTGCAAGTTTCTTTTCCATATTTCTCTAATTTCAGACAACAAATGATTTGAAAGTAGCATTATAAAGCACATTCTATTTCAAATCGTATAGTAGTATTTTGCCTTCACATCCGATGACAGCTTTGTCACCTTGAGTATTGAAGTGGATACAGTATGGTCCTGTAGGTAGATTGTCATATACAATCCTCTGTGGCTTCCCGTCATGACTCAGCTGATGTACGTTCCTAGATTTCAAACCACATGCATAGATATAGCCGGTATGGTCAACTGTGACACCTCTAGTCCCTTGTAGCTTGTCTTGTGAGTAAGTGAACACGGGGATACCATCCATGGTTATACAGCATACATGTAATTCACGTCCTGTAGATTCACATGTATAACACAGGGTGTTCTCATCGCGGACAGCCATATAGCCCACGTTATCGTTCACTGTGATATCCCGAACCTTACAAAGAAGATCGTCATAAACAATTATTTTTCTATTGCAGCCTATGTAAAATTGACCCCGATGATGCACAAAATCACGATTCACTTCAGTTTTTATTTCTTTAACCTTCAGTATTCGATCGTTCTGAATGTTAAAGAAGGTCAGTCCTTTTCTTTCTACAGCTACCGATCCCTCTGTGGCTCTGATAATCTTGATTCCCCATGGAAATGATGGTAGTGATAACGAGGACAGGATTTTTGAACTTCGAGGCTCTAGTAACTCGATTTTCCTGCTGTTGTGATTTGATAAGACCACTTGTCCATTCTCCAAGAAAGCTATTCCTGTCACAGAAAATCCGGTGTCTACGTTTGATGTCAAAGTTGGCATTGAGGTCATAATGTTCAGCTTTCTATTTATAGAATGCTGAAGTTCATAATTTGTATTTCTAGTAATGTTCACCTCTCCAAATTCTTGAATGATTTTACTAATCTCCATTAGTTTCTCGTTTGCTTTGAAAGTTACTCTTAAGTCTCTGAGAGTTTTACTTTGATCTCTAACAAAGTTCTCTAGTAATTTCTTTTGCTGTTCTAATTTTTCCATTGCTTGTATAAATTGGGCTGGTGGTGCATGTTTCATGTTGGTCTGAAATAAAGAAAGGTCGTTTTCTACAGCGGGAATTTTGCACTTAATCTCAGAATGTTCATTCTCTATCTCTGATGTGATTTCCTTTTCAACATCTGATATCTCGGACATAATGTTTCTTTTCAGTTTTGTCAAGTGACATGAAAGTTCCTTGAATAAACTGTCTACATCAGCTAATATCTGTTTCAAATCTAGATCAAGAGTCTGCAAACTTACAGTCCTGTTCTTACATAATTTTGTTAAGCATGTTTTCAGATCTTGAAGATTTTGTGAAAATTCTTCCGTCTGCTTTGATTTCTTTAATTTTGAAGCGGCATCTTCAATTGATCTAACATTATCACATTTCCTGTGGTTCAGCATTACACATGTCATGCAGCATATCGCGGAATGGTCTTCACAGTATACTTTCACTTTCTCTTCCGTGTGCTCTGAACAAAAGACGTCGGCATGATAAAGTGGTATATATCTATCTAAACCCTTATCCAATTCAACAAGCTTATGATCTGAAGAGGTTTTGTTTCTACGATGACTCCGATAACATGATTTACAAAGTGCCTCAAGTGGTTTGTAAGTCGGATAAAGACCTTCGGCCTCGGTCTTTAAACACCACCCTGTTCTCTCCTTGGGCATCTAACCTTCATACAGACCTCAACTCGGTCTTTATCCTATACATACATTATACTGAATATATATTAATGCTTTTGAGGTAGATGTTTCATTTTGTATGTATATGCATGTACAAAATAACTGGTATTTGAAGAATGAAATTTGTAACTAAAGACTTCATGTTTTGACATATTAGAAAAATATGGCGAGAGAAGCGAGCCAAATAATTTTTATATCAATTGTAAAGTACGGTGATCAAACTAGTCGGATATTTTCAGGAAAAAAGCGAAATTTTATGGCAATGCTTCAAATTCAGATAGCTTGTAGAAGCAACATAAAATATGTAACCCCAGCAAGATAACTATGTACCCCACAGAATATAAATGGACTGTGCCTTACGTTATTCAATATATCGATTTCCAGACTGTATAAGCAAATAAATCACGTACATGTACATGTAGTTTAAAACGTTCTATATTCACCGTAGCGTATCACGTGATATAAAAATAATCTCTTGCATAGGAATCCCCTTCGATTAACAAGGTTAATGCTGTCTAAATCTACATTATATGAATTTATTCTAGGTCTATCATACGATCATCGTTATAAATTATACGATGGTTATCTATTCTGATGAAGAATACAGGTATGCCCAGAGAACACTTGAACAGAAAGTTTTGTTTATTTACGTGCACCATATCATAACATGTAAACAAAATTGAAAAAATTCTGTTTAAGTGTTCTTTAAATATTCTTCTATTCTTGACCAGAAAAGATTGCTATCATATTTATAAAAATGATGCTCGTATGGTAGGCGTAAACTAGTTTCATATAAAGTAGATTTAGACAGTATTTACCTGTTTAATCGAAGGGGATTCCCTTGTAAGAGATTATATGCACATCACGTGATACGCCACGGTGATATTAGAAACCCTATCTTAACGTGATGATAAACAGAGTACAAAAAGTTCGTTTGTAAAATTGTATTTTCAGTATGAATTCATTATGTTAAATGTCTTCATATTCAATAGCATCATTTCAGAACAAATAAATTTGCAGCATGGACCAGACATGCACGTTTCGGGTATTTAACCCTCGTCAGTGATTCTCAATCTAAACAATGTAGTAGGGTGTGAAAGTTATATTGCCAAAAAAGTTACCGAAAGACGTAGCAAAATGGATTGGATATGATGCTACAGGACCCACATTTAAGAAATTTCAAGAAATTTTGATAACAGAAATTTTCGAATGCCTCGAAGAAACGATCAACCGAAGTTGATCGAACTTGGCTACATGTGCCCTCGGGAACTCTTGGTTCCGCTTTATGAATTGATTAAATAATAATAAACTAAATAATGAATTGATTAAATAAGAGTGTACATTTAGTTCACTATTATAATTCAATTTGAGGATATGGAAGATAGTTTTGTCAATAATTCTCTGTATAACCAAAGCGGCGCAACTTCATAATTTCAAGAGGCAACATACGTCTAAGACAACAACTTCTACGAAATATAGGGTACAATTAGGAACATAAACAAATCAAGACCAACATGACCAACATACAATCCAAATAAAGAAGATAAAATGAAAATATCAATGTACTTTCCACCTCTAGCTTGCTAGGGGTCCGTCGATGCTCAATTTGGTGCTCTGTTGTGAGTGCTGTTGGGATTATCGTCGGGATCTTCTTTAACTCATTTCAATGCTCGAATTCCAAATTGTGACAGTCCAAATACATGTATGTCATATATGGAGAAATTATTTCAAAGGATCCGTTTAAGAATAGAGATATCCATTGACGGAGATGTTCTTTATTTCTAAATTATTCCAAATATTATGTTGGAGAAAACGAATTTAATACTTCAAGTCATTTAGTCAACACTGTATTCCTTGGTGCACGACTTCAACGAGACTACAAGATCATTTAATTTCCATGGTTATCATTAAGAAACGACGATTCTGATTGGCCGAGAAAATTTTATGATACCTGTATTAACACAAAATTTTAAGTAAGCGCTTGGCTACGTCATAAGTAACGTCGTTAGCAACACGATTTCAAAGCTGCAAATAAACGTTGAAAAGCGACGAAATGAAATGATAAGTAATCAATGTAATATTTTTTGGTTGATCGAGGTATCAACAACAAAAAATTAGGGAAAACGTATGCATATTGCGCTACGCGCTCGTTGCAGTTTTCCCTCAATTTATGGTGTTAATAGCTCGATCAGCCAAAAAAAATATTACAATCGAAATATGAATCTCTGATGCACCGATCTTTTTATTTGGCAGTTGTATAATAAATATTACAATGCGGTAGGAGCGTTTGAATTTGGCGTTAATTTAAACACAATTCTACAGTCCACTGCAAGGACAAAATATATATGTATATACGTTTAAACTCAGTACAGAAATTATGTGATGTTCTTTAAAAGTTGGATCATTACTAATAAAGAAATTCTCGTCCTCTCTATAACACACATATTCAGGCCATCGCGCAAGTTTCCTCTTTGGCAGTAGTTAACGGACATATTCATCATTCTGCAATACGAATCATACCATGTTTGTCCGTAATATCAAACGGACCAAGCAGACGAGCAAAACACTGGATTTGTTATCAAACATAATACACCATGTTCAATGTTCACCATCACAAGGTATATATATATTATTTGTGTCACTGCCATTTGTATGTTAAACGTCTTCAAATTCATCAGCATCATTTAACAGCAGACAAATTTACAGCATGGACCATACATGTGTTTGTTAAACATCTTCCAATTCACGAGAATCATTCAAGAGCAGATAAATTTACAGTATAGACCAGACATGTGTTTGTTAAACATCTTCCAATTCACGAGAATCATTCAAGAGCAGATAAATTTACAGTATAGACCAGACATGTGTTTGTTAAACATTTTCCAATTCACGAGAATCATTCAAGAGCAGATAGATTTACAGTATAGACCAGACATGTGTTTGTTAAACGTCTTCAAATTCATTTAACAGCAGATAAATACAGCATGGACCATACATGTGTTTGTTGAACGTCTTCAACATTCATCAGCATCATTTAACAGCAGATACATTTACAGTATAAACCAGACATGCGTATGTTAAACGCCTTCAAATCCATCAGCATCATTTAACAGCAGATAAATTTACAGCATGGACCAGACATAATCTAAGAGCAGATAAATTTACAGTATAGACCAGACATTTGTATTTTAAACGTCTTCATATACAAATCTTTGATACGAGGGTGGGATTTCCCTGTCCTTGTACAAAGGGGTGATTGATTATTTTTCTCTCACTCATATATTTTCAAATAATTCATGAATAAACATTGCTTGTTTTGCGTAAAATGTTGCTCCATGTGACGTCAAACACAGTTAAACCTACATAAACGTCTATGACGTCACAATAGGGGGTTCGAGAAAAACATCCGGGGGATGCGAGACAGTGTTGTGTCAGAACGGGTAAATCTGTAGAGATCTCTGTCCGGGATGAGAGAAAAGTGCATGTTAAACGTCTTCATATTCATTAGCATCATTTAACAGCAGATTAATTTACAGCATGGACCAGACATGTATATATTAATCGTTTTCAAATTCATCAGCATAATTTAAGAGCAGATAAATTTACAGCCAGGACCAGACATGTGCATGTTAAACGTTCATTTTACAGCATGGACCAGACATGTGTATATTAATCGTCTTCAAATTCATTAGCATCATTTTAGAGCAAACAAATTTACAGTATAAACCAGACATGAGTATGTTATGTTAAACGTCTTCAAATTCATTATTATTATTTAACAGTAGATAAATTCACAGCATGGAACAGACATGTGTATGTTTAACGTCTTCAAATTCATCAGCATCATTTAAGATCAGATAAATTTACAGCATGGACCAGACATGTGCATGTTAAACGTCTTCAGATTCATTAGCATCATTTAAGAGCAGAGGACCAGACATGTGTTTGTTGAACGTCTTCAAGTTCATAAGCATCATTTAATCAATTATCCTACATCAATTTGACATCATAAATATGTTTTTGCTGTTTTGGAATTTGCCATTTCATCGAAAAATATCATCGAAATTAAAGGAGGTTAACATCTTAGCACAATCCCTCCAATGCTATTTTGAACATAGATTTAATTTGGATATGCTACTGAATCCCCTCCACAGGAAATTTGGAGCCGAGCAATCTCTGTTTCATCATTTCAAAAATCACCTTCCATATTAAGAATCTCCAAAATTAGTGACATGCCATTTCCACGTGCTATTGAAATTCTTTTGGTCCTTACAGAGAATTGCAACATTGATATTCTAAAACAATTAAATGTTTTCTTAACGATTGATATACCTCATTGCCCTGTTTCTAAGAGAAGCATCATATGGGGTTGTTAAAGGGACTGCGCAAGTCCATGACTTTTTTGTTCATCGATGACGTATATAATAATCAAACAGGGTTACATAAAAGTAGCATGTGACACTCACACTACAGAATTCTTGTGCAAGGTATACCAGACAAGACGTACCGATCGTATGTCAGGAGTCAACGATCCAGGGAAATATGTCATTATTATGTATTAATGTCGATGGGTTCTAACTCTATACTAATTCCAAAAAAAATTCATGCAACAGACACGTGTTTCGAATATTAGATTCTCATCAGTGATGCTTCCAGCGGAGCCACCAAAAATAATTTCAGTAGCGCCCTCTTTAATTTTTTGAAGTTAGATTTGCACATTTACATTACAGAGAGTGCGCGGCTCCAAATTTCCTGTAGGGTCGATTCAGTAGCAAATCCAAATAAGATCTATGTTCAAAATAGCATTGGAGGGATGGTGCTAAGATGTTCAACTCCTTTAATTTCGATGAAATTTATCGGTGAAACGGCTAGTTTCCGAAATAGCAAAAAGAAATATATAATGTCACATTGATAAAAGTCTCTAATGACAAGGCAATCGCGACCCCCCGAATGAGTGTTATTATTGTAGTGGAAAATTGACTCCTTCCAAACCAAAGCTTTACCGAACTTCTGAATATGCAGGACCCAGATTCCGACCATGGCAATGACTGTTCAAAATCGAATTTGGTCATGAGCCATGTAAATTTGATTAAAATTTGATTTTATTTATAGAAAAGAGGCCAGTGAATTTAACAACATATTTGGATGTACGTGTATAATGTCCCGTATTTATTACGAATCGGACACGTTTTTACCTTTCTATTAAAAATTATTTTCAGATTTTTAAACAGTTTCTAGAGTTAAGCATGCCTACATATAATGAGAACCCTGCTGTTTTTTTTTGTCGAAAGAAAAAAACATGTTCACATAGTCAAATATGGGTGTCAAAATATTTAATATCTTACTTAGACAATCAAGACAATTGGCAGATTGAAGCTTGATATTTTGGCGATGATATATTGTTATATTTCATTCTCATACATACGAAATCGCGAACATATAAAACGCCGCGAACCAGTTACATAATTCGTAATTGCGAACAAAAGACGCCCCCAATAAAACACTGATTACAAAATTCGCTGATGACACTATATGCACCTCACAATAGTATGCAAAAAGTGTAAAGATGCGTCAGGCGCACAAGCTTGCAGGACGGATGATGCTTCTGTGCATGAGATGCAATAAGGAAAATGAATTTCGTCAAGGTCACTCACAGTAAAAGCTCATAAATACTACGTACCATCTATATGGGTATACCCTGAATGTAATATCAAAAGTCTCTGGTTAATACTTCTGAGAAAACATACAGAAGAAAGGAGGGTATATCCAACAGAATAGTCCATTTTCCTGATAAAAGATATGACCGTTCCTAACCTTGATTTTATACACACAAACACCCGACATCACATCATTTGGCAAAAAAATCCATTGTGACGTCACATCTGATCGCATCGTCTTGAAGCACCTTGATATGTTGTCATGCCTTTTATTTTGACGTTTACTAGTTCTTTCAGACAGGTCATTCTATCAATTTTGACTTATATCAAAATTTATTTTCCCTAAAGTCATGTAGTTCTTTTTGGCTCTAGATAGTGTCCAACGCCTCGACTCAGCGCAATTGACGGTTTTTACAGTTTCTTTCATTTTTAAACCTATGTAATACATGTGCTGCACCACCAGTACGTAACACACTCCTCAATAAGCTGAAGGACGGTACCAGCAGATGCATTTATTCGATTAGTTCCATTCATTAATACAATATCTTTTGATGTAAAAATCAATGGCTTTAGATAGCATAATATGTGAATAAATGACCATTTTATTCATACACTCGGTTGATATACAGTTAAAATTTGAATAAAACAAAGTATCGTTACAACGAGAATTTCAGATCATATAGTAAGATTTTGCCTGTACAACCAATTACAGCCCTATCTCCTCGTGTGCTGAAACATATTGATAAAGGACCATCAGAAAGTTTGTCAAATATAATTCTCTGTAGTTTTCCGTCATGACTCAGTTGGTGGACATTCACAGAGTCATATCCACAGACGTAGATATAATCGGCGTGGTCCACTGTGATACCCATAGGGGACTTTAGCTTGTCGTGTGAGTAAGTGAAGACATGGTTACCGTTCAGAGAAATACAGTACACATGATGGTTCTGGTGTCCTCCTGCATAGCAAAGGGAAGTATCGTCACGGACAGCCATACAATTTACTTCATCATGCAATGAAATTTCACGGACTTTGCTATTTTCATTATCGTAAACAGTTATTTTCTTTCTCTGTCCCATGAAATACTGACCCTGATAGTACACAAAGTCTGACACATTTGCCTGAATTTCAGTTAACTTTCTGACCTGATCATTCTGTATATCGAAGAGTACCAGTCCAGACCTTGATACAACTACAGCGCCTTGTATAGCGCTGGTCATTTTGATTTTTGATGGATATCCGCAAAGATTTAAAAATGATAAGACTCTAGAACATCTGGCATCATATAGCTCTAATCTGGAAGGATCATACCGAGCTTCCCACGATGGACGAGTATTTGATATAAGTACCTGTCCGTTCTCTAATAAGGCTATTTCACCACCGTGGTAAGGTTTGTCCTCTGAATTTAAAATTGGCTCTGTTTTCAACATGTTATTTCTAATATCAAGAGATCGAAGCAATTCATAGTTTATTGTTCTACTGACATCGAGTTTTCCCATTTCCTTTATATCTCTGCTCAATCTCTGAAGCTTCTCATTTGCAATGAATGCAACTCTAATTTCTCTTTGCTTCAAGACTCGATCTTTTACGTAATTCTCCAGTATTTCCTTCTGATGTGCCTATTTGTCCATAGCTTGCAAGAACGGAGCGCAAGGAGCTTCACTCAGCTTTGTTTGAAAGTATGTAAGGTCGTGTTTTACGGCAGAAGTCCTGCAGTTTATCTCAGAATCTTCATTTCTATATCAGGTCTGATTTCCTTCTCAGCCTTTGCTATTTCCGTTGCCATGAATGTTTTCAGGCTATCCAGATGGTCAGATAACTCCTTGAATAATGTTTCTACCTCTGAGTGCATCGTCTTGATATCCGCGTCAAATGTCTTTTAAAAGTTTTCATCTCTGTCAATACATAATTTTTCCAAAGATATCTTTATACCCTCGAGCTTCTCGGTGATTTCTTCTGTCTTCTTCGATTTTTTAATTTCGGCAGTTGCATCTGCAATGGACCAAACATTTTCACATTTTCTATGTTTCACCATTACGCATGTCGAACAGCATATGGCAAAATGATCGTTGCAGAAAGCCTCTACTATCTTTCCATGATGTTCTAGACAGAAAACATCTGCATGATACAAAAGTTCATCTTTAGAAAACCCATCACCCAACTCTACTAATTTATGATTCATGGACGATTTATTTCTTTTATGATAACGCTCGCATGCGTTGCAGAGAGCTTCACCACAGTTTACACACCAAGAGCAGGCCCTTTCGGTTTCTTTTTCCCTTCCGCATCCCGCGCATAGTTTCTGACCTGAATTTGCTTCATCTGAGTTTATGAGACCGACTAAAATTTGATTAGTGGGTAGATTAGTCGACCGTTCCTGAAGATTGACAACGTCAGGTTTTAACACAAACAATCGACACATGGGACAATGGACACCTCCCTTCTTTTTTTTCAAATGCTGTTGTGATATAGGCTTGTATACATCCTTCACAAAAACTATGTAAACACGGAAAATGTTTGGGTTTCTTTAAAGTCTCAAAACAAATCGAACAAGTTGTGAAATATTCCTTTTTGTCTACCGCCGTAGCCATAGCATCCATACAAGAAACACATGTGCTCAAAACGGAGGAAAACGAAATGTCCCAACTCTGTTCATAAAACGAGCTTCCATTCCTTAATCACTTAAAAGTAGCATATGTTATACACCTCAAGGGAATTGTCGTGCACAAGTTTAAGATAAACATCCTAAATGGTTTTATAACGTAGTCGTGCAAACTGGCAATAAAGCGATTTTCGTAAAAGCTGAACTCGATTTGATTGTATGCAAGAATTCTTAAATCGACATTATTACATAACACTGAAACGAAATATGTTTTAGTAAATAACAAATTTCTCAAAACGTGTATTCTCGTTACACCCACTGCACAACGATAAGATAAAACTGTAATTTATACCCAAACAAGTCCTTTTTTGCATATCCCTTTAATATGTCGACTGACAAATACTAAGCCATATGTCAAAATATCCATCATTAACAATCGGGGACCAACATCTGAATGTAATTCGTGTTGGATCCAACACAAACTCTCTAACATTTCACCCTTTTTCAAACATTTAAGAGAAATCTAGATATTCATAGTGTAAAGAGCCTGTATACATACTAAAGAATTATAGAAGAAAGAGTGATGTGCATAATCAAGTACCATTGATGGGAGTAGTTTTTGAAAATTTGTTCAAGAGGTTAGTGATCGCAGAGTCGTCACATTGCGTTTTACTTATGAATTCTCTCTAATTTATGAGAATTCGTGTCTATTCTTGTAACAATCGTATCACATTTTTTGCATTTTCCTCCGTTCTTGAGATCAACGCGAATGTTTTAATGTGTTGAAATATTCGTGTCGAATTTCTCATTCAGCTAAGTTTTGTTGTTGCGCATTCTTGATGCATTCGTACTGTGTTCCTCTGCACTTGCGGCGCGTATTTGTCGGATTCGTGTTTTAATATTTCTATAAAAAAAGTATAGAGAAATAAGACACACCGATCCTCTGCTTTTGCGGCGCGTATTTCTCGGATTCGTGTTTTAATATTTCTGTCAAAAACGTATAGAGAAATAAGACAGACCGACAACGGGTCTTACGTGTATCTTACAAAATTTACTCTATGAAAGTAGTTTTAATATGAGTAACAAGACTATTTTTTTATTCTCATACACCGGAGAACTCACTGTATGATACAACCGAGTTTTTGTTGTACTTAGTCGTTGGATTTTATATGTTGTTTTCATTTTCGTGCTTTAGCATCGACGGCGGGTGCGGCTAGCCAACAGGGGATGCTTACTCCTCCCGGGCACCTGGTCCCACCTCTAGCTTGCTAGGGGTCCGTCGACGCTTAATTTTGTGCTCTATTGTGAGTGCTGTTGAGATTATCGTCAGGATCTTCTTTAACTCATTAGTTGATGCATTGTTTATATACCGTGTGACAACTAGTCTGCTAAAGAGGCGAGTACCTGAATAGCCGCGATACATGTAGAAGAGAGACCGTGTCTGACACTGAACATCGATACATTTCCTTTATAAGAATACTGTTTTGTAGACATCTTCCAGCATAATCTTCATACTTTTTACAAAATAAATTCGTTCTATCTGTCCTAATATTCACATAAAGTACATGTTATCTAACAGAGAATAAGTGTCTTAATTTTTGTTTTGTTACGGGAAAGCAACACACGGCAAGTGCATTTAACGTACATGTAATGCGCGTTAGCGCATTGCATTAGATAAATGCACTTGTTGTGTGTTGCATACCCGTAGCAAAACACAATTTATGACATTTATTCTATATATATGCACCATAGTTGTCTGTTTCATTCTTGTTTTCTGACATTTCCTTATCTAGGTAAAAGGGTGACGTTAAAATTAATGTCACCGCGGTTTCAGTTTGCAGGTTAGAACAGCCGTCGCGGTATGTTTCTTTAGATCTTATGCATTGTGACGTCACGAGTGCAAATACACGAATTGCAGCACGTTCCTTTCAATAATAATATCTAAAGGAAATGCATTGGTTGTGCATATACATTTGAATGACAAATATGGGCAATGACCATATCCCAATACACAGTACACAATCGATAATTCAGAAAATCAAAAACCGAAGGCATACAAAATCGGGATAAAACAGGAACCAAAGCAAACAATCAAAAATCTTCACCACAAGAAAAGAAGCGAATCCCAAATGGTAGTGAGATCAGGTGCCCAGGAAGAGTCAGCATCTCCTGCTATGGGATACATGCAGAAATTCATAGACACCTGTATCCAACAAAGGCATCAAATTCCCTCGTTGCAGGATTATTTCATACCCCCGTAATTGGAGATTCGGGGGTATATACTTCTGCTCTGTCTGTCTGTCTGTTTGTTTGTCCGCAAAATCTTTATCCTTGGCCAAAACTTTTGAATTATAAGTGATAGGGCTTTCATATTTCATATGTGCATTCCTTGTGACACGACCTTTCGCGCGTACCAAAATATTTTACCTTGTGACTTTGACCTTGAAGTTTGACCTGCTTTTGAAAAACGTTAACCCTTGCCATAACTTTTGAATGGTTATTGATATGACTTTCGCCATCATATCATCGAAATTAAAGGAGGTCAACATCTAAGCACCATCCCTCCAATGCTTTTTTGAAAATAGATTTTGTTTGGATATGCTACTGAATCGAAATTTGGAGCCGAGCAGTCTCTGCAAAGTAAATGCACAAACTTAATTTCAAAACATAGTGCCCTTTTAAAATGAACTTTGGCTGTGTCAAAAAATTACTTTGGCAGGAAGCATCTCTGATGAGGATTTAATATCCCAAACTCGTGTGGTGCATAATTAATTGGTTTGAAAATTTCTTCATGAAGCTATAGAATTGGAACACTTCCATATCATTTTCATATTTCACAAGTGTTTTCCTTGTTAGAAGACCCTTCTATGGATAGCAAAATATTTTACCTCGTGACCTTGAACTTGATGTTTAACTCTACTTCTGAAAATCTTTAACCTTTGGAATAACTTTTGAATGGTAAGTGATGAGGGTTTCATACTTCGAATATGTATTTCTTGCGTCAAGACCTTTCCATGGATACTATAATATTTGGCCATTTGATCGACTTTCCAAAAACATAAACTTTGGTCATTGATTTTGAATTGTGATAGAGCTTTCATATTTCACATATGTATTCCTTGTTGCTAGACCTCCATTGATATCAAATTTGACCTTGTGACCTTGACCTCAAAATGTGATCTACCGTTGACATTGACATTTCAGCTGGTTTACTGACAAACACGTTATTTTTATTTCTTTTGTAATTCTAAACCATAGGAAAACTAGGTTTATTCTGTCGTCTAGCATTTTCGCAAAGAGTGTAAATTAAATGTATAATACAAATATGACAGTGACTTTATACGACGTGTACAAATAAGAAGAAAGATAGCTCCTCGTTGCTTTACAGATCTTTTTTTCAAATGATTTAAACTTTTCTTGAAATTTTGCCGTGTAAGATGCCCTTTTCATTTTTCTTGTACAAAGATCATATTCTATGGATGTTAGGCTAAAAGTATTTTAAAAAGTCATATTAAATGATAGCTAATTATGTACTTTTGCCTATATAAGGTAGTGGCATTATTATCAGAGTCAATCTGATTTAAGACAGATCTCTACATGCTCCTGAATTTGTTATGTCGCGTAGAGGATGTGGAATGACCGAGTAGATACTGACATAAAGTTGACCTTTCTAAATTATCAATCAAAAGATTGGCCTTAGAATTGTCGAATTCCTTTGGATGTAAAACTCATCGTCAAGTGCTTAAAATATAGTTCCAAAGAGCTACAATTCAGCTGTGGGTAAAGATTGCTTCAGTGTTGGTTTACATAAGCACCTCGAACTTGACCTGGTTGAATTTTTTGTGGTTACATACGATGAAAATGAACGCTGGCAATACTGTAATGTTCAGTGAACTCAAATTTTAAAAAATGTGGATAAAGAGAGAAATTCAAGCAATATCTGTGTTCATACACGGTACCTTTGACTTCTACTATTTTATTTAGATTTTTACTTCTTTTTATTTATTTTTATTAATATTAATTTTCATCGTAAAAGTCAAATTTGACCCCTGATATCTGTTTTGGTATTTGACCAGCCGTTGTCATTGTAACCAGCCACCTTGATCGTGGCAAGAAAAAGGACACGAAATAGTCTTAAATTTGCCACTTTGAGGTATCATATTGGCAAATTTAAGACTATTTCGAAATGTTTCATTGGTACTTCTAGGTCACTGGATGATATTCTTACTATCGACAATCCTGTTTTTTGAAAAGAATAAAAATGTTTTTTATCCACAAGTATTGACTCTTAACAAGGCAAAAGTTTCAAACACAGAAACAACTTTTTGGACCTAAATATCAAAATGGTTAATGGAGAGATCCATACAAGTGTGTATGACAAAAGAGATAATTTTGAATTTAACATAGTAAATTTCCCCTGGCTTGCCGGTGATGTTCCTAGATTACCGTCTCATGGTATTTATATTTCACAGCTCATCTGGTATGCTAGAGCATGTACTGATGTTTTGGATTTTCAAAATAGAAATTTACAAATTACCAAGAAACTTTTGAGACAAGGTTCTCGCTTTCACAAACTAGTAAAGACTTTCTGGAAATTTTACAAAAATTCTTGTCAACTTCTGAAATTCGGACCAATACAGGCAACAGAGTATATTACTTCGAGTATTTCACAACCTGCATTTTTATGGTGACATAATTAACAAGATAAGAAGGATCTAAGATAGACAACATCACTATCGAAAATGCGACAGAAACACCAAACGCCTTTATACCATGGATATGATCCTAATGTCACCAGACGGACACTAGGCTTGTTATTTGACCACTCTACAGTCTTGTACCAGCACATTCTTAAAACTTGCACTCTGCCTGACTGTGACGACGGGACTCCATGACAGGCCCTGTCCAAACCTCTTAGAGAAGACAGGGCCCCGACCACCTGTCCTCCCTTAATGTCAGTCGGACTCCTCGGGTGATAACATACATGAGCTCGCTACAGCCGACAGAGCACGGACTGTATTACGAACACACTCTTTTGATATCCATTTACATATTCATCGATGTTGCTTGGGCCCCTGCGTTTTGCAGTCTTGTTTGTTTGTGGTCATCTGACAGTGAGGATGTTGTTTTACACCACAGTTGTACGTTCTTCGAGATCTCTATGTCATCGGAAAAGTGGATGGGTTGTGCGCAGGTAATCCAGGATAACCACACCTTCTGCTATTTCCGTGGCAGATGGCCGTCCTAAGTCGGCACCGGTTGCCCATTGGTCTCGTTGGTTTATGTGTAGTCCTTTGTGTTTGATGTTTCTGTGTTGTGCGTTGACGTTCCTAGTCCCTTATGCGTCTCTTTCTGTGTTTGTCTGCTTTATGTTTTTGCATTGGGTGTTTTGGGGTTTGCTGTTGGTGCTGCGGCCTGGTGTTTTTGGAGATCCCCTCCTTTGTTCTCGAATCCTTACAGTTAATACCGGTAGATGGCAAAATTGTTGATGATAAAAAATATACCTATGTCTTTGATACGCAATATGAATTGGGGAAACCACATACTTCAAAAGACAAATGTTCCATATTTTGACCTTTGACAGAAATAGAAAGTGCACATATTTTGGTCTAGAAAAGATTCATTGCTACATGTAACTCGAGGAATTGCACTACTACTGTTTTATCCAGGAATTTGACATCAGCGTTATTGGCAATTACGGTTCATGTATCAAAATATCGTGAAACTGCATTCAATAATAGCGACATCAATTATTTTCAATTATTTTCGGTCAATAAAGAATTCTGTGATCGACAAATTCCAATCATTTAATTTTAAAGCCGAATCTATCTCATCTTACAACTTCTCATGTACACCACACTCCCTCGTGAGAAGATAAAAGATCGCTTATCAAAACTTATCAAATGGTGTTTTGATCGAGAGGGTAAAACATTTATATGTACTTCTGACACAAAAATTTTCTTTTCCTCAGTAAAATACAAATCGTACAAATCATGGACTCGATCTGAGTTGTGCAAAGCCTTGTCTTTTCTTTTAGACAACATCTTTGTAAGATTTGGTGACACTGTATACAGGCAAGTTATTCGAATTCTTATGGGTACTAATTGTGCGCCTCTGGTTGCAGATTTGTTTTTATACACATACGGAAAAAATTCAAGCAAAATCTGCAAAAACCCAAGAAATTTGACGACATGAAATGTTTGAACGGAACCTCTAGGTATCTTGATGATATTTTGAATATTGATAACCCACATTTTGACCATTACAAAAATCAAATTTATCCTCCAGAGTTAACATTGAACAAAGCCAACACAAATGATAAAGCTACATCATTTTTGGATCTTGATATCAAAACTTATAACGGTGAAATTCCAAGAAAGATATACGACAAAAGAGAAGACTTCAATATAGTTAATTTCCCTTAGCTTGATGGCGATGTTCCAAGATTGCCATCGTACGGCATTTTCATCTCTCAGCTTATCAGATACGCTAGAGCTTGCTGCTATGTTTCGGACTTCCATAACAAAAATATACAAATTACAAAAAAACTTATCAGTCAAGGATTTAGATATCATAAACTTGTAAAATCTTTTTGGAAATTCTACAATAACTATTCTGAACTTCTTTCAAGATTTGGGATGACTTCGCTTCAGAGTATGTATCATTGGGAATTTCATTGCCTTCATTTTTCGGTGACCTAATAAACAAAATCAGAACGATCAAAGGCAGATCAAACTTCAACCAAAAGTGTAAGTAAATAGTCGGTCGCCTGCTTTACCGAGGATATAATCCTAAAATTATCACAAAAACACTGAACATGGTACTTGACCAATCTGTACCAGTGTCTTTTCCAACGTTACACACTCGTCAACCGTGACGACGGGATTCTATGATGGGCTTTGTTGATATCTCGTCAGAGAAGACTTGGTCTTGATTTTCTGTCCTATCAGAAAGTTGGTCAGACTTCTCCGGTGATTGACCTTGAGCTCGCTTTAGTCAGCAGAGCACAGATTGTTACACGCATGCCATAGAATATTTTAGATCCATTTAGATAGAATCTGTGTTACTTGTAAGAGGCCGCTGCGTTTAATTATCTTGTTTGTGATGTCACCTTACAGTGAGAAGTTTTATGTTTATACAACAATTGTGTGTCTATGAAGAACTCTGTGTATCCGGATAAGTGGGAGGGTTGTGCGCACGTCATCCGGATAACTACACAAATTGCTGAAAGCAGATGGCCGTCCAAAGTCGGTGCCGGGTGCACATCGGTCACCTTCCTTTTATGTGTTGTTATCAATGTTTAATGTTTCTGTTCGTCTGTTACGATTGTTTTGTATGATGTTCTAGTGAATATTGTTGTGTCTATTTGCGATTTGGAGTTTGTATGATATCATATATGTGTCGCTTTCTTTTGGGTTTATTTTGCTGGGTGTTGGTCATGCTGGAGATCATTCCCTTTTCTTTCTCTGTTTAACATCCTCACTACGTATTGTTTCTTTGCATAACAAAGACTAAGTTTAAGGTGGCTCTAAATCCTTATGTATACCACTGTCTTAAAGCATTTCCAATTTGAAAACTTTAAAGTACTATCACATTTCTTTTACGCATACAAGCAACAGAGTATATTACTTTGGGTATTTCACAACCTGCATTTTATGGTGACATAATTACCAAAATAAGAAGGATTAAACGTAGACAGCATAACCTTCGAAAATGCGTCAGAATCATCAAACGACTTTTGTACCGTGGATAATTATGATCCTAATGTTAACAGACGGACACTTGGCTTGGTACTTGACCAATCTACAGTCCTCTACCAGCGCATTCTTAAGACTTGCACTCTGACTGACTGTGACGACGGGACTCCATGACGAGTTATGTCCAAACCTCTTTAGAGAAGACAGGGCCCCGACCACCTGTCTTCTCTGAATGTAAGTCGGGCTCCTCGGGTGATAACATACATGAGCTCGCATAGCCGCCAGAGCACGGATTGTATTCCGTACCCCTTCTTTTTATATACATTTATATATTCAACTGTGTTGCTTGGGCCCCTGCGTCATGCGGTGTTGTTTGTGTGTGGTCATCTAACAGTGAGGAAGTAGTCTTACGCCACAATTGTACTTTCTTCGAGACTTCTGGGTACTTGGAACAGTGGGAGGGTTGTGCGCACGTATGTATTCATAATGCAGCGCATGTCAATGCTGCAGTCTTTAGAATAAAATGAAAAAGTTCAATTGAACTTATCTTTATCATCTTTAAAAATACACATATATATCGATTTGTTACACGTGACGAAAACATTATTTGCATGCCTTACTTTATTGTATCATCATTCATGTAACCAGATCATTTTGATGAAGTTAAGGTTCATGGTTACACCCTTTCCAAAACACCCCCAAAACACTATTAAACATCCCAGGTTAAGTTGTATTGATTTTATTGGTAGAGAACAATGTAATGTACAGTATTTTAATGAAAAAAGTATGTGTCATCGAGCTTCCAATTGATTTATGACCTTCCAAAGAAGTACATGTCCAATTTTTCATTAATTTTCCCCAAATGTGCATCATATCATCAATAGACCCCTGTTATTTTAAACCTGATACATGAATGTATATGGTCATTCTTTCAATAACGAAAGAAGGTCTAAAACAAATAAAAAATAGAAAATACATCAATGCTGGTAAGTCAAATTCTATGAAATAGTAAATATTATGAATTTTAGGCTCTATTCTTGTCGTCATTATTTTTAGAGTCCAACCAGTAAATGACGGGTTTAAGTACTTTGTTAACATGCCAATGAGCGGAAAATTTGCTATCTTAATCTAAGTTAACATATCTTTCAACAATAAAAATAAATGTTGCAATCATCGAACAAAATGTTAAGTTTGATACAAAATTATGACCTTACCCCCTCCAGATTTTGTCACAATATGCCGGCAAGATATCCCCTCCGTGCTCTATTTGGATTTATATCTCCTGAACTTTTCATCTAAATTACTCCATTTATCATCCATATATCAAATGGAAATAGAACTGATCAAAATGTGAATTCTGTAACCCATTTTATAATATTTACCCATTATATCAGTAATATTAACGCCTGCAACAGTTTTAAGCAAATGACGTCACGTGATGCATTTGGCCATTTGAACGTCAAATCAAGTTGATAAAGAAATAAAAACGGTCCAGAATGAAATGGGGCGATGAAAACAAGATGCATATCTTATGAATAGCATTATAAATAGATAGAATGTATTCAGATAAAAGAATACGCAAAGAAAATTACTAATACTTGAATGTAAGTACAATCACACGTTATATATAATATACAGGCTTAGTACATGTATGTTGCTATCCATTGGTTTTGGATGAGGAGAAAAGTCGGGAAGGGCTAAAATCGGCCTTGTGACAGAATATCATTTTGAAATAGTTTTTTTTATTCCTATATTTATGAAAAATCATACTTATTTCCGCATGACACTTGATTTCTTCTAAGAAAGGGTGAACAATAGCACGAACAACGTCGTTTTGAACCAGGACGTCGCCTTATAATTGCTCGGCGTTTTGAAACCTATTTGTAAGAATCTGTGTTTCAAAACAGAAAACATTTAAAAGGATTTTTTAATTATTTTTTTTTAAAAGTCCATTCACTTGTTTTACCCAAACCCGCATGTAAACTAAGGAGTTGTTTCCTAATAAAATGTACAATTTTGTGAGATGTTGCTCATTTAAACCCCGCGTGTAAAAAAAACATCACACACATTTTAATTAGATTCAATTGCTATTTTAACCCCGGGTATAAATCAAACGGTTGTTTACAAATGAAACAAGCATAAAATTATTCTTTCGTGATTTTCTCGTAGAGATGACGGCGAGCGGCAGAATGCGCTGTAAGCCTTTTCTCTGAATGAACATACCCAACAAAGAACTGTTTTACATCAATTTTTAATCAAGATTCAAAGGAAAACGATAGAAGTCCCAATCTAATCAAAATACGGCAGTTTTATTTAGCACAATCCCTAAAATACTAGTTCATGTTTCAGGGCGTAGGTGAGTCAGCGTCAAATAATAAGAGTGCCGATGCAATTTTGGCGCGTTTTTTCGTGACGTCATAGACAACGTGACGTCGATTTTGGCGACGAGAGAGACTCCGAAGTGATTTGTTGTTCGGATGGTGTATCCTTGAACCTTAAACAAATGCTTTTAAA
Source organism: Pinctada fucata (assembly GCA_028142955.1). NCBI lineage: Eukaryota > Metazoa > Mollusca > Bivalvia > Pterioida > Pteriidae > Pinctada > Pinctada fucata. Next base: position 28,195,042 of record AP027114.1, read on the forward strand.
ATGTTTTTTAAACAGTGATATGAAAAGGGTTAAGTGTCACATATAAAGCCTTCCTTATCTCATGTAACAAACACGCCATTGTTTCTTCAGTCAGAACGCATTATCCAGAAAATTATCCAGACATCTCTTCGAAATGCAAATTCTGGTAAAAAAAAAACGTTCAAATTCCTGGTATGTTCAATACTTTTTCTAAGTTTTTTGTAAGGCCGTTAGCAAAAAATGTTTGCCAAGAATACACACGTAAGAAGTGTGAAAATGTAAAAGGAAATTATAGGTGAATCAAAAGGATTGCAATCATTTAATATTTTCAAATAAGTACATCATTGAAATTTGATATAAAACACTACAGTTACAGACTTTTGATTTCATCATTCAAAATTCATTTTACACTCAATAACTTAATGATAAAAGAATCATGTCTTAACGCAAATTCAAACACAAATTTCGCCGATTTAAGTAAATAAACACAACGAGTTTTCAAAATAGTAATTTCAACATAGAGAGGTTAATCATTTCTGCTACAAACTGATGAACTCTGTCATAAACATTCACGTTATTACGTTAGGAAGTTTTTCTCTAATCACTATATGTTATAAAAATACAAGATATCAATTTAAAAAAGGAACTCATGAATGCCTAATTGGAATATAATGAAAGCATAAAGAAACACCAATATAATGATCACACAGACTAATTGTACAATTGAATTACAAAGGAGCTGTACAAATGTGACGTAATATCTGCCCTGAAAAAGTCAAAATTTCAAAATGAAAATTTTTCATTAGAAATGTCAACTAACTTAGTCCACATCTGAATCAAATATCGGGATGGATATATTATTCAAAATAAGGCCATTGTTTTTGATTTTCTATAGAAATCAATGAAAAACGGAAAATCTTTTTATACAACATTGTTCCACCCCGAGGCTGCCACTTTCACAAAAGGTGTATATCATTAATACAAATTTTCTGACCTAGTGGGGTTCTGTAACTCGGGAGGGAACAATGTCGGGAAAAAAACGAAAAAGGAGGGATGGGCTATTTTCAACAATCCGTCTATAAAGTGCTTAAATAGATAAAAGTTGCTGATTTATCATAATAATGGAATGGAATAAACTATTCTGACTGTAATTCAATGAAAAAGACAACAGCTTCGAAACGATATAAAATTGTCCATTTCTACACAGTGTGTATTCCAATGATTTTATCGATATACAATCTTCAAAATTTATTTTTCTTTTTTCAGTTTTCACATAATATGGGATCCAAACATTATGTCGGGGCAGATCTATGTCACATTAAGATCAACATTAAATATCATTTAATTTTCATTGTCATTTTCAAGAAACGAAGATTCTGATTGGCTGAGAAATTTTGTTGATACATCGATCAAAACAATTTTTCACGGAAGTCTATTTATAGCACTATTTTTAGAACCGGGGGTTCCCCAAACACGAATGAACTCGTTGCTGAAAATACACTTTGTTGATGTTTGCTTATCATTTCAAGGGTACCATTTCTTTTCTACTTACTCAAAAATTAACGATGCATGTAGAATTTGCTCAAACTGGTCCTTATTCCAAAGATACAGGGAGACGATCGTTCGCTGTTTGAATCATGGCGGCTGCCATAACTTGTTTTGGCAGACGTATCACTGCAAAACCCTCCGACTTACGAAATATAGTTCGGTGATTGATTGTTTTTAGATCCAAGATAACTGTCTGTTTTCCATAAATAGATGATAATAAAATGAAAAGAAATGAATCTTATCTTTTTTCTGTTGATGCAGGTATCACTCGAAAAATTTGACAGAAAACTTTTGCATCAACGCGCTACGCGCATTGATGCAGTTTTCTGTCCAATTTTTCGGGTGATACCTGCATCAACAGAAAAAATTTGAGATTCATTTCTTAAGTCATTTGAGTTTTTATTTAAGGTCATATAGCAGGACGTTCGACCAACATCCAATTACAGCCTTGTCACATGGGGTATTAAAGCTGATACAGAACGGCTTAGCAGGTAGATTATCAAATATAATCCTCTGTAGCTTCCCATCAAAACTCAGCTGGTGTATGTTACGCGAACCATAATCACATACATAAATATGACCGGCATGATCCACTGTGACTCCTGACACATCACGAAGTCCGTCGTGACTGTATGTGAACACGGAGGAACCGTCCATTTTTACACAATGTACCTCTTTTACCATCTTTGAGTTGTTGAATGCAGTATAACACAGTGAGTTGTGATCACGAGCAGTCAGATAACTCACGTTGTTTTTCACTAATATGTCTCTGATTTTGTGGCAGTTGCTGTCATACACAGCTATTTTCTTGTTACACCCTATATAATACAGCCCTCGATGATACACAAAGTCTGTATTCACGTCTACCTTGGTTTCGTTAATCTTCAATATCTTACTGTTTTGTATAGTAAAGAGGACCAATACATGGCCTCCAACAGCTACAGCACCCTCTGTGTAACTGGTCATCTTGATTCCCCATAGCTGCCCATATAATGATAAAGATGACAGTACTATGGAGCACTGAGGATCCCGCAACTCTATTCTTTGGTTGGTATAATTTGATAGCACTACTTTTCCATTCTCTAATAAAGCAATTCCTCTCACATTGAATCCTATGTTCACTTCTGAGGTAAGACTGGGTACTGCTGTCAGCATGTTGATCTTGGACGTTACAAAATGCTGAGGTGCATAGTTGTTTGTTCTACTAACTTTCACTTCTCCACATTCCTGTATCATTCTATTCAGTTCCAGTAGTCTTTCGTTTGTTTTGAATGAAACTCTTACTTCTCTGAGATTTTGACTTTGGTCTCTCACAAAATTTTCTAGTATTTCTTTTTGCTTCTCTAACTTTTCCATTGCTTGTATGAATTGCGCTGGTGGGGCGTGCTTCATGTTGGTCTCAAATAAGGACAGGTCGTTTTCGACTGCGGGAATTCTGCACTTCATTTCAAAATGCTCACTCTCTACCTCTGTTTTGATTTCCTTTTCAACCTTAGATATCTCGGACGTAATGTTTGTTTTTAGTGTGTTTAAGTGGTCGGAAAGCTGCTTGAATAAAGTTTCAACTTCCGCTCTCATCTTTTTGATATCGTTTTCAAAAATCTTCAAGTTTTCTGTCCTGTTTTTGCATAATTTCTCCAAAGACGCTTTCAGATTTTGGAGGCTTTGTGAAAATTCTTGTATTTCCTTTGATTTCTTTTTCTCTTGGGAGGCATCTTCAATTGATCCAACATTGTCACATTTTCTGTGTTTTAACATTACGCATGTCATACAGCATACTGTGGAGTGGTCGTTACAGTACGCTTTTACTTTCTTTTCTGAATGTTCAGTACAGAATACGTCAGCATGGTACAAGGGAATATCTGTAGAGGTGCCCTCTCCTAATTCGATCAGTTTATGATTTGATGAAGCTTTACTCCTCCGATGACTTCGATCACATGCCTTACAAAGGGCCTCGCTACAGTTGGCACACCATGAAAAGGCACTTTCGGTTTCGTTTTCCCTTGAACATGCCGCACAAAGTTTCTGACCTGATTTCGTTTCATTCAAATCAATCAGACTAACCAATATATGATTTGTGGGTAGTTTTGTCGACCATTCGTCTACTTTGATGTCACCAGGTTTCGATACGAACATCCGACATAGCGGACAATTTACCCCTCCACTACCTTGCTCAAAAGTCTTTGTAATGTACGTTTGTATACACCCTTCGCAAAAACTATGTAAACACGGAAAATGTTTTGGTTTTTTAAACGTCTCGAAACAAATTGAACAAGTTGTCAAATCTTCCTTTTTGTCTACCGCCGTGGCCATTCTCACAGTATCAATAGTTTATACATTTAGGCTAACATTCCACGTCTATCTTTACACAATTTACATTGGACAAACACATGTGTATCACTAACCCGATTCATAGCGTACAAATTTCAGATAAAGCGATAAACACCCTGTTCTTCCGTAGGGAAGAAAGAACACATTGAATTTGAGAGATAAAACTTCGTAGACTTTGAAATGAATTTAATTTCTTTTATGTTTTGTTGATTATGGTCATTAACAATTTAACTTTGTCAACATTTTAAGGTTATCTCTCTTTGACCGGAGTATGCTCTATTATAAAAAATAGAGGAACTTGTATCAAAATAATAAATTTAATATTGAGAGCAAATTTCTTATTGATGCAAAAAAATAGCTGTGGACAAAGGGGCTTATGATTTACAATGTAGTTCTAGAATAATTTATCAAAATTTGGTTACGAAAAATTTACACGTAGTACAACTCCTGAGAATGCGCTGATACAAGACTGTAGATTGGTCAAGTACCATGCAAAGTCCGGTGACAGCAGGGTTATATCCACGGTATAAAAGACTTTTGATGATTCTAACAAAATTTCGATGGTAATTTTGTCTACTTTTGATCCTTCTTATTTTGTTTATTATGTCACCATAAAAGGCAGGTTGTTAAATACCCAAAGTAATATACTCTGTATGATATCAGAACGGAATACAGAATCTTACTTTCTCAGTCTGTTATATATTTTCCTCTTTACAAAACGACTCAAAAATTAAATATTAATCAGAAGCTGTTTATTCTATATAATACCGGTAACTTATGTATAAAATGTGGCAAGTCTGAATATTAACATTTAACAGGATAACGAATACACTCTCGCTGTCGGAGCAAACCTTCCACTTTCACGGTTGTTTAAAAGTATTGGGATCCGATACAATCTGAAACACATGCACAAGAGTGCAACAAAAAACAACGGGCACCCCTGAAGAAAATCACTCTGGTACACCAGGCTTGCTCTTTGACATATATTTTACGTCATTTATAATGAGTTATAGAAGATCCTGACGATAATCTCAACAGCACTCACAATAGAGCACCAAATTGAGCATCGACGAAGAATTCAAACGATCGCGTTAGCGCAATGGTAGCGAGCTCGCTTCTCACCTCTAAGGTCCTGGGATCTAATCTCAGATTCGGCAAAGGGTCTTATGTGGGAGGGTTAGTGGTCCCTACCAAGGGCCTCTGCAGGGACGGGTGTCTCCGGGTACTCTGGTGTCCTGCTCCTTGGACCCCCTCACGTCAACATCTGACCTAACGTGAGACATTCGTATAAGTTGTGTAACTTGTTTGTTAAAACGTTGTAAAATAGATAAAGTTTAAATTTTAAAAGGTGCCGCAACTAAAATGAATGCGGCAAATCACGGACATGAACATGAACATGAACTTCCTAATGATAGATTTTCTATTAATCATCTTCTTCAAAAGTTTGAAAGGAATGCACAGAATTATCTTCGGAAATTGTTACAAATAACGAATATTTTTTTTCCGAAGTGCTTCCCTCTTGCATTCTCTGTTTGAAGTTTTTACTCTGTCTACATTCGTGAGTTATCTTATGGTTCAGTATTCTCGGAAGTACAATGTACTAGTATATTTGTCGTTTGTGGAAACTTTTACCCTCTAGGGTGATGATGATTCAAGGTGGAGAATGAAACGCAACTGCCTCGGAAACAAATTGAAAATATGTATCAACATAGCCTATCAAGAGCATAAGATCATATTCCGCCGTCTTGAACAAATTCATAAGCAATTATAATGGAATGCCGCTTGCATTTAACTTCGTTCTCATCTCTTCCTTTTTTGTCTCGTCTTATATGTTTCATTATTGCAATTGCTGTTTTTTTATATTACTTTTCTCGTTGATTCCGTCTCTCTGTCTTTCCCTTCGACATTTTTGCTGTATATTCACTGCAGGGCGAACTGTGAATTTTAGTAATTATATTTTATGTTTCTGCTCACATGTATTGTGGAAATTGCTTGTTGATATCATACACTTTCATTTTAACGAAAATGACTGTCAGTAGCGATGAAAACAGCAGTGACGAAAAATTTTGAAAAAGAAAAGTTATCGACTGATATGTTTCATAGCACCTCAAAAATAGAAGAATTGTTCTATTTGGTTTGAGATCATTTACGAGGTGATTACAATTGTCCAATCCGTATTGTTGAAAATTTAATCACTGATGATAATAAATTGATACATTTCGACTGAATTGTGAATCATCGAAGACTCTGTCGAAACAAATGCTAAGCGTCTTCAAATTCATATAACAGATAACTTTTCAGCATGGACCAGACATGCACTTTTCCGGTACTTAACCCTCCTCGGTGATCCTCAATCTAAACAATGTATTATTGCCAAAAGAATTTGAAATTGTTATATTTAGAAATTTACCGAAAGACGTAGCAAGATGGGTGGGATATGATGCTACAGGACAAATGAGTTAAAGAAGATCCTGACGATAATCTCAACAGCACTCACAATAGAGCACCAAATTGAGCATCGACGGACCCCTAGCAAACTAGAGGTGGGACCAGGTGCCCGGGAGGAGTAAGCATCCCCTGTTGGCTAGCCGCACCCGCCGTCGATGTCCATACATGAAAATGAAAACACTATTTAAAATACATGCACTGCAATGTCTGAGGTTGTCTATATAGAAAATGCTTTTGTTTAAACGTTTTCATACTTTATGACCAGTTTGTCCATTCCTTTACAATAGTGAAGAAGTTAAATGATTACATCTAATGGAAAGTGAATATTAATAAATAACTAAAATGAAGACAAATTTTTCTTGCTAATGGTAAATTTTCTATAAGCATTTACGAGTATCTCAACATTATGTTTCTTCCATCTATTTAAGATAAGGAGGTGATCCCCAACGAGACGCATGGAGTCGTAACAACGTATGTATTATTTTCTTCCTCAATCGATGCACAAATTCAAATTTGTTTAAATAAATACAAATAAAGACAGATATGTTGTCGTACCATGTAGAACTCAGAATAGTGACCTAATACGGACTCAATCTGCTGTATTCTATTGGTGCGATAGTTCGCTTCTTTTCATGCAAGCAGGAGATGCGGGGTCTTCCAGGGCATCTGGTCTCACTCCCATATCGGGATTTCCCTTCTCTCCATGTGGTGGAGGGTTTGTTTGTTTGATTTGGTTCGTTTTATCCTGATTTTGCATGCCTTCGGTTTATGATTTTGTACTGTGTATTGGGGTATGGACATTGTCCATATTTGTCACTTGTGTCATTATAAGGTGATCGAAGAACAGAATATAAAGATATAAATATTAAAGTAAATGAGTCAAATAGAAATAATCTTAGTTATTCAAAATGCCTTAATGTTTAATTAACTGACATCCTATTTATCTCAAGACCAGATGTAAAGACATTGCAACACGGAATAAGATACATCTTGTCGAAATAGTAAAACTTATTTAATGTACGGCTGTCCTGGTTAGAGTCCAGAACCATCAACAAAGGCCGACTTTGATACATTTACCAGTTGAACAATTTGCATTTGCACAATTCGCTGCTTGCATACAAGCAGGATATGCGGAGTCTTCCAGGACATCTGGTCTCACTCCCATATCGGGAGTTCCCTTCTTTTCATGTGGTGGGTTTTTTGTTTGTTTGCTTTGGTTCCTGTTTTATCTCGATTTTGTTGCCTTCGGTTTATGATTTTCTGAATTATCGATTTTGTACTGTTTACGGGGATATGGTCACTATCCATATTTGGCACGCTTCCATGTGACTTTGAAATTAAAGTTCTGTTTTGTAGATGGCGCCAGGAAAATCAAGTTTGACTTTATTTACACTGTTTGACATGAAGTACTACTGACGAGGATTAAAATATCCGAAACACGTGTCTAGTACAACAAAATTCGTATATAGAACATATATTTCAATATTGACAATTTATCCGGGCGCACTTCATCATATTTTCTCTGTTTTGCAGGAGTTGTGATCATCTTCCTTTTTTCATTTTTGTGCGAGTTTTTCTCTCTTTTTTGTGTGTGGTTTTTATATTTTAGCTCTGTATGCCAGTTGAATGAGATTTGTGAATTCCAATTTGGGTTTTTCTCAACATTTACTGATTCATAGGGAAAAGATACATGACTCCTAAGTCTTAAGGTTTAGTTACATGATTCTCTAGTGAGCATCAGAGATTAAGGATTTTATACTGTTGAAATGTCATTGAAATGCAAAGAAGATGCAATAACAAGATTTGACATAGAAAATACTTCAGCTCTTACCCAAGGGACATACATGTAGTTCTGGTGTGATTTTGCTCCAGCAAATCTTAGTATAAATATTTAACATTGTGCAAAATTTAGTAAATTCCTCCATTGAATAAGGGGTTGCGTGAATAAAAAGGCAATTGACAATTAGGCTGTGTTGATGAGAGATACCCTGTTTTAAATAGAATTCTTGAAACAGAATCAAAAATGTATGTAACATAATGATAATGAAAACAAGAACTTTTTATCACCATGATGATTTATTTGTCTTTCTTTCAGATGATTTTGTACATACTCCTTATCTACATGACATCACTTTCTCCAAATTTTCGCATCATCTTCTTTTTTTCTTTCAGAAACATATCCAAAAACAAGAACGTGTATTGAACATGTGTACTCCAAAGGAAATTGTTACCCACAGATGGATGTTTACCTCATGAAAAATTTGACAATCTAGTGAACAGCTGTTAGAGAAGATATTTTTTCTAAAGGTAGAGTGATTAAATATTTCATTTTCCATATAGTTTCAGCATTTTTTATAAAAAGGAAAAAAGAGTTTCAATATCATTAAAAGGTATGGACATTAATCATGGATAACCTTAAATATTGGTTCCCATTCTTCTGAACTTGAACACATAGGAAAATATTTGTGAACAGATATGCTTTTGAAATCGTAGTGTACATTTACTTTCATTTTTCATGAGTCTTCCTATTCTTCTGAATGAAATATTCTATCCTCTTTTCTCCTTCATTGCATATATTTGTTATGATTTGTTTTCACAACAACAAAAAAATAAATTTAAACATTTCTTTGTTGGATTGAACACCTCATATACTCGCATAACATCAAACCTTATCCAATCAAAACTGACATAACAAAATGCATTATCCAATCAACATCTAGATTACCCTAATTTAAATCTTCACCATCTCTAACCTGAATAACTACACTAAATTCCTCTCAACATGAATAAAATATCCAGATTTTTCATTAAAAATGTTAATGGCTATATACAATGCTTTACCACATGTGAGGTTGTTTTGTCTATTTACAAATTTACTTTGGGTCTGAAGATTTGTATTTTTCCGAGGGCAACATACTTTCATGAGAAACATTTTTGTAACTTCAATACTTTGCTCAAACTGATAAAAGGCACATCACATAAGTTTCACAAGTTTCTTTTTTTTCAATTATTTCGAAATCTTTATCAAAATGATTCAAGCAAAAAATGTTTGAAAATTTGAAAATAAGAAAATTGAATTATTGCTTTTTTTTTTAAAAGGAGTGATTTTTATAAATTCAATTTAATTTTGGGATGGTTGAAAATCTTACGAATACCTTCATTCAAAAGGGTTTTAGGTTTGAAATATTTAGTATTGTCTATATGCTAAATTATACCATTTCTTTGTAATGATGAGTATGCCTTTTTGAATACTCCCTGAGAGAAATTTTCAACATTTTGTTTTCTAGCCTAAACATCGAGGTACAAAAAAAAACATTCATTCTTTGGATTATAGGACAATTACACCATTTCACTGGAATATCTACATTTGACATGTAAAGATTTAAATTTTGTAAAAATGATCGGATTTATACAAACAAAACATAGTTAATTGAATAAGGTGTTCAACACTTAACTACATGTATATGTTTTAAAAATTAGGCACAACTTGCAAAATAAGAATAACTATTGAAATAAATGAAAACATTTAATCATTATCATAAGAATTTTCAACATTCACTGCAATTTTTTTGTTAAATACGTGTAAATACTGTTTGGAAAACCAACAATTTAATTTCTTTAAAATTGCTTAACTTTTCATGACAAAATATATCCAATAACAATGAAATCATCAGGGAACTATGTGGCCAGACAAAATAAAAGTGTGTCTTTTAAAAATGGACATCATATGTGATTCTCAATCTAAACATTTCAAATTTCAATGTAAAAATTGAATTAAGATAAAGAGAAGAAATGAGTCCTATTAAAAGAAAGACTTCAGTTTTGTAGGCCTATAAAAATCAGGTAGCTAAGGTTCAGGAAGTTGATTTAAAATGATAACTTCCCTTTGAACAATCAATAAAATCTGATAAAATTAGAATTCATTAAATGAAAAATAAAAACTCAAATTTGATCTCAATATCTGTTAAAGTATTCAATTATGTGTATGAAACTTTCTAATAACAATGAAACTTGTATCATAAAAAAAGATGAATCGACACAGATATAAAGCAAAAACTATGTAAAATGACAAAACTTTCAAATGAAGATAAAACTATGTACAACATAATAAAACGTTACTTAGAAATAACAAAAACATGCAAAAAAATTTAAAAAAAATGAAATCAATCTGAGCACTAAATTTCATGTCTACATGATTGGTTGAATACACATTAATCTAACTGACTCTTACGGTATTGGGTATGAATTGCTAATTGCCTAATATTCTATTTTTAGCGTACGGGTATATACTTTTCTGAAACAGACGTATTCCACAAACATTTAAAACTTGATTACACAAGATGAAAGTAGAAAAAGTAAAAAATAACCTAAAGCAAACATGTGTAAATCTATTCATTGAATACAAATCTTTGCTGAAACAAGAGGCCCAATTGGGTCTAAATCGCTCTATTTGCTTGAAAGTGTAAGGGGACATCTGAGGTAGTTTCAAAGTCTTTTCTTGCGTCCAATTCTACTATTTTATATCTCATTAATTGCATATCAAACACAAATTTGAGTGTCAATTTCTATTGTTGCAGGGATAAAATTGTAGGTAGTTTATTTAGAATTGCAGAAAAGAGATACTGATCAATGTCACAAGAGGAGCAATTCTAATATCAGTGTCAAAAACTTTTGAAAGTCGTAAAAAATTCACACCAGGTTTTTTTAATTGATATTGATTTTAATCTATGCAGTCGATGCATATTCTGATTAAATTTACATTTCTTACAAGAGTACAAGAATTGTAAATATGAACATTAAATTTGATTAATATTTCAAGATACGAGAAAAAGGCCTATGTGCTTAGTAATCCAACTGTAGGAAATTTGTAAAACAGAACATAAAGTAAAAATAATAAAATGCCCTTGCATTATTTGTAGCAAAATTCAATTACAGAAAATTTGTAGATAACTGACAGAATATTGTTAACATGAAAATATTATGTAAAAAAACATATTCAATGAAAATAAAATCATCAGGTATTGAAAATTACAGTCACTGGTTGCAAAAACTTAAAAAATAAATTCAATTGAAAATCAGATTCAATATATTCTTTAAAACTTTAAAAAACAGTGTTTTTTCCATTGTTTTTGAGCCGAATTTTGGCCCCTTCCCAGTGCCAAATTTCCTCCATTTTTCCAACAAAAATCACTCACATGAGAAAATAAGACTCAAAACTTGGAAGTCAGCACAAAATGTCCTATTTCTAAGGGGTTTTTTTTTATTCATCACATGTTCACTTCAAGCAAACCCATGGATTAGCAGTGTTAATAAATGATAATTTAGGGTTAGACTTTGGAGAGAATTTGAATGAAAATTGTTCCAAATTCAGCTAAACGTCACAAATTTTCCCGAATGGGACAGGCACTCGGTGTATATGCATTGACAACATCATAATCATGCCAATGTTAAATTGTTTTCTTAAATAGCTATCCAATGCACTCCTCACTTGGCTTGTCCTTTCTAGATTCCTCATTGATTTGTATTAAAATAATGTGTTCATTCTTTGTGTACCACAAATTCATTTTTCCTCACACCTTACTTGATTTGGAATCTTCTAGATGATGTGCGTTACATAATTTCACCTTACTAATTAACACATCACTAGTTTTTGCATTTTGCAGGTTATTTTATGTGTGTGAGGGTGTGTGAGAGGGTGTGTGAGGGTGTGTGTGTGTGTGTGTGTGTGTGTGTGTTACATAATTGGTTTTCATTAAAGTTTGAAAAACGTGTTTAAATCTAGCGGAAGGGACGGTATATCCATTATTCCGTCTGGACACACGTACATGTACTTATGTCAAGACGGAATAATAAATAGATAAATATATGAATAATAAATACATCAATGATTAATAAATAATGAATGATAAATATAGAAGTAAATAATGAATACATATATTACATATTATTCCCTGTATAAACACATTATATGTTTTTAAAATGAAAGATTCTAATTTTGTCAACACGTATAATTTAAATGCCAGTAATTTTCCTCAACAACAAAAGCTGTTTCTCTCTGTATATCTACAATACATTAATCATAAATATATGTCTATTCTCCTATACATGTTTGAAAAGAAAAGTACAGATTTACATGGCTGTTTTGAATGTCGACTTTGGAACTTGATGGATCAAAATAATTGAAAACGCAATAACAGGTCAATAAATGTCACTCTTTGTGTTACCAATGGTCTTATGGAAGTTATTTCATATCGTACATGAGAACTGCGCCATTACATCCTATCACAGCCTTGTCACCTTGTGTATTAAAGCTGATACAATACGGTTGAGCAGGTAGATTGTCAAATATAATCCTTTGTAGCTTCCCGTCATTACTCAGCTGGTGTACGTTCTTATTTCTGTAATAATTATTACATACGTATATATGACCGGAATGATCCACAGTGACACCTGACGCATCGACAAGTGTGTCATGTGAGTATGTGAACACCGAGGAACCATCCATACGAACACAGTATAAAGATTTTCCAAAAGTAGTCTTATTGAATGCTGTATAACAAAGCGCGTTGTCACCACGTAAACACATGTAGCTCACTTTGGTATTCACTGATATGTCTCTAACTTTACGATAGTTGCTATCATAAACAGTTATTTTGTTGTCGCACCCTACATAGTATAGACCATGATGATATACAAAGTCTGCATTCACGTCTGTCATCATTTCTCTTATCTTTATTATCTGATTGTTTTGTATTTTGAATAGGACCAATCCGTATCGTTCTACAGCTACAGCGCCCTCTGTGTCACTGGTCATCTTGATTCCCCAAGAATCTCCTTGTAATGCCAAAGATGACAGTACTTTGGAACGTCGAGGATTCCGCAACTCTATCCTTCTGTTATCATTTGAAAGTACCACTTTTCCAGTATCTAATAAAGCTATTCCTCTCACACCAAAGCCTGTTTCAACTTTTGATGTAAGAGTGGGTACTGCTGTCAGCATGTTGACCTTTTTGATAACAGAATGCTGGGGTGCACAGTTTGTTCTACTGACTTTCACTTCTCCACATTCCTGTATCACTCTACTCAGTTCCAGTAGTTTTTCGTTCGCTTTGAAAGTAACTTTTATTTCTCTGAGATTTTGACTTTGATCTCTAACAAAGTTTTCTAGTACTTCTTTTTGCTTCTCTAAATTTTCCATTGCTTGTATGAATTGCGCTGATGGGGCGTGCTTCATGTTGGTCTCAAATAAGGACAGGTCGTTTTCTACTGCGGGAATTCTGCACTTCATTTCAATATGCTCACTCTCTTCCTCTGTTTTGATTTCTTTTTCAACCTTAGATATCTCGGATGTAATGTTTGTTTTTAGTTTGTTTAAGTGGTCGGAAAGCTGCTTGAATAAAGTTTCAACGTCCGCTCTCATCATTTTGATATCGTTTTCAAATGTCTTCAAGTTTTCTGTCCTGTTTTTGCATAATTTCTCCAAAGACGCTTTCAGACTTTGGAGGTTTTGTGAAAATTCTTGTATTTCCTTTGATTTCTTTTTCTCTTCGGCCGCATCTTCAATTGATCCAACATTGTCACATTTTCAGTGTTTTAAAATTACGCATGTCATACAGCATACGGTTGAGTGGTCGTTGCAATACGCTTCTACTTTCTTTTCTGGATGTTCAGTACAAAATACGTCAGCATGGTACAAGGGAATATCTTTAGAGGTATCCTCTCCTAATTCGATCAGTTTATGATTTGATGAAGCTTTACTCCTCCGATGACTTCGATCACATGCCTTACAAAGGGCCTCGCTACAGTTGGCACACCACGAAAAGGCATTTTCGGTTTCGTTTTCCCTTGAACATGCCGCACAAAGTTTCTGAGCTGATTTTGTTTCATTTAAGTCAATAAGACTCACCAATATATGATTTGTAGGTAGTTTAGTCGACCATTCCTCAACTGTGATATCATCCGGTTTCGATACGAACGTCCGACAAAGAGGACAATTAACTCCGCCCTTAGCTTTCTCAAAAGTCTTTGTAATATAAGTTTGTATACATCCTTCACAAAAACTATGTAAACACGGAAAATGTTTTGGTTTTTTAAACGTCTCAAAACAAATTGAACAAGTTGTCAAATCTTCCTTCTTGTCTACCGCCGTGGTCATTCTCAAAGTATCATTTTTTTGTACATTTAGGGTTACATTCCACGTCTATCTTTACACAATTTACATTGGACAAACACATGGTTATTACTAACCCGATAATAAACGTACATATTTCAGACAAAGCGTTAAACCTTGTTCTTTGATACTCAGATATCCACAGAGAAGAAAGAACAACATATTGAATTTGAGAGATAAACCTTTGTATACTTTGAAATGAATTTTATTACTTTTATGTTTTGTTGATTTTTAACTGTTTCAACATACCGGGTGAAGTTATCCCTCTTTGACCGGAGTATGCTCTATTATAAAAATGCTCGAGACACAAATATAGGAAATCATATCAAAATAATGAATTTATACTTAGAGCAAATTTCTTATTGGTTTAAAAAAAACAGCTGCGGACAAAGGGGGGTAACGTTCAGTTTTAGAATAATTTATCAAAATTTGGTTACGAAGAATTTACAAATACATGTAAATACCATTTAAAGGATATCGTAATATGCAAAAAAAATCATACAGTCAAAAAAAAAGTTTTGAGACAATCTTTATTATTAACACCGAATAAGTACCCACCAGTTATTATGTCTATTTAAGAACATTTCAATTTCTCATTCTCCCCGAAAACAACTATAATCAGCCTTTGGGAATAATTGTCCCTTTGTCGGATATCTACGGACCTACAAAAGAAAAAAGGGGCTCTCCGACAATGCTCGCAGCAAAACCCAAAAACACCCAATGCAAAAACACATAGTAGACACGCACAAAAACAGACGCAAAAGGGACAAGAAACACCAGATCACATCAAAGAAACATCAAACACAAAAAATACACATAAACCACGGAGACCAATGGGCAATCGGTGACGACTTATGGCGGCCATCTGCTACGCCATCAACAGACGGTGTAGTTATCTGGATTACGTGCACATAACCCTCCCACTCTTCCGATTATCCAGAGGTCTCGAGGAACGCATAATTGTAGTGTAAAATAATCTCATCACTGTAAGATTAACTAACAAACAGACAGCATGACGCAGGCGCCGAAGAAACACACAGATGGATAATGTAATTGGATATAAAAACAGAAGGCCTACTAAATACAGTCCGTGTTCTGCCGGCTGTAGCGAGCTCATACATATAATATCAACCGTAGTCCGAATGACATTCAGAGGAGGCCTGTCTTCTCTATAAAGGTTTGGACAGGGCCCGTCATAGAGTCCAGTCGTCACGGTCTGTCAGAGTGCAACTCCCTAGATTGCGCTGATACAAGACTGTTGATTGGTCGAGTACCATGCAAAGTCCGGTGACAGCAGGGTCATATCCACGGTATAAAAGACATTTGATGATTCTAACACAATTTCGATGGTAATTCTGTCTACCTTTGATCCTTCTTATTTTGTTTATTATGTCACCATGAAAGGCAAGTTGTTAAATACCCAAAGTAATATACTCTGTATGATATCAGAACAGAAAACAGAATCTTACTCTCTCAGTCTGTTATATATTTTCCTCTTTACAAAACGACTCAAAGATTAAATATGAATCAGAAGCTGTTGATTCTATATAAAAACTAATGTTTAAAATGTGGTGAGTCTGAATATTTAAACATTTAACAGAATAACGAATACACTCTCATTGTCGAAGCAAACCTTCCACTTTCACGGTTGTTTAAAAGTGTGGGGATCCGAAACAATCTGAAACACATGCAACAAAAACGGGTACCCCTGAAGAAAATCACTCCGGTACACCAAGCTTGCTCTTTGGCATATATTTTACGTCATTATAAGAATAACTTATTCTTATAATTATCAAAGGTGCCGCCACTAATACGAATGCGGCGAATCACAGACAGTTTACATGAACTTTCTAATGATAGATTTTCTATTACTAATCTTGTTCAAAAGTTTGAAAGGAATGCACAGAATCAATGTACATTTTCGGAAATTGTTAAAAATAGTGAATATTTTTTTCCGTAGTGCTTCCCTCTTGCATTCTCTGTTCGAAATACAGAGACGCAAGTTTTTACTCTTTCTATATTCGTGAGTTAAAGACGATCCTAACGACAATCTCAACAGCACTCACAATAGAGCACCAAATTGAGCATCGACGGACCCCTAGCAAGCTAGAGGTGGGTTATCAAATGGTTACTAGTTCAGGTACAATGTACTAGTATATTTGTCGTGAATTGTAGCGTTCACCCTCTAGGGTGATGATGATTCAAGGGGGAGAATGAAACGCAAATGCATCGGAAACAAATAGAATATAAATATCAACATAGACTATCAAGAGCATAAAATCATATTCTGTCGTCTTAAACAAATTCATAAACAATCATAATAAAATACCGCTTGCATTTAAGGAGGGTTTGAACACCAAGATGGCGGCAACATGATTTGTTTTTTTTTTACTTCCTACGGAAAGTTCAGTCTTAACTTTTTCAAAACATTTGATACGCTGTTTGGTATACACATCTGATTATCCTGATGAAGTTTGAATAATTTCCGGTGTCATTTGAAGAAATTATGGCGATTTTCGAAATTTTGTACTTTGGGAGTTTTTATTCATGAGCAAACCACGACGTCATTTTACGTTATCGGGGAAAATGGCGTCACAAACCTTCGCATTCAAAATGCAATAAAAACATTGATACCAAACATATCGCATTATACGTTCGCATGTGTAAAATAGAAAGTTCAATCTTCAACATAGTGAATTCGTTGACAAATTTACATCACAGGAAAGCGAATGTCACTCTATTGAAAATGAATAATTTTGGAAAGAAAAAATGGAAAATATAAAGCTTTGTTATATCTTAATCCTAAAGGAAAGGAGGGGATCTCCAACAACACTAGGTTGCAGCACCCACAGCAAAATCCCAAAACACCCATGCAAAAAACACAGAACAGACACCCACAGAAAGAGACGCAAAAGGGACAAGGAACACCAATTCACAACATAGAAACATGAAACATAAAAGACTACACATAAACCAACGAGACCAATGGGCAACCGGTGCCGACTTAGGACGGCCATCTGCCACGTAAATAGCAGACGGTGTGGTTATCCTGGATTACGTGCGCACAACCCTCCCACTATTCCGATTTCCCAGAGGTCTCGAAGAACGCACAATTATGGTGTAAAACAACCTCCTCACTGTTAGGTGACCACACACAAACAAGACCGTAAAACACAGGGGTCCAAGCAACACAGATGAATATGTAAATGGATATAAAAAGAGGACGTGCGTAATACAGTCCGTGCTCTGCCGGCTGTAGCGAGCTCATATATGTTATCACCCGAGGAGTCCGACTGACATTCAGAGAGGACAGGTGGTCGGGGCCCTGTCTTCTCTAAAGAGGTTTGGACAGGGCCCGTCATGGAGTCCCGTCGTCACAGTCAGTCAGAGTGCAAGTCTTAAGAATGCGCTCGTACAAGACTGTATATTGGTCAAGTACCAAGCTTAGTGTCCGTCTGGTGACATTAGGATCATATCCACGGTATAAAAGGCGTTTGATGATTCTGACGCATTTTCGATACATATGCTGTCTACCTTTGATCCTTCTTATTTTGTTAATTATGTCACCATAAAATGCAGGTTGTGAAATACCCAAAGTAATATACTCCGTTGCTTGCATGGGTCCGAATTTCAAAAGAAGTTGATCATAATTTTTGTAAAATTTCCAGAAAGTCTTTACTAGTTTGTGAAAGCGAAAACCTTGACCTAAAAGTTTCTTTGTAATTTGTAGATTTCTATTATGAAAATCCAAAACATCAGTACATGCTCTAGCATACCGGATGAGCTGTGAAATGTAGATACCGTATGACGGTAATCTAGGGACATCACCGTCAAGCCAGGGAAAATTTACTATGTTGAATCCAAAATCATCTCGTTTGTCATATACACTTGTATGAATTTCTCCATTGACAATTTTGATATTTAGGTCCAAAAATGGTGTTTCAGTGTCTGTAAAGTTTGCCTTGTTTAGAGTCAATTCTTGTGGATAAATAACATCTTTATACTTTTCAAAAACAGGATTATCGATAGTAAGAATATCATCCAGGTACCTAGAAGTACCAGTGAAGCATTTCACATCATCATGTTTTCTTTGCTTTTGAAGATTTTGAATAAATTCCTTTTCATATGTGTATAAAAATAAATCTGCAACAAGAGGCGCACAATTTGTACCCATAGGAATCCCTACAACCTGCTTGTAGAGATTCTCACCAAATCTTACATAAATGTTGTCCAAGAGGAAGGACAAGGCACTACACAGGTCGCTACATGTCCATGATTTGTATGATTTGTATTCTGTAGCGGAAAAGAAACCCTTTGATTCAGATGTACAAATATAAATTTTCCCCTCTCGATTATAGCACCATTTAATGAGTTTGGACAATTGATCATTGATTTTGTCGTGAGGAAGCGTGGTGTACATATTTGAAAAATCGTATGAAGCAATCGTATTGGCTTGAAAATTTCTAGATTTTATCTTGTCAATCACATCTCCGGAATTTTTTATAGACCAAAATAAATTTACATCATTCCTGTTAAGAACAGTTTCACAATATTTTGCAACGTGTTCCTTTACCGCCGTGAGGGCTGACGTCAGATGTCTAGACAAACTTGTAGTTGAGCAGTTGCTAGAATTAGCAATGTATCTAAATTTGTAAGGAGATTTGTGCAGTTTTGGTATGCAGTATATAGTAGGAAGATCCAATTTAGAAATAGGGATGTTGAATGAAGAAATTTCACTGCTATGTTTGCTCAAAATGTTAGTGACACTTTCATTGCTTTCGATATAAGTATTTGTAGACGAAAGTTCCGAAACTAAAGTTGATATATAGTAAAGTTTTCATATGATTATGGTGTTGTTGGCTGCTTTATCTGCAGGAGCGAAGACAAATTTTTCATGTAAATTACGTAATTTGGATTTAAAATATCTTTCAGATCTAGAACTTGGATTTTCAAAAAGATGAGGATTTTTGTGGAAGTTGTCTATTCGAATGTCAGTAATGTCCAAAATGAGGTTTTTCCAGTCATTCAGAGAATGCAATTCGACTCCTTCCGATTTACACCATCGTTTGGTATAGTTATCTAAGGCTTCCTTTAGTACTTCGCGACATTTAATAAAATCTATCTTGGATGGGATTCTATACTTAGGTCCTTTTTTGAGAAGACCACGGAGCTGCCTGTCTTGGATAATTGAAAAGTCACCTGTAATAATATGACCAGCTGGTTTATATAGATATTCAGATGTTGCACATTCTCAAGAAACAGGACATGATTCAAGTATTTTAGGATCTGATGTAACTTTGTTGTAGTTAAAAACGAAATTTCGAATAGGTCTCTTATATTTGTAACAAATAAGAGGAGGTTCTAAATTTTCAAAATATTGAGGAATAGCACTTTGTACACGATGATCCCGAAATATATTAGAGATGTTAAGAAGATCGAATCCTTTGTTAAGAAATGAAATTTTTAAGAATCGTTTTTTAGGTGGGATGTTTTTAACAACTGGATAAAGTTTATTCTGTGCGAATGCAACAATGATATTAAGTCTGAATCAATCAGTATTTCTTAAGAATGCAACCAGTGCTTCATCCAAGATAGATTTCAATTGAACTGCTGGAACTGATGAGAGAGCATGAAGCAGTTCATGTCTGCCGCCGTTGCGAGCAATGATCAGAAGATCGTTGAGGGTACGGTGTAATCTAGATCTTATTCTGAGTTTTCGGTTTCTTCGTCTTCCGTGAGACCTATGCTTCCGTTTAGTGTTCGGGCGGATTGAAAATACATTAATATTAGTTGACGTCGAGGAAATATTTCCTTGTCCGTAAATTTGATCGTTTAGACCAAGGGGGTACGCAGTTTGGAGTTTTGTGATCCAGGCAAGTTCAGCTTGTAGTCGGCGTTTTTTAATTTCCGTTTTACTAAGATTTTTAAGTTTAGAAAAAGACTGAACCGGTGTAATAGTTATATCCGAAATGGAATGATTGTATTTAACGAAGTGATTATAAAGGAAATTTCTTTGTTTTTTGTGATGTGAGTTTCTTATCTGATACGAATGACTTCTAAAACGAGATTTTAAGGCCTGACCTGTTTCTCCAACATATTGGGCGCCACATCCCCTAGCGTTTCATGTTATAACATAAATGACATCTTGGTACGATCAATCGATGTCGTTTTCAATCTCAATTTTAAAAGTCTGCCCGTTAACACTTGATTTAATTGTGGAATTGCAATTGATGAGCGGACACATACCGCATCTTTTCCCTTTGCACGTAGAAACTGCTGAGAACCCTCTATGTTTGTTAAGGCCTGACCTGTTTCTCCAACATATTGGGCGCCACATCCCCTAGCGTTTCATGTTATAACATAAATGACATCTTGGTACGATCAATCGATGTCGTTTTCAATCTCAATTTTAAAAGTCTGCCCGTTAACACTTGATTTAATTGTGGAATTGCAATTGATGAGCGGACACATACCGCATCTTTTCCCTTTGCACGTAGAAACTGCTGAGAACCCTCTATGTTTGAACCCTCTAAATTCAATTTTTGAACCCTCAATGTTTGAACCCTCTAAATTCAATTTTTCTCATTTAATCATGAAATCATCTCTGGATATTGTTGATCAATTTGTTAGTTTTTGACAAAGATTCATTCACAGAGTTCCTTATAAATAACTATCAACTACAGTCAATTGGCTCGGATTTGCATTTTTTGAACGATAGTGTCATATTTTATTCCGGTACACTACCTTTGTTTAAAACACAATTCATATAATTTTTTCCATATGTAAGTGCAATACATTTATGAACATTTTGGAAGTTAAATTGAAATCAATTTCCAAAGGCTTTACGAGAACTGGAATGACGCTTTCAATATTATGACATCATCAAGAAATTCACGGAAGCATTGAAAAATGCATATTTCAAAGTCTCGTAGAAAATTTCCTGTAGATAGAGTCAAATGTAAGTTTGTTTAATCAAGGACAGACAAGTAATATATAATTTCAGAAATTTGGCGTCCAAGAGTTCGATACCTCCTTAAGTTCGTTCTCATCTCTTCCTTTTTTGTCTCGTCTTATATGTATCAATATTGCTTTTGCTGTTTTTATATTACTTTTCTCGTTGATTCCGTCTCTTTCTCCTCCCCTCCGATGTTTTAGCTGTACTCACTGCAGGGTCGTACTGTGAATTTTAGTAATTATATTTTTTTTGTTTCTGCTCACATGTATTGTGGAAATGGCTTTTTGATAACATACACTTTCATTTTAACAAAAATGACTGTCAGTAGCTATGAAAACAGCAGTGACGAAAGGTATTGAAAAAGTAGGGTTATTGACTGATGTGTTTCACAGAACCTCAAAAATAGAAGAATTGTACTATTTGGTTTGAGATCATTTACGAGGTGATTACAAATGTCCAATCCGTATTGTTGGATATTCACTCACATTCTCCGAACAGATTTGTCTCCTCCTTACAGTCAAACAATCTCAGCCACAGAAGAATCCTGCCATAAAGTAACTATGACGTCATAGCAGCGTTACGTTAAGATATGCTTTATGGTGGCAAGTTTGTGGCAGTGATGTTGTAGAGTAGGGTAACGGTATGTAAACTTGAGCTGCCTGGAGTTTGATTCTCTCACTGATGATAATTAATTGATACATTATCACTGAATTGTGAATTATCAAAGACCATGTCGAAACAAATGCTAAACGTCTTCAAATTCAATAGCATTATTTAAGAACAGATAACTTTTCAGCATGGACCAGATATGCACTTTTCGGGTACTTAACCCTCCTCAGTGATCCTCAATCTAAACAATGTAATATTGCCAAAAGAATTTGAAATTGTTATGTTTAGAAATTTACCGAAATACGTAGCAGGATGGGTGGGATATGATGCTACAGGACAAATGAGTTAAAGAAGATCCTGGCGATAATCTCAACAGCATTCACAATAGAGCACCAAATTGAGCATCGACGGACCCCTAGCAAGCTACAGGTGGGACCAGGTGCCCGGGAGGAGTAAATATCCCCTGTTGGCTATGTCCATGCATGAAAATGAAAACACTATTTAAAATACATGCACTGCAATGTTTGAGGTTGTCTATATAGAAAATGCTTTTGTTTAAACGTTTTCATACTTCGTTCTTTTTATGACCAATTTGTCCATTCCTTTACAATAGTGAAGAAGTTAAATGATTAGATCTAATGGAAAGTGAATATTAATAGATAACTAAAATGAAGACAAATTTTTCTTGCTAATGGTAAATTTTCTATAAGCATTTACGTGTATCTCAACATTATGTTTCTTCCATGTATTTAAGATAAGGAGGTGATCCCCAACGAGACGCATGGAGTCGTAAAAACGTATGTATTATTTTCTTCCTCAATCGATTCACAAATTCAAATTGGCTGCAATAAATACAAAGAAAGACAGATATGTTGTCGTACCATGTTGAACTCAGAATAGTGAACTAATACGGACTCAATCTGCTGTATTCTATTGGTGCGATAGTTCGCTTCTTTTCATGCAAGCAGGAGATGCGGGGTCTTCCAGGGCATCTGGTCTCAATCCTATATCGGGAGTTCCCTTCTTTTCATGTGGAGGAGGGTTTGTTTGTTTGCTTTGGTTCTTGTTTTATCCTGATTTTAAATGCCTTCGGTTTATGATTTTGCAAATCATCGATTTTGTACTGTGTATTGGAATATGGGCATTGTCCATATTTGTCACTTGTGTCATTATAAGGTGATTGAAGAACTGAATATTTAGATATAAATATTAAAGTAAATGGGTCAACTAGAAATACTCTTAGTTATTCAAAAAGCCTTAATGTTTAATTGATTGACATCCTATTTATCTCAAGACCAGTTGTAAGGACATCGTAACACGGAATAAGATACCGGTACATCTTGTCGAAGTAGTAACACTTATTTAATGTACGGTTGTCCTGGTTAGAGTTCAGAACCATCCACCAAGACCGACTTTGATATATTTACCAGTTGAACAATTTGTGAATGGCTACAGTGTCAATTGTGCTATCTTGAATGAGATCTTGAATGAAACGATGCTTGCATGCAAGCAGGAGATGCGTAGTCTTCCAGGACATCTGGTCTCACTCCCATATTGAGATTTCCCTTCTTTTTATGTGGTGGGTTTTTTGTTTGTTTGCTTTGGTTCCTGTTTTATCTCGATTTTGTAGCCTTCGGTTTATGATTTTCTGAATTATCGATTTTGTACTGTTTACGGGGATATGGTCACTATCCATATTTGGCACGCTTACATGTGACTTTGAAATTAAAGTTCTGTATTGTAGATGGCGCCAGGAAAATTAAGTTTGACTTTATTTACATGAAGTACTACCGACGAGGATTAAAATATCCGAAACACGTGTCTAGTACAACGAAATTCGTACTATAGAACATATATTTCAATATTGACAATTTATTCGGGCGCACTTCATCTCCAATGAGGATTCATATTTTCTCTATTTTGCAGGAGTTGTGATCATCTTCCTTTTTTCATTTTTGTGCGAGTTTTTCTCTCTTTTTTGTGTGTGGTTTTTATATTTTAGCTCTGTATGCCAGTTGAATGAGATTTGTGAATTCCAATTTGGGTTTTTCTCAACATTTACTGATTCATAGGGAAAAGATACATAACTCCCAAGTCTTAAGGCTTAGTTACATGATTCTCTAGTGAGCCTTCAGAGATTAAGGATTTTATACTGTTGAAATGTCATTGAAATGCAAAGAAGATGCAATAGTAAGATTTGACATAGAAAATACTTCAGCTCTTACCCAAGGGATATACATGTAGTTCTGGTGTGATTTTGCTCCAGCAAATCTTAGTATAAAAATTTAACATTGTGCAAAATTTAGTAAATTCCTCCATTGAATAAGGGGTTGCGTGAATAAAAAGACAATTGACAATTAGGCTGTGTTGATGAGAGATGCCGTTTTAAATAGAATTCTTGATACAGAATCAAAGATGTATGTAACATAATGGTAAAGAAAACAAGAAATATCTTTTTATCACCATGATGATTTATTTGTCTTTCTTTCAGATGATTTTGTACATACTCCTTATCTACATTACATCACTTTCTCCAAATTTTTGTATCATCTCCTTTTTTTTCTTTCAGATAAATATCCAAAAACAAGAACGTATATTGAACATGTGTACTCCAAAGGAAATTGTTACCCATAGATGGATGTTTACCTCATGAAGAATTTGACGATCTAGTGAGCAGCTGTTATGAAAGATTTTTTTCTAAAGGTAGAGTGATTAAATATTCCATTTTTCATATTCCATAAACTTTCAGCCTTTTTTATAAAAAGGAAAAAAAAGTCTCAATATCATTAAAAGGTATGGACATTTATCATGGATAACCTTAAATATTGTTTCCCATTCTTCTGAACTTGAACACTTAGGAAAATGTTTGTGAACAGATATGCTTTTGAAATCGTAGTGTACATTTACTTTCATTTTTCATGAGTCTTCCTATTCTTCTGAATGAAATATTCTATCCTCTTTTTTCACTCATTGCATATATTTGTTATGATTTGTATTCACAACAAAAAATAAATTCAAATATTTCTTTGTTGGATTGAACACCTCATATACTTGCATAGCATCAAGCCTTATCCAATCAAAACTGACATAACAAAATGCATTATCCAATCAACATCTAGATTACTCTAATTTAAATCTTCACCATCTCTAACATGAATAACTACACTAAATTCCTATCAACATGAATAAAATATCCAGATTTTTCATTAAAAATGTTAATGGCTATATACAATGCTTTACCACATGTGGGGTTGTTTTGTCTATTTACAAATTTACTTTGGGTCTGTAGATTTGTATTTAACCGAGGGCAACATACTTTCATGAGAATCATTTTTGTAACTTCAATACTTTGCTCAAACTGATAAAAGGCACATCACATAAGTTTCACAAGTTTAGTTTTTTCCATTATATCGAAATCTTTATCAAAATGATTCAAGCAAAAAATGTTTGAAAATTTGAAAATAAGAAAATTGAATTATTGCTTTTTTTTAAAGGAGTGATTTTTATAAATTCAATTTAATTTTGGGATGGTTGAAAATCTTACGAATACCTTCATTCAAAAGGGTTTTAGGTTTGAAATATTTAGTATTGTCTATATGCTAAATTATACCATTTCTTTGTAATGATGAGTATGCCTTTTTGAATACTCCCTGAGAGAAATTTTCAACATTTTGTTTTCTAGCCTAAACATCGAGGTACAAAAAAAAAACATTCATTCTTTGGATTATAGGACAATTACACCATTTCACTGGAATATCTACATTTGACATGTAAAGATTTAAATTTTGTAAAAATGATCGGATTTATACAAACAAAACATAGTGAATTGAATAAGGTGTTCAACACTTAACTACATGTATATGAGTATAATAAAAAATGACATGAAATTATCTACATGTTTTAAAAATTTAGCACAACTTGCAAAATAAGAACAACTATTGAAATAAATGAAAACATTTACTCATAATCATAAGAATTTTCAACATTTACTGCAATGTTTTTTGTTAAATACATGTAAATACTGTTTGGAAAACCAAAAATTTGATTACTTTAAAAGTGCTTAACCTTTCATGACAAAATATATCCAATAACAATGAAATTATCGGGGAACCATATGGACATACAAAATAAAAGTGTGTCTTTTAATACTGGACATCATATCTGATTCTCAATCTAAACATTCCAAATTTCAATGTAAAAATTGAATTGAGATAAAGAGAAGAAATGAGTCCTATTAAAAGAAAGACTTCAGTTTTGTAGGCCTATAAAAATCAGGTAGCTAAGCTTCAGGAAGTTGATTTAAAATAATAACTTCCCTTTGAACAATCAATAAAATCTGATAAAATTAGAATTCATTAAATGAAAAATAAAAACTCAAATTTGATCTCAATATCTGTTAAAGTATTCAATTATGTGTACGAAACTTTCTAATAACAATGAAACTTGTATCATAAAAAAAATGAATCGACACAGAAATAAAGCAAAAACTATGTAAAATGACAAAACGTTCAAATGAAGATAAAACTATGTACAACATAATAAAACGTTACTTAGAAATAACAAAAACATGCAGAAGATGAAAAAAAAAAATCAATCTGAGCACTAAATTTCATGTCTACATGATTGGTTGAATACACATTAATCTAACTGACTCTTACGGTATTGGGTATGAATTGCTAATTGGCTTATATTCTATTTTAGCGTGCGGGTATATACTTTTCTGAAACAGACGAATTCCACAAACATTTAAAACTTCATTACACAAGATGAACGTAGAAAAAGTAAAAAATAGCCTAAAGCAAACATGTGTAAATCTATTCATTGAATACAAATCTTTGCTGAAACAAGAGGCCCAATTGGGTCTGAATCGCTTTATTTGCTGGAAAGTGTAAGGGGATATCTGAG
The DNA here is from genome assembly GCA_028142955.1 of Pinctada fucata. NCBI lineage: Eukaryota > Metazoa > Mollusca > Bivalvia > Pterioida > Pteriidae > Pinctada > Pinctada fucata. The sequence goes on from AP027114.1 coordinate 28,221,987, forward strand.
GTAGTTTCAAAGGCTTTTTTTGCGTCCAATTCTACTATTTTTAATCTCATAAATTGCATATCAAACAAAAATTTGAGTGTCAATTTCTAATGTTGCAGGGATAAAATTGTAGGTAGGTTATTTAAAATTGCAGATAAATGTCACAAGAGGAACAACTCTAATATCAGTGTTAAAAACTTTTGAAAGTTGTAAAAATTCATACCAGGTTTTTTTTTTAATTGATAATTGATTTTTAACTTAGCAGTCAATGAATATTTTGATTAAATTTACTTTTTTTACAAAAATTAAAAAAAAAAATTGAACATTAAATTTTATTAATTTTCAAGGTACAAGAAAAAGTTTTATGTGCTTAGTCATCCAACCGTAGGAAATTTGTAAAACAAAACATAAAGTAAAAATAATAAAATGCCCTTGCATTATTTGCAGCAAAATTCAATTACAGAAAATTTGTAGATAACTGACAGAATATTGTTAACATGAAAATATTATGTAAAAAAACATATTCAATGAAAATAAAATCATCAGGTATTGAAAATTACAGTCACTGGTTGCAAAAACTTAAAAAATGAATTCAATTGAAAATCAGATTCAATATCTTCTTTAAAACTTAAAAACAGTGTTTTTTCCATTGTTTTTGAGCCAAATTTTGGCCCCTTCCCAATGCCAAATTTCCTCTATTTTTCCAACAAAAATCACTCTGAAATTCCCAAAGAGGAATTGTGAAAAAAATCACATGAGAAAATAAGACTCAAAACTTGGAAGTCAGCACAAAATGTCCTATTTCTAAGGGTTTTTTTTTATTCATCACTTGTTCACTTCAAGCAAACCCATGGATTAGCAGTGTTAATAAATGATACTTTAGGGTTTGACTTTGGAGAAAATTTGAATGAAAATTGTCCCAACTTCAGCAAAACGTCGCAAATTTTCCCGAATGGGACAGGCACTCGGTGATTATGCGTTGACAACATCATAATAATGCCAATGTTAAATTGTTTTCTGATTAGCTATCCAACGCACTCCTTACTTGGCTTGTCCTTTCTAGATGCCTCATTGATTTATATAAAATTTTTTGTGTTCATTCTTAGTGTACCACAAAATGCATTTTTCCTCACACCTTACTTGATTTGGCATCTTCTAGATGATGTGCGTTACATAATTTCACCTTACTAATTAACGCATCACTAGTTTTTGCATTTTGCAGGTAATTTTATTTGTGTGAGGGTGTGTGTGTGTGTGTGTGTGTGAGGGAGGGAGGGTGTGTGTGTGTGTGTTACATAATTGGTTTTCATTTAAGCTTAAAAACGTGTTTAAATCCAGCGGAAGGGACAGTACATCCATTATTCCGACTGGACACACGTACATGTACTTATGTCAAGACGGAATAATAAATAGATGAATATATGAATAAAGATAAATATATCAATGATTAATAAATAATGAATGATAAATATAGAACTAAATAATGAATACATATATTACATATTATTCCCTGTATAAACACATTATATGTTTTTAAAATGAAAGATTCTGATTTTGTCAAAATGCATAATGTTTGAAAATAAAAGTGCAGATTTATATGACTGTTTTCAATGTCGACTTTGGAACTTGATGGATCAAAATAATTGAAAACGCAATAACAGGTCAATAAATGTCACTCTTTGCGTTTCCAATGGTCTTACGGAAGTTATTTCATATCGTACATGAGAACTGTGCCATTACATCCAATCACAGCTTTGTCACCTTGTGTATTAAAGCTGATACAGTAAGGTTCATCTGGTAGATCATCAAATATAATCCTTTGTAGCTTCCCGTCATGACTTAGCTGATGCACCTTTTCGTAATAGTTATCACATACATATATATGACCGGAATGATCCACAGTGACACCTGACGCATCGCGAAGTTTGTCATGAGAGTATGTGAACACCGAGGAACCATCCATAAGAACACAGTGCAAAGATTTTTCAAGAGAACTGTCATTGAATGTTGTATAACAAAGCGAGTTGTCACCACGTAAACACATATAGCTCACTTTGGTATTCACTGATATGTCTCTAATTTTACGATAGTTGCTATCATAAACAGCTATTTTGTTATCACATCCTACATAGTATAGACCCCGATGATAAATAAAGTCTACATTCACATATGTCTTCAGTTCTCTAATCTTTACTATCTGATTGTTTCGTATTTTGAATAGGACCAGTCCGTATCGTTCTACAGCTACAGCGCCCTCTGTTTCACTGGTCATCTTGATTCCCCAAGCATTTCCTGGTAATGGCAAAGATGACAGTACCATGGAACATCGAGGATCCCGCAACTCTATCCTTTTGTTGAAATCACATGAAAGTAATACTTTTCCATTACCTAATAAAGCTATTCCGCTCACAGAGAAGCATGTTTTAACTTCTGAGGTAAGAGTTGGTACTGCTGTCAGCATGTTGACCTTTGTGATAACAGAATGCTGAAGTCCATAGTCTGCTCTACTGACTTTCACTTCTCCACATTCCTGTATCCCTCTACTCAGTTCTAGTAGTTTCTCGTTCGCTTTGAAAGTAGCTTTTATTTCTCTGAGATTTTGACTTTGATCTCTCACAAAGTTTTCTAGTATTTCTTTTTGCTTCTCTAACTTTTCCATTGCTTTTATGAATTGCGCTGGTGGGGCGTGCTTCATGTTGGTCTCAAATAAGGACAGGTCGTTTTCTACCGCGGACATTCTGCACCTCATTTCAAAATGCTTATTCTCTATCTCTGGATTGAGTTTTTGTTTAACCTTAGATATCTCGGACATAATGTTTGTTTTTAGTTTGTTTAAGTGGTCGGAAAGCTGCTTGAATAAAGTTTCAACGTCTGCTCTCATCTTTTTGATATCGTTTTCAAATGTCTTCAAGTTTTCTGTCCTGTTTTTGCATAATTTCTCCAAGGACGCTTTAAGATTTTGGAGGTTTTGTGAAAATTCTTGTATCTCCTTTGATTTCTTTTTCTCTTCGGCCGCATCTTCAATCGATCCAACATTGTCACATTTTCTGTGCTTTAACATTACGCATGTCATACAGCATACGGTGGAGTGGTCGTTGCAATACGCTTCTACTTTCTTTTCTCGATGTTCAGTACAGAATACGTCAGCATGGTACAAGGGAATATCTTTAGAGGTGTCCTCTCCTAATTCGATCAGATTATGATTTGATGAAGCTTTACTCCTCCGATGACTTCGATCACATGCCTTACAAAGGGCTTCACAACAATTTCCACACCACGAAAAGGCACTTTCGGTTTCGTTTTCCCTTGAACATGCCGCACAAAGTTTCTGACCTGATTTTGTTTCATTCAAATCAATAAGACTGACCAATATATGATTTGTAGGTAGTTTTGTCGACCATTCCTCCACTGTGACATCACATGGTTTCGATACGAACATCCGACACAGGGGACAATTAACCCCGCCCCTAGCCTGCTCAAAAGTCTTTGTTATATAAGTTTGTATACATCCTTCACAAAAAGTATGTAAACACGGAAAATGTTTTGGTCTTTTAAACGTCTCAAAACAAATTGAACAAGTTGTTAAATCTTCCTTTTTGTCTATCGCCGTGGCCATTCTTACCGTATCAAAGATTTGTACATAAAGGGTAACAGTCCCCGTCTATCTTTACACAATTGACATTGTACAAAGACATGCGTATCACTAACCCGATTCATAGCGTACACATTTCAGATAAAGCTATGAACACCCTGTTCTTTGATATTCCGATATCCACAGAGAAGAAAGAACACACTGAATTTGAGAGATAAACCTTTGTAGACTTTGAAATAAATTTAATTACTTTTATGTTTTGTTGATTATGGTCATTAACAAGTTAACTCTTTCAACATACCAGTTGAAGTTATCTCTCTTTGACCGGAGTATGCTCTTTTATAAAAATGCTCGCGACATATATCAAAATAATGAATTTATGTTGAGAGAAAATTTTTTATTGATTTAAAAAAAACCAGCTGCGGACAAAGGGGGGTAACACTTAGTTTTAGAATAATTTATCAAAATTTGGTTACGAGGAATTTACAAATACATGTAAATGCCATTTAAAAGATATCGTAATATGCAAAAAAAATCATACCAAAAAAGTTTTGAGACAATCTTTATCATAAACACCAAATAAATATCCATCAGTTATTCAGTCTATTGAAGAAACTTCTCAATTTTTTATTATCTCCGAACACGAGTATTATCATCGTTTGGGAATGATTGTTCCTTTGTCGGATATCTACGGAGCTACAAAAAAAACGGGGCTACCCGACAATGCCCGCAGCAAAATCCCAAAACACCCAACGCAAAAACACATAGTACACACGCACAGAAAGAAACGCAAAAGGGACAAGAAACTCCAAATCACATCAGAGAAACATCAAACACAAAAAACTACATATAAACCAAGGAGACCAATGGGCAATCGGTGCCGACTTAGGACGGCCATCTGCTACGCCATCAACGTTATCTGGGTTACTTACGCACCACCCTATGAATTTTCCGATTATTCAGAGGTCTCGAGGAACGCATAATTGTGATGTAAAATAATCTCCTCAATGTAAGATTAACATACAAACAGACAGCATGACGCAGGGGCCGAAGAAACACAGAGATGGATATTGTTAATGGATATAAAAACAAAAGGCCTACGAAATACAGTCCGTGCTCTGCTGGCTGTAGCGAGCTCATGCATATAATCAACCGTAGTACGAATGACATTCAGAGGGGGTCTCTCATCTCTAAAAAGGTTTGGACAGGGTCCGTCATAGAGTCCTGTCGTCATGGTCTGTCAGAGTGCAACTCCTTAAAATGCGCTGATACAATACTGTAGATTGGTCAAGTATCATGCAACGTCTGGTGACAGCAGGGTCATATCCACGGTATGAAAGGCGTTTGATGATTTTAACACAATTTCGATGGTTATTCTGTCTACCATTGATCCTCCTTATTTTGTTTATAATGTCACCATAAAGGCAGGTTGTTAAATACCCAAAGTAATTTACTCTGTATGATATCAGAACAGAACAGAAACTTACTTTCTCAGTCTGTTATATATTGTCCTCTTTACAAAACGACTCAACGATAAATATATATGAATCAGAAGCAGTTGATTCTATGTAATAACTTAAAATGCGGTATGTCTGAATATTGAAACATTTAACAGGGTAACGAATACATTCTCTCTGTCGAAGCAAACCATCCACTTTCACGGCTGTTTAAAGGTACGGGAATCCGATACAATCTGAAACACTTGCACAAGAGTGAACAAAAACGGGCACCCCTGAAGAAAATCACTCCTGTACACCAAGCTTGCTATTTGGCATATATATTACGTCATTATAAGAATAACCTGTTCGTATAATTATCAAAAGTGCCGCCATTAAAACGAATGCGGCGAATCACAGACAGTTTACATGAACTATCTAATGATACATTTTCTATTAATCATCTTGTTCAAAGTTTGAAAGAAATGCACAGAATCAATGTGCATTTCCGGAAATTGTTACAATAGTGAATATTTTTTCCGTAGTGCTTCCCTCTTGCATTCTCTGTTCGAAACATAGAAAGCAAGGTTTTACTCTTTCTATATTTGTGACTTAAAGAAGATCCTGACGACAATATCAACAGCACTCACAATATAGCACCAAATTGAGCATCGACTGACCCCTAGCAAGCTAGAGGTGGGTTATCTAATGGTTAGTATTTCCGGAAGTACAATGTACTATTATATTTGTCGTGAATGGTAGCTTTCACCCTCTAGGATGATGATGATTCAAATGGGAGAATGAAATGCAACTGCCTCGGAAACAAATAGAAAATATGTATCAATGTTAAAGTCTCCAAATCATTTTAGAGCAGATAAATTTACAGCATGGACCAACATGCACGTTTCGGGTAATAAACCCTCGTCAGTGATCTCAATCTCAATCTCAACAATGTAATATGACAAAAATCTGTGAAAATCATGTCTTAGATATACCGAAAGACGTAGCAAAATGGCTGGGATATTATGCTTCAGAACCCAGGTTTTAGAAATTTGAGAAAATTTTGTTAACAGAAATTTTCAAATTCATTTGAAGAAACGACCTACCGAAATTGATCGTACGTAGCTACATGTGCCCTCGGGGACTCTTGGTCCACCAGCAGTGACACACATCAAGTGAAACAAATGTTTCACGTCTTCAAATTCATTAGCATCATTTTAGAGCAGATTAATTTACATAGACTATCAAGAGCATAAAATTATATTCTGCCGTCTTACATAAATTTATAGGAATTCATAATGGGATACCGCTCGCATTTAAGTTCGTTCTTATCCCTTCCTTTTTTGTCTCGTCTTATTTTCAATATTGCTTTTGCTTTTTTTATAATTTTTTTCTCGATGATTCCGTCTCTTTGTCCTCTCCTCCAACATTTTAGCTTCATTCACTGCAGGATCTTATTGTGAATTTTAGTAATTATATTTTTTGTGTCTGCTTACATGTATTGTGGAAACGGCTTGTTGATAACATACACTATCATTTTAACGAAAATGACCGTCAGTAGCTATGAAAACAGCAATGACAAAAGGTTTTGAAAAAGTAGAGTTATTAACTGATAATTGTTTCACAGAACCTCAAACTTAGAAGAACTGTACTATTTGGTTTGAGATGAAGACAATTACAATTTTCTAATCCGTATTGTTGGATATTCACTCACTGGTGAAAATTAAATTCATACATTACGACTGAATTGTGAATCATCGAAGACTGTGTCGAAACAAAAGCTAAACGTCTTCAAATTCAATAGCATCGTTTGAGAACAGATAACTTTTCAGCATGGACCAGACATGCACGTTTCGGGTGCATAACCCTCGTCAGTGATCCTCAATCTAAATAAAGTAATATTGCCAAAAGAATGTGAAATTGTTATGTCCAAAAATTTACAGAAAGACGTAGCAGGATGGGTGGGATATGATGCTACAGGACAAAGTAAGATTCCTTTTGTTAAAACGTTTTCATACGTCGTTCTTTTGATGCCGAGTTTGTTCGTTCCTTTACAATAGTGAAGAAGTTAAATGATTACATCTCATGGAAAATAAATTTATGAATTGCAAGCGATATAAGTCCCCTACCGGCATTAATCTATGTCCTGCAACTCTGCCTTGACCTGTACTTACACCAAAAGATGAATCCCACATCAAATTAAGTTCAATATGTGCATTAGAAAAGGTCTGGAAAACAGAAATTTCATCAAATTTGCTAACAGGCCGTACCTTTTGTAAGAAACAGGTCAATCAAATCCAACTTTAACTTAATATGTATCATACTATAATGTATATTACATACCAAAAACAGCTCAATATCTACAACTTTACAGCTAAGAGAAGTCCAGAAACTGAGAAATTTCATAAAAATTTGATAAGTCCAAGGGCCATAACTCTTGTAAATATAGGTCAATCGGGAACAAACTCAAGTTTGATCTGTATCACATTGAGATATACTCAAATACAAAAAATGAGTTCAATATATGCATTGACAGCGAAAAAAAGTCTGGAAAACTAAAGTGTGACGGACAGACGGACGGACGGATAGACGAACGGACAGACAAACGGAGTGGAAACTATAAGTCCCCTCCGGCTAGCCGGTAGGGGACTACTTGTTGTAATAACTAAAATGAAAATACGGAAGTGTTTCAACTCTATACCTTCACGAAGAAAAAAATTCAAATTAATTTTTCCTGCAGCAGACACGTGTTTCGAAAATTGAATTCTCAACAGTGATGCTTCCAGCGGAGCCACCAAAATTCATTTCAGTAGCGCCCTCTTTAATGTTTTGAATTTAGATTTGTACATTTACTTTACAGAGAGTAGGTGGCTCAAAATTTCCTGTAGGGTTCCTGTTCCTTTGAAGACAAAGTTTTCTTGCTAATGATACATTTTCTATAAGCATTTACGTGTATCTCAACATTATGTTTCTTCCATCTATTATCTGTGATGGAGGGTTTTGTTTGTTTGCTTATTAAAGATAAGGAGGTGATCCCCAACTAGACGCATGGAGTACCATCGTAACAAAGTATGTACTATAACTTCCTCAATCGATGCACAAAGTCAAATTGGCTTCAATAAATACAAATTAAGACATATATGTTGTCGTACCATGTAGAACTCAGAATATGAAACTAATATGGACTCAATCTGCTGTATTCTATCGGTGTGATAATTCGCTTCTTTTCATGAGGTGGAGGGTTTCGTTTGTTTGCTTTTGTTCCTGTTTTATCCCGGTTTTGTATGCCTTCGGTTTATGATTTTCTAAATTATCGATTTTGTACTGTGTATTGGGATATGGTCATTGTCCATATTTGTCACTTGTGTCATAATAAATTAATATTAAAGTAAATGAGTCAACTGAAATAATCTTAGTTATTTAAAAAGTCTTAATGTTTAATTAACTGACATCCTATTCATCTCAAGACCAGATGTAATGATATTGCAACACGGAATAAGATATATGCCGTCGAAGTAGTGGTACTTATTGAATGGACGGTTGTCTTGGTAAGAGTTCAGAACCATCCACTAAGGTCGACTTTGATACATTTACCGGTTTAATCATTATTGAATGGCTACAGTGACATCTGTGTTATCTTGACTAAGATTTTGAATAAAACGCTGCTTGCATGCAAGCAGGAGATGCGGAGTCTCCCTGGGCATCTGGTCTCATTCCCATATCGGGAGTTAACTTCTTTTCATGTGGTGAATGGTTTGTTTGTTTGCTTTGGTTCCTGTTTTAACCTGGTTTTGTATGCCTTCGGTTTATGATTTTCTTAATTATCGATCATGTAGCCAAGTTAGATCAACTTCGGTCGATCGTCTTTTCAACGCATTCCAAAATTTCTGTAATCAAAATTTCTTGAAATTTCTAAAGCGTTGGTCCTATAGCATCATACCCCATCCATCCTGCTACGTCTTTTGGTAAATTTTGGGACACAATAATTTTCACACTCTTTGGTTAAATTACATTGTTTAGATTGAGGATCACTGATGAGGATTAAGTACCCGAAACGTGCATGTCTGGTCCATGCTGAAAATTTATATTCTTAAATGATACTATTGAATTTGAAGACGTTTAACATTTGTACTGTGTATGGGCATATAATCACTATCCATATTTGTCACGGTTGTGACTTTCTCCGGGCGCATGTCATTTCCAATGAGGATTCATATTTCTCCTTTTTGCAGGAGTTGTGGTCGTCTTCCTTTTTTTTTCTTTGTGTGTGTGTGTGTTTTTTGTTTGTTTTTTTTTTTGGCTCTGTAGGCCAATTGAACGAGATTTGTGAATTCCAATTTTGGTTTTTCTCGACATTCGCTGATCCATAGGGAAAACATATATAACTCCCAAGTGTGTTAAAAGGTCTAGATAGTTACACGATTCTCTAGTGAGCATCAGAGATTAAGGTTTTTATACTGCTGAAATGTCATTGAAATGCAGCCATTTGCTAAGAAGATGCAATAACAAGATTTGACATAGAAAATACTTCAGCTCATACCCAAGGGACATACATGTAGTTCTGGTTTATTTTGGTGGTATCGAAAACAACAAATATCTTTTTATCACCATGATGATTTATTTGTCTTTCTTTGAGATGATTTTGTACCTACTCCTTATCTACATGACATTACTTTATCCAAAGTTCTGCATCATCTTCTTTTTTCTTTCAGAAACATATCCAAAAAATAAGAACGTGTATTGAACATGTGTATTCCAAAGGAAATTGTTACCCATAGATGGATGTTTACCTCATGTAACATTTGACAATTTAGTGAGTAGCTGTTGGAGAACATTTTTTTAAAGGTTGAGTGATTAAGTATTCCATTTTTCATTTTCCATAAAGTTTCAGTCTTTTTTTATAAAAAGGAAAAACGAGTTTCATTTCATTAAAAGGTATGGACATTCATCATGGATAACCTTTAATATTGTTTCCCATTCTTCTGAACTTGAACACTTAGGAAAATGTTTGTGAACAGAAATGCTTTTGAAATCGTAGTGTACATTTACTTTCATTTTTCATAAGTTCCTTTTCTTCTGAATGAAATATTCTATCCTCTTTTTTCACTCTTTGCTTATATTTTTTATAATTTGTTTTCACAACAACAAACAAATAAATTTAAACATTTCTTTGTTCGATTGAACACAGATGAATTTGCACCATGGACCAGACATGCACGTTTTGGATTCTTAACCCTCGTCAGTGATCCTGAATCTAAACAATATAATATGGCTAAAGATGTCCAAAACTCAACCAAAAGACGTAGCAGGATGGGTGGGATATGATGATCCAGGACCCACATTTTATAAATTTCAAGAAATTTGGTAACAGAAATTTTCGAATGCGTTCAAGATATTTTACGCTTTTGACGTCTCCGAGATGCTTTAAAATATGTTGAGGTAACATACAAAAACCAAAAGTCATCGGCGGGATACATTCGTTACACAGTGTTTTACAGGGCGAATACAAAAGTATATTTGGTCGATGAAAAACGTTGCATTTCGCTCGGATTCGCCTCGCCCAATACAACTTTTTCATCAACCCGATATATTTCCGTAACCCCCCTCCCCCCCCTGTAAAACACTGTATAACTATATAATAATATCACTCTCCTGACAAAAGACCGGAGGCGTATAAAATTTTGATTTAAATTAAGTCCTTATTTTATTACATTGTACTTTGCTCCATTTCAGCAATGACATCGCTCTCTATTCCATGAAGTTTCTGTGTACACAATATATTGCAAAAAGGAAGGTAAAGAGTCCGCTAGTATATTATTCCTCTTGTTTCAAATCATATGATAACGTATAATTGTATGATAACGTATAATTGAACATTGTCGGAATTCCAATGGGGACCAATTGTACCCCACTCCTTGCCGACATGTTCCTTTACTCTTACGAAGCTGAATTCATTCAATCATTGGTCTCTGAAGGGAAAAGATACTTAGCTTCTGACATCAACTTCACTTATAGATGCATAAATGATGTGTTGTCCATATATAATTCAAAATTTGCGGATTACCTGAGCAGCATCTATCCTTCGGAGCTTGAAGTCAAAGAAACTACAGCATGTACAGAGACAAATAATTCAGCATCATATTTGGACATAATGTTGTTCTACGACACTGATGGTCACATGAACACCTCACTCTATGACAAACGTGAGGACTTCAATTTCAGCATTACAAACTTTCCTTTTCTGAGTAGCAACATCCCTTCATCGCCTGCTTATGGTGTGTTCATATCTCAGTTGATACGCTATGCCAGAGTAAGTACCAAATATACGGATTTTGTTCTGAGAGCTAGGCGTCTTTCAGATAAGCTTCTCAGTCAGGGATATGTTTATGACGGACTAACATCGTCATTGAGGAAATTTCTACGGTCGATATGGGGAACTCGTCATACACTATGATGTCCCACTCTCCAGAATGGTGGATGATATTCTGTCATAGACCATTTGAAACATCCAATCAAAGATTGTACTCTATGTCTTCCGAAATGGAAGTAACCGGATGTGACAGTTCTACCGAATAGAAGCAGCGGGTGTTGCATGCAATCAGGAGTTGTTAAACGTCTTCAAATTCGATAACATCATTTAAAACCAGATGAATTTGCAGTATGGACCAGACATGCACGTTTCGAGTACTTAACCCTTGTCAGTGATCCTCAGTCTAAAATGCTTACTCTTCCTGGGAACCTGGTCTCACTCCCATATCGGAAGTTCGCTTCTTTTCATATGGTGGAAGTTTTTTTTTTCGTTTGCTTTGGTTCCTGTTTTATCCTGATTTTGTATGCCTTCGGTTTCCGATTTTCTGAATTATCGATTTTGTGCTGTATACAGGGATATGGTCATTATCCATATTTGTCATTGATTAAAAGAGAACAAGTAAGGAATACGCAGATATGCACGATAATAAACATTTGTCAAACTACTAGCCGAAATAATGAGAGGATAATGATGTGTACAACTTTGAAAATCTTGATTATTTCATTCATCTATATTACAAGTACATGTACACTAAAATAAACCTTTATCTAATTTACGGTCAAATAAAACTAATACATATTTTATGATCAACAAAACAAAAGTTGCTAACAGACCAGAAAGTTTTATTAGAATTAGATAGAATTGTTTATTTCAGATCGTATAGTAGTACTTTTCCCTCACATCCCATGACAGCCTTGTCACCTTGTGTATTAAAGCTGATACAGTAAGGACCAGCAGGTAGATTGTCAAACATAATTCTCTGTAGCTTCCCGTCATTACTCAGCTGATGTATGTTCCTAGAGCCCCGGCCACAGACATAGATAAAGCCGGCATGATCCACTGTAACTCCGGTTGTATAATGTAGCTTGTCATGTGAGTACGTGAACACTGGGGTACCGTCCATAGTTATACAGTACAATTCGCGTCCTCTCCATTCAGCACTTGTGTAACACAGTGAGTTGTCGTCTCGGACAGCCATATAGCCGACGTTATTATTGACTTTAATGTCACTTAACCTACGAAGACGTTTGTCATATCTTGCAATTTTCTTCAAATTACACCCTATATAATATTGACCCCGATGATACATAAAGTCATAATTGATTTTAGTTTTTATTTCTGTAACCTTCACTATCTGATTGTTTTGTATCATAAAGAGGATCAATCCATATCCAGATACAGCTACAGCGCCCTCTATGTCACTGATCATTTTGACTCCATATGGCCATGATGGTAATGATAGCGATGACAGGATAGTGGAACACTGAGTATCATGTAATTCGATGTTTTTGTTGTTGTTGTTGCTGCTGCTGTTTGATAGCACAACTTGTCCATTCTCTAATAAAGCTATTCCTGTACTAAAATATCCTGTCTCAGCTGATACGAATAGGTTTGGCACTGTTGTCAGCATGTTGACCTTTGTGGTAACAGAATGCTTGGGTCCATCGGTAGTTGTTCTACTGACTTTCACTTCTCCATATTCCTGTATCACTCTACTCAGTTCCAGTAGCTTCTCGTTTGCGTTGAAAGTTACTCTTACTTCTCTGAGATTTTGACTTTGATCTCTGACAAAGTTTTCTAGTATTTCTTTTTGCTGTGCTAATTTCTCCATTGCTTGTATGAATTGCGCTGGTGGTGCATGTGTCATATTTGTCTGAAATAAGGACAGGTCGTTTTCTACAGCGGAAATCTGCACTTCACCACAAAATGTTCATTTTCTATCTCTGGTTTGATTTCCTTTTCGACCTTTGATATTTCCGACATGATGCTTATTTTCATTTTGTTCAAGTGGTTCGTTACCTGTTTGAATAAAGTTTCTACATCGCCTCTTATCTTCTTTATATCGATTTCGAATGTCTTTAAATTGTCTGTCCTGTTTTTGCATAATTTCTCCAGAGATGTTTTCAAATCCTTGAGATTTTGAGCAAATTCTTTTATTTCTTTTGATTTCTTTTTCTCTTCGGCTGCATCTTCAATTGATCCAACATTGTCACATTTTCTGTGTTTTAACATTACGCATGTCATACAGCAAACGATGGAGTGATCGTTACAATACGCTTTTACTTTCTCTTCTGAATGTTCAGTACAGAATACGTCAGCATGATACAAGGGGATATCTTTGGAAAAGTCCTCACGTAACTCAATAAGTTTATGATTTGACGACGTTTTATTTCTCCGATGACTTCGATCACATATCTTACAAAGTGCCTCACTACAATTTGCACACCAAGAAAAGGCACTTTCGGTTTCGTTTTCCCTCGAACATGCCGCACAAAGTTTCTGACCTGATTTCGTCTTTGTAATATAAGTTTGTATACATCCTTCACAAAAACTATGTAAACACGGAAAATGTTTTGGTCTTTTAAACGTCTCAAAACAAATTGAACAAGTTGTCAAATCTTCCTTCTTGTCTGCCGCCGTGGCCATTCTCCTAGTATCAATGATTTTTACATTTAGGGTAACATTCCACATCTATCTTTACACAATTTACATTGGACAAACACATGGTTATCACAAACTCGATAATAAGCATACATATTTCAGATCAATCGTTGAACATCCTGTTCTTTGATGGAAAGATATCAACAAAGAATTGAGTTCAAATTGAATTTGCGATATTTTTTTTCAGGATTTTATCATGAATTTTATTACTTTAACGTTTTGTTGATTATATTCATTAAAAATTAAACATGTTCAACATACCCATTGAAGTTATCTCTTTTTGACCGGAATACCTAACAATTAGCAAAGTATATTTTAATAAATGATTCTAATAAATGATCCATCATATAAAATTCAGTACATCAGGCACATTTCAATCTTTGGTACTCGAGATCGAAAAAGAGGAAATTATATCAAAATTATAGATTTAGATTGAGAGCAAATTTCTTATTGATGTAAAAGAATAACAGCTGCCCACAAAGGGGAGTAACACTTAGTTTTAGAATGATTTATCAAAATTTGGTATCAAGGAATTTACACATACATGTAAATACCATTTAAAGGATATCGTAATATGCAAAAAATCATACAAAAAAGAGTTTTGAGACCATCTTTATCATAAACACCGAACAAATACCCATTACTTATTCAGTCTATTTAAGAAACTTTTCAATTTCTCATTATCCCCGAAAAGAAGTATTATCAGCCTTTGGGAATAATTGTTCCTTTGTCGGATATCTACCTACCTACAAAAGGAAAAAGGGGCTCTTCGACAATACTCGCAGCAAAACACCCAATGCAACAACACATAGTAGACCCGCACAGAAAGAGACGCAAAATGGACAAGAAACACCAAATTACATCAAAGAAACATCAAACACAAAAAACTACACATAAACCAAGGAGAGCAATGGGCAATCGGTGCCTACTTAGGACGGCCATCTGCTACGCCATCAACAGACGGTGTGGTTATATGGATAACGTGCGCACAACCCTCTCATTCTTCCGATTACCCAGAGGTCTCGAGGAACGCATAATTGTGGTGTAAAATAACCTCCTCACTGTTAGATGAACATACAAACAGACAGCATGACGCAGGGGTCCAAGAAACACACATATAGATAATGTAAATGGATATAAAAACAGAATGCCTACGAAATACAGTACGTGCTCTGCCGGCTGTAGCGAACGCATGCATATAATCAACCCTAGTTCGAATGACATTCAGAGAGGGCCTGTCTTCTCTAAAAAGGTTTGGACAGGGCCCGTCATAAAGTCTTGTCGTCACGGTCTGTTAGAGTGCAACTCCTTAGAATGCGCTGATACAAGACTGTAGATTGGTCAAGTACCATGCAAAGTCCGGTGACAGCAGGGTCATATCCACAGTATAAAAGTGGTTTGATGATTCTAACACAATTTCGATGGTAATTCTGTCTACCTTTGATCCTTCTTAATTTTGTTTATTATGTCATCATAAAAGGCAGGTTGTTAAATACCCAAAGTAATATACTCTGTATGATATCAGAACAGAAAACAGAATCTTACTTTCTCAGTCTGTTATATATTTTCCTCTTTACAAAACGACTCAAAGATAACTACATGAATCAGAAGCTGTTGATTCTATATAATAAATTATGTTTAAAATCTAATTCAAGGAATTGTGGTCCCCCGCTTCTGGGTGTATGTTTTTAAAGAAATGCTTACAGACATCCCCCCATTCTTAAGTTTTCATAATATATCTTAGATATTATCAACATTCTAAATATGAAAGATTAAACTCCAAGAAAAGGTCAAATGGTCCAAACTTTTGTTTTGTTACCAAGGGACAGGATTAATGGAAAGGTATGCAAATGTGAAATATTAAAGTCCTATCATTTAAATTACCATCAAAAACTTATGGTCGAAGTTGAAGTTTTTAAATGTGGGTCAACATTCAAGGATGAGGTCACAAGGTCAGAATGTTGTTGCCAACAGAAAGGTCTTGTCACAAGGAATACACATGTGATATGTGAAAGCCCCATCATTTTCCGTTCAGAAGTTATGGTAAAGGTAAAAGTTTTTGAAAAGTATGTTAAACTCCAAGGTCAAGGTCACATGGTCAAAAATTTTGGTATCCTAGAAAGGACTTGTCAAAAGGAATACACATGTGAAAAATCAATGCCCTATTACTTTCCATTAAAAAATTATGGACAAGTTTACAGTTTTTTGAAAAGTATGTCAAAGTCCAACGTCAAGGTCAACAGGTCAAAATTTTTGGTATCCATAGAAAGATCTTGTCACAAGGAATCACATGTGTAATATGAAAGCCCAATCACTTTCCATTCAAAAGTTATGGTCAAGGTTAAAGTTTTTAATAAGTAGGTCAAAGTCGTAGGTCAAGGACACAAAGTCAAAAATATTGGTGTCCATGGATAGGTCTTGTCACAAAGAATACACATGTGAAATATCAAAGCCCTATCACTTACCATTCAAAGGTTAAAGTTTTTATGACTGACGGACAGACGGACGGACAAACGAACCGGTTTAAATGTCCCCGCGCTTTCGCGAAAGCGGGGGACAAAAATGTGGTAAGTCTGAAAATTGAAACATTTAACAGGATAACGAATACACTCTCACTGTCGAAGCAAACTTTCCACTTTCACGGTTGTTTAAATGTATAGGGATCCGATAAAATCTGAAACATATGCTTAAGAGTGCAGCAAAAACGGGCGCCCTTGAAGAAAATCACTCCGGTACACCAAGCTGACTCTTTGGCATATATTTTACGTCATTATAAGAATAACTTGTTCTTATAATTATCAAAGGTGCCGTCACTAAAACGAATGCGGCGAACTTTCTAATGATACATTTTCTATTAATCACCTTGTTCAAAAGTTAGAAAATTGAAAGGAATGCACAGAATCAATGTACATTTCCGGAAATTGTTACAATTAGTGAATACATTTTCAGTAGTGCTTCCTTCTTGCATTCTCTATTCGAAACACAGAAACGCAAGTTTTTACTCTTTCTATATTCGTGAGTTAAAGAAGATCCTGACGATGATCTACAGCACTCACAATAGAGCACCACATTGAGCATCGACTGACCCCTAGCAAGCTAGAGGTTGGTTATAAAATGGTTAGTAGTTCCGGAAGTACAATGTACTAGTATATTTGTCGTGAATGGTCGCTTTCGCCCTCAAGGATGATGATCATTCAAAAGGGAGAATGTTTCGCAACTGCCTCGGAAACAAATAGAAAATATGTATCAATGTTTACAGTCTCCAAATCATTTAAGAGCAGATAAATTTACAGCATTGACCAACATGCACGTTTCGGGTAATAAACCCTCGTCAGTGATCCTCACTTTAAACTATGTAATATGACCAAACTCTGTGAAAATTATGTCCTAAATATACCGAAAGACGTAGCAAAATGGCTGGGATATAATGCTACAGGACCACGTTTTAGACATTTGAGAAAATTTTGTTAACAGAAATTTTCAAATGCGTTTCAAGAAACGACATACCGAAATTGATCGAACTTAGCTACATGTGCCCTCGGGGACTCTTGGTCCACCTGCAGTGACACACATCAAGTGGTACAAATGTTGAACGTCTTCAAATTCATTAGCATCATGCTAGTTTTGTGCTCTATTGTGAGTGCTGTTGAGATTATCGTCAGGATCTTCTTTAACTCATTTAGAGCAGATAAATTTACATAGACTGCCAAGAGCATAAAATTATATTCTGCCGTCTTAAACAAATTTATAAGCATTAATAATAAAATACCGCTTGCTTTTAAGTTCGTTCTCATCTCTTCCTTTTTGGCTCGTCTTATTTTAGAGCAGATAAAGATAAATTTACAGCATGGACCAACATGCACATTTCGGGTAATAAAACCCTCGTCTGTGATCCTCAATATCAACAATGTAATATGACGAAGATCTGAAAATTATGTCCTAAATATACCGAAAGACGTAGAAAATGGCTGGGATATGATGCTTATGGACCCAGGTTTTAGAAATTTGAAAAAAAAGTTTGTTAACAGAAATTTTCAAATGCGTTTGAAGAAAGAACCAACAGAAATTGATCCAACTTAGCTAAATGTGCCCTCGGGGACTCCTGGTCCACCAGCAGTGACACCCACCAAGTGGTACAAATGTTGAATGTCTTCAAATTCATTAGCATCATTTTAGAGCAGATAAATTTACATAGACTATCAAAAGCATAAAATTATATTTTGCCGTCTTGAACAAATCTATAAGCATTCATAATAAAATACCGCTTGCTTTTAAGTTCGTTCTCATCTCTTTCTTTTTTGTCTCGTCTAATTTTCAGTATAGCTTTTGCTGCTTTTTATACTTTTTTTCTCGTTGATTCCGTCTCTTTGTCCTCTCCTCCAACAGTTTAGCTGTACTCACTGCAGGGTCGCATTGTGAATTTTAGTAATTATATTTTTGTTTCTGCTTACATGTATTGTGGAAACGGCTTGTTGATAACATACACTTTCATTTTAACGAAAATGACTCAGTAGCGATGAAAACAGCAATGACAAAAGGTTTTGAAAAAGTAGAGTTATTAATTGATAATTGTTTCACAGAACCTCAAACTTAGAAGAACTGTACTATTTGGTTTGAGATCACGTTGAAGACGATTACAATTTTCTAATCCGTATTGTTAGATATTCACTCACTGGTGAAAATTAAATTCATACATTACGACTGAATTGTGAATCATCGAAGACTATGTCGAAACAAAAGCTAAACGTCTTCAAATTCAATAACATCGTTTGAGAACAGATAACTTTTCAGCATGGACAAGACATGCACGTTTCGGGTGCATAACCCTCGTCAGTGATCCTCAATCTAAATAAAGTAATATTGCCAAAAGAATGTGAAATTGTTATGTCCAAAAATTTACAGAAAGACGTAGCAGGAAGGGTGGGATATGATGCTACAGGACAAAGTAAGATTCCTTTTGTTAAAACGTTTTCATACGTCGTTCTTTTAATGCCCAGTTTGTTCGTTCCTTTACAATAGTGAAGAAGTTAAATGATTACATCTCATGGAAAATAAATTTATGAATTGCAAGCGATATAAGTCCCCTACCGGCATTAATCTATGTCCTGCAACTCTGCCTTGACCTGTACTTACACCAAAAGATGAATCTCACATCAAAATAAGTTCAATATGTGCATTAGAAAAGGTCTGGAAAACAGAAATTTCATCAAATTTGCTAAGAGGCCGTACCTTTTGTAAGAAACAGGTCAATCAAATCCAACTTTAACTTAATATGTATCATACTATAATGTATATTACATACCAAAAACAGCTCAATATCTACAACTTTACAGCTAAGAGAAGTCCAGAAACTGAGAAATTTCATAAAAATTTTATAAGTCCAAGGGCCATAACTCTTGTAAATATAGGTCAATCGGGACCAAACTAAAGTTTGATCTGTATCACATTGAGATATACTCAAATACCAAAAATGAGTTCAATATATGCATTGACAGCGAAAAAAAGTCTGGAAAACTAAAGTGTGACGGACAGACGGACGGACGGATAGACGAACGGACAGACAAACGGAGTGGAAACTATAAGTTCCCTCCGGCTAGCCGGTAGGGGACTACTTGTTGTAATAACTAAAATGAAAATACGGAAGTGTTTCAACTCTATACCTTCACGAAGAAAAAATTCCAAACTAATTTTTCCTGCAGCAGACACGTGTTCCGAATATTGAATTCTCAACAGTGATGCTTCCAGCGGAGCCACCAAAATTCATTTCAGTAGCGCCCTCTTTAATGTTTTGAATTTAGATTTGTACATTTACTTTACAGAGAGTGCGTGGCTCCAAATTTCCTGTAGGGTTCCTGTTCCTCTGAAGACAAAGTTTTCTTGCTAATGATACATTTTCTATATTATAAGCATTTACGTGTATCTCAACATTATGTTTCTTCCATCTATTATCTGTGGTGGAGGGTTTTGTTTGTTTGCTTATTAAAGATAAGGAGGTGATCCCCAACTAGATGCATTGAGTACCATCGTAAAAACGTATGTACTATAACTTCCTCAATCGATGCACAAAGTCAAATTGGCTTCAATAAATACAAATTAAGACATATATGTTGTCATACCATGTAGAACTCAGAATATTGAACCAGAACGGACTCAATCTGCTGTATTCTATCGGTGCGATAGTTCGCTTCTTTTCATGTGGTGGAGGGTTTTGTTTGTTTGCTTTGGTTCCTGTTTTATCCCAGTTTTGTATGCCTTCAGTTTATGATTTTCTAATTTATCGATTTTGTACTTTGTATTGGGATATGGTCATTGTCCATATTTGTCGATTGTGTCATAATAAATTAATATTAAAGTATATGAGTCAACTGAAATAATCTTAGTTATTTAAAAAGCCTTAATGTTTAATTAACTGACATCCTATTCATCTCAAGACCAGATGTAATGACATTGCAACACGGAATAAGATACATGCCGTCGAAGTAGTGGTACTTATTGAATGGACGGTTGTCTTGGTAAGAGTTCAGAACCATCCACTAACGTCGACCTTGATACATTTACCGGTTTAACCATTATTGAATGGTTACAGTGACAGTTGTGCTATCTTGACTAAGATCTTGAATAAAACGCTGCTTGCATGCAAGCAGGAGATGCGGAGACTCCCTGGGCATCTGGTCTCACTCCCATATCAAGAGTTCACTTCTTTTCATGGTGTGGAGTTTATTGTTTGTTTGCTTTGGTTCCCCTTTTATCCTGATTTTGTATGCCTTGTGTTAAGGATTTTCAGAATTATCGATTTTGTACTGTGTATGGGGATATGGTCACCAGTGGCGGATTTTGAGGGGGGGCCCAGGGGGCCCGGGCCCCCCTTTTTCACCCAAAGTTATTGATTCAGAATACTCTTTTTATGCTTAATCTCTTTACTTTTGGGGAAATTTTCGGCTCACTTCGCTCGCCACACTTAATTTTTCATTAGCTATCTATTTTTTCGTCTTCACTTTGTCTTGAACTTTCTTTGTCATCGTGTTTGAACGGATTCATATGCCATAAACATATACAAAATTCAAAATTAAATTAACACTTGAATAATTACCAAATGCTTCATTTTCATGGGCCGATCTAACCAGTTTAGACAGGTGGATAGTGGGGTCGCAATGCCCTAATATTCCCAACCTTCCCCAGTTGGTCAAACAAAAATAGAGGATGGAAAATGAGAGAGATATTGTAATCTTATGACAAAATGTAACCATCTATTCAAAAAATTCCCCGGCTCGCTCCGCTCGCCAATTTAGAATAATATATATACATGTATGTATATATACATGTATATGGATGACTGAACCAAAACAAAAAAAAGAAAACTCGCTACGCTCGCCAGTATACCTATAAACTTAAGTAAACGTATCAAGAAACTCTATCTTCTAAATGCAACATGCAGTTGGAATGACCCCCCCCCCCCCAAACTTATTAATTAAAATCACCACCAGTCTTGAGCTTCAGGTTTAGGAGGTCTTTACTTTTTTCGTCTTCTTTTTTTTTTTGAACAATTTTCTTCGAGCTGAAACTTTGGGCCCCCCTTTTCTGAAATCCTAGATCCGCCACTGGTCACTATCCATATTTGGCACGCTTACATGTGATTTCCTCCGGGCGCATGTCATCTCCAATGAGGATTCATATTTTCTCCTTTTTGCATGAGTTGTGGTCGTCTTCTTTTTTTTTCCTTTTGTGTTGGGTTTTTTTGGGGCTATGTATGCCATTTGAATGAGATTTGTGAATTCCAGTTTGGGTTTTTCTCGACATTCACTGAATCATAGGGAAAAGATACATAACTCCCAAGTGTTAAGTTTTAGATAGTTACACGATTCTCTAGTGAGCATCAGAGATGAAGGATTTCATACTGTTGAAATGTCATTGAAATGCAGCCATTTGCCAAGAAGATACAATAACAAGATTTGACATAGAAATACTTCAGCTCTTACCCAAGGGACATACATGTAGTTCTGGTGTGATTTTGCTCCAGCAAATCTTAACATAAATATTTAACATTGTGCAAAATTTAATAAATTCCTCCATTGAATAAGGATTTGTGTGAATAAAAAAGGCAATTGACAATTAGGTTGTGTTAATGAGTGATGTCCTTTGAATTTGAGTTCTTGAAACAGAATCAAAGATGTATGTAACATAATGGTATCAAAAACAACAAATATCTTTTTATCACCATGATGATTTATTTGTCTTTCTTTGAGATGATTTTGTACATACTCCTTATCTACATGACATCACTTTATCCAAAGTTTCGCATCATCTTCTTTCTTTTCTTTCAGAAATATATCCAAAAACAAGAACATGTACTGAACATGTGTATTCCAAAGGAAATTGTTACCCACAGATGGATGTTTACCTCATGTAAAATTTGACAATCTAGTGAGCAGCTGTTATGGAAGATTTTTTTCTAAAGGTAGAGTGATTAAATATTCCATTTTTCATATTCCATAAAGTTTCAGCCTTTTTTATAAAAAAGGAAAAAAAGAGTTTCAATATCGTTAAAAGGTATGGACATTTATCATGGATAACCTTAAATATTGTTTCCCATTCTTCTGAACTTGAACACTTAGGAAAATATTTGTGAACAGATATGCTTTTGAGATCGTAGTGTACATTTACTTTCATTTTTTATAAGTCTTCCTTTTCCTCTGAATGAAATATTCTATCCTCTTTTTTCACTCATTGCATATATTTGTTATGATTTGTATTCACAACAACAAAAAATAAATTTAAACATTTCTTTGTTGGATTGAACACCTCATATACTCGCTTAACATCAAGCCTTATCCAATCAAAACTGACATAACAAAATGCATTATCCAATCAACATCTAGATTACTCTAATTTAAATCTTCACCATCTCTAACATGAATAACTACACTAAATTCCTCTCAACATGAATAAAATATTCAGATTTTTCATTAAAAATGTTAATGGCTATATACAATGCTTTACCACATGTGGGGTTGTCTTGTCTATTTACAAATTTACTTTGGGTCTGTAGATTTGTATTTTTCCGAGGGCAACATACTTTCATGAGAAACATTTTTGTAACTTCAATACATGTACTTTGCTCAAACTGATAAAAGGCACATCACATAAGTTTCACAAGTTTCTTTTTTTTCAATTATTTCGAAATCTTTATCAAAATGATTCAAGCAAAAAATGTTTGAAAATTTGAAAATAAGAAAATTGAATTATTGCTTTTTTTTAAAGGAGTGATTTTTATAAATTCAATTTAATTTTGGGATGGTTGAAAATCTTACGAATACCTTCATTCAAAAGGGTTTTAGGTTTGAAATATTTAGTATTGTCTATATGCTAAATTATACCATTTCTTTGTAATGATGAGTATGCCTTTTTGAATACTCCCTGAGAGAAATTTTCAACATTTTGTTTTCTAGCCTAAACATCGAGGTACAAAAAAAAAACATTCATTCTTTGGATTATAGGACAATTACACCATTTCACTGGAATATCTACATTTGACATGTAAAGATTTAAATTTTGTAAAAATGATCGGATTTATACAAACAAAACATAGTGAATTGAATAAGGTGTTCAACACTTAACTACATGTATATGAGTATAATAAAAAATGACATGAAATTATCTAAATGTTTTAAAAATTTAGCACAACTTGCAAAATAAGAACAACTATTGAAATAAATGAAAACATTTACTCATTATCATAAGAATTTTCAACATTTACTGCAATGTTTTTTTGTTAAATACATGTAAATACTGTTTGGAAAACCAAAAATTTAATTACTTTAAAAGTGCTTAGCCTTTCATGACAAAATATATCCAATAACAATGAAATTATCAGGGAACCATTTGGCCATACAAAATAAAAGTGTGTCTTTTAATACTCGACATCATATCTGATTCTCAATCTAAACATTTCAAATTTCAATGTAAAAACTGAATTGAGATAAAAGAGAAGCAATGAGTCCTATTAAAAGAAAGACTTCAGTTTTGTAGGCCTATAAAAATCAGGTAGCTAAGGTTCAGGAAGTTGATGTAAAATAATAACTTCCCTTTGAACAATCAATAAAATCTGATAAAATTAGAATTCATTAAATGAAAAATAAAAACTCTAATTTGATCTCAATATCTGTTAAAGTATTCAATTATGTGTATGAAACTTTCTAATAACAATGAAACTTGTATCATAAAAAAAGATAAATCGACACAGAAATAAAGCAAAAACTATGTAAAATGACAAAACTTTCAAATGAAGATAAAACTATGTACAACATAATAAAACGTTACTTAGAAATAACAAAAACATGCAGAAAATGAAAAAAAAAATGAAATCAATCTGAGCACTAAATTTCATGTCTACATGATTGGTTGAATACACATTAATCTAACTGACTCTTACGGTATTGGGTATGAATTGCTAATTGCCTAATATTCTATTTTAGCGTGCGGGTATATACTTTTCTGAAACAGACGTATTCCACAAACATTTAAAACTTCATTACACAAGATGAACGTAGAAAAAGTAAAAAATAACCTAAAGCAAACATGTGTAAATCTATTCATTGAATACAAATCTTTGCTGAAACAAGAGGCCCAATTGGGTCTGAATCGCTTTATTTGCTGGAAAGTGTAAGGGGATATCTGAGGTAGTTTCAAAGGCTTTTCTTGCGTCCAATTCTACTATTATTTAATCTCATAAATTGCATATCAAACAAAAATTTGAGTGTCAATTTCTAATGTTGCAGGGATAAAATTGTAGGTAGGTTATTTAAAATTGCAGATAAATGTCACAAGAGGAGCAACTCTAATATCAGTGTTAAAAACTTTTGAAAGTTGTAAAAATTCACACCAGGTTTTTTTTTCAATTGATAATTGATTTTTAAAAATGCATATTTTGATTAAATTTACTTTTCTTACAAAAATTAATAATTTGAACATCAAATTTTATTAATTTTCAAGGTACAAGAAAAAGTTTTATGTGCTTAGTCATCCAACCGTAGGAAATTTGTAAAACGAAACATGAAGTAAAAATAATAAAATGACCTTGCATTATTTGTAGCAAAATTCAATTACAGAAAATTTGTAGATAACTGATAGAATATTGTTAACATGAAAATATTATGTAAACAAAATATTCAATGAAAATAAAATCATCAGGTATTGAAAATTACAGTCACTGGTTGCAAAAACGTAAAAAATGAATTCATTTGAAAATCAGATTCAATATCTTCTTTAAAACTTAAAAAAACAGTGTTTTTTCCATTGTTTTTGAGCCAAATTTTGGCCCCTTCCCAATGCCAAATTTCCTCTATTTTTCCAACAAAAATCACTCTGAAATTCCCAAAGAGGAATTGTGAAAAAATCACATGAGAAAATAAGACTCAAAACTTGGAAGTCAGCACAAAATGTCCTATTTCTAAGGGGTTGTTTTTATTCATCACATGTTCACTTCAAGCAAACCCATGGACTAGTAGTGTTAATAAATGATACTTTAGGGTTATACTTTGGACAGAATTTGAATTAAAATTGTCCCAACTTCAGCAAAACGTCGCAAATTTTCCCGAATGGGACAGGCACTCGGTGATTATGCATTGACAACATCATAATCATGCCAATGTTAAATTGGTTTCTGAAATAGCTATCCAACGCACTCCTTACTTGGCTTGTCCTTTCTAGATGCCTCATTGATTTATATAAAAATATTGTGTTCATTCTTTGTGTACCACAAAATTCATTTTTTCTCACACCTTACTTGATTTGGCATCTTCTAGATGATGTGCGTTACATAATTTCACCTTACTAATTAACACATCACTAAGTTTTGCATTTTGCAGGTTATTTTATGTGTGTGAGGGTGTGAGGGTGTGTGTGTGTGTTACATAATTGGTTTTCATCTAAGTTTGAAAAACGTGTTTAAATTCAGCGGAAAGGACAGTACATCCATTATTCCGTCTGGACACACGTACATGTACTTATGTCAAGACGGAATAATAAATAGATGAATATATGAATAATAAATAGTAAATATATCAATGATTAATAAATAATGAATGATAAATATAGAAGTAAATATTGAATACATATATTACATATTATTCCCTGTATAAACACATTATATGTTTTTAAAATGAAAGATTCTGATTTTGTCAACACGTATAATTTAAATGCCAGCAATTTTCATCAACAACAAAAGCTGTTCCTCTCTTTATTTCTACAATGCATTAAACTTAAGTATGTGTATATTCTTCTATGTAGGTTTGAAAAGAAAAGTACAGATTTACATGGCTGTTTTGAATGTCGACTTTGGAACTTGATGGATCAAAATAATTGAAAGCGCAATAACAGTTCAACAAGGGTCACTCTTTGTGTTTCCAATGGTCTTATGGAAGTTATTTCATATCGTACATGAGAACTGCGCCATTACATCCTATCACAGCCTTGTCACCTTGAGTATTAAAGCTGATACAGTAAGGTCCAGCAGGTAGATTATCAAATATAATCCTTTGTAACTTCCCGTCATGACTTAGCTGATGTACGTTCCTATTTCTGAAAAAGTTATCACATAAGTATATATGACCGGAATGATCCACAGTGACACCTGACGCATCGCGAAGTTTGTCATGTGAGTATGTGAACACCGAGGAACCATCCATAAGAACACAGTGCAAAGATTTTTCATGAGAACTGTAATTGAATGATGTATAACAAAGCGAGTTGTTACCACGTAAACACATATAACTCACTTTTTTATTCACTGATATGTCTCTAACTTTACGACAGTTACAATCATAAACAGTTATTTTGTTATCACACCCTACATAGTATAGACCCTGACGATATACAAAGTCTACATTTACATCTGTCTTCAGTTCTCTTATCTTTAGTATCTTATTATTTTGTATTTTGAATTGGACCAATCCGTATCGTTCTACAGCTACAGCGCCCTCTGTGTCACTGGTCACCTTGATTCCCCAAGAATCTCCTGGTAATGCCAAAGATGACAGTAACATGGAACATCGAGGATCCCGCAACTCTATCCTTTTCTTGTAACCATTTGAAAGTAATACTTTTCCATTATCTAATAAAGCTATTCCGCTCACAGAGAAGCCTGTTTTAACTTCTGAGGTAAGAGTTGGCACTGCTGTCATCATGTTCACCTTTGTGATAACAGAATGCTGGGGTCCATAGTCTGCTCTACTGACTTTCACTTCTCCACATTCCTGTATCCCTCTACTCAGTTCTAGTAGTTTCTCGTTCGCTTTGAAAGTAACTTTTATTTCTCTGAGATTTTGACTTTGATCTCTCACAAAGTTTTCTAGTATTTCTTTTTGCTTCTCTAACTTTTCCATTGCTTGTATGAATTGCGCTGGTGGGGCGTGCTTCATGTTGGTCTCAAATAAGGACAGGTCGTTTTCTACTGCGGACATTCTGCACCTCATTTCAAAATGCTTATTCTCTATCTCTGGATTGAGTTCTTGTTTAACCTTAGATATCTCGGACATAATGTTTGTTTTTAGTTTGTTTAAGTGGTCGGAAAGCTGCTTGAATAAAGTTTCAACGTCTGCTCTCATCTTTTTGATATCGTTTTCAAATGTTTTCAAGTTTTCTGTCCTGTTTTTGCATAATTTCTCCAAGGACGCTTTAAGATTTTGGAGGTTTTGTGAAAATTCTTGTATTTCCTTTGATTTCTTTTTCTCTTCGGACGCATCTTCAATCGATCCAACATTGTCACATTTTCTGTGTTTTAACATTACGCATGTCATACAGCATACAGTGGAGTGGTCGTTACAATACGCTTCTACTTTCTTTTCCGGATGTTCAGTACAGAATACGTCAGCATGATACAAGAGAATATCTTTGGAAAAGTCCTCACTTAACTCAATAAGTTTATGATTTGATGACATTTTACTCCTCCGATGACTTCGATCACATGCCTTACAAAGGGCCTCGCTACAGTTGGCACACCACGAAAAGGCATTTTCGGTTTCGTTTTCCCTTGAACATGCCGCACAAAGTTTCTGACCTGATTTTGTTTCATTCAAGTCAATAAGACTCACCAATATATGATTTGTAGGTAGTTTTGTCGACCATTCCTCAACTGTGATATCTTCCGGTTTCGATACGAACGTCCGACATAGAGGACAATTAACCCCGCCCTTAGCTTTCTCAAAGGTCTTTGAAATATAAGTTTGTATACATCCTTCACAAAAACTATGTAAACACGGAAAATGTTGGGGTTTTTTAAACGTCTCAAAACAAATTGAACAAGTTGTCAAATCTTCCTTCTTGTCTACCGCCGTGGTCATTCTCACAGTATCAATTTTTTGTACATTTAGGGTTACATTCCACGTCTATCTTCACACAATTTACATTGGACAAACACATGGTTATCACTAACCCTATAATAAACGTACATATTTCAGAACATATTGAATTTGAGAGATAAACCTTTGTATACTTTGAAATGAATTTTATTACTTTTATGTTTCGTTGATTAATGTCATTAACATTTTAACTGTTTCAACATACCAGGTGAAGTTATCCCTCTTTGACCGGAGTATGCTCTATTATAAAAATGCTCGAGACACAAATATAGGAAATTATATCAAAATATTGAATTTATACTTAGAGTAAATTTCTTATTGGTTAAAAAAAACAGCTGCGGACAAAGGGGGGTAACATTCAGTTTTAGAATAATTTATTAAAAATTGGTTACGAAGAATTTACAAATACATATAAATACCATTTAAAGGATATCGTAATATGCAAAAAAAATCATACAGTCAAAAAAAAGTTTTGAGACAATCTTTATTATTAACACCGAATAAGTACCCATCAGTAATTATGTCTATTTAAGAAACATTTCAATTTCTCATTATCCCCGAAAACAAGTATAATCAGCCTTTGGGAATAATTGTCCCTTTGGGAATAATTGTCCCTTAATTTTACAAAAATTATTGTCAACTACTTTTGAAATTCTGACCCATACAAGCAACAAAGTATATTACTTTGGGTATTTCGCAACCTGCATTTTATGGTGACATGATCAACAAAATTAGAAGGATCAAAGGTAGACAGAATTACTATCGAAAATGCGTCAGAATCATCAAACGCCTCTTATACCGTGGATATGATCCTAATGTCACCAGACGGACACTAGGCTTGGTACTTGACCAATCTACAGTCTTGTACCAACGCATCCTTAATGCTTGCACGCTGACTGGCTGTGACGACGGGACTCCATGACGGGCCCTGTCCAAACCTCTTTAGAGAAGACAGGGCCCCGACCACCTGTCCTCTCTGAATGTCAGTCGGACTCCTCGGGTGATAACATACATTAGCTCGCTAAAGCCGGCAGAGCACAGGTCGTATTACGCATGCCCTCTTTTTATATCAATTTACATATTCATCTGTGTTGCTTGGGCCCCTGCGTCTTGCGGTCTTGTTTGTGTGTGGTCATCTGACAGTGAGGAGGTTGTTTTACACCACAATTGTACGTTCTTCGAGACCTCTGGGTAATCGGAATAGTGGGAGGGTTGTGCGCACGTAATCCAGGATAACCACACCGTCTGCTACTGACGAGGCAGATGGCCGTCCTAAGTCGGCACCGTTTGCCCATTGGTCTCGTTGGTTTATGTGTAGTCATTTGTGTTTTTCTGTGATTTGACGTTCATAGTACTACTGCGTCCCTTTCTGTGCGTGTCATTTTTGTGTTTTACAGTGGGTGTTTTGGGAGGTTGCTGTTGATGCTGCAACTAGGTGTTGTTGGAGATCCCCTCCTTTCTTTTGTCGGATATCTACGGACCTACAAAAGAAAAAAGGGGCTCTCCGACAATGCTCGCAGCAAAACCCCAAAACACCCAATGCAAAAACACATAGTAGTCACGCACAAAAAGAGACGCAAAAGGGACAAGAAACACCAAATCACATCAAAGAAACATCAAACACAAAAAAATACACATAAACCTCGGAGACCAATGGGCAGTCGGTGCCGTCTTAGGGCGGCCATCTGCTACGCCATCAACAGACGGTGTGGTTATCTGGATTACGTGCACATAACCCTCCCACTCTTCCGGTTATCCAGAGATCTTGAGGAACGCATAATTGTGGTGTAAAATAATCTCCTCACTGTAAGATTAACAAACTAACAGACAGCATGACGCAGGCGCCGAAGAAACACAAAGATAGATAATGTAATTGGATATAAAAACAGAAGGCCTACTAAATACAGTCCGTGTTCTGCCGGCTGTAGCGAGCTCATACATATAATATCAACCGTAGTCCGAATGACATTCAGAGGAGGCCTGTCTTCTCTAAAAAGGTTTGGACAGGGCCCGTCATAGAGTCCAGTCGTCACGGTCTGTCAGAGTGCAACTCCCTGTATTGCGCTGATACATGACTGTAGATTGGTCGAGTACCATGCAAAGTCCGGTGACAGCAGGGTCATATCCACGGTATAAAAGACATTTGATAATTCTAACACAATTTCGATGGTAATTCTGTCTACCTTTGATCCTTCTTATTTTGTTTATTATGTCACCATGAAAGGCAAGTTGTTAAATACCCAAAGTAATATACTCTGTATGATATCAGAACAGAAAACAGAAACTTACTCTCTCAGTCTGTTATATATTTTCCTCTTTACAAAACGACTCAAAGATTTAATATGAATCAGAAGGTGTTGATTCTATATAATAACTTATGCACATGTAGCAAAGTTCGATCAAATTCGGTTGGTCGTTTCTTCAATCGCATTTCAAAATTTCTGTTTATTTTTTTTTATATTTCTAAAACCTGGGTCCTGTAGCATCATATCCCAGTCATTTTGCTACGTCTTTTGGTACATTAAGAACATAATTTTCACAGATTTTGGTCATATTATATTGTATAGAATGAGGATCACTGACGAGTGTTAAATAACCGAAACGTGCATGTCTTGTCCATGCTGTAAATTTATCTGCTCTAAAATGATGCTAATGAATTTGAAGACGTTAAAGATTTAAAATGTGGTAAGTCTGAATATTGAAGCATTTAACAGGATAAAGAATACACTCTCGCTGTCGGAGCAAACCTTCCACGTTCACGGTTGTTTAAAAGTATGGGGTCCGATACAATCTGAAACACATGCACAAGAGTGCAATAAAAACGGGCACCCCTGAAGAAAATCACTCCGGTACACCAAGCTGTCTTTTTGGCATATATTTTACGTCATTAGGTCTCGCCTCTAGACTTTACCATGTAGCAACTTTAAAAAAGTGACTAATGTCAAAATGCATATTTTAAATGATCTTGAATTTGCTTAGAATTTTAATAGGAAATGTTGATTTTTAAAGTTTAAATAAATTTGTGAGGATTTTCTGCTGAAAAAAAAAGCATCTTAGACAGATCCGAAACTGTGCAGAAACTCCCATGCAGCTGGCTTACTTCCTGTTTGCTGTTTTGGCACATGTGTTGAAAATAGGTAAGAAATATGGAGGGAAGGATGAAGTTTTGTTCATAGACGGTAAATTTTATGAGAAAATAAATCACGAAAGAGGTATTTAATGTGGCACCATTTGAAAGTTTAAGATTTTATCTAGAGATCCATAATAACCAAAATTTTGGGAATTTTTTTTCCTGAGCTATGCCGACCTGAAAATGGGTAGGTTTTGCTCAAATTTGCATAATTTTTGTGTAATTTTTGGTATATTTCCATTCAATTTTCTCGCATATAGAAGATGTCTTTATGTGTCAAGTACTTTGAGGGGGTATTATGAATATTAAGATATAAAATGTGAAATATGTTGGTTACCATGGCAACATAATTAAAAAAAAGAAAGACACCCATTCCCTCGAAGTGACCTTACGAGATAGGTGTTCCGCGAGACCTTGTAAGAATAGCTTGTTCATATAATTATCAAAGGTGCCGCCACTAAAACGAATGCGGCGAATCATTGACATTTTACATGAACTTTTTAATGATAGATTTTCTATTAATCATCTTGTTCAAAAGTTTGAAAGGAATGCACAGAATCAATGTACATTTCCGGAAATTGTTACAGTTAGTGAATACATTTTCAGTAGTGTTTCCCTCTTGCATTCTCTATTCTAAACACAGAAACGCAAGTTTTAACACTTTCTATATTTATTTTAGTGAGTTATCGAATGGTTCAGTAGTTCCGGAAATACGATGAACAAGTGTATTTGTCGTTTATGGTAGCTTCACCCTGTAGGATGATCATCATTCAAATGGCAGAATGAGACGCAACTGCCTCCGAAACAAATAGAAAATATATATCAATGTTTAAAGTCTTCGAATTCATAAGCATCATTTTAGAGCAGATAAATTTACAGCATGGACCAACATGCACGTTTCGGCAAATAAAC
This sequence comes from Pinctada fucata, assembly GCA_028142955.1. NCBI lineage: Eukaryota > Metazoa > Mollusca > Bivalvia > Pterioida > Pteriidae > Pinctada > Pinctada fucata. The sequence goes on from AP027114.1 coordinate 28,254,361, forward strand.
AGTGATCCTAAATCTAAACAATGTAATATGACCAAAATCTGTGAAAATTATGTCCTAAATATACCGAAAGACGTAGCAAAATGGCTGGGATATTATGCTACAGGACCCAGGTTTTAGAAATTTGAGAAAATTTTGTTAACAGAAATTTTCAAATGCGTTTGAAGAAACGACCTACCGAAATTGATCGAACTTAGCTACATGTGCACTCGGGGACTCTTGGTCCACCAGTAGTGACACACACCAAGTGGTACAAATGTCTAACGTCTTCAAATTCATTAGCATCATTTTAGAGCAGATAAATTTACAGCATGGACCAACATGCACATCTCGGGTAATAAACCCTCGTCAGTGAGCCGCGCACTCTCTGTAAAGTAAATGTACAAATCTCAATTCAAAACATGAAAAGGGGCGCTACCGAAATGAATTTTGGTGGCTCCGCTGGAAGCATCACTGATCAGAATTTAATATTCGAAACACGTGTCTGGTGCAAGAAAATTTGGTTTGGAATTTTCTTCATGAAGGTATAGAGTTGGAACACTTCCATATTATTATTATAAACACTTATTTCATGTTGCAATGTGGAGCAGTTAAAATCGTTCCCCATGACCTGATGTTAAGAAATGTATGAATTACTTCTTTCCAGATCTGTCGCCTGACAGAAGCTTTGTTTTGGCCCTTTTTCTATTTGACATCATAGATATTATTTTGCTATTTCGAAAACTGGTCATCCCATTCAAAATTATTACCGGAATTAAAGGAGGTTAACATCTTAGCACCATTCCTCCTATACTAGTTTGAACATATATTTCATTTGGATATGCTACTGAATCGACCCTACAGGAAATTTGGAGCCGCGCACTCTCTGTATTAAAAGTAAATGTACAAATCTCAATTCAAAACATTAAAGAGGGCGCTACTGAAATGAATTTTGGTGGCTCCGCTGGAAGTATTAATGTGTAGTATAATTTAATATTCGAAACACGTGTCTGGTGCAGGACAAATTGGTTTGGATTTTTCTTCGTGGAAGTATAGAGTTGGAACACTTTCGTATTATTATTATTATAAACACTTAATTCATGTTGCAGTGTGGAGCAGGTAAAATCGTTCCCCATGACCTGATGTTTAGAAGTGTATTTATTATTTCTTTCCAGCTCTGTCGCCTTCAGGCAAATAATTAATACACTTCTAAACATTAGGTCACGGGGAACGATTTTAACTGTTCATGAAGGCATAGAGTTGGAATACCTAGGAACATCGCCATCAAGCCAAGGAAAATTAACTATGTTGAAGCCAAAGTCTTCTTTTTTGTCGTATATTTTTGTCTGAATTTCTCGTTATTGATTTTGATATCAAGATCCAAAAATGTTATAGCTTTATCATCTGTGTTTGACGCCATGAAGACGCCATAGGAAGGCGAATATTGCATGTTGCTGCACATGAAGAGGAAGTTTGTGATGATGAAATCAAAAATCGCCATGTTTGTCACGCATGAAGAGGTGTTCAAGTGACCGTAGTCACTGATCGATAGTAGTGTGTCTCGGTAGGTGGCTGATGTGCGGCTTTCAGTTGTTTCTTTGATTTCTAGTTCACTTAGATAGATGGCGACAAGGTAATCCTAAATAGTTATTGAACTATTAAGCTGATCATGCCTGCTTAAAGAAAATTAAAATTAAATAAAGATAAAAAAGTGGTCTGATTCAAAGATGAGTTATATGTATTTAAAGCATGCCCTACATTAACCATATTACCATATATGTTAGTGCGTACATTGACCATTGTGCTGGAAAATCATCACGTTAGTGTGGCTTATGATTAATTGATAACAGATGTACCAATTGCAACCCTCTTGCACTAGTTTCATAGAACCTCCATGGTCCTATGCAGTTTCTATATTTCTCGCAAGCTGTCAACCGACCCCAACGAAATTCTGGAAAAAAGGCATAATTCATTTTTGCGATATTTTAGATACAAAAGTATATTTTTAATTTCTTCTTGCTAAATTTAGCTATGCTTTTGCACATTCCATACAAGAAAAAATATTCAAACTTACTGGATCCTCTCCATTATTTGATTATAAACTGAAGCAATAAGGATAAAACGGTTTTTAATTTTCTTTCAGCCAAATGACGTACTACTGATGCATGTCTTATGAAAAACATTTTGAGACTCTGTTTGTCCAGTAGAAATCATTCTTCTAGTAGACTTATGAAACGTCGTTTCGTGCGAAACGATACATGGTGGAAGAAAAATTGGAATTAAAAATTTCGAAATTGCAGTGGGTTTTTTTCAAAATTAAATAAAGTGTGATTTAAGGGAAATATTATTTCATTTATATTCAACCTCTTCACCTTTTAGAACTACGCAATACTATTGATCTGAATATAGCCATTGTCATTGTTTAAAGATAAGATATTTAAAATTGTTCAGAAATATTGGTAATAAATAGGATTGTTGATTCCATTAGCCAAGATCTTACAGTCTTTGTAAAGAAATAGCAGACACCTAGCAACTATTGGTCATAGATAGTCAACGATATTAAGGGGTATGAACAAACTGTTATTCGCCATATTGGATTTTATGTAGCGTATCATTGAAAATATTTCCTTACACTGAGTCATGGCTCCAACTTTAACTATTTTAACCCAAAGTATTCTCTACCTCAATAGTTACATTTTCCCATCTTTTCTACGGAAAATGACACTAATATTTTAACATTAGAAAACTTTTAAATTTATGCACAGAACTGCACAGCTGCACCTCAGAAGAATTCATGAATATAACTGTAACTTATCTTATACAGTACATTGATTCTGTATCTACAAACATTTGTTTTTCAATTTTGAGCACACGGTCTCATTACATTATAAATCTCGTGTTAATACAACATGGGGTTCTTTCGAACGCGAGTTTTTACGGGTAGCCATTTTCTCGTGCCGATCCGCCCCAACATAGGTAGAAAAAAAATAAAAGATTTTAAAGTTCCTTGGGTAATTCACCAGAATTTCGACTGTTTGCGATTCATTTATTAATTATTATATGATATTTATTAGAAAAGTGGGATAGTCATGTTAAATATTGGTGACAAATTACAAATGTACAACGTTCCGGGGATCCGCCTCGGGATTCCTTTCTATGTTGATATGGCTACTAGCCCCAAACGTGTAAAATGAAGATACCCGGCATTTTGAGAAAGTATGATCAAAATCTAAGGCCAATGTTTGTAGACATATGATCATAGTAACGTTTAAGGTAGGTTTTAGTATTAATCATGAATTCTGCAGAACTGCAGCTGTGCAGTTCGGTGCACTAAGTTCAAATGGTCGTTGTAAAAAATGTTGATGCAGTTGTTGCTCAGAAAGATGGTAAAATGAATATGTTGAGGTACAGAAAACTTAGTATCAAAATGGTTAAAATTAGAGTCTTAATTCTGCAGAACGGCATGTTTTAAGTATGCTTCACGTCAAATCCAATATGGCCGATAAACGTTTGTCCTTCCCCCCTTAACAAGAGATTTAACCACTGCTCTGCAATATCCATTTTGAAGTATTTAATTTTTAACCAAGATGTATCTAGAATAATGAAATAATTTTAAACCCAAAACGTTGAAATTGCCGAAGAAAATATTTACCATTATTTAATTCTACCCAGGTAAATACAATATTTTAGCTCCCCGAGAGGACAATATTTACCGAACGCGAAGGACGAGGTGAATATTGTTTTCGAGGTGAGCTATACTATTGTATTTACCGAGGTTAAGATAAAAAATTGTTTTATTACATGCAGTTTAGAATCATCTATATAAATCATTCAAACATTACTTTTAAACTATAAAAAGCCTCTCTGATCTATTTTTAGCATATGAAGAGCTGTTGGTATCTTATATCCAGCCGGGATGACGTCATCCCTGTTAGACATGACGTTTGAGCCTTTGAACGAGCAGCTGTTTTAGTATTGATCCCCCGAAAACACCTCCAGATCTGAACGTGGAATGTCTGATCATTTATTTTTTTTTGTACAATATATCATCATCGTACATACAATAAATACTCTTTGTGATTGAATATTATGATTTATTAGTACATTTTTATAGAAAGAGGGAAAAGTAGATGGAAAAGGAGAGAGAGAGAGAGAGAGAGAGAAAGAGAGAGAGAGAGAGAGAGAGAGAGAGCTATTCATACATTTTACAGTGGCATGTTTCAATAGTTTACTAGTTTAATCATAAATGAAGTTTGCATAAAACGTCTGATCATTTATACTCAAGACCGAAATAGAGGAGATTCAATAAAGTGAATAGATGAAGAACTATGTTCAAATATAGACAAAAAAATTATGTCAGATAGAGCTTCTACAATATTTAATCGAATTCAGTGACAGAAAATTTACAGTTATTTTACAAAACACCGTATGGACACTTTGATATTTTGCGAACAAATTTCACTGTAAGGGAAAGGAGGGGATATCCAACAACAAGCGGTTGCAGCACCAACAGCAAAACTCTAAAACATCCAATGCAAAAACACAAAGCAGATATCCAGAGAAAGACACGCAAAATGGAGCAGGAACACCAACGCACACCAAAGAAACACGACACACAAAAGACCACACATTAACCAACGAGACCAACTCATACCATAGACTATAAAGTACATATAATCTGGTATATTCCTCTTATGGTTACAATATAATGCATGATATTTGTGCTTCAACAAATTATATCACATCGATAACGTTCGTATGGTGGCATGCTTCTGTCCCCTACATGCGAGATATTTTTCTTCTGATTATGTCAACATTCAAGTTAAATATGTCAACATGCAACTTATTTATGTTAACATGCGACTTATTTATGTCGACATGCAACTTACTACATGAATGTCAACATTATCACAGTTATAATATATACATGTATTTACATTCCATTATTTCACACTTGAACGACGTATAAAGACTTTTTTTTTAAAAATCCATGTGTAAGGCTCTGTACTACGCACCAGTACATGACATCTTAATTCAAATCGGGCCACCGCAGTTACATTTCTACAATCACAATGTAAATTTAACACAAATGAATTGGCATATGCAGATATTTAGCGATAAGAGGAAAGCGTTGTGAATAATATAGATAGTTCCATTTCATTTTATTTAATCCTCTTATCTTTCGTATAAAATATGTTTATTACGATTGATGATAATCAAAAGAAAAAAAATTACCGGTAATTTTCTTGTAGAAGATAATTAAGGTTTAATAAATGTTTCCAAAAGTTCGCATGATGACATCGTTTATATAAGATCGTACAGTAGCACCATTCCGTCACCTCCGATGACAGCCTTGTTACCTTGAAAACTAAAACTGATACAGTAAGGTCCAGCAGGTAGATTGGAAAAGATGATCCTCTGTAGTTTCCCGTCATGACTCAGCTGATGGATGTTCCTAGATTCACAGCCACATACATAGATAAAGCCGGTATGATCCACTGTGACACCTGCAGTGTAATGTAGCTTGTCATGTGAGTACGTAAACACATGGGCACCGTCGATAGTTACACAGTGCATTTCACGTTCTGGCCATTTAGTACTTGTATAACACAAGGAGTTTTCATCACGGCTAGCCATATAGCCTACCTTATTCGCTGTTATATACCGTAACTTGCGTGGACTTTTATCATACAAGGTAATTGATTTTTCGCATCCTATGTAATATTGGCTCCGATGAAACACAAAGTCGCTATTCATATCAATTTTTAATTCTGAGACTTTCACTATCTGATTGTTCTGAATTTTGAAGAAGATTAACCCATGTCCTGGTACAGCTACAGCTCCCTCTGTGTTGCTGGTCATCTTGATTCCCCGTGGACACGATGGTAATGATAGCGAAGACAGTTGAGTTGAGCAATGAGGATCACGTAACTCGATTTGCCAGTCTCTGTTATTTGATAGCACCACTTGTCCATTCTCTAATAAAGCTACTCCACTTACAGTAAATCCTGTGTTCACTTCTGAGGTAAGACTGGGTACTGCTGTCAGCATGTTGACATTCGTAGGTAGTGAATGCAGAAGGGCAATGTTTATTGTTCTATTGACTTTCAATTCTCCACATCCCTGTATCCCTCTACTCAATTCCAGTAGCTTCTCGTTTGCTTTAAAAGTAATTCTTATTTCTCTGAGATTTCGACTTTCGTCTATTACGAATTTTTCTAGTATTTCTTTTTGCCCTGCTAATTTTTCCATTGCTTGTATGAACTGGGCTGGCGGAGCATGCTTCATGATGGTCTGAAATAAACAAAGGGCGTTTTCTACAGCAGGAATTCTACATTTTATCTCAAAGTGTTTCATCTGTATCTTTGGTTTGATTTCCATTTCAACCTTTGATATTTCAGACATGATGCTTGTTTTCAGACTGCACAACTGGTCAGTAAGTTTAATGAATAAAATTTCTACATCAGCCTTTATCTTTTTGATATCGTCATCAAAAGTTTGTACATTTTTTGTCCTGTTTTGGCATAACTTCTTCAAATACGCTTTCAGTTCATGGAGATTTCGACGAAATTCTTCTATTTCTCTCGATTTCTTTTTCTTTTCAGTTGCATCTTCAATCGATCCAACATTGTCACATTTTCTGTGTTTTAACATTACGCATTTCATACAACATTCGGTGGAGTGGTCGTTACAATACGCTTCTACTTTCTTCTCTGGATGTTCAGTACAGAATACGTCAGCATGATACAAGGGAATATCTTTGGAAAAGTCCTCACTTAATTCAATAAGTTTATGATTTGATGACGCTTTACTCCTTCGATGACTTCGATCACATACCTTACAAAGGGCCTCGCTACAGTTGGCACACCACGAAAAGGCATTTTCGGTTTCGTTTTCCCTTGAACATGCCGCACAAAGTTTCTGACCAGATTTCGTTTCATTCAAATCAATAAGACTCACCAATATATGATTTGAGGGTAGTTTTGTCGACCATTCTTCAACTGTGATATCATCAGGTTTCGATACGAACATCCGACATAGAGGACAATTCACCCCACCCTTAGCTTTATCGAAAGTCCGTGATAAATAAGTTTGTACACATCCTTCACAAAAACTATGTAAACACGGAAAATGTTTTGGTTTTTTAAACGTCTCAAAACAAATTGAACAAGTTGTTAAATCTTCCTTCTTGTCTTCCGCCGTGGCCATTATCAGATAAATTCTACCTCTATTTCTACACAATTTATATGACAGAAATACATATGTACCACTAACCGGATAATTAATCTACACATTTCAGATTAAGTGTCTATGACTCAAAGATAACTATAAAGTAGAACATACATATTGAATTTGATGCATTGATTTTAAAGGACTTCATATGGAACATTTAAACAGCATTTACGTTTAAGTGAATTCATACAATAACCCTATTTGTTAAAGTTATATCTGGTCTCGCAGGGACTAAATTGTCCATGACGAAGTTTTACCGTAAAATGGTTTCAAATACTACCATTTGAGCATCTAAATATTACTTACTTATATTAAGGTAGAACGATTGTCAGCTCGAATAAATGACAGAAGAAATTAAAAATCTAAATTTTTTCCGTAATTTGTTATTATCACTGACCATATAAGTGATTTGGAATCATATGACAGTAATTTTGAAACACCCTTCCATCAATACTTCACCAGAAACTGATGATGAGACAATGTACATAAATACGTACGTCCAATAGATTTTTTCTTAAATTAATTGCTGCAGAATATTTTTAGGGGAACGTAACTTATGTACATGTACTGAGACATAAAAAGAAGAAAAAAAGCATAAAATAGACTTTTCACCTACAAATTAGAATTTTCATTTCACTGGTAATTCATGCTTCAGGCTTCATATGAGAACTCTATCATAATAATTTTTATAATTTTTGAAAATCGTTAAAATTACAAAATCTATCACATTTTCAATCCCCAAGCAGTTTCCAGGAACGAAAGTTTTGATCCAATGGATCCTGTAATTGGCCTAAATCATGTTTTGACTATGCATCATAACAATTTCTTCTTGCATACATCTCTTTTTCGTCGAACCATTTGAATCGAAACAGCAAACCCCTTAGCTGTATTATGTATACGGGAAATGGTATTGTGATTCTATACTTGTTTTGAGTAGTAGCCTATATAAATTGCAGGAAAGTCCGATATATTTAAAATAAGAAACGATGGGCAGGAGGACAGACCCAGAGAAAAGATATATCCTACTCCGATTAAGCCAGAACCAGACTAATATGTTAATTTTCTAGATTGGGATTTTACTTTTGATGACATAGATTTGCCATTGATACACCTAGCCATAATATACCTCAATAAGTATAATATTACAAGGATATAATCTAACTAAATGGCTTTAGATTAGTCTTTATTAATTGCATAAATAAATAGGGCATATATTTTTTAAAGCAATTGCGTCCCGCTCAATTCAATAACCTCTGTGTTCACAATATTTTGCAAAAAAAAAAGTTTACAATTTACACTCACACTTGGCTTTGCCATTACTCATAGTTCTTCAAATAAAAAAACCTTTTGTATAATGGAAAAATTTCATTATGAACAAAACAGGAAGAAGTCATAACATCTGATGACTGTGTAACATTTAGGAATTTAAGTGAACAGAAAACATAAACAGCCTGTACTCAGACTGTTTATGTAAAAAAACAGCTGAAAAACTACAATTTACATACAACTCTAATAACAGACACACAGAAGAAGAGGTTATCAAAATGTTGAACTTTCTGACGGATAACATGATAACATATTTGTGTTGTTTGTAGGTATGATCTTTCAGCAAATCGTGAGAATTAAGATGGGAACCAATTGCGCCGCACTTATTGCTGATATTTTTCAATACTCATACGAAGCTGAGTTTGTTCAGTCTTTGTTCTCTCACGGAAAGAAACACCTAGTACTCCAATCCAATTCTACATACAGATATTCGATTATGTGATCTCTAATAATGCATAATTTACAGATTAGTGTAGCACAATCTATCCTAGTGAACTAGAGGTGTAAGAAACCACTAAAAGTATTAACTCTGCTTCATACTAGTATTTATATCTCATGTATTCTTTTGACGAAAAGGGTCATCTGAATACTTCGCTATATAACAAACGACTTCAAAAGAAAGGAGGGGATCTCCAACAACACTAGGTTGCAGCATCCACAGCAAAACCCCAAAACACCCAATGCTCAAACACAGAACAGAGACCCACAGAAAGAGACGCATAAGGGGGACATGAAACACCAACTCACACCATAGAAACATTAAACATAGAAGACCACACATAAACCAACGAGACCAATGGACAACCGGTCAACTTCAACTTCATAATTACAAATTTTGAATAAATTTTATTACTTTCCTAAGTAGAAGCATTCCTTCGTCCCCTTTCTATGGTCTATTTATATCGAAATTGATAATGTTATTCAAGAGCAAGCGCAAACTACAACGACTATATTCTGAGGAGAAACACCGCATGGGATCGAAACGCATTGTGTTGTGATTCCGTACATAGTTTTTTTTGTGTGGTATTATTGCATTTTCTAAGTATAACTTTACAAAACTGATGAGCCGTTGTAGTAGAGCAATGCCTAATAACTTAATCCATATCGTCCAGGTACACATGAGTTAAAGAAGATCCTGACAATAATCTCAACAGCACTCACAATAGAGCACAAAATTAAGCATCGACGGACCCCTAGCAAGCTAGAGGTGGGACCAGGTTCCCGGGAGGAGTAAGCATCCCCTGTTGGCTAGCCGCACCCGCCGTCAATGTTAAAGTGCGAAAATGAAAACAATACATACAATTCAATACATGTATATGATAATTGTATAGTTATTGCACATACTTCAATAGATTGTCGACGACAAAAAGTCATTCCTTTTAACAAACTCTTCATGTGTTTGCAAAAACTGTAGACTTTTTCTAAGGTATTTCACAACTGCAACATCTCATCAATTTTGTGCAGTATCACTCAAATGATGAAAACCAATAAAAAATCTATGCAGGGAATCACAACATCATACGTTTGGATCCCATCCGGTGAGAAGGAGTCTATTATTTAAACAAAAATAAATATACTGAACCAAGGGTACTTCTGTAAGTGACTGACTTTGTCATAAGAATGTGAAAATATTCATCCTTATTGCATCCCGTTATTTTCTATGTTGGAGGGTATTTTTGGTTAAATATAGAATAATCAACAGCACGGAATTATCGGATATGCCTTTTTTGACTGTACGGCCTAATTATACAACAGACGGGAATATCATCCAAATTAAAGGAGTTAAACTTTTTTTATTATTTAGTGTACTGTACAAGAGTTATGAGTTTTCATTCATTTAAATATATTCACAACACATTTTATATATATATAAAGAAGAGAGAGAGAGAGAGAGAGAGAGAGAGAGAGAGAGAGAGAGAGAGAGAGAGAGAGAGACAGAGACTGTAAGCAACAGCAGACCATTTATTGAAAGAAAAAAATGGAGATATATACATAAGTTTGCACAGTATGACAATTACATGAAATGAAATTAAACAAAAGAGAAAAAAAGAGTTTGCATATAAATGGATTAGATTCAAATTTTAAGCTTAAGCATTCCAGAAAAGGAAAGAATTCTTTTAACTTTCTGAAATATGTAAGGCTGGTGTCCATCTAACCCATGAAGAATTGAAATTTTGTATTTTATTTTCTTTTTTAAAAATTTCTTTATAAGTTAAATATCAATTAAATTTGATGTTAAGAACTTTTATGTTACGTACACTGTCTGATGATAGATAAGGTCCAAGTAAAAAGTATTTCATATTAAGATTCAGAAAGAGTGAAAAAATGGCAAAGGTGTCTTCTAGTTTTGAAAGGAAATTTTGCACTTTCTGACATGAGTTTAACATCTTAGCACCATCCCTCCAATGCTATTTTGAACATAGATTTTATTTCAATATGCTACTGAATCGACCCTACAGGAAATTTGGAGCCGCGCTCTCCCTGTAATGTAAATGTACACATCTAAATTCAAAACATTAAAGAGGGCGCTACTGAAATGATTTTTGGTGGCTCCGCAAGAAGCATCACTGATGAGAATTTGATATTCAAAACACGTGTCTGGTGCATGGAAATTGGTTTGGAATTTTCTTCAAGATGGTTTAGAGTTGGAACCCTTCGACATTATTAATATAAACACTTATTTCACGTTGCAGTGTGGAATAGTTAAAATCGTTCCCCGTGACCTGATGTTTGTCAAGTGTATTAATGACTTCTTTACAGCTCTGTCACCCGAAAGAAGCTTTGTTTTGGCCTTTTATCAATGTGACATCATAAATATATATATATATATATATTTTGCTATTTCGGAAACTAGCCATTTCACCGTTAATTATCATCGAAATTAAAGGAGTTTAACATCTTAGCACCATCCCTCCAATGCTATTTTGAACATAGATTTTATTTGGATATGCTACTTAATCGACCCTACAGGAAATTTGGAGCCGCACTCTCTCTGTAATGTAAATGTACAAATCTAAATTAAAAAAAATAAAGAGGGCGCTACTGAAATGATTTTTGGTGGCTCCACAAGAAGTACTCAGACTGTTTATGTAAAAAAACAGCTGAAAAACTACAATTTACATACAACTCTAATAACAGACACACAGAAGAAGAGGTTATCAAAATGTTGAACTTTCTGACGGATAACATGATAACATATTTGTGTTGTTTGTAGGTATGATCTTTCAGCAAATCGTGAGAATTAAGATGGGAACCAATTGCGCCGCACTTATTGCTGATATTTTTCAATACTCATACGAAGCTGAGTTTGTTCAGTCTTTGTTCTCTCACGGAAAGAAACACCTAGTACTCCAATCCAATTCTACATACAGATATTCGATTATGTGATCTCTAATAATGCATAATTTACAGATTAGTGTAGCACAATCTATCCTAGTGAACTAGAGGTGTAAGAAACCACTAAAAGTATTAACTCTGCTTCATACTAGTATTTATATCTCATGTATTCTTTTGACGAAAAGGGTCATCTGAATACTTCGCTATATAACAAACGACTTCAAAAGAAAGGAGGGGATCTCCAACAACACTAGGTTGCAGCATCCACAGCAAAACCCCAAAACACCCAATGCTCAAACACAGAACAGAGACCCACAGAAAGAGACGCATAAGGGGGACATGAAACACCAACTCACACCATAGAAACATTAAACATAGAAGACCACACATAAACCAACGAGACCAATGGACAACCGGTCAACTTCAACTTCATAATTACAAATTTTGAATAAATTTTATTACTTTCCTAAGTAGAAGCATTCCTTCGTCCCCTTTCTATGGTCTATTTATATCGAAATTGATAATGTTATTCAAGAGCAAGCGCAAACTACAACGACTATATTCTGAGGAGAAACACCGCATGGGATCGAAACGCATTGTGTTGTGATTCCGTACATAGTTTTTTTTTGTGTGGTATTATTGCATTTTCTAAGTATAACTTTACAAAACTGATGAGCCGTTGTAGTAGAGCAATGCCTAATAACTTAATCCATATCGTCCAGGTACACATGAGTTAAAGAAGATCCTGACAATAATCTCAACAGCACTCACAATAGAGCACAAAATTAAGCATCGACGGACCCCTAGCAAGCTAGAGGTGGGACCAGGTTCCCGGGAGGAGTAAGCATCCCCTGTTGGCTAGCCGCACCCGCCGTCAATGTTAAAGTGCGAAAATGAAAACAATACATACAATTCAATACATGTATATGATAATTGTATAGTTATTGCACATACTTCAATAGATTGTCGACGACAAAAAGTCATTCCTTTTAACAAACTCTTCATGTGTTTGCAAAAACTGTAGACTTTTTCTAAGGTATTTCACAACTGCAACATCTCATCAATTTTGTGCAGTATCACTCAAATGATGAAAACCAATAAAAAATCTATGCAGGGAATCACAACATCATACGTTTGGATCCCATCCGGTGAGAAGGAGTCTATTATTTAAACAAAAATAAATATACTGAACCAAGGGTACTTCTGTAAGTGACTGACTTTGTCATAAGAATGTGAAAATATTCATCCTTATTGCATCCCGTTATTTTCTATGTTGGAGGGTATTTTTGGTTAAATATAGAATAATCAACAGCACGGAATTATCGGATATGCCTTTTTTGACTGTACGGCCTAATTATACAACAGACGGGAATATCATCCAAATTAAAGGAGTTTAACTTTTTTTATTATTTAGTGTACTGTACAAGAGTTCTGAGTTTTCATTCATTCAAACATATTCACAACACATTTTATATATATATAAAGAAGAGAGAGAGAGAGAGAGAGAGAGAGAGAGAGAGACAGAGACTGTAAGCAACAGCAGACCATTTATTGAAAGAAAAAAATGGAGATATATACATAAGTTTGCACAGTATGACAATTACATGAAATGAAATTAAACAAAAGAGAAAAAAAGAGTTTGCATATAAATGGATTAGATTCAAATTTTAAGCTTAAGCATTCCAGAAAAGGAAAGAATTCTTTTAACTTTCTGAAATATGTAAGGCTGGTGTCCATCTAACCCATGAAGAATTGAAATTTTGTATTTTATTTTCTTTTTTAAAAATTTCTTTATAAGTTAAATATCAATTAAATTTGATGTTAAGAACTTTTATGTTACGTACACTGTCTGATGATAGATAAGGTCCAAGTAAAAAGTATTTCATATTAAGATTCAGAAAGAGTGAAAAAATGGCAAAGGTGTCTTCTAGTTTTGAAAGGAAATTTTGTACTTTCTGACATGAGTCTAACATCTTAGCACCATCCCTCCAATGCTATTTTGAACATAGATTTTATTTCAATATGCTACTGAATCGACCCTACAGGAAATTTGGAGCCGCGCTCTCCCTGTAATGTAAATGTACACATCTAAATTCAAAACATTAAAGAGGGCGCTACTGAAATGATTTTTGGTGGCTCCGCAAGAAGCATCACTGATGAGAATTTGATATTCAAAACACGTGTCTGGTGCATGGAAATTGGTTTGGAATTTTCTTCAAGATGGTTTAGAGTTGGAACCCTTCGACATTATTAATATAAACACTTATTTCACGTTGCAGTGTGGAATAGTTAAAATCGTTCCCCGTGACCTGATGTTTGTCAAGTGTATTAATGACTTCTTTACAGCTCTGTCACCCGAAAGAAGCTTTGTTTTGGCCTTTTATCAATGTGACATCATAAATATATATATATATATTTTGCTATTTCGGAAACTAGCCATTTCACCGTTAATTATCATCGAAATTAAAGGAGTTTAACATCTTAGCACCATCCCTCCAATGCTATTTTGCTATATTGCGGCTAGCCAACAGGGGATGCTTACTCCTCCCGGGCACCTGATCCCACCTCTAGCTTGCTAGGGGTCCGTCGATGCTTAATTTGGTGCTCTATTGTGAGTGCTGTTGAGATTATCGTCAGGATCTTCTTTAACTCATTTGAACATAGATTTTATTTGGATATGCTACTTAATCGACCCTACAGGAAATTTGGAGCCGCACTCTCTCTGTAATGTAAATGTACAAATCTAAATTAAAAAAAAATAAAGAGGGCGCTACTGAAATGATTTTTGGTGGCTCCACAAGAAGTACTCAGACTGTTTATGTAAAAAAAACAGCTGAAAAACTACAATTTACATACAACTCTAATAACAGACACACAGAAGAAGAGGTTATCAAAATGTTGAACTTTCTGACGGATAACATGATAACATATTTGTGTTGTTTGTAGGTATGATCTTTCAGCAAATCGTGAGAATTAAGATGGGAACCAATTGCGCCGCACTTATTGCTGATATTTTTCAATACTCATACGAAGCTGAGTTTGTTCAGTCTTTGTTCTCTCACGGAAAGAAACACCTAGTACTCCAATCCAATTCTACATACAGATATTCGATTATGTGATCTCTAATAATGCATAATTTACAGATTAGTGTAGCACAATCTATCCTAGTGAACTAGAGGTGTAAGAAACCACTAAAAGTATTAACTCTGCTTCATACTAGTATTTATATCTCATGTATTCTTTTGACGAAAAGGGTCATCTGAATACTTCGCTATATAACAAACGACTTCAAAAGAAAGGAGGGGATCTCCAACAACACTAGGTTGCAGCATCCACAGCAAAACCCCAAAACACCCAATGCTCAAACACAGAACAGAGACCCACAGAAAGAGACGCATAAGGGGGACATGAAACACCAACTCACACCATAGAAACATTAAACATAGAAGACCACACATAAACCAACGAGACCAATGGACAACCGGTCAACTTCAACTTCATAATTACAAATTTTGAATAAATTTTATTACTTTCCTAAGTAGAAGCATTCCTTCGTCCCCTTTCTATGGTCTATTTATATCGAAATTGATAATGTTATTCAAGAGCAAGCGCAAACTACAACGACTATATTCTGAGGAGAAACACCGCATGGGATCGAAACGCATTGTGTTGTGATTCCGTACATAGTTTTTTTTTTGTGTGGTATTATTGCATTTTCTAAGTATAACTTTACAAAACTGATGAGCCGTTGTAGTAGAGCAATGCCTAATAACTTAATCCATATCGTCCAGGTACACATGAGTTAAAGAAGATCCTGACAATAATCTCAACAGCACTCACAATAGAGCACAAAATTAAGCATCGACGGACCCCTAGCAAGCTAGAGGTGGGACCAGGTTCCCGGGAGGAGTAAGCATCCCCTGTTGGCTAGCCGCACCCGCCGTCAATGTTAAAGTGCGAAAATGAAAACAATACATACAATTCAATACATGTATATGATAATTGTATAGTTATTGCACATACTTCAATAGATTGTCGACGACAAAAAGTCATTCCTTTTAACAAACTCTTCATGTGTTTGCAAAAACTGTAGACTTTTTCTAAGGTATTTCACAACTGCAACATCTCATCAATTTTGTGCAGTATCACTCAAATGATGAAAACCAATAAAAAATCTATGCAGGGAATCACAACATCATACGTTTGGATCCCATCCGGTGAGAAGGAGTCTATTATTTAAACAAAAATAAATATACTGAACCAAGGGTACTTCTGTAAGTGACTGACTTTGTCATAAGAATGTGAAAATATTCATCCTTATTGCATCCCGTTATTTTCTATGTTGGAGGGTATTTTTGGTTAAATATAGAATAATCAACAGCACGGAATTATCGGATATGCCTTTTTTGACTGTACGGCCTAATTATACAACAGACGGGAATATCATCCAAATTAAAGGAGTTAAACTTTTTTTATTATTTAGTGTACTGTACAAGAGTTATGAGTTTTCATTCATTTAAACATATTCACAACACATTTTATATATATATAAAGAAGAGAGAGAGAGAGAGAGAGAGAGAGAGAGACAGAGACTGTAAGCAACAGCAGACCATTTATTGAAAGAAAAAATGGAGATATATACATAAGTTTGCACAGTATGACAATTACATGAAATGAAATTAAACAAAAGAGAAAAAAAGAGTTTGCATATAAATGGATTAGATTCAAATTTTAAGCTTAAGCATTCCAGAAAAGGAAAGAATTCTTTTAACTTTCTGAAATATGTAAGGCTGGTGTCCATCTAACCCATGAAGAATTGAAATTTTGTATTTTATTTTCTTTTTTAAAAATTTCTTTATAAGTTAAATATCAATTAAATTTGATGTTAAGAACTTTTATGTTACGTACACTGTCTGATGATAGATAAGGTCCAAGTAAAAAGTATTTCATATTAAGATTCAGAAAGAGTGAAAAAATGGCAAAGGTGTCTTCTAGTTTTGAAAGGAAATTTTGCACTTTCTGACATGAGTTTAACATCTTAGCACCATCCCTCCAATGCTATTTTGAACATAGATTTTATTTCAATATGCTACTGAATCGACCCTACAGGAAATTTGGAGCCGCGCTCTCCCTGTAATGTAAATGTACACATCTAAATTCAAAACATTAAAGAGGGCGCTACTGAAATGATTTTTGGTGGCTCCGCAAGAAGCATCACTGATGAGAATTTGATATTCAAAACACGTGTCTGGTGCATGGAAATTGGTTTGGAATTTTCTTCAAGATGGTTTAGAGTTGGAACCCTTCGACATTATTAATATAAACACTTATTTCACGTTGCAGTGTGGAATAGTTAAAATCGTTCCCCGTGACCTGATGTTTGTCAAGTGTATTAATGACTTCTTTACAGCTCTGTCACCCGAAAGAAGCTTTGTTTTGGCCTTTTATCAATGTGACATCATAAATATATATATATATATTTTGCTATTTCGGAAACTAGCCATTTCACCGTTAATTATCATCGAAATTAAAGGAGTTTAACATCTTAGCACCATCCCTCCAATGCTATTTTGAACATAGATTTTATTTGGATATGCTACTTAATCGACCCTACAGGAAATTTGGAGCCGCACTCTCTCTGTAATGTAAATGTACAAATCTAAATTAAAAGAAATAAAGAGGGCGCTACTGAAATGATTTTTGGTGGCTCCACAAGAAGTACTCAGACTGTTTATGTAAAAAAACAGCTGAAAAACTACAATTTACATACAACTCTAATAACAGACACACAGAAGAAGAGGTTATCAAAATGTTGAACTTTCTGACGGATAACATGATAACATATTTGTGTTGTTTGTAGGTATGATCTTTCAGCAAATCGTGAGAATTAAGATGGGAACCAATTGCGCCGCACTTATTGCTGATATTTTTCAATACTCATACGAAGCTGAGTTTGTTCAGTCTTTGTTCTCTCACGGAAAGAAACACCTAGTACTCCAATCCAATTCTACATACAGATATTCGATTATGTGATCTCTAATAATGCATAATTTACAGATTAGTGTAGCACAATCTATCCTAGTGAACTAGAGGTGTAAGAAACCACTAAAAGTATTAACTCTGCTTCATACTAGTATTTATATCTCATGTATTCTTTTGACGAAAAGGGTCATCTGAATACTTCGCTATATAACAAACGACTTCAAAAGAAAGGAGGGGATCTCCAACAACACTAGGTTGCAGCATCCACAGCAAAACCCCAAAACACCCAATGCTCAAACACAGAACAGAGACCCACAGAAAGAGACGCATAAGGGGGACATGAAACACCAACTCACACCATAGAAACATTAAACATAGAAGACCACACATAAACCAACGAGACCAATGGACAACCGGTCAACTTCAACTTCATAATTACAAATTTTGAATAAATTTTATTACTTTCCTAAGTAGAAGCATTCCTTCGTCCCCTTTCTATGGTCTATTTATATCGAAATTGATAATGTTATTCAAGAGCAAGCGCAAACTACAACGACTATATTCTGAGGAGAAACACCGCATGGGATCGAAACGCATTGTGTTGTGATTCCGTACATAGTTTTTTTTTGTGTGGTATTATTGCATTTTCTAAGTATAACTTTACAAAACTGATGAGCCGTTGTAGTAGAGCAATGCCTAATAACTTAATCCATATCGTCCAGGTACACATGAGTTAAAGAAGATCCTGACAATAATCTCAACAGCACTCACAATAGAGCACAAAATTAAGCATCGACGGACCCCTAGCAAGCTAGAGGTGGGACCAGGTTCCCGGGAGGAGTAAGCATCCCCTGTTGGCTAGCCGCACCCGCCGTCAATGTTAAAGTGCGAAAATGAAAACAATACATACAATTCAATACATGTATATGATAATTGTATAGTTATTGCACATACTTCAATAGATTGTCGACGACAAAAAGTCATTCCTTTTAACAAACGTTTCATGTGTTTGCAAAAACTGTAGACTTTTTCTAAGGTATTTCACAACTGCAACATCTCATCAATTTTGTGCAGTATCACTCAAATGATGAAAACCAATAAAAAATCTATGCAGGGAATCACAACATCATACGTTTGGATCCCATCCGGTGAGAAGGAGTCTATTATTTAAACAAAAATAAATATACTGAACCAAGGGTACTTCTGTAAGTGACTGACTTTGTCATAAGAATGTGAAAATATTCATCCTTATTGCATCCCGTTATTTTCTATGTTGGAGGGTATTTTTGGTTAAATATAGAATAATCAACAGCACGGAATTATCGGATATGCCTTTTTTGACTGTACGGCCTAATTATACAACAGACGGGAATATCATCCAAATTAAAGGAGTTTAACTTTTTTTATTATTTAGTGTACTGTACAAGAGTTATGAGTTTTCATTCATTTAAACATATTCACAACACATTTTATATATATATAAAGAAGAGAGAGAGAGAGAGAGAGAGAGAGAGAGAGAGAGAGACAGAGACAGAGACTGTAAGCAACAGCAGACCATTTATTGAAAGAAAAAAATGGAGATATATACATAAGTTTGCACAGTATGACAATTACATGAAATGAAATTAAACAAAAGAGAAAAAAAGAGTTTGCATATAAATGGATTAGATTCAAATTTTAAGCTTAAGCATTCCAGAAAAGGAAAGAATTCTTTTAACTTTCTGAAATATGTAAGGCTGGTGTCCATCTAACCCATGAAGAATTGAAATTTTGTATTTTATTTTCTTTTTTAAAAATTTCTTTATAAGTTAAATATCAATTAAATTTGATGTTAAGAACTTTTATGTTACGTACACTGTCTGATGATAGATAAGGTCCAAGTAAAAAGTATTTCATATTAAGATTCAGAAAGAGTGAAAAAATGGCAAAGGTGTCTTCTAGTTTTGAAAGGAAATTTTGCACTTTCTGACATGAGTTTAACATCTTAGCACCATCCCTCCAATGCTATTTTGAACATAGATTTTATTTCAATATGCTACTGAATCGACCCTACAGGAAATTTGGAGCCGCGCTCTCCCTGTAATGTAAATGTACACATCTAAATTCAAAACATTAAAGAGGGCGCTACTGAAATGATTTTTGGTGGCTCCGCAAGAAGCATCACTGATGAGAATTTGATATTCAAAACACGTGTCTGGTGCATGGAAATTGGTTTGGAATTTTCTTCAAGATGGTTTAGAGTTGGAACCCTTCGACATTATTAATATAAACACTTATTTCACGTTGCAGTGTGGAATAGTTAAAATCGTTCCCCGTGACCTGATGTTTGTCAAGTGTATTAATGACTTCTTTACAGCTCTGTCACCCGAAAGAAGCTTTGTTTTGGCCTTTTATCAATGTGACATCATAAATATATATATATATATTTTGCTATTTCGGAAACTAGCCATTTCACCGTTAATTATCATCGAAATTAAAGGAGTTTAACATCTTAGCACCATCCCTCCAATGCTATTTTGAACATAGATTTTATTTGGATATGCTACTTAATCGACCCTACAGGAAATTTGGAGCCGCACTCTCTCTGTAATGTAAATGTACAAATCTAAATTAAAAAAAATAAAGAGGGCGCTACTGAAATGATTTTTGGTGGCTCCACAAGAAGCATCACTGATGAGAATTTAATATTCGAAACACGTGTCTGGTGCATGGTCCTTATTTGTTATATTATATAACGAATTGTAAGACTAATATGATTAAAATAATGATTCAAATCAATATGAACACATAATTTTTAATTAAGAACTAAAATCGGAAAATAATGACTCGCGCTCCAGCCAATCAGAATCGACGTAACATCCTGGTTATAAAATATTATAAA
This sequence comes from Pinctada fucata, assembly GCA_028142955.1. Classification (NCBI taxonomy): domain Eukaryota; kingdom Metazoa; phylum Mollusca; class Bivalvia; order Pterioida; family Pteriidae; genus Pinctada; species Pinctada fucata. The sequence goes on from AP027114.1 coordinate 28,275,095, forward strand.
ATATTGTGATTATAATTATGATGATAATATGAAAAAAAAACATACTTCGGATTAATATTTTCATGTACGTATCATGTACGTATCTGTGAGTGAAAATTGTCCTTTGTCTTTACATGTATTTTGAATAAGATGTTTGCGTAAAAAATCATTTGTACGGCGTAGCACACAAGATCTAACTCCCTTCTGATTCGTCTGAAAGTTTGTATTTAGTTTTAAACTAGTTCAACAAACAGAGTGTTAAATTAATTAATGATTTGTTGTGGAAAAATTTTCTAATGATATTTTGTAATAGTAGATTCCACAAGAAATTATTTTTTTTTGACAAGCTTTTGGATAAATGGAATTGCATTTTTCAATTAAAAAGTACATATAATTTCTTTATCGCTGTTTACAACCATTTAAGAATTTTTGGGCAAGGTTGCAAAGAGATAAAATTAATTCAAATTCAAGATTTAAGCTTCTTTTTCTTGGTTCTATCAATTAATTTAACTTCCATCACATATATATTAAACATGACTTATTGGATATTTGAATATTTTTAAACTGTACTAATTTTTAAAACGGCACCGCGTTTACAGCACATCCTACAATGCATTCCGTACTTGGACTGTACTTCGGAGATTTTCCGTTTGATTAAGTTGTCCTTTGCGTTTCTACTGAGCTTTGCTGTTGTCCCCGTCTATTTTTTCTCGTGAGAATGTTGTGTTTTATTTTTTTTTTCAGGAATTTGTATGCCTTTTTGATTGTGATTGTTTCGTCATTTGTATTTGACTCACTCATTGATGTAGTTTTCCATGAAAAAAATATCAAAATTTTATATGAAATTAAAAGTACTAAATCTCAGTAAGTGATCTTGAATATCATACAATTCAACAAGCTTATGACCTGAAGAGGTTTTGATTTTACGATGATTCCGATAAAATGATTTACAAAGTGCTTCAGCACAGTTTACACACCAAAAACATGCATTTTCGTTTTCTCTTGCACATTCCGCACAAACTTTCTTACCTGATTTCGTTTCATTCAAATCAATGAGGCTGACTAATATATAGTTAGTTGGTAAGTTTTTCGCCCATTCTTCAATGTTAATATCATCTGGCTTTGAAACGAACATTCGACACACGGGGCAATTGACACCTCCATTTGTTTGTCCGAAAGTAGTTGTGATGTAAGTTTGTAAACATCCCTCACAAAAACTGTGTTAACACGGAAAATGTTTAGGTATTTTGAAAGTTTCAAGGCAAATAGAGCAAGTTGTTAAATCTATCTGTGAGTCTGTCGACGTGGCCATATTTTCTCTACACCTGGTTTTTTTTTTAGACAATACTCTCTTTTATTTACTTTAGTTAGGCACGGTCCATTTGATATTCTGAGGGGGATGTCGTGGAAAGATTATCTTTTTGGCCCCGGACCGGGGCAAAATTATTTTTTTCTTGCAGTTTTGGAGCAAGATTTTTTTCTAATAAGTGATATGCATATTATGTCTTAGTATGCAATGATAATTGTGTTACATAAATAGAAATGCATTATTTGCACTACAACTTGCATGCACAGGTTTAATTCACTTCTACTCAGAGTGAAAGAAGATTTTGGAGCAAGATTTTTTTCTAATAAGTGATATGCATATTATGTCTTAGTATGCAATGATAATTGTGTTACATCAATAGAAATGCATTATTTGCACTACAACTTGCATGCACAGGTTTAATTCACTTCTACTCAGAGTGAAAGAAGATTTTTACAATATAAATCTCAGTAAGTTAAATTTATATAGGTACATGTAAGAGGGTCTTAGGGTAGGGTCTTCAAGGCAAGATTTTTAAATAAGAATTGTAAATTGGTGAAAAAAACCATAGACATCAAATTAGACTGCACCTATTAATACATTATACTGAATATATATATTTATGCCTTTGAGGTAGCGGTTTCACTTTATATGTATATGCATGTACAAGATAAATGGTATTTGAAATATGAACTAAGTAACTAAAGAATTTATGTTTTGATCTATTAGAAAAATATGGCGAGAGAAGCGGGCCAAATATTTTTTTATAAAATTGTAAAGAACGGTGAGCAAAGCTAGCCGGATATTTTCAGGAAAAAAAGCGAAATTTTATGGCAATGCTTCAAATTTAGATAACTTGTAGGAGCAAGATTACATATTTACCCCCAGCAAGATATCTATGTACCCCACAGAATATCAAATGGACTGTGCCTTACGTTATTCAAGATATCGATCTCCAGACTGTATAAGCAAATAAATCACGTACATGTACATGTAGTTTAAAACGTTCTATATTAGAAACACTATCTTAACGTGGTGATAATCAGAGTACAAAAAGTTCGTTTATAAAATTGTATTTTCAGTATGAATTTATCATGTTAAATGTCTTCAAAAGCAAAGGATGGGACCTCCAACAACACCAGGTTGTTGCACAACACAAAACCCCAAAACACCCAATGCAAAAACACAAAGCAGACAAGCACAAAGAGACGCGTAAGGGACAAGGAACGTCAACGCACAACACAGAAACATCAAACACAAAGGACTACACATAAACCAACGAGACCAATGGGCAACCGTTGCCGACTTAGGACGGCCATCTGCCACGGAAATAGCAGAAGATATGGTTATCCTGGATTACGTGCGCACAAGCCTCCCACTTTTCCGATTACCCAGAGGTCTCGAAGAACGTACAATTGTGGTGTAAAATAACCTCCGCACTGTCAGATGACCACATACAAACAAGACGCAAAACGCAGGGGCCCAAGCAACACAGATGAATATGTAAATGGATATAAAAAGAGGGCGTACGTAATACAATCCTAGCTCTGCCGCCGCGAGCTCATGTATGTTATCACCCGAGGAGTCCGACTGACATTCAGAGAGGACAGGTGGTCGGAGCCCTGTCTTCTCTAAAGAGGTTTGGACAGGGCCTGCCATGGAGTCCCGTCGTCACAGTCAGTCAGAGTGCAAGTTTTAAGAATGCGCTTGTACAAGACTGTAGATTGGTCAAGTACCAAGCCTAGTGTCCGTCTGGTGACATTAGGATCATACCCACAGTATAAAATTCAAATTTCATTCAAATAGCATCATTTCAGAGCAGCATGGACCAGACATGCACGTTTCGGGTACTTAACCCCTGTCTGTGATCCTCAATCAGAACAATGTAATATGGCCGTAGGGTGTGAAAGTTATTATTCCAAAAAATGTTACCGATAGACGTAACAGGATAGATTGGATATGATGCTACAGGACCCATATTTTAGAAATTTCAAGAAATGTTGATAACAGAAATTTTCGAATGCCTCGAAGAAACGATCAACCGAAGTTGATCGAACTTGGTTACATGTGCCCTCGTGGACTCTTGGTTCCGATATATGAATTGATTAAATAAGAGTGCACATTTATTTCACTATAATGATTCAATTTGAGGATATGGAAGATGGTATTGTCAATAATGCTCTGTATAACCAAAGCGGTGCAACTTCATAATTTCAAGAGGCAACATACGTCTAGGACAACAACTTCTACGAAATATAGGGTACAATTAGGAACATAACCTAACCAAGACCAACATGGCCAACTTACAATCAAACTAAAATCGAAAAAAATAAAAATATCAATGTACTTTCAATGCTCGAATTCCAATGGTACAAGTCCAAATATTTCATATATGGATATATCTGTCCTGAACATATCTGGAGGTATGGAAAATTCATTGCAAACAACCTATTTAAAAATAGAGCTATTCATTAACGGAGATATTATTCTAACAATTAAGTTGGAGAAAATTCAGTTAATACTTATAACAATCTTGTTGGAGAAAACGAAGTTTATACTTCAAGTAATTTTGTCAACACTGTATAACTTGATGCACACTTTCCAGTAAGACTACAAGTTCAACAACAGAGGTATTCGAGATATGAATCCCTGGTAAACCGATTTTGTATTTGTCAGTTGTATGATAAACGTTACAATGCGGTAGCAGCGTTTGAATTTGGTGTCCATCTTATTAAAATGAAACATCAAAACTCGACAGTTTTAGAAATGTAGGTCTAATTTGATGACAGGAAATTTAGAAAATATTTCAATGCAGTACGTAAACACTAAAACTATGTGAGCGATATCCTCGGGGACTTACAGTCCACCAGCAGTGATACCAGTCTAGTGGTTGAAATTGTTAATATTGAAATATATGTTCTATGGTACATGTACGTTTCGAAAACGAATGAATATATTACGTTGTGAATGACAAAAAAAAATATCGTTTTTTGGATACATGTACATTGTATATACACTCACCTGAAGTTATGTGTGACCCCCCCCCTCTTTCAACAAACTATTTCTCATCAACGCAATAAAAATATCGAAACCCGTGTGAATGTTTGTGCATTTACCTATCACTATTCAAAATTTAAGATTATTCTTACAAACTTTTAGATTTTGAAAATCTTGTAAATGACATTGACCTTTATTGATGACATTAAGTGACCTTTTCCTGAACATGCTGAAGAGGCTATACTTTCCGAAGAAACAATTATAAGATATGCTGAAATACTCATAAGCAGCCTTAAATATACATGTACATTGTATTAACATTCACCCGAAGTAATTGACACCACATTTCGCATCAACGCAATGGAAAATTTCTAAACCAGTAAGTTTATGCTTTTTTCGATCATTATTCAAAATGCTAGACCATTCGAACAGAATACTGATAACAAATAAAATTTTCTTTACAAAAGAAGCTACTTTTAGCCTTAAAATGACCTTCACTTCTGATGATTGACACTAAATGATCCTTGTCCCAAAGTATCTATACTAATCTATATTAATATGAAATATGATCGAATTCTAATATTAAGGGTTTAGGAGGTATGAGCTCTGACGGACAGACAGAGAGAAGATAGACAGACACGAACGCGACTATATGCTTTCTCTAATTTTTTCGCGTGAAAAAGAACTCTGGAGGTTGAACGGTGTTGAAATTTGTTTTACCTTTTTCTGCATAGGTCATTTGATATATTTCTTCTAGTAAATAGCCCTCCGTACTGGTACATCGAGAGGGACGGACAATGTGCACAAATAAGGATAAGACGATTAGCTGCTAGATTCATGACAGTTGTTGTTGCTATCCGGAGTGCTTGTCTTCAATACTCTAACTTCCCCAGCATCAAATGATTTCCAAGGACGCATGACTGGTGTACAAACGAAACATTTCCACAACAAGTTGGCATAACAAACGAGTTGCTTTTGACCTCGATGAATCATAATCTGTTTTGAGTGGAAATCAACAAGAAATGGTCATACGAAAACAATTTGGTTTTTGAAGCAATATGATTATATAATCCGCCTCTGACTAGGGTAAGGGTTAGGGTTAGGCTTGTACGTGCCATACTTGAAATTAATCAATGTATGTACGGACTAAGATATGCCATAGGACAGTTTAACTTCTCCTCTGTCGACTAATTTCGAGAGTAACACGAAGACAATATTGATAATTGAATTCTACTTTGAGGACACAACGATAATGATTTTTATGATATATAACACTATGAACTCAGAACAAGGTACGTCTTTTAAAACACAACTTCTCCAACTCCTTGATGCCAAAAGTCTTCATAAAGACCAGCGAAGAGATGTTGTTAAAATGAAATTTACGCAGCCCTTCGGCAAAGTCAATCACATCGACCATAATTGGTAAACCCACTTAAAAAACATGTGGATATCATATTGGAACAGTCAACGATACAAACAGTGGTACATGTGCTTTCTAGTCAGATATTAATGTAGGTTCCCGTGTAATTCGGAGTTCCGCTAAGTTGCGTTCTCGCCTGTCTGTGTCTTTTCTACATCACATACCTTTGAAAGAGATTAAAATCCGCAGTAAAGGAATTTGCAATTGGCCCTATAGCAGACCTCAAATAGTGTCCAAAGAAAGTTGAAAAATACTTTATTCAGACTTTGACAAGCTAGTTGAATAGGTTTAGACGTGGTGCATGAAATTATTGACAAATGCATGACAAATATGGATAATGACCATATCCCTGTATACAGTACAAAATCGATAATTCAGAAAATCAGAAACCGAAGGCAAACAAAATCAGGATAAAACAGGAACCAAAGCAAACAAACAAAAACCTCCACCATGTGAAAAGAAGCGAACTCCCAATATGGCAGTGGGACCAGTTTCACAGGAAGAGTAAGCATCTCCTGTATACTATATAAAGACTGCAACGTGCGACGGCCCACGCGAGTTTTGCTGGGATTTTCATGCATCGTCTTCGCTTCGCTTCAAGGGCTTTGCCATAATTCATATTAAATAGATAGATATATACACCCAGACAAAAGTTAAGCAACACCCCAATAGTTCGGAATCCTTATACTTTAAACGATAGCACCGAGAAGTTTTCGTAAAATATATCAAATACCAATTCTTTTGTACATGTCTTTACACCTTTTTTAACATATAACACTATAATGATATCGAAATTGAAAACAATTACCTGGGATAGAGCCTAAAATAAAAAAAAATGTACTTTTGTGGGAAAATAATGTAGAATAAAGTTTGAAGAGAAGTATTGAAAAATTAAGGTAACAGGTACTTGGAAAAGAGATAAACCACATTAGGCTCAAGATTCACAAATCTAATACGGTTTTCTTTCAAAAATTTAGTATTATATTCTTTCAGTGGACTTCCGGTTGAGGTTTATTCTAACTACCCTCTTTCAATCGCTCTTATTAATAAATTGCCGATAATTCCCGTTAAAGACATTTGTTGTTCAAAATTGCTTTATATTCCATGTTCACCGATGAAAATGATGACTTTCAGCCAAATTATGCCGCAATTTGGTCGAACAGGATGCACATCCGGTTTTTAATTTTGTCATAAAAAGAGAAATTTTACGATTCGACGGATTAATCTCTTAACCGGAAGTGACATTTTGGCAGGTGGTTGTCCCACATGAAGATTGATATTGGTCGACCTAGGTTTGATTATAAAATTCCAGAAAATAGTTGTCACGAAGGTGTCATTTTAAAGAAAATACAGAAAAAGCACCCAAAAAGATATCGTTGTCAAAGTTTATTTCTTTGATAAAAACTATAGTTATAAAAATGCAACATCAATATATCTTTTTCATGGTCTAAATGTGTGTCTGATAATTAATTCAGTTCTACCGGTACGTAGGCGCTTAGCTTCACTTCCGGTTTCATAAACGCGCTTTTTGACACGATGTATTTTTCCAAAAAAAAAATACTCCCAATTCTGAAGAGATACTTCACATTATCTCATTATTATTAATACATATTCAGTTTTGAATTTCATCAGATTAACAATTTGATTCATTGCAACCATACTGAATAGCGAATTTTATGAGATAAATCAACTCCATGAACTTGATGTCTAACTTGAATTGTTTAAAATCATACCCGTCCCCATTTCGATCCCGATTTAAAATAAGTTGCATAATACAATTATGTTTAATAAAGTAATATTATCGTCGCCGAAGGTCAGATCTATATCATGATACATAATTTTCAAATATTTTTTATCAAACCAGCATTTTGCATTAAAAACAATTCCACTGTTGCTTAACTTTTGTCTGGGTGTACATATTATTCCCTGTAACAACACATTGTATGTTTTTAAAATGAAAGATTCTGATTTTGTCAAAATGAATAATTAAAATGTCAGCAATGTTCATCAACAACAAAAGCTGTTCGTCTTTATAACTCTGCAATACATTAAACATAAATATATGAATATTCTTCTATGCATGTTTGAAAAGAAAAGTGCAGATTTACACGACTATTTATAATGTCGACTTTGGAACTTGATGGATCAAAATGATTGAAAACAGGTCAATAAATGGCACTCTTTGCGTTTCCAATGGTGTTACGGAAGTTATTTCATATCGTACATGAGGACTGTGCCATTACATCCAATCACAGCTTTGTCACCTTGTGTATTAAAGCTTATACAGTAAGGTTGAGCGGGTAGATTGTCAAATATAATCCTCTGTAGTTTCCCGTTATTACTCAGCTGATGCACCTTCTTATTTAGGTGAAAGTTATCACATACATATATATGACCGGAATGATCCACAGTGACACCTGATGCATCGTAAAGTTCGCGATGTGAGTATGTGAACACCGAGGAACCGTCCATATGAACACAATGCAAACGTCTTCCATACATAGCCTTATTGAATTCTGTATAACTTATCGAGTTGTCACCACGTAAACACATATAACTCACTTTGTTATCCACTGATATGTCTCTAACTTTTCGACAGTTGCTATCATAAACAGTAATTTTGTTATCACACCCTACATAGTATAGACCCCGATGATAAACAAAGTCTACATTCACATCTGTCTTCAGTTCTCTTATGTTTACTATCAGATTGTTTTGTATTTTGAATAGGACCAATCCGTATCCTTTTACAGCTACAGCGCCATTTGTGTCACTGGTAATCTTGATTCCCCAAGAATCTCCTGGTAATGACAAAGAAGACAGTACCATGGAACATCGAGGATCCCGCAACTCTATCCTTTTGTTGTTGTCATTTGAAAGTACTACGTTTCCATTATCTAATAAAGCTATTCCTCTCACATCGAATCCTGTTTTAACTTTTGAGGTAAGAGTGGGTACTGCTGTCAGCATGTTTACCTTTGTGATAACAGAATGCTGGGGTACATAGTTTGTTCTACTGACTTTCACTTCTCCACATTCCTGTATAACACTACTCAGTTCCAGTAGTTTTTCGTTCGCTTTGAAAGTAACTTTTATTTCTCTGAGATTTTGCCTTTGATCTCTCACAAAGTTTTCTAGTATTTCTTTTTGCTTCTCTAAATTTTCCATTGCTTGTATGAATTGCGCTGGTGGGGCGTGCTTCATGTTGGTCTCAAATAAGGACAGGTCGTTTTCTTCTGCGGGCATTCTGCACTTCATTTCAAAATGCTCATTCTCTATCTCTGGTTTGAGATCTTTCTCAACCTTAGATATCTCGGACATAATGTTTGCTTTTAGTTTGTGTAAGTGGTCGGAAAGCTGCTTGAATAAAGTTTCAACGTCCGCTCTCATCTTTTTGATATCGTTTTCAAATGTCTTCAAGTTTTCTGTCCTGTTTTTGCATAATTTTTCCAAAGACGCTTTCAGATTTTTGAGGTTTTGTGAAAATTCTTGTATGTTCTTTGATTTCTTTTTCTCTTCGGCCGCATCTTCAATCGATCCAACATTATCACATTTTCTGTGTTTTAACATTACGCATGTCATACAGCATACGGTTGAGTGGTCGTTACAATACGCTTCTACTTTCTTTTCTGGATGTTCAATACAGAATACGTCAGCATGGTACAAGGGAATATCTTTAGAGGTGTCCTCTCCTAATTCGATCAGTTTATGATTTGAAGACGTTTTATTCCTCCGATGACTTCGATCACATGCCTTACAAAGGGCTTCACAACAATTTCCACACCACGAAAAGGCACTTTCGGTTTCGTTTTCCCTTGAACATGCCGCACAAAGTTTCTGACCTGATTTCGTTTCATTCAAATCAATAAGACTGACCAATATATGATTTGTAGGTAGTTTTGTCGACCATTCCTCCACTGTGACATCACATGGTTTCGATACGAACATCCGACACAGGGGACAATTAACCCCGCCCCTAGCCTGCTCAAAAGTCTTTGTTATATAAGTTTGTATACATCCTTCACAAAAACTATGTAAACACGGAAAATGTTTTGGTCTTTTAAACGTCTCAAAACAAATTGAACAAGTTGTTATGCCCCCCTTCGAAGAAGAGGGGACATATAGGTTTGCCGCTGTCGGTCGGTCTGTCGGTCTGTCGGTCTGTCGGTATGTCGGTCTGTCGGTCTGTCGGTCGGTCCGCGACATCAGTTTCCGTTCAATATCTCTGGAATGGATTCACATATTGAAATGAAATTTTGTATACAGACACATCAAACAAAAATCTAGGTCAAGTTCATATTTGGGTCCGATCAAAAAAAATTTGACAGAGTTATGCCCCTTGCATTTCGAAAAATACCAAAATTTCAGGGTTTCCGTTCAATATCTCTTGAATGGAGTTACATATTGAAATGAAATTTTGTATACAGACACATCAAACAAAAATCTAGGTCAAGTTCATATTTGGGTCCGATCAAAAAATTTTTGACAGAGTAATGCCCCTTGCATTTCGAAAAATACCAAAATTTCAGGGTTTCCGTTCAATATCTGTGGAATGGATTCACATATTGAAATGAAATTTTGTATACAGACACATCAAACAAAAATCTAGGTCAAGTTCATATTTAGGTCCGATCAAAAAAAATTTGACAGAGTTATGCCCCTTGCATTTCGAAAAATACCAAAATTTCAGGGTTTCCGTTCAATATCTGTGGAATGGATTCACATATTGAAATGAAATTTTGTATACAGACACATCAAACAAAAATCTAGGTCAAGTTCCTATTTGGGTCCGATCAAAAAAATTTTGACAGAGTTATGCCCCTTGCATTTTGAAAAATACCAAAATTTCAGGGTTTCCGTTCAATATCTCTTGAATGGAGTTACATATAGAAATGAAATTTTGTATACAGACACATCATATGAAAATCTAGGTCAAGTTCATATTTAGGTCCGATCAAAAAAAATTTGACAGAGTTATGCCCCTTGCATTTCGAAAAATACCAAAATTTCAGGGTTTCCGTTCAATATCTCTTGAATGGAGTTACATATTGAAATGAAATTTTGTATACAGACACATCAAACAAAAATCTAGGTCAAGTTCATATTTGGGTCCGATCAAAAAAATTTTGACAGAGTTATGCCCCTTGCATTTCGAAAAATACCAAAATTTCAGGGTTTCCGTTCAATATCTCTTGAATGGAGTTACATATTGAAATGAAAATTTGTATACGGATACATCAAATGACAATCTAGGTCAAGTTCTTATTTGGGTCCAATCAACAAAATTTTGACAGAGTAATGCCCCTTGCACTTCGAAAAATACCAAAATTTCAGGGTTTCCGTTCAATATCTCTTGAGTGGAGTTACATATAGAAAGGAAATTTTGTATACAGACACATCATATTAAAATCTAGGTCAAGTTCATATTTAGGTCCGATCAAAAAAATTTGGACAGAGTTATGACCCTTGCACTGTGAAAAATACCAAAACTTCAGGGTTTCTGTTCAATATCTCTTGAGTGGAGTTACATATTGAAATGAAATTTTGTATACAGACACATCAAATGAAAATCTCCTAGGTCAAGTTCATATTTAGGTCCGATGAACAAAATTTTTACAGAGTTATTCCCCTTGCATTTCGAAAAATACCAAAATTTCAGGGTTTCCGTTCAATATCTCTTGAATGGAGTTACATATTGAAATGAAATTTTGTATACAGACACATCAAACAAAAATCTAGGTCAAGTTCATATTTGGGTCCGATCAAAAAAATTTTGACAGAGTTATGCCCCTTGCATTTCGAAAAATACCAAAATTTCAGGGTTTCCGTTCAATATCTCTTGAATGGAGTTACATATTGAAATGAAATTTTGTATACAGACACATCAAACAAAAATCTAGGTCAAGTTCATATTTGGGTCCGATCAAAAAAATTTTGACAGAGTTATGCCCCTTGCATTTCGAAAAATACCAAAATTTCAGGGTTTCCGTTCAATATCTCTTGAGTGGAGTTACATATTGAAATGAAATTTTGTATACCGACACATCAAATGAAAATCTAGGTGAAGTGTATATTTGGGTCCGATCAACAAAATTTTGACAGAGTTATGCCCCTTGCACTTCGAAAAAATACCAAAATTTCAGGGTTTCCGTTCAATATCTCTTGAGTGGAGTTACATATTGAAATGAAAATTTGTATACGGATACATCAAATGACAATCTAGGTCAAGTTCTTATTTGGGTCCAATCAACAAAATTTTGACAGAGTAATGCCCCTTGCACTTCGAAAAATACCAAAATTTCAGGGTTTCCGTTCAATATCTTTTGAGTGGAGTTACATATAGAAATGAAATTTTCTATACAGACACATCATATGAAAATCTAGGTCAAGTTCATATTTAGGTCCGATCAAAAAAATTTGGACAGAGTTATGACCCTTGCACTGTGAAAAATACCAAAACTTCAGGGTTTCTGTTCAATATCTCTTGAGTGGAGTTACATATTGAAATGAAATTTTGTATACAGACACATCAAATGAAAATCTCCTAGGTCAAGTTCATATTTAGGTCAGATGAACAAAATTTTGACAGAGTTATGCCCCTTGCACTTTGAAAAATACCAAAATTTCAGGGTTTCCGTTCAATATCTCTTGAGTGGAGTTACATATTGAAATGAAATTTTGTTTTCAGACACATCAAATAAAAATCTAGGTCAAGTTCATATTTTGGTTCAATCAAAAATTTTTATGCCCCCTTTGAAGAAGAGGGGACATATTGCTTTGCTGCTGTCTGACTTTCTGTCTATAGGTCCGTCGGTCGGACCACGACAACAGTTTCCGTTCAATACCTCTGGAGTGGATTCACATATTGAAATGAAATTTTGTGTACAGACACATCAAATGAAAATCAAGTATGAAGTTGTGACGGACTTTAATCACAGAAGGGGTAGGGGGGCATTAATGTTTTACAAACATGACTTTTAACTTGTTAAATCTTCCTTCTTGTCTACCGCCGTGGCCATTCTCACATCATCAATGATTTGTACATAAAGGGTAACAGTCCCCGTCTATCTTTACTTAATTGACATTGTACAAACAGATGCGTATCACTAACCCGATTCATAGCGTACACATTTCAGACAAAGCTATGAACACCCTGTTCTTTGATATTCCTATATCCACAGAGAAGAAAGAACACATTGAATTTGAGAGATAAACCTTTGTAGACTTTGAAATGAATTTAATTACTTTTATGTTTTGTTGATTATGGTCATTAACAAGTTAACTCTTTCAACATACCAGTTGAAGTTATCTCTCTTTGACCGGAGTATGCTCTTTTATAAAAATGCTCGCGACATATATCAAAATAATGAATTTATGTTCAGAGAAAATTTCTTATTGATTTAAAAAAAACCAGCTGCGGACAAAGGGGGGTAACACTTAGTTTTAGAATAATTTATCAAAATTTGGTTACGAGGAATTTACAAATACATGTAAATGCCATTTAAAAGATATCGTAATATGCAAACAAAATCATACCAAAAAAGGTTTTGAGACAATCTTTATCATAAACACCGAATAAATATCCATCAGTTATTCAGTCTATTTAAGAAACTTCTCAATTTTTTATTATCTCCGAACACAAGTATTATCATCGTTTGGGAATAATTGTTCCTTTGTCGGATATCTACGGAGCTACAAACAAAAAAAAACGGGGCTACCCGACAATGCCCGCAGCAAAATCCCAAAACACCCAACGCAAAAACACATAGTACACACGCACAGAAAGAGACGCAAAAGGGACAAGAAACTCCAAATCACATCAGAGAAACATCAAACACAAAAAACTTCATATAAACCAAGGAGACCAATGGGCAATCGGTGCCGACTTAGGACGGCCATCTGCTACGCTATCAACGTTATCTGGGTTACTTGCGCATCACCCTATGAATCTTCCGATTATTCAGAGGTCTCGAGGAACGCATAATTGTGATGTAAAATAATCTCCTCAATGTAAGATTAACATACAAACAGACAGCATGACGCAGGGGCCGAAGAAACACAGAGATGGATATTGTAAATGGATATAAAAACAGAAGGCCTACGAAATACAGTCCGTGCTCTGCTGGCTGTAGCGAGCTCATGCATATAATCAACCGTAGTACGAATGACATTCAGAGGGGGTCTGTCATCTCTAAAAAGGTTTGGACAGGGTCCGTCATAGAGTCCTGTCGTCATGGTCTGTCAGAGTGCAACTCCTTAAAATGCGCTGATACAAGACTGTAGATTGGTCAAGTATCATGCAACGTCTGGTGACAGCAGGGTCATATCCACGGTATGAAAGGCGTTTGATGATTTTAACACAATTTCTATGGTTATTCTGTCTACCATTGATCCTCCTTGTTTTGTTTAACATGTCACCATAAAGGCAGGTTGTTAAATACCCAAAGTATATACTCTGTATGATATCAGAACAGAACAGAAACTTACTTTCTCAGTCTGTTATATATTGTCCTCTTTACAAAACGACTCAAAGATAAATATATATGAATCAGAAGCAGTTGATTCTATGTAATAACTTAAAATGCGGTAAGTCTGAATATTGAAACATTTAACAGGGTAACGAATACATTCTCTCTGTCGAAGCAAACCATCCACTTTCACGGTTGTTTAAAAGTACGGGGATCCGATACAATCTGAAACACTTGCACAAGAGTGAACAAAAACGGGCACCCCTGAAGAAATCACTCCTGTACACCAAGCTTGCTATTTGGCATATATATTACGTCATTATAAGAATAACTTGTTCTTATAATTATCAAAAGTGCCGCCATTTAAACGAATGCGGCGAATCACAGACAGTTTACATGAACTATCTAATGATACATTTTCTATTAATCATCTTGTTCAAAGTTTGAAAGAAATGCACAGAATCAATGTGCATTTCCGGAAATTGTTACAATAGTGAATATTTTTTTCCGTAGTGCTTCCCTCTTGCATTCTCTGTTCGAAACATAGAAAGCAAGGTTTTACTCTTTCTATATTTGTGACTTAAAGAAGATCCTGACGACAATATCAACAGCACTCACAATATAGCACCAAATTGAGCATCGACTGACCCCTAGCAAGCTAGAGGTGGGTTATCTAATGGTTAGTATTTCCGGAAGTACAATGTAGTACTATTATATTTGTCGTGAATGGTAGCTTTCACCCTCTAGGATGATGATGATTCAAATGGGAGAATGAAATGCAACTGCCTCGGAAACAAATAGAAAATATGTATCAATGTTAAAGTCTCCAAATCATTTTAGAGCAGATAAATTTACAGCATGGACCAACATGCACGTTTCGAGTAATAAACCCTCGTCAGTGATCTCAATCTTAATCTCAACAATGTAATATGACAAAAATCTGTGAAAATCATGTCTTAAATATACCGAAAGACGTAGCAAAATGGCTGGGATATTATGCTACAGAACCCAGGTTTTAGAAATTTGAGAAAATTTTGTTAACAGAAATTTTCAAATTCATTTGAAGAAACGACCTACCGAAATTGATCGTACGTAGCTACATGTGCCCTCGGGGACTCTTGGTCCACCAGCAGTGACACACATCAAGTGATACAAATGTTTCACGTCTTCAAATTCATTAGCATCATTTTAGAGCAGATTAATTTACATAGACTATCAAGAGCATAAAATTATATTCCGCCGTCTTAAACAAATTTATAGGCATTCATAATGGAATACCGCTCGCATTTAAGTTCGTTCTCATCCCTTCCTTTTTTGTCTCGGCTTATTTTCAATATTGCTTTTGCTGTTTTTCATAATTTTTTTCTCGTTGATTTCGTCTCTTTGTCCTCTCCTCCAACATTTTAGCTGTATTCACCGCAGGGTCTTATTGTGAATTTTAGTAATTATATTTTTTGTGCCTGCTTACATGTATTGTGGAAACGGCTTGTTGATAACATACACTATCATTTTAACGAAAATGACTGTCAGTAGCGATGAAAACAGCAATGACAAAAGGTTTTGAAAAAGTAGAGTTATTAACTGATAATTGTTTCACAGAACCTCAAACTTAGAAGAACTGTACTATTTGGTTTGAGATCACGTTGAAGACGATTACAATTTTCTAATCCGTATTGTTAGATATTCACTCACTGGTGAAAATTAAATTCATACATTACGACTGAATTGTGAATCATCGAAGACTATGTCGAAACAAAAGCTAAACGTCTTCAAATTCAATAGCATCGTTTGAGAACAGATAACTTTTCAGCATGGACCAGACATGCACGTTTCGGGTGCATAACCCTCGTCAGTGATCCTCAATCTAAATAAAGTAATATTGCCAAAAGAATGTGAATTTGTTATGTCCAAAAAATTACAGAAAGACGTAGCAGGATGGGTGGGATATGATGCTACAGGACAAAGTAAGATTCCTTTTGTTAAAACGTTTTCATACGTCGTTCTTTTTATGCCCAGTTTGTTCGTTCCTTTACAAAAGTGAAGAAGTTAAATGATTACATCTCATGGAAAATAAATTTATGAATTGCAAGCGATATAAGTCCCCTACCGGCATTAATCTATGTCCTGCAACTCTGCCTTGACCTGTACTTACACCAAAAGATGAATCCCACATCAAAATAAGTTCAATATGTGCATTAGAAAAGGTCTGGAAAACAGAAATTTCATCAAATTTGCTAACAGGCCGTACCTTTTGTAAGAAACAGGTCAATCAAATCCAACTTTAACTTAATATGTATCATACTATAATGCATATTACATACCAAAAACAGCTCAATATCTACAACTTTACAGCTAAGAGAAGTCCAGAAACTGAGAAATTTCATAAAAATTTGATAAGTCCAAGGGTCATAACTCTTGTAAATATAGATCAATCGGGACCAAACTCAAGTTTGATCTGTATCACATTGAGATATACTCAAATACCAAAAATGAGTTCAATATATCCATTGACAGCGAAAAAAAGTCTGGAAAACTAAAGTGTGACGGACAGACGGACGGACGGATAGACGAACGGACAGACAAACGGAGTGGAAACTATAAGTCCCCTCCGGCTAGCCGGTAGGGGACTACTTGTTGTAATAACTAAAATGAAAATACGGAAGTGTTTCAACTCTATACCTTCACGAAGAAAAAATTCCAAATTAATTTTTCCTGCAGCAGACACGTGTTTCGAAAATTGAATTCTCAACAGTGATGCTTCCAGCGGAGCCACCAAAATTCATTTCAGTAGCGCCCTCTTTAATGTTTTGAATTTAGATTTTTACATTTACTTTACGGAGAGTGCGTGGCTCCAAATTTCCTGTAGGGTTCCTGTTCCTTTGAAGACAAAGTTTTCTTGCTTATGATACATTTTCTATAAGCATTTACGTGTATCTCAACATTATGTTTCTTCCATCTATTATCTGTGATGGAGGGTTTCGTTTGTTTGCTTATTAAAGATAAGGAGGTGATCCCCAACTAGACGCATGGAGTACCATCGTAACAAAGTATGTACTATAACTTCCTCAATCGATGCACAAAGTCAAATTGGCTTCAATAAATACAAATTAAGACATATATGTTGTCGTACCATGTAGAACTCAGAATATTAAACTAATACGGACTCAATCTGCTGTATTCTATCGGTGTGATAGTTCGCTTCTTTTCATGAGGTGGAGGGTTTTGTTTGTTTGCTTTTGTTCCTGTTTTATCCCGGTTTTGTATGCCTTCGGTTTATGATTTTCTAAATTATCGATTTTGTACTGTGTATTGGGATATGGACATTGTCCGTATTTGTCACTTGTGTCATAATAAATTAATATTAAAGTAAATGAGTCAACTGAAATAATCTTAGTTATTTAAAAAGCCTTAATGTTTAATTAACTGACATCCTATTCATCTCAAGACCAGATGTAATGACATTGCAACACGGAATAAGATATATGCCGTCGAAGTAGTGGTACTTGTTGAATGGACGGTTGTCCTGGTTAGAGTTCAGAACCATCCACCAAGACCGACTTTGATACATTTACCAGTTGAACAATTTGTGAATGGCTACAGTGTCAACTGTGCTATCTTGACTAAGATTTTGAATAAAACGCTGCTTGCATGCAAGCAGGAGATGCGGAGTCTCCCTGGGCATCTAGTCTCATTCCCATATCGGGAGTTAACTTATTTTCATGTGGTGAATGGTTTGTTTGTTTGCTTTGGTTCCTGTTTTAACTTGGTTTTGTATGCCTTCGGTTTATGATTTTCTTAATTATCGATCATGTAGCCAAGTTAGATCAACTTCGGTCGATCGTCTTTTCAACGCATTCCAAAATTTCTGTAATCAAAATTTCTTGAAATTTCTAAAGCGTTGGTCCTATAGCATCATACCCCATCCATCCTGCTACGTCTTTTGGTAAATTTTGGGACACAATAATTTTCACACTCTTTGGTTAAATTACATTGTTTAGATTGAGGATCACTGATGAGGATTAAGTACCCGAAACGTTCATGTCTGGTCCATGCTGAAAATTTATATTCTTAAATGATACTATTGAATTTGAAGACGTTTAACATTTGTACTGTGTATGGGCATATAATCACTATCCATATTTGTCACGGTTGTGACTTTCTCCGGGCGCATGTCATCTCCAATGAGGATTCATATTTCTCCTTTTTCAGGAGTTGTGGTCGTCTTCCTTTTTTTTTTCTTTGTGTGTGTGTGTGTTTTTTTTTTTTTTGGCTCTGTAGGCCAATTGAACGAGATTTGTGAATTCCAATTTGGGTTTTTCTCGACATTCGCTGATCCATAGGGAAAACATATATAACTCCCAAGTGTGTTAAAAGGTCTAGATAGTTACACGATTCTCTAGTGAGCATCAGAGATTAAGGTTTTTATACTGCTGAAATGTCATTGAAATGCAGCCATTTGCTAAGAAGATGCAATAACAAGATTTGACATAGAAAATACTTCAGCTCTTACCCAAGGGACATACATGTAGTTCTGGTTTATTTTGGTGGTATCGAAAACAACAAATATCTTTTTATCACCATGATGATTTATTTGTCTTTCTTTGAGATGATTTTGTACCTACTCCTTATCTACATGACATTACTTTATCCAAAGTTCTGCATCATCTTCTTTTTTCTTTCAGAAACATATCCAAAAAATAAGAACGTGTATTGAACATGTGTATTCCAAAGGAAATTGTTACCCATAGATGGATGTTTACCTCATGTAACATTTGACAATTTAGTGAGCAGCTGTTGGAGAAAATTTTTTTTAAAGGTTGAGTGATTAAATATTCCATTTTTCATTTTCCATAAAGTTTCAGCCTTTTTTTTATAAAAAGGAAAAACGAGTTTCATTTCATTAAAAGGTATGGACATTCATCATGGATAACCTTTAATATTGTTTCCCATTCTTCTGAACTTGAACACTTAGGAAAATGTTTGTGAACAGAAATGCTTTTGAAATCGTAGTGTACATTTACTTTCATTTTTCATAAGTTCCTTTTCTTCTGAATGAAATATTCTATCCTCTTTTTTCACTCATTGCATATATTTTTTATAATTTGTTTTCACAACAACAAACAAATAAATCTAAACATTTCTTTGTTCGATTGAACACAGATGAATTTGCACCATGGACCAGACATGCACGTTTTGGATTCTTAACCCTCGTCAGTGATCCTGAATCTAAACAATGTAATATGGCTAAAGATGTCCAAAACTCAACCAAAAGACGTAGCAGGATGGGTGGGATACGATGATCCAGGACCCACATTTTATAAATTTCAAGAAATTTGGTAACAGAAATTTTCGAATGCGTTCAAGATATTTTACGCTTTTGACGTCTCCGAGATGCTTTAAAATATGTTGAGGTAACATACAAAAACCAAAAGTCATCGGCGGGATACATTCGTTACACAGTGTTTTACAGGGCGAATACAAAAGTATATTTGGTCGATGAAAAACGTTGCATTTCGCTCGGATTCGCCTCGCCCAATACAACTTTTTCATCAACCCGATATATTTCCGTACCCCCCCCCCCCCTGTAAAACACTGTATAACTATATAATAATATCACTCTCCTGACAAAAGACCGGAGGCGTATAAAATTTTGATTTAAATTAAGTCCTTATTTTATTACATTGTACTTTGCTTTATTTCAGCAATGACATCGCTCTCTATTCCATGAAGTTTCTGTGTACACAATATATTGCAAAAAGGAAGGTAAAGAGTCCGCTAGTATATTATTTCTCTTGTTTCAAATCATATGATAACGTATAATTGTATGATAACGTATAATTGAACATTGTCGGAATTCCAATGGGGACCAATTGTACCCCACTCCTTGCCGACATGTTCCTTTACTCTTACGAAGCTGAATTCATTCAATCATTGGTCTCTGAAGGGAAAAGATACTTAGCTTCTGACATCAACTTCACTTATAGATGCATAAATGATGTGTTGTCCATATATAATTCAAAATTTGCGGATTACCTGAGCAGCATCTATCCTTCGGAGCTTGAAGTCAAAGAAACTACAGCATGTACAGAGACAAATAATTCAGCATCATATTTGGACATAATGTTGTTCTACGACACTGATGGTCACATGAACACCTCACTCTATGACAAACGTGAGGACTTCAATTTCAGCATTACAAACCTTCCTTTTCTGAGTAGAAACATCCCTTCATCGCCTGCTTATGGTGTGTTCATATCTCAGTTGATACGCTATGCCAGAGTAAGTACCAAAAATACGGATTTTGTTCTGAGAGCTAGGCGTCTTTCAGATAAGCTTCTCAGTCAGGGATATGTTTATGACCGACTAACATCGTCATTGAGGAAATTTCTACGGTCGATATGGGGAACTCGTCATACACTATGATGTCCCACTCTCCAGAATGGTGGATGATATTCTGTCATAGACCATTTGAAACATCCAATCAAAGATTGTACTCTATGTCTTCCGAAATGGAAGTAACCGGATGTGACAGTTCTACCGAATAGAAGCGGCGGGCGTTGCATGCAATCAGGAGTTGTTAAACGTCTTTAAATTCGATAACATCATTTAAAACCAGATGAATTTGCAGCATGGACCAGACATGCACGTTTCGAGTACTTAACCCTTGTCAGTGATCCTCAGTCTAAAATGCTTACTCTTCCTGGGAACCTGGTCTCACTCCCATATCGGAAGTTCGCTTCTTTTCATATGGTGGAAGTTTTTTTTTTTTTTTCGTTTGCTTTGGTTCCTGTTTTATCCTGATTTTGTATGCCTTCGGTTTCCGATTTTCTGAATTATCGATTTTGTGCTGTATACAGGGATATGGTCATTATCCATATTTGTCATTGATTAAAAGAGAACAAGTAAGGAATACGCAGATATGCACGATAATAAACATTTGTCAAACTACTAGCCGAAATAATGAGAGGATAATGATGTGTACAACTTTGAAAATGTTGATTATTTCATTCATCTATATTACAAGTACATGTACACTAAAATAAACCTTTATCTAATTTACGGTCAAATAAAACTAATACATATTTTATGATCAACAAAACAAATGTTGCTAACAGACCAGAAAGTTTTATTAGAATTAGATAGAATAGTTTATTTTAGATCGTATAGTAGTACTTTTCCCTCACATCCCACCTTGTCACCTTGTGTATTAAAGCTGATACAGTAAGGACCAGCAGGTAGATTGTCAAACATAATTCTCTGTAGCTTCCCGTCATTACTCAGCTGATGTATGTTCCTAGAGCCCCGGCCACAGACATAGATAAAGCCGGCATGATCCAATGTAACTCCGGTTGTATAATGTAGCTTGTCATGTGAGTACGTGAACACTGGGGTACCGTCCTTAGTTATACAGTACAATTCGCGTCCTCTCCATTCAGCACTTGTGTAACACAGTGAGTTGTCGTCTCGGACAGCCATATAGCCGACGTTATTATTGACTTTAATGTCACTTAACCTACGAAGACGTTTGTCATATCTTGCAATTTTCTTCAAATTGCAGCCTATATAATATTGACCCCGATGATACATAAAGTCATAATTGATTTTAGTTTTTATTTCTGTAACCTTCACTATCTGATTGTTTTGTATCATAAAGAGGATCAATCCATATCCAGATACAGCTTCAGCGCCCTCTATGTCACTGATCATTTTGACTCCATATTGCCATGATGGTAATGATAGCGATGACAGGATAGTGGAACACTGAGTATCATGTAATTCGATGCTTTTGTTGTTGTTGTTTGATAGCACAACTTGTCCATTCTCTAATAAAGCTATTCCTGTATTAAAATATCCTGTCTCAGCTGATACGAATAGGTTTGGCACTGTTGTCAGCATGTTGACCTTTGTGGTAACAGAATGCTTGGGTCCATCGGTAGTTGTTCTACTGACTTTCACTTCTCCACATTCCTGTATCACTCTACTCAGTTCCAGTAGCTTCTCGTTTGCGTTGAAAGTTACTCTTACTTCTCTGAGATTTTGACTTTGATCTCTCACAAAGTTTTCTAGTATTTCTTTTTGCTGTGCTAATTTCTCCATTGCTTGTATTAATTGCGCTGGTGGTGCATGTGTCATATTTGTCTGAAATAAGGACAGGTCGTTTTCTACAGCGGGAATTCTGCACTTCACCACAAGATATTCATTTTCTATCTCTGGTTTGATTTCCTCTTCGACCTTTGATATTTCCGACATGATGCTTGTTTTCATTTTGTTCAAGTGGTTCGTTACCTGTTTGAATAAAGTTTCTACATCGCCTCTTATCTTCTTTATATCGATTTCGAATGTGTTTAAATTGTCTGTCCTGTTTTTGCATAATTTCTCCAGAGATGTTTTCAAATCCTTGAGATTTTGAGCAAATTCTTTTATTTCTTTTGATTTCTTTTTCTCTTCGGCTGCATCTTCAATTGATCCAACATCGTCACATTTTCTGTGTTTTAACATTACGCATGTCATACAGCAAACGATGGAGTGATCGTTACAATACGCTTTTACTTTCTCTTCTGAATGTTCAGTACAGAATACGTCAGCATGATACAAGGGGATATCTTTGGAAAAGTCCTCACGTAACTCAATAAGTTTATGATTTGACGACGCTTTATTTCTCCGATGACTTCGATCACATATCTTACAAAGTGCCTCACTACAATTTGCACACCAAGAAAAGGCACTTTCGGTTTCGTTTTCCCTCGAACATGCCGCACAAAGTTTCTGACCTGATTTCGTTTCATTCAAGTCAATCAGACTAATCAATATATGATTTGTAGGTAGTTTGGATGACCATTCCTCAACTTTGATATCACATGGTTTCGATACGAACATCCGACATAGAGGACAATGTACCCCACCCTTACCTTTCTCAAAAGTCTTTGTAATATAAGTTTGTATACATCCTTCACAAAAACTATGTAAACACGGAAAATGTTTGGGTTTTTTAAAAGTCTCAAAACAAATTGAAAAAGTTGTAAAATCTTCCTTCTTGTCTGCCGCCGTGGCCATTCTCACAGTATCAATGATTTTTACATTTAGGGTAACATTCCACATCTATCCTTACGGTATGAAGGTAGTAATTATTTATTCGGTCCCTTTAACATAGAGTTCTATGGGAAGGGGTTATCCCCATTGGGCCTCCATAACTCAGTAAAAAAGTTGATTTGAAAAATATGCTAATCATCATAACAGAGATTAATAAATTATCTTACTTTTGACCAAAAAAAATTTGGGGGTTAACGTTGCTTTTCTCCCCTTAAATTTTGATTGAAAAAAGGGGGGATGAAATGAACTGTTTCAACTAAAAAAATTACCCCCATTTGGCACCCCTAAATATTTCTATCTTAAATAAATTTCATGAAAATGCTGTACATGCAATGAAAGTCCAAAATCAGTACTTTTCTTTCATATCTGTATAAATGAATATTATCCAATCACAGAAGCGCTATCTTTTACTCCTTGTCAAACTTTGGGTGGCCTCAGAAGGGAAGCGACTCGTTCGAAAGAATTACTACCTGTATACCTAAAGGAAGCATAATAATGAAATTTAAAATGTCTTGAATTTGGCAAATGTGGTCCTACTGGAAAGATTATTCTATTTTCTATCTATAACATCATCATTTGTCGTGGAACTCTTTGATGGATGAAAATTTTGGGATACGAAAGTACCCAACCCCCTAACTGGAACCTTACGTTTTTCTGACTCGTTCAAAATACAGAAAATTTTGATTTAAAAAGGAATTTAAAGCCATTTGTCAAGGAATTGTGTTGTATATAGCTCAATCAACACAATATTCAATCTTATCTTAACATAATCACGGTATGATAAAGACGAAAAGAGTATCATTGCAGGAGTTATCTGTTCTTGAAAAGTTTTGGTGGTGTTTTTACACCCAATTTCAAGAATTAGGCCTGTGCTCTTATCCTATCTCAACGTTGGATTTGAATTGGCATTATTTCAGAAGATTAAAGTGTGTACTTTCACATTCTTTACAGAAATACGTCTCCATGAACAAAGTATTTGCAGTAAAGGTCATCAATGCAGGTGACCCCCTTGTTAAATTACATCCAATTTTAGGGGGTATACTTACAAAAAATTCTCTGAGATGAAGAACATTAATTAGATGTCTATGTTTGACGTATCAATTCTTTCATTGAGTAACAAGGAAACTTTCAGAATCAACCAAGGTAACGAAAAGGGCATGTATAAGGATCCAAAGGTGAATAACTCTATAAAACTTAATGAAATTTGAAATCTATTACATTTATGTGAACATGTTGCAAAATCTTAAGATTTTAAAGGAAGTTATGAAATATGTCTGAACATAAATAGCGATAAAGACTCAGTGAACAATTCCTCGTGCGAGAGCTGCCAGGATTACTACTCTCCTGCTTACAAGCGGGCATTTCTATAGATCCATAGCAAATTTTCAGCTGCATATGACGGCAAAACTTTAAGTGCCTAGATACGTTTATATGTCATTCCAGAGGAAGTTTATCGATTTCATATGCTTTTACACATCAATTCATTCAAATAAACACATAATCCTTTCAGCTAATTACTTAAGTAAGATTTTAATTATTTTACGGAGCCCCTCCCCCCTTTTTTCCAACATTTTATTCAAATTGTCTATATATTAAAAAGTCCGTCTTGAATGGAGCCAATTTGAATTTTGGATGATAAAATAATATCAGCAGTACATTCTGGAACTACATTTGCCAAATTGACACCCTTTTTTAGGTATGAAGGTAGTAATTATTTATTCGGTCCCTTTAACATAGAGTTCTATGGGAAGGGGTTATCCCCATTGGACCTCCATAACTCAGTAAAAAAGTTGATTTGAAAAATATGCTAATCATCATAACAGAGATTAATAAATTATCTTACTTTTGACCAAAAAAAATTGGGGGTTAACGTTGCTTTTCTCCCCTTAAATTTTGATTGAAAAAAGGGGGGATGAAATGAACTGTTTCAACTAAAAAAATTACCCCCATTTGGCACCCCTAAATATTTCTATCTTAAATAAATTTCATGAAAATGCTGTACATGCAATGAAAGTCCAAAATCAGTACTTTTCTTTCATATCTGTATTAATGAATATTATCCAATCACAGAAGCGCTATCTTTTACTCCTTGTCAAACTTTGGGTGGCCTCAGAAGGGAAGCGACTCGTTCGAAAGAATTACTACCTGTATACCTTACACAATTTACATTGGACAAACACATGGTTATCACAAACCCGATAATAAGCATACATATTTCACATCAATCGTTGAACATCCTGTTCTTTGATGCACAGATATCAACAAAGAATTGAGTTCAAATTGAATTTGCGATATTTTTTTTCAGGATTTTATTATGAATTTTAATACTTTTACGTTTTGTTGATTATATTCATTAAAAAGTAAACATGTTCAACATACCCATTGAAGTTATCTCTCTTTGACCGGAATACCTAATATATTCGCTAATTATATTTTAATAAATGATCCATCATATAAAATTCAGTACATCAGGCACATTTCAATCTTTGGTACTCGAGATCGAAATAGAGGAAATTATATCAAAATTATAGATTTAGATTGAGAGCAAATTTCTTATTGATGTAAAAGAATAACAGCTGCCCACAAAGGGGAGTAACACTTAGTTTTAGAGTGATTTATCAAAATTTGGTATCGAGGAATTTACAAATACATGTAAATATCATTTAAAGGATATCGTAATATGCAAAAAATCATACAAAAAAGAGTTTTGAGACCATCTTTATCATAAACACCGAACAAATACCAATTACTTATTCAGTCTATTTAAGAAACTTTTCAATTTCTCATTATCCTCGAAAAGAAGTATTATCAGCCTTTGGGAATAATTGTTCCTTTGTCGGATATCTACCTACCTACAAAAGGAAAAGGGGGCTCTTCGACAATACTCGCAGCAAAACACCCAATGCAACAACACATAGTAGACCCGCACAGAAAGAGATGCAAAATGGACAAGAAACACCAAATTACATCAAAGAAACATCAAACACAAAAAACTACACATAAACCAAGGAGAGCAATGGGCAATCGGTGCCTACTTAGGACGGCCATCTGCTACGCCATCAACAGACGGTGTGGTTATATGGATAACGTGCGCACAACCCTCTCATTCTTCCGATTAACCAGAGGTCTCGAGGAACGCATAATTGTGGTGTAAAATAACCTCCTCACTGTTAGATGAACATACAAACAGACAGCATGACGCAGGGGTCCAAGAAACACACAGATAGATAATGTAAATGGATATAAAAATAGAATGCCTACGAAATACAGTACGTGCTCTAACGGCTATAGCGAACGCATGTATATAATCAACCGTAGTCCGAATGACATTCAGAGGGGGCCTGTCTTCTCTAAAAAGGTTTGGACAGGGCCCGTCATAGAGTCTTGTCGTCACGGTCTGTCAGAGTGCAACTCCTTAGAATGCGCTTATACAAGACTGTAGATTGGTCAAGTACCATGCAAAGTCCGGTGACAGCAGGGTCATATCCACAGTATAAAAGTGGTTTGATGATTCTAACACAATTATGATGGTTATTCTGTCTACCTTTGATCCTTCTTAATTTTGTTTATTATTTCATCATAAAAGGCAGGTTGTTAAATACCCAAAGTAATATACTCTGTATGATATCAGAACAGAAAACAGAATCTTACTTTCTCAGTCTGTTATATATTTTCCTCTTTACAAAACGACTCAAAGATAACTATATGAATCAGAAGCTGTTGATTCTATATAATAAATTATGTTTAAAATCAAATTCAAGGAATTGTGGTCCCCCTCTTTTGGGTGTTTGTCTTTCTAAATATGAAAGATTAAACTCCAAGAAAAGGTCAAATGGTCCAAACTTTTGTTTTGATACCAAGGGACAGGGTTAATGAAAAGATATGCAAATGTGAAATATTAAAGTCCTATCATTTAAATTACCATCAAAAACTTATGGTCGAAATTGAAGTTTTTAAATGTGGGTCAACCTCCAAGGATGAGGTCACAAACAAAGGAGGGGATCTCCAACAACACCAGGTTGCAGCACCCACAGCAAAACCCCAAAACACCCAATGCAAAAACACAAAGCAGACAAGCACAGAAAGAGACGCGTAAGGGACAAGGAACGTCAACGCACAACACAGAAACATCAAACACAAAGGACTACACATAAACCAACGAGACCAATGGGTCAGAATGTTGGTCACAAGGTCAGAATGTTGTTACCAACAGAAAGGTATTGTCACAAGGAATACACATGTGAAATGTGAAAGCCCCATCATTTTCCGTTAAGAAGTTATGGTAAAGGTAAAAGTTTTTGAAAAGTATGTCAAACTCCAAGGTCAAGGTCACAAGGTCAAAAATTTTGGTATCCTAGAAAGGACTTGTCAAAAGGAATACACATGTGAAAAATCAATGCCCGATTACTTTCCATTAAAAAGTTATGGACAAGTTTACAGTTTTTTTGAAAAGTAGGTCAAAGTCCAACGTCAAGGTCAAAAGGTCAAAAATTTTGGTATCCAAGGAATCACATGTGTAATATGAAAGCCCAATCACTTTCCATTCAAAAGTTATGGTCGAGGTTAAAGTTTTTAATAAGGAGGTCAAAGTCGTAGGTCAAGGACACAAAGTCAAAAATTTTGATATCCATGGATAGGTCTTGTCACAAAGAATACAAATGTGAAATATCAAAGCCCTATCACTTACCATTCAAAGGTTAAAGTTTTTATGACTGACGGACAGACGGACGGACAAACGAACCGGTTTAAAAGTTCCCCCGCTTTCGCGAAAGCGGGGGACAAAAATGTGGTAAGTCTGAAAATTGAAACATTTAACAGGATAACGAATACACTCTCACTGTCGAAGCAAACTTTCCACTTTCACGGTTGTTTAAAAGTATAGGGATCCGATAAAATCTGAAACATATGCACAAGAGTGCAGCAAAAACGGGCACCCTTGAAGAAAATCACTCCGGTACACCAAGCTGACTCTTTCTCATATATATTACGCCATTATAAGAATAACTTGTTCATATAATTATCAAAGGTGCCGTCACTAAAACGAATGCGGCGAACTTTCTAATGATACATTTTCTATTAATCACCTTGTTCAAAAGTTAGAAATGTGAAAGGAATGCAAAGAATCAATGTACATTTCCGGAAATTGTTACAATTAGTGAATACATTTTCAGTAGTGCTTCCTTCTTGCATTCGCTATTCGAAACACAGAAACGCAAGTTTTTACTCTTTCTTTATTCGTGAGTTAAAGAAGATCCTGACGATGATCTACAGCACTCACAATAGAGCACCAAATTGAGCATCGACTGACCCCTAGCAAGCTAGAGGTTTGTAATCAAATGGTCAGTAGTTCCGGAAGTACAATGTACTAGTATATTTGTCGTGAATGGTAGCTTTCGCCCTCAAGGATGATGATCATTCAAAAGGGAGAATTAAACGCAATTGCCTCGGAAACAAATAGAAAATATGTATCAATGTTTACAGTCTCCAAATCATTTAAGAGCAGATAAATTTACAGCATTGACCAACATGCACGTTTCGGGTAATAAACCCTCGTCAGTGATCCTCAATCTAAACTATATAATATGACCAAAATCTGTAAAAATTATGTCTTAAATATACCGAAAGACGTAGCAAAATGGCTGTGATATAATGCTACAGGACTAGTAGGTTTTAGACATATGAGAAAATTTTGTTAACAAAAATTTTCAAATGCGTTTGAAGAAACGACATACCGAAATTGATCGAACTTAGCTACATGTGCCCTCGGGGACTCTTGGTCCACCAATGCTAAACGTCTTCAAATTCATTAGCATCATTTTAGAGCAGATAAATTTACATAGACTGCCAAGAGCATA
The DNA here is from genome assembly GCA_028142955.1 of Pinctada fucata. NCBI lineage: Eukaryota > Metazoa > Mollusca > Bivalvia > Pterioida > Pteriidae > Pinctada > Pinctada fucata. The sequence goes on from AP027114.1 coordinate 28,304,210, forward strand.
AAATTATATTCTTCCGTCTTAAACAAATTTATAGGCATTCATAATAAAATACCGCTTGCTTTTAAGTTCGTTCTCATCTTTTTCTTTTTTGTCTCGTCTTATTTTAGAGGAGATAAAGATAAATTTACAGCATGGACCAACATGCACATTTCGGGTAATAAAACCCTCGTCTGTGATCCTCAATCTAAACAATGTAATATGACCAAGATCTGAAAATTATGTCCTACATATACCGAAAGACGTAGAAAATGGCTGGGATATGATGCTAATGGACCCAGGTTTTAGAAATTTGAAAAAAGTTTGTTAACAGAAATTTATTTTCAAATGCGTTTGAAGAAAGAACCCACAGAAATTGATCGAACTTAGCTACATGTGCCCTCGGGGACTCCTGGTCCACCAGCAGTGACACCCACCAAGTGGTACAAATGTTGAATGTCTTCAAATTCATTAGCATCATTTTAGAGCAGATAAATTTACATAGACTATCAAAAGCATAAAATTATATTTTGCCGTCTTTAACAAATTTGTAAGCATTCATAATAAAATACCGCTTGCTTTTAAGTTCGTTCTCATCTCTTTCTTTTTTGTCTCGTCTTATTTTCAATATAGCTTTTGCTGCTTTTTATAATTTTTTCTCGTTGAGACCGTCTCATTGTCCTCTCCTCCAACATTTTAGCTTCATTCACTGCAGGGTCGTATTGTGAATTTTAGTAATTATATTTTTTGTGTCTTCTTACATGTATTGTGGAAACGGCTTGTTGATAACATACACTTTCATTTTAACGAAAATGACTGACAGTAGTGATAAAAACAGCAATGACAAATGGTTTTGAAAGAGTAGAGTTATTAACTGGTATGTTTCACAGAACCTCAAACTTAGAAGAACTGTACTATTTGGTTTGAGATCATGTTGAAGACGATTACAATTTTCCAAACCGTAAAAAAAAATTATACATTACGACTGAATTGTGAATCATCGAAGACTATGTCGAAACAAATGCTAAGCGTCTTCAAATTCAATAGCTTCATTTAATAACAGATAACTTTTCAGCATGGACCAGACATGCACTTTTCGGGTACTTAACCCTCCTCAGTGATCCTCAATCTAAACAATGTAATATTGCCAAAAGAATTTGAAATTGTTATGTTTAGAAATTTACCGAAAGACGTAGCAGGATGGGTGGGATATGATGCTACAGGACAAATGAATCCTGACGATAATCTCAACGGCACTCACAATAGAGCATCAAATTGAGCATCGACGGACCCCTAGCAAGCTAGAGGTGGGACCAGGTGCCCGGGAGGAGTAAGCATCCCCTGTTGGCTAGCCGCACCCGCCGTCGATGTCCATGCATGAAAATGAAAACAATATTTAAAATACATGCACTGCACTGTCTGAGGTTATGTCTAAATAGAAAGTGCTTTTGTTAAAACGTTTTCATGCTTCGTTCTTTTTATGACCAGTTTGTCCATTCCTTTACAATAGTGAAGAAGTTAAATGATTACATCTAATGGAAAGTGAATATTAATAAATAACTAAAATGAAGACAAATTTTTCTTGCTAATGGTAAATTTTCTATAAGCATTTACGTGTATCTCAACATTATGTTTCTTCCATCTATTTAAGATAAGGAGGTGATCCCCAACGAGACGCATGGAGTCGTAACAACGTATGTATTATAGCTTCCTCAATCGATCCACAAATTCAAATTGGCTTCAATAAATACAAAAAAGACAGATATGTTGTCGTACCATGTAAAACTCGGAATAGTGACTAATACGGACTCAATCTGCTGTATTCTATTGGTGCGATAGTTCGCTTCTTTTCATGCAAGCAGGAGATGCAGGGTCTTCCAGGGCATCTGGTCTCACTCCCATATCGGGAGTTCCCTTCTTTTCATGTAGTGGAGGGTTTGTTTGTTTGCTTTGGTTCTTGTTTTATCCTGATTTTACATGCCTTCGGTTTATGATTTTCTAAATCATCGATTTTGTACTGTGTATTGGGATATGAGCATTGTCCATATTTGTCACTTGTGTCATTATAAGGTGATTGAAGAACTGAATATTTAGATATAAATATCAAAGTAAATGGGTCAACTAGAATCACTCTTAGTTATGCAAAAAGCCTTAATGTTTAATTGAATGACACTGGTCATTTATCTCATGACCAGTTGTAAGGACATCATAACACGGAATAAGATACATCTGGTCGAAGTAGTAACACTTATTTAATGTACGGTTGTCCTGGTTAGAGTTCAGAACCATCAACAAAGGCCGACTTTGGTACATTTACCAGTTAAACAATTTGTGAATGGCTACAGTGACAGCTGAGCTATCTTGAATGAGATCTTGAATAAAATGCTGCTTGCATGCAAGCAGGAGATGCTGACTTTTCCTGGGCATCTTGTCTCATTCCCACATAGGTAGTTCACTTCTTTTCATATGGTAGAGTTTTTAGTTTGTTTACATTGGTTCCTGTTTTTTATTGATTTGTATGCCTTCAATTTATGATTTTCTGAATTATCGATTTTGTACTGTGTATGGGGATATGATCATTATCGATATTTGTCATGCTTTTTTGCAGGAGTCTTGGTCGTCTTCCTTTTAGTGTGTGTGGTCATTTTACTCTGCACTCCAATTGATTGAGATTAATGAATTCCAATTTAAGTTTTTTCTCAACTTTAACTGACTCATAGGGAAAAGATACATAACTCCCAAGTGTTAAGGTTTAGATAATTAATACATAATTCTCCAATGAGCATCAGAGTTTAAGGATTTTATACTTTTAAAATGCCATTAAAATTCAGCCATTTGTTAAGTAGATGTAGATTCAATAACAAAATTTGACATAGAAAATACTTTAGCTCTTACCAAAGGGACATACATGTAGTTCTGGTGTGATTTTGTTCCAGTAAATCTTAATATAAATATTTAACATTGTGCAATATTAAGTAAATTCCTCCATTTAATAAGGAGTTGTGTGAACAAACAGCAATTGACAATTAGGCTGTGTTGATGAGAGATGCCCTGTTTTAATTTGAATTCTTGAAACAGAATCAAAGATGTATGTAACATAATGGTATAGAAAACAAGAAATGTCGTTTTATCACCATGATGATTTATTCATCTTTCTTTCAGATGATTTTGTACATACACCTTATCTACATGACATCACTTTTCCAAATTTTCGCATCATCTTCTTTTTTTTCTTTCAGAAACATATCCAAAACAAGATTTTGTACTGAACATGTGTATTCCACAGGAAATTGTTACCCACAGATGGATGTTTACCTCATGTAATATTTGACAATTTAGTGAGCAGCTGTTATAGAAGATATTTTTCTAAAGGCAGAGTGATTTAATATTCCATTTTTCATAAAGTTTCAGCCTTTTTTTATCAAAAGGAAAAAATGAGTCTCAATATCATTAAAAGGTATGGACATTTATCATGGATAACCTTAAATACTGTTTCCCATTCTTCTGAACTTGAACACTTAGGAAAATATTTGTGAACAGATATGCTTTTGAAATTAAGTGTACATTTACTTTCATTTTTCATAAATTTTCCTTTTCTTCTGAATGAAATATTCTCTCCTCTTTTCTCACTCATTGCATATATTTGTTATGATTTGTATTCACAACAACAAAAAATAAATTTAAACATTTCTTTGTTGGATTGAACACCTCATATACTCGCATAACATCAAGCCTTATCCGATCAAAACTGACATAACAAAATGCATTATCCAATCAACATCTAGATTACTCTAATTTAAATCTTCGCCATCTCTAACATGAATAACTACACTAAATTCCTCTCAACATGAATAAAATATCCAGATTTTTCATTAAAAATGTTAATGGCTATATACAATGCTTTACCACATGTGGGGTTGTTTTGTCTATTTACAAATTTACTTTGGGTCTGTAGATTTGTATTTTTCCGAGGGCAACATACTTTCATGAGAAACATTTTTGTAACTTCAATACTTTGCTCAAACTGATAAAAGGCACATCACATAAGTTTCACAAGTTTCTTTTTTTTTCAATTATTTCGAAATCTTTATCAAAATGATTCAAGCAAAAAATGTTTGAAAATTTGAAAATAAGAAAATTGATTTATTGCTTTTTTTTAAAGGAGTGATTTTTATAAATTCAATTTAATTTTGGGATGGTTGAAAATCTTACGAATACCTTCATTCAAAAGGATTTTAGGTTTGAAATATTTAGTATTGTCTATATGCTAAATTATACCATTTCTTTGTAATGATGAGTATGCCTTTTTGAATACTCCCTGAGAGAAATTTTCAACATTTTGTTTTCTAGCCTAAACATCGAGGTACGAAAAAACATTCATTCTTTGGATTATAGGACAATTACACCATTTCACTGGAATATCTACATTTGACATGTAAAGATTTAAATTTTGTAAAAATGATCGTATTTATACAAACAAAACATAGTGAATTGAATAAGGTGTTCAACACTTAACTACATGTATATGAGTATAATAAAAAATGACATGAAATTATCTTAATGTTTTAAAAATTTAGCACAACTTGCAAAATAAGAACAACTATTGAAATAAATGAAAACATTTACTCATTATCATAAGAATTTTCAACATTTACTGCAATGTTTTTTTGTTAAATACATGTAAATACTGTTTGGAAAACCAAAAATTTAATTACTTTAAAAGTGCTTAACCTTTCATGACAAAATATATCCAATAACAATGAAATTATCAGGGAACCATTTGGCCATACAAAATAAAAGTGTGTCTTTTAATACTGGACATCATATCTGATTCTCAATCTAAACATTTCAAATTTCAATGTAAAAATTGAATTGAGATAAAGAGAAGAAATGAGTCCTATTAAAAGAAAGACTTCAGTTTTGTAGGCCTATACAAATCAGGTAGCTAAGGTTCAGGAAGTTGATTTAAAATAATAACTTCCCTTTGAACAATCAATAAAATCTGATAAAATTAGAATTCATTAAATGAAAAATAGAAACTCAAATTTGATCTCAATATCTGTTAAAGTATTCAATTATGTGTATGAAACTTTCTAATAACAATGAAACTTGTATCATAAAAAAGATGAATCGACACAGAAATAAAGCAAAAACTATGTAAAATGACAAAACTTTCAAATGAAGATAAAACTATGTACAACATAATAAAACGTTACTTAGAAATAACAAAAACATGCAGAAAATGAAAAAAAAAAATGAAATAAATCTGAGCACTAAATTTCATGTCTACATGATTGGTTGAATACACATTTATCTAACTGACTCTTACGGTATTGGGTATGAATTGCTAATTGCCTAATATTCTATTTTAGCGTGCGGGTATATACTTTTCTGAAACAGACGTATTCCACAAACATTTAAAACTTGATTACACAAGATGAATGTAGAAAAAGTAAAAGATAACCTAAAGCAAACATGTGTGAATCTATTCATTGAATACAAATCTTTGCTGAAACAAGAGGCCCAATTGGGTCTGAATCGCTTTATTTGCTGGAAAGTGTAAGGGGATATCTGAGGTAGTTTCAAAGGCTTTTCTTGCGTCCAATTCTACTATTATTTAATCTCATAAATTGCATATCAAACAAAAATTTTAGTGTCAATTTCTAATGTTGCAGGGATAAAATTGTAGGTAGTTTATTTAGAATTGCAGAAAAGAGATACTGATAAATGTCACAAGAGGAGCAACTCTGATATCAGAGTCAAAAACTTTTGAAAGTCGTAAAAACTTCACACCAGGTTTTTTTTAATTGATATTGATTTTAATCTATGCAGTCGATGCATATTCTGATTAAATTTACATTTCTTACAACAGTACAAGAATTGTATATTTGAACATTAAATTTGATTAATATTTCAAGATACGAGAAAAAGGTTAATGTGCTTAGTCATCCAACCGTAGGAAATTTGTAAAACAGAACATAAAGTAAAAATAATAAAATGCCCTTGCATTATTTGTAGCAAAATTCAATTACAGAAAATTTGTAGATAACTGAAAGAATATTGTTAACATGAAAATATTATGTAAAAAAATATATTCAATGAAAATAAAATCATCAGGTATTGAAAATTACAGTCACTGGTTGCAAAAACTTAAAAAATGAATTCAATTGAAAATCAGATTCAATATCTTCTTTAAAACTTTAAAAAACAGTGTTTTTCCATTGTTTTTGAGCCGAATTTTGGCCCCTTCCCAATGCAAAATTTCCTCTATTTTTCCAACAAAAATTACTCTGAAATTCCCAAAGAGGAATTGTGAAAAAAAATCACATGAGAAAATAAGACTCAAAACTTGGAAGTCAGCACAAAATATCCTATTTCAAAGGGTTTTTTTTTTATTCATCACTTGTTCACTTCAAGCAAACCCATGGATTAGCAGTGTTAATAAATGATACTTTAGGGTTAGACTTTGGAGAGAATTTGAATGAAAATTGTCCCAACTTCAGCAAAACGTCGTAAATTTTCCCGAATGGGACAGGCACTCGGTGATTATACATTGACAACATCATAATCATGCCAATGTTAAATTGTTTTCTGAAATAGCTATCCAACGCACTCCTTACTTGGCTTGTCCTTTCTAGATGCCTCATTGATTTATATAAAAATATTGTGTTCATTCTTTGTGTACCACAAAATTAATTTTTCCTCACACCTTACTTGATTTGACATCTTCTAGATGATGTGCGTGAATAATTTCACCTTACTAATTAACACATCACTCGTTGTTGCATTTTGCAGGTTATTTTATGTGTGTGAGTGAGTGTGTGAGTGAGTGTGTGAGGGTGTGTGTGTGTGTGTGTGAGGGTGTGTGTGTGGGGGGGTGAGTGGGTGGGTGTGAGGGTGTGTCGGTGTGTGTGTCGGTGTGGGTGTGTGTTACATAATTGGTTTTCATTTAAGTTTGAAAAACGTGTTTAAATCCAGTGCATCCATTATTCCGTCTGGACACACGTACATGTACTTAAGTCAAGACGGAATAATTAATAGATGAATATATGAATAATAAACATTAAATTTATCAATGATTAATAAATAATGAATGATAAATATAGAAGTAAATAATGAATACATATATTACATATAATTCCCTGTATAAACACATTATATGTTTTTAAAATGGTAGAATCTGATTTTGTCAAAATGCATAATTAAAATGTCAGCAATTTTCATCAACAACAAAAGCTGTTCGTCTTTTTATCCATGCAATACATTAAACATAAATATATGTATATTCTTCTATGCATGTTTGAAAAAAAAGTGCAGATTTACACGACTGTTTTGAATGTCGACTTTGGACTTGATGGATCAAAATGATTGAAAACGCAATAACAGGTCAATAAATGTCACTCTTTGTGTTTCCAATGATTTTATGGGTGTAATTTTATATCGTACATGAGAACTGTGCCAACACATCCAATCACAGCTTTGTCACCTTGTGTATTAAAGCTGATACAGTAAGGTCGAGCAGGTAGATTGTCAAATATAATCCTTTGTAGCTTCCCGTCATGACTTAGTTGATGCACCCTCTTATTTTCGTAATAGTTATCACATACATATAAATGACCGGAATGATCCACAGTGACGCCCGACGCATCGTAAAGTTTGTCATGTGAGTATGTGAACACCGAGGAACCATCCATAAGAATACAGTACAAAGATTTTGCATAAGAATATTGATCGAATGCTGTATAACAAAGCGCGTTGTCACCGTGTAAACACATATAACTCACTCTGGTGTTCACTGATATGTCTCTATCTTTACGAAAGTTGCTATCATAAACAGTTATTTTTTTATTGCACCCTACATAGTATAGACCATGATGATATACAAAGTCTACATTCACATCTGTCTTCAGTTCTCTTATCTTTTCCAGCTGATTGTTTTGTATTTTGAACAGGACCAATCCATATCCTTTCACAGCTACAGCGCCATTTGTGTCACTGGTCATCTTGATTCCCCAAGAATATCCTGGTAATGACAAAGATGACAGTACTATGGAACATCGAGGATCCCGCAACTCTATACTTTTGTTATCATTTGAAAGTACTACTTTTCCATTATCTAATAAAGCTATTCCTCTCACACCGAAGCCTGTTTCAACTTTTGAGGTAAGAGTGGGTACTGCTGTCAGCATGTTGACCTTTGTGATAACAGAATGCTGGGGTACATAGTTTGCTCTACTGACTTTCACTTCTCCACATTCCTTTATCACTCTACTCAGTTCCAGTAGTTTTTCGTTCGCTTTGAAAGTAACTTTTATTTCTCTGAGATTTTGACTTTGATCTCTCACAAAGTTTTCTAGTATTTCTTTTTGCTTCTCTAAATTTTCCATTGCTTTTATGAATTGCGCTGGTGGGGCGTGCTTCATGTTGGTCTCAAATAAGGACAGGTCGTTTTCTACTGCGGGAATTCTGCACTTCATTTCAAAATGCTCACTCTCTACCTCTGTTTTGATTACTTTTTCAACCTTACATATCTCGGACGTAATGTTTGTTTTTAGTTTGTTTAAATGGTCGGAAAGCTGCTTGAATAAAGTTTCAACGTCAGCTCTCATCTTTTTTATATCGTTTTCAAATGTCTTCAAGCTTTCTGTCCTGTTTTTGCACAATTTCTCCAAAGACGCTTTCAGATTTTGGAGGTTTTGTGAAAATTCTTGTATTTCCTTTGATTTCTTTTTCTCTTCGGCCACATCTTCAATCGACCCAACATTGTCACATTTTCTGTGTTTTAACATTACGCATGTCATACAGCATACGGTAGAGTGGTCGTTGCAATACGCTTCTACTTTCTTTTCTGGATGTTCAGTACAGAATACGTCAGCATGGTACAAGGGAATATCTTTGGAAAAGTCCTCACTTAAGTCAATAAGTTTGTGATTTGACGACGCTTTATTCCTCCGATGACTTCGGTCACATGCCTTACAAAGGGCCTCACTACAATTTGCACACCACGAAAAGGCACTTTCGGTTTCGTTTTCCCTTGAACATGCCGCGCAAAGTTTCTGACCCGATTTCGTTTCATTCAAATCAATAAGACTCACCAATATATGATTTGTAGGTAGTTTTGTCGACCATTCCTCAACTTTGATATCACCAGGTTTTGATATGAACATCCGACATAGAGGACAATTCACCCCGCCCCTAGCTTGCTCAAAAGTCTTTGTTATATAAGTTTGTATACATCCTTCACAAAAAGTATGTAAACAAGGAAAATGTTTTGGTTTTTTAAACGTCTCAAAACAAATTGAACAAGTTGTTAAATCTTCCTTCTTGTCTACCGCCGTGGCCATTCTCACAGTATCAATGGTTTTACAGTCCACGTCTATCAATGACATGCGTACCACTAACCCGATAATAAGCGTACATATTGCAGACCACCCTGTTCTTTGATACTCAGATATCCACAGAGAAGATAGAACACATTGGATTTGAGAGATAAACCTTTGAAAACTTTGAAATGAATTTTATTACTTTTATGTTTTGTTGATTATGGTCATTAACAAGTTAACTGTTTCAACATATCAGTTGAAGTTATCTCTCTTAGACCAGAGTATGCTCTATAATAAAAAATGCTCGAGACATAAATAGAGGAAATTATATCAAAATAATACGAATTTATATTGAGAGCAAATTTCTTATTGGTGTAGAAAAAACAGCTGCGGACAAAGGGGGAAACACTTTTTAGAATAATTTATCAAAATTGTGTTCTGAAGAATTTACAAATACTTAGTACATGTAAATACCATTTAAAGGATAACGTTATAAGCAAAAAATTAATACAAAAAAAGTTTTGAGACAATCTTTATTATAAACACTGAATAAGTACCCATCAGCTATTCAGTCTATTTAAGAAACTTTTCAATTTTTCATTATCTCCGAAAACAAGTATTATCATCCTTTGGAAATTATATGTTCCTTCGTCGGATATCTACGGACCTACAAAAGAAAAAGGGGGATCTCCGACAATACCCGCAGCAAAACCAACAACACCCAATGCAAAAACACATAGTAGACACGCACAGAAAGAGACGTAAAAGGGACAAGAAACACCAAATTACGTCAAAGAAACACCAAACACAAAGAACTACACATAAACAAAGCAGACCAATGAGCAATCAGTGCCTACTTGCTACGCCTTCAACAAACGGTGTAGTTATCTGGATTACGTGGGCACAACCCCCCTACTCTCCCGATGAACCAGAGGTAACGCATAATTGTGGTGTAGAATAACCTCCTCACTTTAAGATGAACATACAAACAGACAGCATGATGCAGGGGCCGAAGAAACAAACAGATGGATCATGTAAATGGATATAAAAACAGAAGGCCTACGAAATACAGTCCGTGCTCTGCCGGCTGTAGGGAGCTCATGCATATAATCAACCGAAGAGTCCGAATAACATTCAGAGGGGGGCTTCTTTAAAAAGATTTGGACGGTCTATCAGAGTGCAACTCCTGAGAATGCGCTGATACAAGACTGTAGATTAGTCAAGTACCATGCCAAGTCCTGTGACAGCAGGGTCATATCCACGGTATAAAAGGCGTTTGATGATTCGAACACAATTTCGATGGTAATTCTGTCTACCTTTGATCCATCTTATTTTGTTTAAATTATGTCACCATAAAAGGCAGGTTGTTAAATACTCAAAGTAATATACTCTGTATGATATCATAACAGAAAACAGAATCTTACTTTCTCAGTCTCTTTTATATTTTCCTCTTTACAAAACGACTCAAAGATTAAATATGAATCAGAAGCTGTTGATTCTATATAATACCGGTAACTAATGTTTAAAATGTTGTGATTCTGAATATTTAACAGGATAACGAATATACTCTCACTGTCGAAGCAAACCTTCCACTTTCACGGTTGTTTTTAAAAAAGTATTGGGATCCGATACTATCTGAAACACATGCACAAGAGTGCAACAAAATTGGGTACCCCTGATGAGAATCACTCCGGTACACCAAGTTTGCTCTTTGGCATATTTATTACGTCATTATAAGAATAGCTTGTTCTTATAATTATCAAAGGTGCCGCCACTAAAACGAATGCGGCGAATCACAGATAGTTACATGAACTTTCTAATGATACATTTTCTATTACTAATCTTGTTCAAAAGATTGAAAGGAATGCACAGAATAAATGTACATTTCCGGAAAGTGTTAAACTAAAGGAACGAATTGTCCGATTCTCCGTCGAAACAAAGAGGACAGAGATAAATGGTGTGATGTGAAGATATAGCATATGATATGACAATGTGAATTTGATAATTTTTGAGAAGCAATTTTTTTAATTAACGTGTAATCAATACTTATGTCTCATCGTTTTCCTAAAACAAATCTTAGAAAAACTAAAGTTCAAAACCGGCGACGGACATTAACTATTAACTTCATATTTTCAACTGATTTATGCTCCCATTCTAATCTCCGACTTTTAAAGTATCATTATATAAGTAAGACTATTCTTGCAAGACGTTTCTAATGTCAGTAGGAGGCTATATTTCGCTCCAGTTCCATATTCGTTCTCTGAAATGTACAACGTACAATTTTACAATTTAAGCCCTTGAAAGGTCATATGGCTGTATAAACTAATCAATTTTGTAACAAAATCAGGTCACTGAAAATGACGTCAGAGCTACCACGTGTTTACTATGAAATGTAAACAATGGCAAGCATTACAAATGTGTATTTGACATCGTTATAATCTTTGATGATCGACAAAGACTTTTCAGAAAATAATACATCGCTATATGTAAAATAAAGTTCAGAAAGATTCTGACCATGTATTTGTGTGTGGGGGGAGGAGGGGGGTCGTGTTCATAGCAGGTAGTCATGCACGTATGTATGTACAACAACGGGTAAATCAAATGCACATCGTGTTTAATGAAACGCAAGCCGTGACAATGTATACTTTTTGTTGCTAATGATTTAAAGAATCACGTTCAGACTTCAATACTTAATAAGAAGGAAAAAATATGTAGAAACTAGATAATTAATATGTCAATAGGTGCTTGAAATCACAGGAGTTCGGCGCCAACAATTTCTACAATACTTTCACTTTCCTTTAAAGATAGGAGAAGGAGGATGCGATTGTAGATCCATGACTTCGAGCGTCTATGTGAAAATATGATAACCCCCTTTTCTTTCTCCGAATCATGACTGTCTGAAAATAGCCGTGAAGTCAAAGAAAAAAGGAGGGGGGAGAAAAACGAGCATATTTGCAGGCACTTGATATGACAATCTTTTTTCCGCGCTTGCTCGGGTTCTTTCCCAGTAGTGAATATATTTTCCGAAGCGCATCTCTCTTGCATTCTCTGTTCGAAACACAGGGACGCAAGTTTTTACTCTTTCTATATTCGTGAGTTAAAGAAGATCCTGACGAAAATCTCAACAGCACTAACAATAGAGCACCACATTGAGCATCGACGGACCCCTAGCAAGCTAGAGGTGGATTATCAAATGGTTATAAGTTCCGGAAGTACAATGTACTAATATATTTGTCGTGAATGGTAGCTTTCACCCTCTAGAATGATGATGAAATGCAACTGCCTCGAAAACAAATAGAAAATATGTATCAACATAGACTATCAAGCGCATAAAATCATATTCTGCCGTCTTGAACAAATTCATAAACAATCATAATGGAATACCGCTTGCATTTAAGTTCGTTCTAATCTCTTCCTTTTTTTTGTCTCGTCTTATATGTTTCAATATTGCTTTTATTGTTTTTTATATTTTGTTCTCATTGATTCCGTCTCTTCATCCTCCCCTCCGACGTTTTAGCTGTACTCACTACAGGGTCGTACTGTGAATTTTTATACAATTATTGACTTTTGATGAGGTCTACTCGTGACTATACAGACCTGGTCAGGTATTGGTTGACCGAGACCGAAATCAAAAGTTAATAACTGCTTTATTAAATATCAGGATTTCATTGACATTTGCATTGTAATGATACGCGAAGTCAAAGATCTAACACTACAAAAATCAACGCACGCGCTGGTACCGCACTCGTTTATCAAGCATAGACCACTTTCGAGCGTTAACGGTCAACTCACTCTGAGGTACACTTTATCAAACAGCGTCTCCGCCAATCAGAAATAAGCAAAATCGGCAATAATTCCCGATCATTTAATAAAAGTGAATATAGTTTTTGTTTCTGCTCACAGGTATTGTGGAAATGGCTTGTTGATAACATACACTTTCATTTTAAAGAAAATGACTGTCAGTAGCGATGAAAACAGCAATGACGAAAGGTTTTGAAAAAGTAGTGTTATCGACTTATATGTTTCACAGAACCTCAAACTTAGAAGGACTGCGTTATTTGGTTTGAGATCATTTACGAGGTGATTTCAATTTTCCAATCCGTATTGTTGGATATTCACTCACTGATGCTAATTACGACTGAATTGTGAATTATCGAAGACTTTGTCGAAACAAAGTAAGATTCCTTTTGTCAAACCTTTTTCATGCGTCGTTCTTTTTATAGATGGCTTTTTTTGCTCATTCCTTTACAATCGTAAATAAGTTCAATGATTACATCTTACGTAAAGTGAATATTGATAAATAACTAAAATGAAGACAAAAATATCTTGTTCAGTCCCATCGTACCAACGTATGTATTATAGCTTCCACAATCGATGCACAAATTCAAATTGGTTTAAATAAATACAAATAAAGACGGTTATGTTGTCGTACCATGTAGAACTAAGACTATTGAACTAATACGGAATCAATCTGCTGTATTCTATTGGTGCGATAGTTCGCTTCTTTTCATGTGATGGAGGGTTTTGTTTGTTTGCTTTGGTTCCTGTTTTATCCTGATTTTGTATGCCTTCGGTTTCTGATTTTCTGAATTATCGATTTTGTGCTGTATATAGGGATATGGTCATTATCCATATTTGTCATTTGTATGCCTTCGGCTCTAATTTCTAAATTATCGCTTTTGTACTGTGTATTGGGATATGGTCATTGTCCATATTTGTCACTTGTGTCATAATAAATAATAAATTAATATAAAAGTAAATGAGTCAACTAAAATAATCTTATTTATTCAAAAAGCCTTAATGTTTAATTAACTGACATCCTATTCATCTCAAGACCAGATGTAACGACATTGCAACACGAAGTCTCCCTGGGCATCTAGTGAACCCCCATATCGGGATTTCACTTCTTATCATGTGGTAAAGTTTTTTTGTTTGTTTGCTTTGGTTCCTGTTTTAACCTGGGTTTGTATGCCTTCGGTTTATGATTTTCTTAATTATCGATCATGTAGCTAAGTTCGATCAACTTCGGTCCATCGTCTCTTCAACGCATTCCAAATTTCTGTAATCAAAATTTCTAAAACGTGGGTCCTATAGCATCATATCCCATCCATCCTGCCACAACTTTCGGTAAATTTTGGGACATAATAATTTTCACACTCTTTGGCAATATTACATTGTTTAGATTGAGGATTACTGATGAGGATTAAGTACCCGAAACGTGCATGTCTGGTCCATGCTGAAAATTTATGTTCTTAAATGATGCTATTGAATTTGAAGACGTTTAACATTTGTACTAAGTATGGGCATATAGTCACTATCCATATTTGTCACGCTTGTGACTTTCTCCGGGCGCATGTCATCTCCAATGAGGATTCATGTTTTCTCCTTTTTGCAGGAGTTGTGGTCGTCTTCCTTTTTTTCTTTTTGTGTGGGTTTTTTTGTTTGGCTCTGTATGCCAATTGAATGAGATTTGTGAATTCCAATTTGGGTTTTTCTCGACATTCACTGATTCATAGGGAAAAGATACATAACTCCCAAGTGTTAAGGTTTAGATGGTTACACGGTTCTCTAGTGAGCATCAGAGATTAAGGTTTTTATACTGTTGAAATGTCATTGAAATGCAGGCATTTGCTAAGAAGATGCAATAACAAGATTTGACATAGACATTGTCGCCATAGCACTTTCTACATAGACATAACGTCAGACAGTGCATGAATTTTATATATTGTTTTCATCTTCGTGCTTTAACATCGACGGTTTGTGCGGCTAGCCAACAGGGGATGCTTACTCCTCCCGGGCATCTGGTCCCACCTCTAGCTTGCTAGGGGTCCGTCGATCCTTAATTTTGTGCTCTATTGTGAGTGCTGTTGAATCTTCTTTAACTCATTTGTGTCACACTTATGCCCTTTGCCGTGTGGAGCTCGTAAAAAAGTTCCCCGCGAGGAGTTTGACAGTAAGTGTTTTGAATATATTTCCCTGACATTGTCGCCATAGCACTTTCTACATAGACATAACGTCAGACAGTGCATGAATTTTATATATTGTTTTCATCTTCGTGCTTTAACATCGACGGCGGTTGCGGCTAGCCAACAGGGGATGCTTTCTCCTCCCGGGTACCTGGTCCCATCTCTAGCTTGCTAGGGGTCCGTCGATGCTTAATTTTGTGCTCTATTGTGAATGCTGTTGAGATTATCATCAGGGTCTTCATTAACTCATAGAAATACTTCAGCTCTTACCCAAGGGACGTACATGTAGTTCTGGTGTAATTTTGCTCCAGCAAATCTTAACATAAATATTTAACATTGTGCAAAATTTAATGAATTCCACCATTGAATAAGGAGTTGTGTGAATAAAAAGGCAATTGACAATTAGGCTGTGTTAATGAGAGATGTCCTGTTTTAATTTGAATTCTTGAAACAGAATCAAAGATGTATGTAACATAATGGTATCAACCAGACTTGTCAGAATGACAACATAGCTCGCCGGTGGCAACCATATGTAAATTGCAACAACAACAATAAAAAAGGTCTTATCACAAGGAATGCACATGTGAAATATCAAAGCCCTATCACTAACCATTCAAAAAATATGGCCAAGGTTAAAGTTTTTCAAAAGTAGGTCAATCATCTCCAAGGTCAAGGTCACAAGGTCAAAAATTTTGGTATCCATGGAAAGGTCTTGTCACAAGGAATACACATGTGAAATATCAAAGCCCTATCACTAACCATTCCAAAAATATGGCCAAGGTTAAAGTTTTTCAAAAGTAGGTCAATCATCTCCAAGGTCAAGGTCACAAGGTCAAAAATTTTGGTATCCATGGAAACGTCTTGTCACAAGGAATACACATGTGAAATATCAAAGCCCTATCACTTACCATTCCAAAAATATGACCAAGGTTAAAGTTTTTCAAAAGTAGGTCAATCTCCAAGGTCGAGGTCACAAGGTCAAAAATTTTGGTATCCATGGAAAGGTCTTGTCACAAGGAATACACATGTGAAATATCAAAGCCCTATCACTTACCATTCCAAAAATATGGCCAAGGTTAAAGTTTTTCAAAAGTAGGTCAATCTCCAAGGTCAAGGTCACAAGGTCAAAAATTTTGGTATCCATGGAAAGGTCTTGTCACAAGGAATACACATGTGAAATATCAAAGCCCTATCACTTACCATTCCAAAAATATGGCCAAGGTTAAAGTTTTTCAAAAGTAGGTCAATCTCCAAGGTCAAGGTCACAAGGTCAAAAATTTTGGTATCCATGGAAAGGTCTTGTCACAAGGAATGCACATGTGAAATATGAAAGCCCAATCTGTATTGGTTTAAAAGTTATAAGCAAGGTTAAAGTTTTTGTGCACGCGCACGCAGACGCAGACGCAGACGCAGACGCAGACGCCAACGCCGACGCCGGGGGTATGACAATAGCTCTCCGGACATTCGTCCCGGCGAGCTAAAAACAACAAATATCTTTTTATCACCATGATGATTTATTTATCTTTCTTTCAGATGATTTTGTACATACTCCTTATCTACATGACATCACTTTCTCCAAATTTTCGCATCATCTTCTTTTTTTCTTTCAGAAACATATCCAAAAACAATTACGTGTTTTGAACATGTGTACTCCAAAGGAAATTGTTACCCACAGATGGATGTTTACCTCATGAAAAATTTGACAATCTAGTGAGCAGCTGTTAGAGAAGATATTTTTTCTAAAGGTAGAGTGATTAAATATTTCATTTTCCGTATAGTTTCAGCCTTTTTTATAAAAAGGAAAAAAGAGTCTCAGTATCATTAAAAGGTATGGACATTTATCATGGATAACCTTAAATATTGTTTCCTATTCTTCTGAACTTGAACACTTAGGAAAATATTTGTGAACAGATATGCTTTTGAAATCGTAGTGTACATTTACTTTCATTTTTCATAAATCTTCCTTTTCTACTGAATGAAATATTCTATCCTCTTTTCTCACTCATTGCATATATTTGTTATGATTTGTATTCACAACAACAAAAAATAAATTTAAACATTTCTTTGTTGGATTGAACACCTCATATACTCGCTTAACATCAAGCCTTATCCAATCAAAACTGACATAACAAAATGCATTATCCAATCAACATCTAGATTACTCTAATTTAAATCTTCACCATCTCTAACATGAATAACTACACTAAATTCCTCTCAACATGAATAAAATATCCAGATTTTTCATTAAAAATGTTAATGGCTATATACAATGCTTTACCACATGTGGGGTTGTCTTGTCTATTTACAAATTTACTTTGGGTCTGTAGATTTGTATTTTTCCGAGGGCAACATACTTTCATGAGAAACATTTTTGTAACTTCAATACTTTGCTCAAACTGATAAAAGGCACATCACATAAGTTTCACAAGTTTAGTTATTTCCATTATATCGAAATCTTTATCGAAATGATTCAAGCAAAAAATGTTTGAAAATTTGAAAATAAGAAAATTGAATTATTGCTTTTTTTTAAAAGGAGTGATTTTTGTTAATTCAATTTAATTTTGGGATGGTTGAAAATCTTACGAATACCTTCATTCAAAAGGGTTTTAGGTTTGAAATATTTAGTATTGTCTATATGCTAAATTATACCATTTCTTTGTAATGATGAGTATGCCTTTTTGAATACTCCCTGAGAGAAATTTTCAACATTTTGTTTTCTAGCCTAAACATCGAGGTACAAAAAAAAAACATTCATTCTTTGGATTATAGGACAATTACACCATTTCACTGGAATATCTACATTTGACATGTAAAGATTTAAATTTTGTAAAATGATCGGATTTATACAAACAAAACATAGTGAATTGAATAAGGTGTTCAACACTTAACTACATGTATATGAGTATAATAAAAAATGACGTGAAATTATCTAAATCTTTTAAAAATTTAGCACAACTTGCAAAATAAGAACAACTATTGAAATAAATGAAAACATTTACTCGTTATCATAAGAATTTTCAACATTTACTGCAATGTTTTTTTGTTAAATACATGTAAATACTGTTTGAAAAACCAAAACTTTAATTACTTTAAAAGTGCTTAACTTTTCATGAAAAAATATATCCAATAACAATGAAATTATCAGGGAACTATGTGGCCAGACAAAATAAAAGTGTGTCTTTTAATACTGGACATCATATCTGATTCTCAATCTAAATAATTCAAATTTCAATGTAAAAATGGAATTGGGATAAATAGAAGAAATGAGTCCCATTAAAAGAAAGACTTCAGTTTTGTAGGCCTATAAAAAGCAGGTAGCTAAGGTTCAGGAAGTTGATTTAAAATAATAACTTCCCTTTGAACAATCAATAAAATTTGATAAAATTAGAATTCATTAAATGAAAAATAAAAACTCAAATTTGATCTCAGTATCTGTTAAAGTATTCAATTATGTGTATGAAACTTTCTAATAACAATGAAACTTGTATCATAAAAAAAAGATGAATCGACACAGAAATAAAGCAAAAACTATGTAAAATGACAAAACGTTCAAATGAAGATAAAACTATGTACAACATAATAAAACGTTACTTAGAAATAACAAAAACATGCAGAAAATGAAAAAAATGAAATCAATCTGAGCACTAAATTTCATTTCTACATGATTGGTTGAATACACATTAATCTAACTGACTCTTACGGTATTGGGTATGAATTGCTAATTGCCTAATATTCTATCTTAGCGTGCGGGTATATACTTTTCTGAAACAGACGTATTCCACAAACATTTAAAACTTCATTACACAAGATGAACGTAGAAAAAGTAAAAAATAACCTAAAGCAAACATGTGTAAATCTATTCATTGAATTAAAATCTTTGCTGAAACAAGAGGCCCAATTGGGTCTGAATCGCTTTATTTGCTGGAAAGTGTAAGGGGATATCTGAGGTAGTTTCAAAGGCTTTTCTTGCGTCCAATTCTACTATTTTATATCTCATAAATTGCATATCAAACAAAAATTTGAGTGTAAATTTCTAATGTTGCAGGGATAAAATTGTAGGTAGTTTATTTAGAATTGCAGAAAAGAGATACTGATAAATAACACAAGAGGAGCAACTCTAATATCAGTGTCTAGAATCTTTTGAAAGTCGTAAAAAAATTCACACCAGGTTTTTTTTTTTTTAATTGATATTGATTTTAATCTATGCAGTCGATGCATATTCTGATTAAATTTACATTTGTTACAACAGTACAAGAATTGTAAATTTGAACATTAAATTTGATTAATATTTCAAGATACGAGAAAAAGGCCTATGTGCTTAGTAATCCAACCGTAGGAAATTTGTAAAACAGAACATAAAGTAAAAATAATAAAATGCCCTTGCATTATTTGTAGCAAAATTCAATTACAGAAAATTTGTAGATAACTGACAGAATATTGTTAACATGAAAATATTATGTAAAAAAAACATATTCAATGAAAATAAAATCATCAGGTATTGAAAATTACAGTCACTGGTTGCAAAAACTTAAAAAATGAATTCAATTGAAAATCAGATTCAATATCTTCTTTAAAACTTAAAAACAGTGTTTTTTCCATTGTTTTTGAGCGAAATTTTGGCCCCTTCCCAATGCCAAATTTCCTCTATTATTCAAACAAAAAATCACTCTGAAATTCCCAAAGAGGAATTGTGAAAAAAATCACATGAGAAAATAAGACTCAAAACTTGGAAGTCAGCACAAAATGTCCTATTTCTAAAGGGGTTTTTTTATTCATCACTTGTTCACTTAAAGCAAACCCATGGATTAGCAGTGTAAATAAATGATACTTTAGGGTTAGACTTTGGAGAGATTTGAATGAAAATTGTCCCAACTTCAGCAAAACGTCGCAAATTTTCCCGAATGGGACAGGCACTCGGTGATTATGCATTGACTACATCATAATAATACCAATGTTAAATTGTTTTCTGATTAGCTATCCAACGCACTCCTTACTTGGCTTGTCGTTTCTAGATGCCACATTGATTTATATAAAAATATTGTGTTCATTCTTTGTGTACCACAAAATTCATTTTTCCTCACACCTTACTTGATTTGGCATCTTCTAGATGATGTGCGTTACATAATTTCACCTTACTAATTAACACATCACTAGTTTTTGCATTTTGCAGGTTATTTTATGTGTGTGAGGGTGTGTATGTGTGTGTTACATAATTGGTTTTCATTTAAGTTTGAAAAACGTGTTTAAATCCAGCGGAAGGGACAGTACATCCATTATTCCGTCTGGACACACGTACATGTACTTATGTCAATACGGAATAATAAATAGATGAATATATAAATAATAAATAGTAAATATATCAATGATTAATAAATAATGAATGATAAATATATAAGTAAATAATGAATACATATATTACATATTATTCCCTGTATAAACACATTATATGTTTTTAAAATGAAAGATTCTGATTTTGTCAACACCCATAATTAAAATCTCAGCAATTTTCCTCAACAACAAAAGCTGATCGTCTTTTTATCTCTACAATACATTAATCATAAATATATGTATATTCTTCTATACATGTTAGAAAAGAAAAGTACAGATTTGCATGACTTTTTTAAATGTCGACTTTGTAACTTGATGGATCAAAATAATTGCAAACGCAATAACAGGTCAATAAATGTCACTCTTTGTGTTTCCAATGATTTTATGGGTGTTATTTTATATCGTACATGAGAACTGCGCCATCACATCCGATCACAGCCTTGTCACCTTTAGTATTAAAGCTTATGCAGTAAGGTTGAGCAGGTAGATTGTCAAATATAATCCTTTGTAGCTTCCCGTCATGACTTAGCTGATGCACCCTCTTATTTGCGTAATAGATATCACATACATATATATGACCGGAATGATCCACAGTGACACCTGACGCATCGCGAAGTTTGTCATGTGAGTATGTGAACACCGAGGAACCATCCATACGAACACAGTACAAAGATTTTTCAAAAGTAGCTTTATTGAATGCTGTATAACAAAGCGAGTTGTCACCACGTAAACACATATAACTCACTTTGGTATTCACTGATATGTCTCTAACTTTACGACAGTTACAATCATAAACAGTCATTTTGTTATCACACCCTACATAGTATAGACCATGATGATATACAAAGTCTGCATTCACGTCTGTCATCATTTTTCTTATCTTTACTATCTGATTGTTTTGTATTTTGAATAGGACCAATCCGTATCGTTCTACAGCTACAGCGCCCTCTGTGTCACTGGTCATCTTGATTCCCCAAGAATCTCCTGGTAATGCCAAATATGAGAGTACCATGGAACATTGAGGATCCCGCAACTCTATACTTTTGTTATCACTTGAAAGTACTACTTTTCCATTATCTAATAAAGCTATTCCTCTTACATCAAAGCCTGTTTCAACTTTTGAGGTAAGAGTGGGTACTGCTGTCAGCATGTTGACCTTTGTGATAACAGAATGCTGGGGTGCATAGTTTGTTCTACTGACTTTCACTTCTCCACATTCCTGTATCACTCTACTCAGTTCCAGTAGTTTTTCGTTCGCTTTGAAAGTAACTTTTATTTCTCTGAGATTTTGACATTGATCTCTCACAAAGTTTTCTAGTATTTCTTTTTGCTTCTCTAGCTTTTCCATTGCTTGTATGAATTGCGCTGGTGGGGCGTGCTTCACGTTGGTCTCAAATAAGGACAGGTCGTTTTCTACAGCAGGAATTCTGCACTTCATCTCAAAATGTTCATTCTCTATCTCTGGTTTGAGTTCTTTTTCAACCTTAGATATCTCGGACATAATGTTTGTTTTTAGTTTGTTTAAGTGGTCGGAAAGCTGCTTGAATAAAGCTCCAACGTCCACTCTCATCTTTTTGATATCGTTTTCGAATGTCTTCAAGTTTTCTGTCCTGTTTTTGCATAATTTCTCCAAAGATGTTTTAATATCCTGGAAATTTTGAGAAAATTCTTTCATTTCTTTTGATTTCTTTTTCTCTTCGGCCGCATCTTCAATCGACCCAACATTGTCACATTTTCTGTGTTTTAACATTACGCATGTCATACAGCAAACGGTAGAGTGGTCGTTGCAATACGCTTTTACTTTCTTTTCTGGATGGTCAGTACAGAATACGACAGCATGGTACAAGAAGATATCTTTGGAAAAGTCCTCACTTAAGTCAATAAGTTTGTGATTTGACGACGCTTTATTCCTCCGATGACTTCTATCACATACCTTACAAAGGGCTTCACTACAATTTACACACCACGAAAAGGCACTTTCGGTTTCGTTTTCCCTTGAACATGCCGCACAAAGTTTCTGACCTGATTTCGTTTCATTCAAATCAATCAGACTCACCAAAATATGATTTGTAGGTAGTTTGGACGACCATTCCTCAACTTTGATATCACCAGGTTTTGATATGAACATCCGACATAGAGGACAATTCACCCCGCCCCTAGCCTGCTCAAAAGTCTTTGTTATATAAGTTTGTATACATCCTTCACAAAAACTATGTAAACACGGAAAATGTTTTGGTCTTTTAAACGTCTCAAAACAAATTGAACAAGTTGTTAAATCTTCCTTCTTGTCTACCGCCGTGGCCATTCTCACAGTATCAATGGTTTTTACATTTAGGGTTACATTCCACGTCTATCTTTACACAATTTACATTGTACAAAGACATGTGTATCACTAACCCGATAATAAGCGTACATATTTCAGACCAAGCAATAAACACCCTGTTCTTTGATACTCAGATATCCACAGAGAAGAAAGAACACATTGAATTTGAGAGATAAACCTTTAGACTTTGAAATGAATTTTATTACTTTTATGTTTTGTTGATTATGGTCATTAACAAGTTAACTGTTCAACATACCAGTTAAAGTTATCTCTCTTTGACCGGAGTATGCTCTTTTATAAAAATGCTCGCGACATATATCAAAATAATGAATTTATGTTGAGAGAACATTTCTTATTGATTTTAAAAATAACCAGCTGCGGACAAAGGGGGGGGGGGGGGGGGGGTAACACTTTGTTTTAGAATAATTTATCAAAATTTGGTTACGAGGAATTTACAAATACATGTACATACCATTTAAAAGATATCGTAAAATGCAAAAAAAATCATACCAAAATAAGTTTTGAGACAATCTTTATCATAAACACCGAATAAATATCCATCAGATATTCTGTCTTTTCAAGAAACTTTTCAATTTTTTATTATCTCCGAACACAAGTATCATCATCGTTTGGGAATAATTGTTCCTTTGTCGGATATCTACGGAGCTACAAACAAAAAACGGGACTACCCGACAATGTCCGCAGCAAAATCCCAAAACACCCAACGCAAAAACACATAGTAGACACGCACAGAAAGTGACGCAAAAGGGACAAGAAACACCAAATCACATCAGAGAAACATCAAACACAACACTACATATAAACCAAGGAGACCAATGGGCAATCGGTGCCGACTTAGGACGGCCATCTGCTACGCCATCAATGTTATCTGGATTACTTGCGCACCACCCTATGAATTTTCCGATTATTCAGAGGTCTCGAGGAACGCATAATTGTGATGTAAGATAATCCCCTCAATGTAAGATTAACATACAAACAGACAGCATGACGCAGGGGCCGAAGAAACACAGAGATGGATATCGTAAATGGATATAAAACAGAAGGCCTACGAAATACAGTCCGTGCTCTACTGGCTGTATCGAGCTCATGCATATAATCAACCGTAGTCCGAATGATATTCAGAGGGGGTCTGTCATCTCTAAAAAGGTTTGGACAGGGCCCGTCATAGAGTCCTGTCGTCATGGTCTGTCAGAGTGCAACTCCTTAGAATGCGCTGATACAAGACTGTAGATAGGTCAAGTATCATGCAACGTCCGGTGACAGCAGGGTCATATCCACGGTATGAAAGGCGTTTGATGATTTTAAAACAATTTCGATGGTTATTCTGTCTACCCTTGATCCTTCTTATTTTGTTTATAATGTCACCATAAAGGCAGGTTGTCAAATACCCAAAGCAATTTACTCTGCATGATATCAGAACAGAACAGAAACTTACTTTCTCAGTCTGTTATCTATTTTCCTCTTTACAAAACGACTCAAAGATAAATATATATGAATCAGAAGCAGTTGATTCTATGTAATAACTTAAAATGCGGTAAGTCTGAATATTGAAACATTTAACAGGGTAACGAATACATTCTCTCTGTTGAAACAAACCATCCACTTTCACGGTTGTTTAAAAGTACAAGGATCCGATACAGTCTGAAGCACTTGCACAAGAGTGAACAAAAACGGGCACCCCTGAAGAAAATCACTCCTGTACACCAAGCTTGCTCTTTGGCATATATATAACGTCATTATCATGTCCAGAAACTGAGAAATTTCATAAAAATTTGATAAGTCCAAGGGGCCATAACTCTTGTAAATATAGGTCAATCGGGACCAAACTCAAATTTGATCTGTATCACATTGAGATATGCTCATTTACCAAAAATGAATTCAATATATGCATTGACAGCGAAAAAAAGTCTGGAAAACTTAAGTGTGACGGACAGACGGACGGACGGACAGACGGACGGACAAACGGAGTGGAAACTATAAGTCCCCTCCGGTGAGCCGGTAGGGGACTAATAACTAAAATGAAAATACGGAAGTGTTTCAACTCTATACCTTCACGAAGAAAAAATTCCAAATTAATTTCCTGCAGCAGACACGTGTTTCGAATATTGAATTCTCAACAGTGATGCTTCCAGCGGAGCCACCAAAATTCATTTCAGTAGCGCCCTCTTTAATGTTTTGAATTGAGATTTGTATATTTACTTTACAGAGAGTGCGTGGCTCCAAATTTCCTGTAGGGTTCCTGTTCCTTTGAAGACAAAGTTTTCTTGCTAATGATACATTTTCTATAAGCATTTACGTGTATCTCAACATTATGTTTCTTCCATATCTTATCTGTGGTGGAGGGTTTTGTTTGTTTGCTTATCAAAGATAAGGAGGTGATCCCCAACTAGACGCATGGAGTACCATCGTAACAACTTATGTACTATAACTTCCTCAATCGATGCACAAATTCAAACTGGCTACATTAAATACAAATTAAGACATATGTTGTCGTACCATGTAGAACTCAGAATAGTGAACTAATTCCGACTCAATCTGCTGTATTCTATTGGCGCGATAGTTCGCTTCTTTTTATGCAAGCAGGAGATGCGGGGTCTTCCAGGGCATCTGGTCTCACTCCCATATCGGGAGTTCCCTTCATTTCATGTGGTGGATTTTTGTTTGTTTGCTTTGGTGCCTGTTTTATCCTGATTTTGTATGCCTTGTGTTTATGATTTTCTGAATTATCGATTTTGTACTGTGTATGGGGATATGGTCACTATACATACTTGGCACGCTTACATGACTTTGAAGAAATTAAAGTTCTGTATTGTAGATGGCGCCAGGAAAATAAACTTTTTGTTTATTTGTTTATTGAAAAATAAACTGTTTGACATGAAGTACTACTGACAAGGATTAAAATATCCGAAACATGTGTCTAGTACAACAAAAATGGTACTATAGAACATATATTTCAATATCGATAATTTTTCCGGGCGCACGTTATCTATGAGGATTCATATTTTCTCTATTTTGCAGGAGTTGTGATCATCTTCCTTTTTTTCATTTTTGTGCGAGTTTTTCTCTCGTTTTTATTTTTTAGCTCTGTATGCCAGTTGAATGAGATTTGTGAATTCCAATTTGGGTTTTTCTCAACATTCACTGATTCATAGGGAAAAGATGCATAACTCCTAAGTCTAAGGTTTAGATAAATACATGATTCTCTAGTAAGCATCAGAGATTAAGGATTTTATACTGTTGAAATGTCATTGAAATGCAAAGAAGATGCAATAACAAGATTTGACATAGAAAATACTTCAGCTCTTACCCAAGGGACATACATGTAGTTCTGGTGTGATTTTGCTCCAGCAAATCTTAGTATAGATATTTAACATTGTGCAAAATTTAGTAAATTCCTCCATTGAATAAGGGGTTGCGTGAATAAAAAGGCAATTGACAATTAAACAAAATGTTTTTCATAAAAAAACAGATGTCTCCCCCTCCAAGTTACTTTGACCTTAGGTCAAAATGCAAATGATATGAAACCTTTGAGTCATGGGCAACATCATACTAAAAAATGAAAGTGATTCATTACATTGTTTGAGGTAAAGCCCAAACATGATTGGCATTGGGCTCGTTGGTTTATGTGTAGTCCTTTGTGTTTGATGTTTCTGTGTTGTACGTTGACGTTCCTTGTCCCTTACGCGTCTCTCTCTGTGCTTGTCTGCTTTGTGTTTTTGCATTGGGTGTTTTTGGAGTTTTGCTGTGGGTGCTACAATCTGGTGTTGTTGGAGATCCCCTCCTTTGGCATATA
Organism: Pinctada fucata; assembly: GCA_028142955.1. Taxonomy (NCBI): domain Eukaryota; kingdom Metazoa; phylum Mollusca; class Bivalvia; order Pterioida; family Pteriidae; genus Pinctada; species Pinctada fucata. Next base: position 28,330,940 of record AP027114.1, read on the forward strand.
CAATTTCATTATAAGCATATTTAAAGAAATTGACTTTGGTCACATGACCTTGGATATAGGTGATCTGAAACCTACACTCACTGACGAGGGTTAAGTACCCAAAACATGCATGTCTGGTCCATGCTGCAAATTTATCTGCTTTTAAATGATGCTATTGAATTTGAAGACGTTTAACATTGTATGGATCATGAGCAACAAAAAACTGAATTAGTGATTGGATACACGGTTCAAAATATAAAGCCTAAACATTATTAGCATAGACAATTTCAGCCTGGACATGCTTAGCATATACAATTTCATTACCAAAGTAAGAAGCTACCTCAACCATGTGACCTTGGGACAATGTGATAAGAAACATTTAGTCCTTAGAAACAACATACTAAAATATGAAAACAATTGTATGAAGGGTTCAGGAGATATAGCCCAGACAATATTAGTATGTACAATTTCATTAAAAAGAACTAAATAATCTTGACCTTGGGCACATGACCTTGGGTCAAGATGATAAGAAACCCTCCAATCCTGAGCAACAGCATGCTATAGTATAAGAGTAATCCAGTATACGATTCCACACATATAGCCCAGACTCAATAGCATTTACAATTTCATTAAGAAATGTAATACTTGACCTTAGTCATATGACCTTGGATCAAGGTGGTGTGAAACCTTTGGGTCGTCAGCACCATCATACTTAAATATGACGTGAACCGATAACGGTTCAAAAGATTAAGCCTGGAGAAAATACATGTAACAAATACAATTTCATTTACAATATACTAATTGACCTTGACTTTTGTCACATGACCTTGAGTCAACGTGATGTGAAACCTTTACGTGATAAGCAACAACATACTAAAAATGACAGTGATCTGATTAATAGTTAAAAGAGATACAACCCAAATAGGATAGCATGTACAATTTCATTAAAATGTACTAAGTAACTTTGACCTTGATCATATGACCATGGGTCCAGGTGAAACCTTTTGGTCATGACTAAATACATTCTTAAACTTGAAAGCAATCGTGCGGTCCAAGGGATAAAGCCTAAACAAGAATGGATCTACAATTTCATTTAAAATGTAGTAAGTGACCTTGGCCTTGGGTCAAGGTGATGTGAAGCCTTCGGGTCATAAGCAAAAACATACTAAAATATGAAAGTGATCCGGCTCAAGAGATATAGCCCGGACAACAATGTATGCACAATATCAATAATCAAAGCTCTGAAGGAACTGATGGCGAGTTTCATTTATTCATTTTAGAATGATATAAAAATATTCTATGGGATTTTTAAAATGATGCTATTAAATATGAAGACGTTTACATTGTATTAGCAGATAGAACAAATCCATTTTCCAATGTTCGGAAATAAAACATTAATGAACCGTCAGGGACGGAAATTGGCGGTCGCCCAGTCGCCCATGGCGACCAAATTTTTAGCTGGGCCCCCAAAACATTAGGGCTGTAACGGTTCAGAAATTTTTCGGTTCGGTTCGGTTTGAATTATGAACCTCGGTTCTTCGGTTTTCGATTCGGTTTAAAGAAGAGTACATTTTCAAGGTATTATTACCAGTTTGTTAGGAGTTTTCCACTATTGTGCTAATGTGACAAAGTAATCTTGATATCAAAATGATACAAAATCATATTCTAACTCAATAAGAATTTTCGTGATCAAATAAAGTGCACTGGGATTGCTTTCAAATTACATTTATTGCTCTTTGAATTTAGATACACTCAAAATATGAGGCATGTTTAAAACTGTTTAGTCATATACAAGTACTGGTAAGATTTCATGAATCATATAGCATAACCAATTTTTTAATAGTGTACCTGTTCTGTAATCTGAGTCGCCTGTTGGCTAACTTGTTCAATTTTGCGAAGTTTCTGAATGCAAGTAGATCAGGTCATACTCGTCCTGCTTCTCTTCAGGACGATGCCATGCACGTTTTCTGTTAATTTGTGCCGTCATTGCCGAAGTAGAACAAGTCGAATACTTTAATTTAGTTTTGCAAATCCTGCAAACGGTGATAGACTACCCTTCGACTTTAAAACAATCAAAATGATCACTTGGGACCTCTGTTTTGATGTCTGGGTCGCCATTACTAAGATCTCAAAAGTCTACCGAAGAAGGTGGCCTATGATTGATCGTGCCGTCAAAGGTGACGGGCTGTGAATTCTAAATTGATTTCTATACCTAGAAGTGTAATGTATGACCGTAACTCCTCGTTAATCGCTTAAACAAACGAACTGCTACGACTTGAATATCAGCGCCTTCCATTTTATTTACATAGTGTCACGTGGTACAGTATAGAATTACCGAAAAGACAGCATTTACCGAAAAGACAGTGGTATTTACCGAAAAGACCCCAAATTATACCGAAAAGACACTTAAATTTCAAAACTAAACACATTTTTTGATTGGAAATGTGTTTATACAAAACAAGAGGCCCAGGGGCCACAACGCACACCTGAAAACTACGTAAACTAAGCACATCAAACAAAAAGAAGTTTGTAAGAGGAAAATAACCAGACTTCAGAGTGGAACAAAAATTAACAACACTTCTTAAGACATCTCTCTAGATAATCCTGATGCTTTCGGTATGTGCATACGTGCTTCCGTTCTGAAGAAGAAGTTTGTCAAATGAGGGTACTTCCCATGACCTATTTTTGCCCGTTGTGGTGCCACCTGTTGACAGATCTGGACAAAAAACAACAATACTTGTAGGGGACCATGATTACTTCATTCCTACCAAGTTTCATGAAAATCTGTTCAGCGGTTCTGGGGAAGAAGTTGAATATGTATGAAAATCATCTCCCCCTTCTTCTTGAGTAATCTAAGTAACCCGAGAGAGACAGTTATAAAGAAGTTAAAGCAAAATCCTGCTAATAAATTACAGCCTTCTCCCCCTCCTTTCACTATGTTAAGTAAATGTGAAGTTCTGTTTTTACATTAATATTTAGAGCTGCTCTCAATATTTTAATTTCAAAGTTATATATCTAAGTCTTCACAAGATGAATTTGAAAATACTTATTCCTCTTTTTTGAATTATTTAATTTCCTTTTGCATACTCATTTAATAATTTAAAATATATAACATTCAAATGAATCGATTATATCTATATTAAAGAAAGACAACTCTTGCATACAGGAGTTCTGAAAAATTCCTGATATAGAGAAAAGAAGTACCAGAACTTGAACCCACAAGCCTTGGGTCAATGTGCACAGTAAACATATCTATTCATGATTGAAAAAAATACTGATAAAAATCTGTTCAGCAGTTCTGGAGAAGAAGTTGAATATGTATGAAAATCACCCCCCCCCCCCCTTTCCTTTTCACATAAGAAAAAAAAATTATAAAGAATCAAAAAATTAAAATTTTAGTATAAAATACATATCAAAGCAATGCTCAGGTGAGCTAAAAATTGTTGGGGTCCCGCCGGGGTTTGAAGCCACTCCCCATGGGTCCATTGGGCATGGAAAACATACATTATACCTATGTCGATCTTAAAAAATATTTCTTAAAAATCCAAAAGTGGATATCTTGACAAAATTCTTTCACTTGTAGGGTACCATGCATGAGTACCTCATACCTACAATTTGTCATGACAATCTGAAGAGTGGTTATATAAAAAAAAAACAGAAAATGCATGAAAATCAACACCCCCCCCCCCCTTCCTTTTTATATAAGAAAACAAATCATAAAAAATCAAAAAAATAAAATTTCAGCATAAAATACATATCAAAGCATTATGTAAGTTAAATATGACAAATATGCAGTAAATGAGTGTGTAAAATCATACACTTATTGAGTTATTTAAAGAAATAGTGCAAAAATGTGCATTTCTGACTAAGTCCAAAAAGACGTCAAAACGCGTCAAAAATTTGACTTCCGAGTGGAACCAAAAATAACAACACTTCTTAAGACATCTCTCTAGATCATCCTGATGCTTTCGGTTTGTCGATACCTGCTTCGGATCTGAAGAAGAAGTTTGTCAAAGGAGGGTACCCCCCGTAACCTACTTTTGCCTCTGGTGGCGCCACCTTTTGATGGATCCGGACGAAAAACAACAACACTTGTAGGGGACCATGAGTACTTCATTCCTACCAAGTTTCATGAAAATCTGTTCAGTGGTTCTGGAGAAGAAGTTGAATATGTATGAAAATCAACCCCCCCCCCCCCCTTCCTTTTCACATAAGAAAAAAATTAATAAAAAATCATAAAATTTTAAATTTTAGAATAAAATACATATCAAAGCATTAAGTAAGTTAAATATGATAAATATGCAGTAAATGAGTGTGTAAAATCATACACTTATTGAGTTATTTAAAGAAATAGTGCAAAAATGTGCATTTCTGACTAAGTCCAAAAAGACGTCAAAAACGCGTCAAAAATTTGACTTCGAAGTGGAACCAAAAATAACAACACTTCTTAAGACATCTCTCTAGATCATCCTGATGCTTTCGGTTTGTCGATACATGCTTCGGTTCTGAAGAAGAAGTTTGTCAAAGGAGGGTACCCCCCGTGACCTACTTTTGGCTGTGGTGGCGCCACCTGTTGACGGATCCGGACGAAAAACAACAACACTTGTAGGGGACCATGAGTACTTCATACCCACCAAGTTTCATCAAAATCCCTTCAGCTGTTCTGGAGAAGAAGTCGAAAATGTGAAAAGTTTACGACGGACGACGGACGACGGACGACGGACGGACGGACGACGGACGGACGACGGACGCCGGACGGCACGCTATGACAATAGCTCACTTGAGCTTTGCTCAGGTGAGCTAAAAATGTATCACCAAAACAAAAAATGAATACATCCGTCTATTCGGTAAATATCACTGTCGTTTCGGTAAATGCTGTCTTTTCGGTAATTCCAAGTACCGCAGTTAGGCCGATAAACTTATAAGCAATGTCAACACACGTGCACACGAGACAGTTGATGTTTACTGGCCCGTTTACTGCATCCTTTTTAAAATACTCTCTTACTTTTTTTAAAACATTATGAAACAACTGTTAAAACGCGGAATGCAATGTACGCTGTCTTAAATAAATATGGTGAATAATGAGGTCCAGGGTCATCGGGCCACACGATCGGAGTTGAGAAAAACTGTGAATATATATTTATCTTCACTCATTTATACATTTTGGGGCGTGGGGATGTCACGGAAGTGGTGTGACGTCAAAATCCTGCGATCACTATAGCCGAGATCGCTACGCGAAACTCGCCTAAAAATGCACTAGGTGACCTTGGGTCATGGTAATGTGAAACCTTCGGGTCATAAGCAACAATATACTAAAATATGAAAGTGATCCAGCAAACGATTCAAGAGATATAGCCCGGACAGGAATGTATACATAATTTCATTAAAAATGCACTGAGTGACCTTGACCTTGGTCACATGACCTTGGGTCAAGGTGATGTGAAACCTATGGGTCATAAGCAACAACATACTAAAATATGAAAGTTATCCGGCAAACGAAACAAGAGATATAGCCCGGACAGGAATGTATGCATAATTTCATTAAAAATGCACTAAGTGACCTTGACCTTGGTCACATGACCTTGGGTCAAGGTGATGTGAAACCTTCGGGTCATAAGCAACAACATACTAAAATTTGAAAGTGATCCGGCAAACGGTTCAGGAGATATAGTCCGGACAGGAATGTATGCATAATTTCATTAAAAATGCACTAAGTGACCTTGACCTTGGTCACATGACCTTGGGTTAAGGTGATGTGAAACCTTCGGGTCATAAGTAACAACATACTAAAATATGAAAGTGATCGGGCAAACGGTTCAGGAGATACAGCCCGGACACGATGTGTGACAGACGGACAGACAGATAGACGGACGACGAAGGTCAAAACAAATAATTCGGCTGTGTTGATGAGAAATGCCCTGTTTTAAATAGAATTCTTGAAACAGAATCAAAGATGTATGTAACATAATGGTAAAGAAAACAAGAAATATCTTTTTATCACCATGATGATTTATTTGTCTTTCTTTCAGATGATTTTGTACATACTCCTTATCTACATGACATCACTTTCTCCAAATTTTCGCATCATCTTCTTTTTTTTTCAGAAACATATCAAAAACAAGAATGTGTATTGAACATGTGTACTCCAAAGGAAATTGTTACCCACAGATGGATGTTCACCTCATGTTTAAAGGTAGAGTGATTAAATATTTCATTTTCCATTTTAAATATAGTTTCAGCCTTTTTATACAAAGGAAAAAGAGTTTCAATTTCATTTAAAGGTATGGACATTTTTCATGGAAAACCTTAAATATTGTTTCCCATTCTTCTGAACTTGAACACTTAGGAAAATGTTTGTGAACAGATATCCTTTTGAAATCGTAGTGTACATTTACTTTCATTTTTCATAAGTCTTCCTTTTCTTCTGTAAGAAATATTCTATCCTCTTTTTTTCACTCATTGCATATATTTGTTATGATTTGTATTCACAACAACAAAAAATAAATTTAAACATTTCTTTGTTGGATTGAACACCTCATATACTCGCTTAACATCAAGCCTTATCCAATCAAAACTGACATAACAAAATGCATTATCCAATCAACATCTAGATTACTCTAATTTAAATCTTCACCATCTCTAACATGAATAACTACACTAAATTCCTCTCAACATGAATAAAATATCCAGATTTTTCATTAAAAATGTTAATGGCTATGTACAATGCTTTACCACATGTGGGTTTGTTTTGTCTATTTACAAATTTACTTTGGGTCTGTAGATTTTTTTTCCGAGGGCAACATACTTTCATGAGAAACATTTTTGTAACTTCAATACTTTGCTCAAACTGATAAAAGGCACATCACATAAGTTTCACAAGTTTCTTTTTTTCAATTATTTCGAAATCTTTATCAAAATGATTCAAGCAAAAAATGTTTGAAAATTTGAAAATAAGAAAATTGAATAATTGCTTTTTTTTAAAGGAGTGATTTTTGTTAATTCATTTTAATTTTGGGATGGTTGAAAATCTTACGAATACCTTCATTCAAAGGGGTTTTAGGTTTGAAATATTTAGTATTGTCTATATGCTAAATTATACCATTTCTTTGTAATGATGAGTATGCCTTTTTGAATACTCCCTGAGAGAAATTTTCAACATTTTGTTTTCTAGCCTAAACATCGAGGTACAAAAAAAAAACATTCATTCTTTGGATTATAGGACAATTACACCATTTCACTGGAATATCTACATTTGACATGTAAAGATTTAAATTTTGTAAAAATGATCGGATTTATACAAACAAAACATAGTGAATTGAATAAGGTGTTCAACACTTAACTACATGTATATGAGTATAATAAAAAATGACATGAAATTATCTAAATGTTTTAAAAATTTAGCACAACTTGCAAAATAAGAACAACTATTGAAATAAATGAAAACATTTACTCATTATCATAAGAATTTTCAACATTTACTGCAATGTTTTTTTGTTAAATACATGTAAATACTGTTTGGAAAACCAAAAATTTAATTACTTTAAAAGTGCTTAACCTTTCATGACAAAATATATCCAATAACAATGAAATTATCAGGGAACCATTTGGCCATACAAAATAAAAGTGTGTCTTTTAATTCTGGACATCATATCTGATTCTCAATCTAAACATTTCAAATTTCAATGTAAAAATTGAATTGAGATAAAGAGAAGAAATGAGTCCTATTAAAAGAAAGACTTCAGTTTTGTAGGCCTATAAAAATCAGGTAGCTAAGGTTCAGGAAGTTGATTAAAAATAATAACTTCCCTTTGAACAATCAATAAAATCTGATAAAATTAGAATTCATTAAATGAAAAATAAAAACTCAAATTTGATCTCAGTATCTGTTAAAGTATTCAATTATGTGTATGAAACTTTCTAATAACAATGAAACTTGTATCATAAAAAAAAGATGAATCGACACAGAAATAAAGCAAAAACTATGTAAAATGACAAAACTTTCAAATGAAGATAAAACTATGTACAACATAATAAAACGTTACTTAGAAATAACAAAAACATGCAGAAAATGAAAAAAAAAAATGAAATAAATCTGAGCACTAAATTTCATGTCTACATGATTGGTTGAATACACATTTATCTAACTGACTCTTACGGTATTGGGTATGAATTGCTAATTGCCTAATATTCTATTTTAGCGTGCGGGTATATACTTTTCTGAAACAGACGTATTCCACAAACATTTAAAACTTCATTACACAAGATGAACGTAGAAAAAGTAAAAAATAACCTAAAGCAAACATGTGTAAATCTATTCATTGAATACAAATCTTTGCTGAAACAAGAGGCCCAATTGGGTCTGAATCGCTTTATTTGCTGGAAAGTGTAAGGGGATATCTGAGGTAGTTTCAAAGGCTTTTCTTGCGTCCAATTCTACTATTATTTAATCTCATAAATTGCATATCAAACAAAAATTTGAGTGTCAATTTTTAATGTTGCTGGGATAAAATTGTAGGTAGGTTATTTAAAATTGCAGATAAATGTCACAAGAGGAGCAACTCTAATATCAGTGTTAAAAACTTTTGAAAGTTGTAAAAATTCATACCAGGTTATTTTTCAAATTGATAATTGATTTTTAACTATGCAGTCAATGAATATTTTGATTAAATTTACTTTTCTTACAAAAATTAAAAATTTGAACATTAAATTTTATTAATTTTCAAGGTACAAGAAAAAGGTTAATGTGCTTAGTCATCCAACCGTAGGAAATTTGTAAAACAAAACATAAAGTAAAAATAATAAAATGCCCTTGTATTATTTGTAGCAAAATTCAGTTACAGAAAATTTGTAGATAACTGACAGAATATTGTTAACATGAAAATATTATGTAAAAAGACATATTCAATGAAAATAAAATCATCAGGTATTGAAAATTACAGTCACTGGTTGCAAAAACTTAAAAAATGAATTCAATTGAAAATCAGATTCAATATATTCTTTAAATCTTAAAAAAACAGTGTTTTTTTCCATTGTTTTTGAGCCAAATTTTGGCCCCTTCCCAATGCCAAATTTTCTCTATTTTTCCAACAAAAATCACTCAAATTCCCAAAGAGTAATTGAGAAAATAAGACTCAAAACTTGGAAGTCAGCACAAAATGTCCTATTTCTAAGGTTTTTTTTTTTAATCATCACTTGTTCACTTCAAGCAAACCCATGGATTAGCAATGTTAATAAATTATACTTTAGGGTTAGACTTTGGAGAGAATTTGAATGAAAATTGTCCCAACTTCAGCAAAACGTCGCAAATTTTCCCGAATGGGACAGGCACTCGGTGATTATGCATTGACAACATCATAATCATGCCAATGTTAAATTGTTTTCTGAAATAGCTATCCAACGTACTCCTTACTTGGCTTGTCCTTTCTAGATGCCTCATTGATTTATATAAAAATAATGTGTTCATTCGTTGTGTACCACAAAATTCATTTTTCCTCACACCTTACTTTATTTGGCATCTTTTTACTTCAAAAGAAATTCTTTACTTTGAAACGGGATGGGAAAAATTATCTGAACGCCGTGAACGTAGAAAACTTAATCTTTTTCATAAAATATATCATAACAAAGCACCTGACTATTTAACGGACATACTCGAGACGTACAAGACAATAAAACTTACGAACTGACACGGACTTGTACATTCCGACTTATCGTTTAATGCTTACACGAAACTCCTTTTTTCCTTCTACAATAATTAGCTGGAACAAATTAGATAAAGAAATACGAGATAATCCATCCTATAATGAGTTTAAATCCTATCTTAAATCTCAAAGAAATTCCATTTACTTACCTGATTATCTCACATGTGGAGATAGAAAGTTGAACATAATTCATACCCGACTACGTTCATTCAGCAGTAACCTTAATTCTGACCTTCATCGCGTTAACCTCATCAATTCTTCCACGTGTCAATGTGGCCATACTAATGAAAACGCTTTCCATTTCTTTCTTAAATGTGCCTTGTTTGATCAGCAGAGAACCCGACTAGTCCAAAAGTTAGTATATTTCACACCTCTTACATTAGAGAAACTCTTATTTGGTGATCTATCCCTATCGGATCAGGAAAACTTCAATATTATGGATTCAGTCTACTGCTACATTAAAAGGAAGGGAGGAGATCTCCAGCAAGACCCCGTTGCAGCATCAACAGTAAAACACCAAAACACTCGATGCAAAAACACAAAAGACGAGTACAGCACGAGACGGAAAAGAGACACACGACATGTAAACATCAAACACAAAAGACTACACATAAACCGACGAGACCAATGGGTAACCGGTGCCGACTTTGGACGGCCATCTGTCACGCAAGTAGCAAATGGTGTGGTTATCCTGGATTACGTGCGCACAACCCTCTCACTTCTCCAATTACCCAGAGGTCTCGAAGAACGTACAATTGTGGTGTAAAACAACCTCCTCACTGTAAGATGACATCACACAAACAAGACCGCGAAACACAGAGGCCCCATAGACACAAATGAATATGTAAATGGATATAAAAAGAGGGCATGCGTAATACAGTCCGTGCTCTGCCGGCTGTAGCGAGCTCATGTATGTAATCACCCGAGGAGTCCGACTGACATTCAGAGAGGACAGGTGGTCGGGGCCCTGTCTTCTCTAAAGAGGTTTGGACAGGGCCCGTCATGGAGTCCCGTCGTCACAGTCAGTCAGAGTGCAAGTCTCAAGGATGCGCTTGTACAAGACTGTAGATTGGTCAAGTACCAAGCCTAGTGTCCGTCTGGTGACATTAGGATCATACCCACGGTATAAAAGGCGTTTGATGATTAAAGAAACAAAGAGATTCACATCATAACTCTCTCTCTCTCTCTCTCTCTCTCTCTCTCTCTCTCTCTCTCTCTCTCCTTATACTTATTTATATATGTATATATTTCAAAGATTCATTTGCAGATCATCTTATATTAAGTGACCTTATATGTGTTTGTTCTGCTATCCATGACATTGTTTTGTTATCTTATTTTAGGGAGAAGGCGTCTATAATGTTGTTAAACTTTTGCCTAATCCCATTTCGACATTATGGAAATAAAATATGTTTAAACTAAACTAATTTGGCATCTTCTAGATGATGTGCGTTACATAATTTCACCTAACTAATTAACACATCACTAGTTTTTGCAGGTTATTTTATGTGTGTGAGGGTGTGTGAGGGTGTGTGTGTGTGTGTTACATAATTGGTTTTCATTTAACTTTGAAAAACGTGTTTAAATCAAGCGGAAGGGACAGTACATCCATTATTCCGTCTGGACACACTTTTATGTACTTATGTCCAGACAGAATTATTTATAGATGAATATATAAATAATAAATAGATAAACATATCAATAATGAATAAATAATGAATGATAAATATATATGTAAATAATGAATAGATAAATGTTTTACATATTATTCCCTGTACAAACACGCTATATGTTTTTTTTTTTTTAATAAAAGATTCTGATTTTGTCGACACGCATAATTAAAATGTCAGCAATTTTCATCAACAACAAAAGCTGTTCGTCTTTTTATCTCTACATTAAACATAAATATATGTATATTCTTCATTGCATGTTTGAAAAGAAAAGTACGGATTTACATGACTGTTTTGTATGTCGACTTCGGAACTTGATGGATCAAAATGATTGAAAACGCAATAACAGGTCAATAAATGTCACTCTTTGTGTTTCCAATGATTTTATGGGTGTTATTTTATATCATACATGAGAACTGCGCCATCACATCCGATCACAGCTTTGTCACCTTGAGTACTAAAGCTTATACAGGAAGGTCGAGCAGGTAGATCATCAAACATAATCCTTTGTAGCTTCCCGTCATTACTCAGCTGATGTACGTTCCTATTTACGAAAGTGTAATCACATAAGTATATATGACCGGAATGATCCACAGTGACACCTGACGCATCGTAAAGTTTGTCATGTGAGTATATGAACACCGAGGAACCATCCATACGAACACAGTACAAAGATTTTGCAAAACTAGTTTTATTGAATGCTGTATAACAAAGCGCGTTGTCACCACGTAAACACATGTAGCTCACTTTGGTATTCACTGATATGTCTCTAACTTTACGATAGTTGCTATCATAAACAGTTATTTTGTTGTCGCACCCTACATAGTATAGACCCCGATGATAAACAAAGTCTGTATTCACATCTGTCTTCATTTCTCTTATCTTTACTATATGATTGTTTTGTATTTTGAATAGAACCAATCCGTATCGTTCTACAGCTACAGCGCCCTCTGTGTCACTGGTCATCTTGATTCCCCAAGAATCTCCTGGTAATGACAAAGATGACAGTACTATGGAACATCGAGGATCCCGCAACTCTATAATTTTGTTACCATTTGAAAGTACTACTTTTCCATTATCTAATAAAGATATTCCTCTCACACCGAAGCCTGTTTCAACTTTTGAGGTAAGAGTGGGTACTGCTGTCAGCATGTTGACATTTGTGATAACATAATGCCGGGGTGCACAGTTTGTTCTACTGACTTTCACTTCTCCACATTCCTGTATCACTCTACTCAGTTCCAGTAATTTTTCGTTCGCTTTGAAAGTAACTTTTATTTCTCTGAGATTTTGACTTTGATCTCTCACAAAGTTTTCTAGTATTTCTTTTTGCTTCTCTAAATTTTCCATTGCTTGTATGAATTGCGCTGGTGGGGCGTGCTTCATGTTGGTCTCAAATAAGGACAGGTCGTTTTCTACTGCGGGAATTCTGCACTTCATTTCAAAATGCTCACTCTCTACCTCTGTTTTGATTTCTTTTTCAACCTTAGATATCTCGGACGAAATGTTTGTTTTTAGTTTGTTTAAGTGGTCGGAAAGCTGCTTGAATAAAGTTTCAACGTCCGCTCTCATCTTTTTGATATCGTTTTCAAATGTCTTCAAGTTTTCTGTCCTGTTTTTGCATAATTTCTCCAAAGACGCTTTCAGATTTTGGAGGTTTTGTGAAAATTCTTGTATTTCCTTTAATTTCTTTTTCTCTTGGGACGCATCTTCAATCGATCCAACATTGTCACATTTTCTGTGTTTTAACATTACGCATGTCATACAGCATACTGTGGAGTGGTCGTTACAGTACGCTTTTACTTTCTCTTCTGAATGTTCAGTACAGAATACGTCAGCATGGTACAAGGGAATATCTTTAGAGGTGTCTTCTCCTAATTCGATCAGTTTATGATTTGCTGAAGCTTTACTCCTCCGATGACTTCGATCACATGCCTTACAAAGGGCTTCACTACAGTTGGCACACCAAGAAAAGGCACTTTCGGTTTCGTTTTCCCTTAAACATGCCGCACAAAGTTTCTGACCTGATTTCGTTTCATTCAAATCAATCAGACTAACCAATATATGATTTGTGGGTAGTTTTGTCGACCATTCGTCTACTTTGATGTCACCAGGTTTCGATACGAACATCCGACATAGCGGACAATTTACCCCTCCACTACCTTGCTCAAAAGTCTTTGTAATGTACGTTTGTATACATCCTTCGCAAAAACTATGTAAACACGGAAAATGTTTTGGTTTTTTAAACGTCTCAAAACAAATTGAACAAGTTGTCAAATCTTCCTTTTTGTCTACCGCCGTGGCCATTCTCACAGTATCAATGGTTTATACATTTAGGGTAACATTCCACGTCTATCTTAACACAATTTACATTGGACAAACACATGTGTATCACTAACCCGATTCATAGCGTACTATTTCAGATAAAGCGATGAACACCCTGTTCTTCCGTAGGGAAGAAAGAACACATTGAATTTGAGATATAAAACTTCGTAGACTTTGAAATGAATTTAATTTCTTTTATGTTTTGTTGATTATGGTCATTAACAATTTAACTTTGTCAACATTTTAAGGTTATCTCTCTTTAATCGGAGTATGCTCTATTATAAAAAATAGAGGAACTTGTATCAAATAATAAATTTAATATTGAGAGCAAATTTCTTATTGATGAAAAAAATAGCTGTGGACAAAGGGGCATATGATTTACAATGCAGTTTTAGAATAATTTATCAAAATTTGGTTACGAAAAATTTACACGTAGTGCAACTCATGAGAATGCGCTGATACAAGACTGTAGATTGGTTAAGTACCATGCAAAGTCCGGTGACATCAGGGTCATATCCACAGTATAAAAGACTTTTGATGATTCTAGCAAAATTTCGATGGTAATTTTGTCTACCTTTGATCCTTCTTATTTTGTTTATTATGTCACCATAAAAGGCAGGTTGTTAAATACCCAAAGTAATATACTCTTTATGATCTCAGAACGGAATACAGAATCTTACTTTCTCAGTCTGTTATATATTTTCCTCTTTACAAAACGACTCAAAAATTAGATATGAATCAGAAGCTGTTTATTCTATATAATACCGGTAACTTATGTTTAAAATGTGGCAAGTCTGAATATTTACATTTAACAGGATAACGAATACACTCTCACTGTCGGAGCAAACCTTCCACTTTCACGGTGGTTTAAAACACATGCACAAAAGTGCAACAAAAACTGGCACCCCTGAAGCAAATCCCTCTGGTACACCAGGCTGGCTCTTTGACATATACTTTACGTCATTATAAGAAAGACTTGTTCTTAAATCAAACGACCGGGTTAGCGCAATGGTAGCGCGATCGCTACTCACCTCTAAGGTTCTGGGATCTAATCTCAGATTCGGCAAAGGGTCTTATGTGGGAGGGTAAGTGGTCCCCACCAAGGGCCTCTGCAGGGGGGTTTTCTCCGGGTACTCCGGTTTCCTCCTGCTCCTTGGACCCCCTCACGTCAACATCTGAGCCAACGTGAGACATGTGTATAAGTTGTGTAACTTGTTTTTTAAACTTTGTAAAATAACTAAAGTTTGAATTTTAAAAGGTGCCGCCACTAAAACGAATGCGGCAAATCACGGACATTTAACATGAACTTTCTAATGATAGATTTTCTATTGACCATCTTCTTCAAAAGTTTGAAAGGAATGCACAGAATTATCTTCGGAAATTGTTACAAATAACGAATATTTTTTTCCGAAGTGCTTCCCCCTTGCATTCTCTGTTTCAAGCTTTTACTCTTTTTACATTCGTGAGTTATCACATGGTTCAGTAGTTCCGGAAGTACAATATACTAGTATATTTGTCGTTTATGGTAGCTTTTACCCTCTAGGATGATGATGATTCAAGGTGGAGAATGAAACGCAACTGCTTCGGAAACAAATTGATAATATGTATCAACATAGCCTATCAAGAGCATAAGATCATATTCCGCCGTCTTGAACAAATTCATAAGCAATCATAATGGAATACCGCTTGCATTTAACTTCGTTCTCATCTCTTCCTTTTTTGTCTCGTCTTATATGTTTCAATATTGCTTTTGTTGATTTTTATATTTTTTTCTCGTTGATTCCGTCTCTTTGTCCTCCCCTCCGACGTTTTAGTTGTATACTCACTCAGGGTCGTATTGTGAATTTTAGTGACGAAAAGTTTTGAAAAAGAAGAGTTATCGACTGATATGTTTCATAGAACTTCAAAAATAGAAGAATTGTACTATTTGGTTTGAGATCATTTACGGGTTGATTACAATTGTCCAATCCGTATTGTTGGATGTTAAACGTCTTTAAATTCAATAGCATAATTTAAAACCTGATAAATTTTCAGCATGGATCAGACATGCACGTTTTGGGTACTTAACCGTCCTCAGTGATCCTCAATCTAAACAATGTAATATTGCCAAAGAATGTGAAATTGTTATGCAAAAAATTACCGAAAGACGTAGCAGGATGTGTGGGATATGATGCTACAGGACAAAGTAAGATTCCTTTTCCTTTACAATAGTGAAGAAGTTCAGTGATTACATCTAATGGAAAGTTAATATTAATAAATAACTAAAACGAAAATACGGAAGTGTTCCAACTCTATACCTTCACGAAGAAAATTTCAAACCAATTTTTCCTGCAGCAGACACGCGTTTCGAATATTAAATTCTCATCAGTGATGCTTCCAGCGGAGCGACGAAAATTCATTTCAGCAGCGCCCTCTTTAATGTGTTGAATTTAGATTTGTACATTTACTATACAGAGAGTGCGCGGCTCCAAATGTCCTGTAGGGTCCCTGTTCATTTGAAGACAAAGTTTTCTTGCTAATGGTAAATTTTCTATATAAACATTTACGTGTATCTCAACATTTTTCTTCCATCTATTTAAGATAAGGAGGTGATCCCCAACGAGACGCATGGAGTCGTAACAACGTATGTATTATAGCTTCCTCAATCGATGCACAAATTCAAATTGGCCTCAATAAATACAAAAAAGACAGATATGCTGTCGTACCATGTAGAACTCAGACTATTGAACTAATACGGACTCAATCTACTGTATTCTATTGGTGCGATAGTTCGCTTCTTTTCATGCAAGCAGGAGATGCGGGGTCTTCCAGGGCATCTGGTCTCACTCTCATATCGGGAGTTCCCTTCTTTTCATGTGGTGGAGGGTTTGTTTGTTTGCTTTGGTTCTTGTTTTATCCTGATTTTACATGCCTTCGGTTTATGATTTTCTAAATCATCGATTTTGTACTGTGTATTGGGATATGGGCATTGTCCATATTTGTCACTTGTGTCATTATAAGGTGATTGAAGAACTGAATATTTAGATATAGATATCAAAGTAAATGGGTCAACTAGAAGTACTCTTAGTTATTCAAAAAGCCTTAATGTTTAATTGACTGACATCCTATTTATCTCAAGACCAGTTGTAAGGACATCGTAACACGGAATAAGATACCGGAACATCTTGTCGAAGTAGTAACACTTATTTAATGTACGGTTGTCCTGGTTAGAGTTCAGAACCATCCACCAAGACCGACTTTGATACATTTACCAGTTGAACAATTTGTGAATGGCTACAGTGTCAATTGTGCTATCTTGAATGAGATCTTGAATGAAACGATGCTTGCATGCAAGCAGGAGATGCGTAGTCTTCCAGGACATCTGGTCTCACTCCCATATTGGGATTTCCCTTCTTTTTATGTGGTGGGTCTTTTGTTTGTTTGCTTTGGTTCCTGTTTTATCTCGATTTTGTAGCCTTCGGTTTATGATTTTCTGAATTATCGATTTTGTACTGTTTACGGGGATATGGTCACTATCCATATTTGGCACGCTTACATGTGACTTTGAAATTAAAGTTCTGTATTGTAGATGGCGCCAGGAAAATAAACTTTGACTTTATTCAAACTATTTGACATGAAGTACTACTGATGAGGATTAAAATATCCGAAACACGTGTCTAGTACAACAAAATTGGTACTATAGAACATATATTTCAATATTGACAATTTATCCGGGCGCACGTCAACTCCAATGAGGATTCATATTTTCTCCATTTTGCAGGAGTTGTGATCATCTTCCTTTTTTCATTTTTGTGCGAGTTTTTCTCTCTTTTTGTGTGTAGTTTTTATTTTTTAGCTGTGTATGCCAGTTGAAAGAGATTTGTGAATTCCAGTTTGGATTTTTCTCAACATTCACTGATTATAGGGAAAAGATACATAACTCCTAAGTCTAAGGTTTAGATAGTTACATGATTCTCTAGTGAGCATCAGAGATTAAGGATTTTATACTGTTGAAATGTCATTGAAATGCAAGATGCAATAACAAGATTTGACATAGAAAATACTTCAGCTCTTACCCAAGGGACATACATGTAGTTCTGGTTTCGATTTTGCTCCAGCAAATCTTAGTATAAATATTTAACATTGTGCAAAATTTAGTAAATTCCTCCATTGAATAAGGGGTTGCGTGAATAAAAAGGCAATTGACAATTAGGTTGTGTTGGTGAGACATGCCCTGTTTTAAATAGAATTCTTGAAACAGAATCAAAGATGTATGTAACATAATGGTAAAGAAAACAAGAAATATCTTTTTATCACCATGATGATTTATTTGTCTTTCTTTCAGATGATTTTGTACATACTCCTTATCTACATGACATCACTTTCTCCAAATTTTCGCATCATCTTCTTTTTTTTTTCTTTCAGAAACATATCCAAAAACAAATACGTGTATTGAACATGTGTACTCCACAGGAAATTGTTACCCACAGATGGATGTTTACCTCATGAAAAATTTGACAATCTAGTGAGCAGCTGTTATAGAAGATATTTTTCTAAAGGTAGAGTGATTAAATATTCCATTTTTCATAAAGTTTCAGCCTTTTTTATAAAAAGGAAAAAAGAGTCTCAGTATCATTAAAAGGTATGGACATTAATCATGGATAACCTTAAATATTGTTTCCCATTCTTCTGAACTTGAACACTTAGGAAAATATTTCTGAACAGACATGCTTTTGAAATCGTAGTGTACATTTACTTTCATTTTTTATAAGTCTTCCTTTTCTTCTGAATGAAATATTCTATCCTCTTTTCTCACTCATTGCATATATTTGTTATGATTTGTATTCACAACAAAAAAAAAATAAATTTAAACATTTCTTTGTTGGATTGAACACCCCATATACTCACATAACATCAAGCCTTAGCCTTATCCAATCAAAACTGACATAACAAAATGCATTATCCAATCAACATCTTGATTACTCTAATTTAAATCTTCACCATCTCTAACATGAATAACTACACTAAATTCCTCTCAACATGAATAAAATATCCAGATTTTTCATTAAAAATGTTAATGGCTATATACAATGCTTTACCACATGTGGGGTTGTTTTGTCTATTTACAAATTTACTTTGGGTCTGTAGATTTGTATTTTTCCGAGGGCAACATACTTTCATGAGAAACATTTTTGTCACTTCAATACTTTGCTCAAACTGATAAAAGGCACATCACATAAGTTTCACAAGTTTAGTTTTTTCCATTATATCGAAAACTTTATCGAAATGATTCAAGCAAAAAATGTTTGAAAATTTGAAAATAAGAAATTTGAATTATTGCTTTTTTTTAAAGGAGTGATTTTTATAAATTCAATTTAATTTTGGGATGGTTGAAAATCTTACGAATACCTTCATTCAAAAGGGTTTTAGGTTTGAAATATTTAGTATTGTCTATATGCTAAATTATACCATTTCTTTGTAATGATGAGTATGCCTTTTTGAATACTCCCTGAGAGAAATTTTCAACATTTTGTTTTCTAGCCTAAACATCGAGGTACAAAAGAAAACATTCATTCTTTGGATTATAGGACAATTACACCATTTCACTAGAATATCTACATTTGACATGTAAAGATTAAAATTTTGTAAAAATGATCGGATTTATACAAACAAAACATAGTGAATTGAATAAGGTGTTCAACACTTAACTACATGTATATGAGAATAATAAAAAATGAAATGAAATTATCTAAATGTTTTAAAAATTTAGCACAACTTGCAAAATAAGAACAACTATTGAAATAAATGAAAACATTTACTCATTATCATAAGAATTTTCAACATTTACTGCAATGCTTTTTTGTTAAATACATGTAAATACTGTTTGGAAATTCAAAAATTTAATTACTTTAAAAGTGCTTAACCTTTCATGACAAAATATATCCAATAACAATGAAATTATCAGGGAACCATTTGGCCATACAAAATAAAAGTGTGTCTTTTAATACTGGACATCATATCTGATTCTCAATCTAAACATTTCAAATTTCAATGTAAAAGTTGAATTGAGATAAAGAGAAGAAATGAGTCCTATTAAAAGAAAGACTTCAGTTTTGTAGGCCTATAAAAATCAGGTAGCTAAGGTTCAGGAAGTTGATTTAAAATAATAACTTCCCTTTGAACAATCAATAAAATCTGATAAAATTAGAATTCATTAAATGAAAAATAAAAACTCAAATTTGATCTCAGTATCTGTTAAAGTATTCAATTATGTGTATGAAACTTTCTAATAACAATGAAACTTGTATCATAAAAAAAGATGAATCGACACAGAAATAAAGCAAAAACTATGTAAAATGACAAAACTTTCAAATGAAGATAAAACTATGTACAACATAATAAAACGTTACTTAGAAATAACAAAAACATGCAGAAAATGAAAAAAAATGAAATCGATCTGAGCACTAAATTTCATGTCTACATGATTGGTTGAATACACATTAATCTAACAGACTCTTACGGTACTGGGTATGAATTGCTAATTGCCTAATATTCTATTTTAGCGTGCGGGTATATACTTTTCTGAAACAGACGTATTCCACAAACATTTAAAACTTCATTACACAAGATGAACGTAGAAAAAGTAAAAAATAACCTAAAGCAAACATGTGTAAATCTATTCATTGAATACAAATCTTTGCTGAAACAAGAGGCCCAATTGGGTCTGAATCGCTTTATTTGCTGGAAAGTGTAAGGGGATATCTGAGGTAGTTTCAAAGGCTTTTCTTGCGTCCAATTCTACTATTATTTAATCTCATAAATTGCATATCAAACAAAAATTTGAGTGTCAATTTCTAATGTTGCAGGGATAAAATTGTAGGTAGGTTATTTAAAATTGCAGATAAATGTCACAAGAGGAGCAACTCTAATATCAGTGTTAAAAACTTTTGAAAGTTGTAAAAATTCATACCAGGTTTTTTTTTTAAATTGATAATTGATTTTTAACTTTGCAGTCAATGAATATTTTGATTAAATTTACTTTTCTTACAAAAATTCAAAAAAAAAATTTGAACATTAAATTTTATTAATTTTCAAGGTACAAGAAAAAGTTTTATGTGCTTAGTCATCCAACCGTAGGAAATTTGTAAAACAAAACATAAAGTAAAAATAATAAAATGCCCTTGCATTATTTGTAGCAAAATTCAATTACAGAAAATTTGTAGATAACTGACAGAATATTGTTAACATGAAAATATTATGTAAAAAGCATATTCAATGAAAAAATAATCAGGAAGTGAAAATTAAAGTCACTGGTTGCAAAAACTTGAAAAATGAATTCAATTAAAAAAACAGATTCAATATGTTATTTAAAACTTAAAAAAAAGTCTTGTACTTAATACTAAATATTAATCTAAATATTCATTAGGTATCTAATTATGTAATAAATATCTATAAGAATCAACAATTTTATCATCAGCAGGATCTATTTAGTATGCATAACAAAATCATGAATATTCAAATTAAGGAAGAGCTCATCAATATGCATAAATTTCCCACCAGATTTGAATGTATAAAAACATGCTCATGAACCAATTTACAAACAATGACATACTACAATGAATGAATGTATCTATGTCCTTGACCTAAATGTAATGATCTATGATCCTTGAACTTTGACCTCTCATGAAAATCTACATTTGTTAAGGTCATCTGTAGTTTGTTTAAAGTCTTCCAAGTTGAAGTAACTATTGGCACCTTGGTGAAATCACGCATAGCTGAAAAAGATATGAGATCTCAATGAATTTTCTCAATGTTAAAGTAAGTACTTTTTGTATTGTCAATGAATTTTCTCAATGTTAAAGTAAGTACTTTTAGTCTCAAATTTTGAGAAGGGTATAATCAGAGATGCAAAACTGGGGCCAGAAAACAATATGGAGATTCCATAAACAGTATAGTCTAAGTGCATAAGAATTAGAGAATTCCAGTCAATCTGAGTGACCAGTGTTTTTTCCCTTGTTCGGGGCCGAATTTCGGCCCCTTCCCAATGCCAAATTTCCTCTATGTTTCCACAAAAAATCACTCTGATATTCCCAAAGAGGAATTGTGCAAAAATCACACGAGAAAATAAGACTAAAAACTTGAAAATCAGCACAAAATGCCCTATTTCTAAGTGCACTCTAAAGGGTTTTTTTTTTATTCATCCCTTGT
Organism: Pinctada fucata; assembly: GCA_028142955.1. Lineage (NCBI taxonomy): Eukaryota > Metazoa > Mollusca > Bivalvia > Pterioida > Pteriidae > Pinctada > Pinctada fucata. Next base: position 28,352,796 of record AP027114.1, read on the forward strand.
TCAGGTTAAGCAAACCAATGGATTAGCAGTGTTAATAAATGATACTTTAGAGCAAGACTTTGGAGAGAATTTGAATAAAAATTTTCCAAACTTCAGCAAAGTGTCGCAAATTTTCCCAAATAGGACAGGCACAGGCACCTTCCCCAAAATAAAAAATCAAAAACAATAAAAAAAAAATAAAACACTGGTCAGTTTGATAAAAATAAATCTTCAGCCATACAGAAAGACAATATTTCGGAAAAAAAAATGTTGACTTCAAATTATCTAATTTATTATACAGTTGCACAGGAGATTACTATTTTAATTTGTGCGAACCCTGAAGATACTTTTTAATCTCAGTGATTATGCATTGACAACATCATAATCATGCCAATGTTGAATTGTTCTCTGAAACAACTTTCCTACTCACACCTTACTTGGTTTGACTTGTTTGGTTTGTACTGTTTTGTTTGTTTCATAATTCTACCCTACTCACACCTTACTTGGTTTGACTTGTTTGGTTTGTACTGTTTTGTTTGTTTCATAATTCTACCCTACTCACACCTTACTTGGTTTGACTTGTTTGGTTTGTACTGTTTTGTTTGTTTCATAATTCTACCCTACTCACACCTTACTTGGTTTGACTTGTTTGGTTTGTACTGTTTTGTTTGTTTCATAATTCTACCCTACTCACACCTTACTTGGTTTGACTTGTTTGGTTTGTACTGTTTTGTTTGTTTCATAATTCTACCCTACTCACACCTTACTTGGTTTGACTTGTTTGGTTTGTACTGTTTTGTTTGTTTCATAATTCTACCCTACTCACACCTTACTTGGTTTGACTTGTTTGGTTTGTACTGTTTTGTTTGTTTCATAATTCTACCCTACTCACACCTTACTTGGCTTGCTGTGCAGCATAGGCCACTTGTAGATGTGGTTGTGTTTCGTTTGTACTGTTTTGTTTGTTACATAATTCTACCCTACTCAAACCTTACTTGGCTTGCTGTGCAGCATAGGCCAATTGTAGATGTGGTTGTCTTTGGTTTGTACTGTTTTGTTTGTTTCATAATTCTACCCTACTCACACCTTACTTGGCTTGCTTTGCAGCATAGGCCGCTTGTAGATGTGGTTGTGTTTCGTTTGTTACATAATTCTACCCTACTCACACCTTACTTGGCTTGCTGTGCAGCTAGGCCGCTTGTAGATGTGGTTGTGTTTGGTTTGTATGTTGTGTTGTTTCATAATTCTACCCTACTCACACCTTACTTGGCTTACTGTGCAGCATAGGCCGCTTGTAGATGTGGTTGTGTTTGGTTTGTATGTTGTGTTTGTTTCATAATTCTACGCTACCCACACCTTACTTGGCTTGCTGTGCAGCATAGGCCATTTGTAGATGTGGTTGTGTTTGGTTTGTATGTTGTGTTTGTTTCATAATTCTACGCTACCCACACCTTACTTGGCTTGCTGTGCAGCATAGGCTGCTTGTAGATGTGGTTGTGTTTGGTTTGTTTCATAATTCTACCCTACTCACACCTTACTTGGCTTGCTGTGCAGCTAGGCCGCTTGTAGATGTGGTTGTGTTTGGTTTGTTTGTTACATAATTCTACCCTTCTTACACCTTACTTGGCTTGCTGTGCAGCGTAGGCCACTTGTAGATGTGGTTGTGTTTGGTTTGTATGTTTTGTTTGTTACATTATTCTACCCTACTCACACCTTACTTGGCTTGCTGTGCAGCGTAGGCCGCTTTAGATGTGGTTGTGTTTGGATTGTATGTTTTGTTTGTTACATAATTCTACCCTACTCACACCTTACTTGGCTTGCTTTGCAGCAGTGTTTGGTTTGTACTGTTTTGTTTGTTACATAATTCTACCCTACTCACACCTTACTTGGCTTGCTGTCCAGCGTAGGCCGCTTGTAGATGTGGTTGTGTTTGGTTTGTATGTTTTGTTTGTTACATACTTCTACCCTACTCACACCTTACTTGGTTTGACTTGTTTGGTTTGTATGTTTTGTTTGTTACATAATTCTACCCTACTCACACCTTACTTGGCTTGCTGTGCAGCGTAGGCTGCTTGTAGATGTGGTTGTGTTTGGTCATCAGTGCTGGCCATCAAAGCTGCTGCGTGCTCAGGCTGAAATTTAAGTAATCAAGATATATAGACAAATTCCCTTTAAAAGTATCTAAAATTATTAGAAAAAATTGAAATTTCACAAGAAACATCTTTTTCATCAGTTAAAGAGTCTGATAGAAGACAGGTAATTTTAAACTTTGAACTTACGTCAAGTTGTAGCATGGCGCCACCTGCCTGGTAGGGAAGTTGTTGATAGGCAGCTGATGACAATGCGGCTTGCTGACTGGCCAGATACTACAAAAGTCAATATCATATATTATTGAACAAGAATATACAACGCAAGAAGTCAATATCATTATATTTATACTTTATCTGATCAAATGGAGATTTATGAAATAATAATACATTTTAAGATAATAATAAAATTAACAAATTTTCAGAAATTGTAATAATGATATATTGGCAAACTTAACATACGATTTAAGATTCACATTTTTTCATTTTGTAAATGAAAAGAGAAAACATAAAAAATCATCAAAATGGCCTTTCTTTTCCTTGCAAGTGCAAAAAACAAAGCGTGAAAGGGTGCTCCTTGCATAATACCAAGTCCAAGTTTGAAATGTAGAAAGAATATTCTTAATATTTTTCTCACATTTTCTTTTCATTTCAATTATACTATAAATACTGAGGAAATTGTTTCTTTATAATTATCACATATCATTCATCGAAGAAAATATGTGATGCAAAATTAAAAATACAACATTTCAAACTATTTTTTCGAAATTTTATACCATGAAGGTAGAAAGTTTGAAATGAAACAATTGACTTCAGTTACCCAAAAAGCATTAGTACTTATAATATACATAGTCCAAATATAATATATATATACAATACATTCAGGAAATATATAGTATCACACACTGTGCTGGTGAAGGGACCATCTCAAAAGAAACACAAAAATTTTGCAAAAAAAAAGAAGAAATAGAAATGGACTAAATTAAACATTTATGTTAGATTTTTTTCTTTTCTTTTTCATTCTTTTTTTCTTTCATTTTTTCTCCTTTTTTTGAAATCTTGCTTTTAATTAGTAATTGTCTTGTTTATATCAACTTTAACGTTTTGAGATGATCCCTTCAAGAATATGCTTAAAACTACAGAGGTCTGAATAGGCATAAATATTGTAAAACACCAAACATCATAGCTTATATATATAATATATATGACAATGTAAGTAAGTGTATGATATAAATACAGTGATATTTTCATATGGGTAAGGTGAATATAACATCAGTTTCCCATCCATAATTTGTCCAAATTGTCATTCTTTTCAGGGGTATTTTTTTAATGTTTTTGACTAATTCTATTAAATCATATCAAAGATCTATTGAGGGATCACCAAACTTCAACATTGCACCTGCTGGTTGGCCTACAAATACATTATGACATCATTATGGAATGGCAAATTATTCTAATTATGATGTCATATTGTGATGTCATAATTAAGAATTCGATTATGATGTCATTATACGAAAGTCTGCCAGCAGGTGTTATTCTCGATATCTAGAAATCCAGCAACTTTAAATAGTACAGTAAGAATTTGGTTAGTAAGGCTAAAATTGGGTGAAGAATTAAATGGACTAAACTCAAAGATGAGAAACTAATATTAGATTTACAAGCCTAAAACATGTACGATATATTTGTGAACACTAGGTATACGGTATATATATATATATAATATCATAAAAAAAGAGCATATATGATACATTTACATCCATATTCAGGGTATAAGTAGAGAAAAATCACATACAAAATCTGTGGTTATGAATTAAAATAGTATACATATTATTTCCCAGGTAAAATATGGATAAATGTTCAGAAAATAAAGGTGGGACTTTTCATAAACATTGCAAATATTTCATTGATAAGAGGGTTTTATTTCAATCAGTTTTACCTGAGAAAAAAAAAGAAATCAAGAGATCAAGCCACTTTCAACATAAGCCTTGGACAACATGCACTAATGTAATAATGAAGATATTAATCACGCTTGAATATAGTGTACTGATAAAAGCTATAATTATAAAAATTATTCTGTACCGACACCAAAGACATTACCACTGTGTTGTTTGTCCAGAAAAGTATCAAGTTCTTTTAAAGCTGCTTTCTTGAATGGTTATCTTCACTTTGCTTCTTATCCAATCAAGTCACTTCTGTTAAATTAGTGTGTCCGCTGCTATTTTGATTGGCTAGTATGACATTCTTTTAGCTTCTGTCCAATCAAATTATTTCTGATGTGTAAGTATTTGATTGGCTACATTCTTTTGGCCTCTATCATCTTGTCCAATCAAATGACATGTATTTCAAATTTGAAATAGTTTGAGCATCCAAGAAGGATATTCCTTACGTACACTTCTATATTTTCCCAGATAATAGAAGTATAAGATCGTCAACACCAATTCAAAGGCAGATAACTCTTCATTCAATGAACAGTAAACTCTATTTTTAAGAACAATGACTTTTTATTCTTCTTGGTGACAAATTTTTGTACATTTGCATCAGTTCTCATAACATCTCAATAGTAAATTGACCAAAACTACTCTATAAAAACTTTTAATACAAAGAAAAAGAACTTAAAGTTTGAATATGCATAAAATGAATGAATAGCCAAATTCACTGTTAAGACTAACGGTAAAAGGTAAAAAGTATAAATTAAATATAAAGAGATGGAATAGATTGGCCCAAACATAACTATCATAAATGCTCAATCTTATAAAGGAAAGAAATTGCATCCACATTCAAATAAGCAAAAAAACATGTAAGTTATACACTGCAATATCTAATCTCAATGCAGCCTCGGTGTAAAAATAAACGAAAAAATCCCTCTGTAAAAATGTAACTATCTAATATGGTAACAGTCAAACGCTGTGATCTTGTAAAAAATAAAGCATTTGAAATAAAAGGGTTATACTAAACTGTAATAAAAAAAATTATCTAGAAAAAAGTAACAATTAAAAAATCAATTTTTTTAAACTACTTTTGCTAATAATATTGCTACATGTTAGTCAATAATTTCCCTTCACCACATTTCTAACGTGTTATTTTTCATCTACTTTAAAAACATCTAACCCTACCCCAAACACAACATATACTACTCTAAAGCCCTAAACCAAATGCAGTCAAATTTCAAAAACAAATAAAAATTCAATTTAAAATTGCTAAGGATATACAAAATTTAAAGGAGTGAAGGCTAAAAATAGAATCTGTACAAAAGAAAAATTAAATTAATTGATTTGATCACATTTCTAGTTAAATGTTGTTCACCATGTTTCACCTACACTGTTGAATTTAGGTATGTCTGGATGTGCGGTGTGTTTTCTATGTACTAATCAAATTTAATTTGGTTTGTGAATAAACTCCAATGTTATAAGAGGAGAAAATTTAAAAATGGGAAATTTCTTTTTTACATATATTTGTTTATAAAAAACCTGCATAAAAAAATTCTGCGATAGTACTGTAGAGATTAAATCTTTGCACTAATTGGATAAATAATATAGCACCGTTCGTATAAATGCTCTCGAAGGACGATATATTCATCTTCGCAATAGATACATTTTGACTTTTTCTACGATATTGATTTTTTTTTCTTTACAAAAGGGTTACATATTAGCCGAGCCTTCCTTTTCAAGGCGCCCAAGCTGCGGTATACAATAAATCTCTAGCTATTCCCGACTATATGCTCGATATATTATATTTGGATCTTATAATTAACGGAAAAAAAACAAAAAAGTCTAAAAAAAACAGAACACAAAAATAAAAGGTAGTATGAAATAAAGTTACATAGGTAAGGATTAATTCAGATCACGAGGTAGTGGTCATTTTACTTACTTTTTGTAAATATCTGTACAATTTACTTATTTCACTGAGTAAATCTTTGTACATTTACATATTCAACTGCGTAAATATCTGTACAATTTACCTATTTTACTGTAAACATTTTGTAAATTTTACTCATTTTATGATGTAAATCTGCACTTACACTTGCTTAGTTTCTATGTAAATGTTAAATCAAATTTGTACTTTTTCTTCATTTACCATGTAAAAAATGTTAAGCACAGTAAATATGTTCTAAGTGAATTTTATAGTAAACTTTTCTAACAACTTCACACACTTCTTAACATTTATATCTGTACATGTAGTTTTTAAGTACTCTTAACATCACATTTTCAATTTCACTGGCCTTGCCCCAAATCTACCACAAAATTAATCACAATATTCCTATGTATAAATGCACAATTAGTTTTACTTTAAAAATCCAAACATATTGTTCTAATTACTATGCTTTCCTTTTTATCACTCATTGAAGATTAGGAATAATTTTCCATTCAATTTAGAGATTTTGACATATTAATTCCTTTAAAATCTCTTTGTTACCATGGTAATAGCCTATCGTGTGCAGTTGCTATACCACTGTATTTAAAAAATTGCAATTATTACTACTTAACCTATATTTATTTGCCTTGAAATCTTAAAACCTTGAGAGTAGGCAAGTTTTAGCATTTGTGAGCATTCTCTTTTTCATCCCTAAAGATATTTGATTTAATTATCAATATACAAATTTAAAATGGTCTTTTCATTCCATGATTTCAATCGCTGGTTTCTTAAATTTTAAGATAATTAAAAATATACATACTGATTTGTGAAAATCAAAATTTCATAAAATAAAGCTGTACAGAGGTGAAATTTGAAATTGTTACATGAAAACCCTGAGAAATATTTCAATGTTCAATTAGTACGAGTTTTTTGGCTGTATAATGGTATATAGACGTTATATTTCGCTATTCTAATCAGGTACACCAAGGATTCAAAAACATTTTGAAGTTTTGATCCTCATACTCTTAATAAGGGAAATAACTTATAATAACTGTGGTCCCTTTTTTTAAATATCTGACATCTGACATAAATGCAATTTATAGATGTAGGAAAAATCATAAATTCTCTATTACTTTTTTTAAAATACATAATTTAAGATAGATATCTATTTTTAAGATTAATATGATACTTCAAAGTCATAACACTAAAGATTTGAACTAAGAAATGCATGAAACATAAAATCTGTAGATTTAAAAAATGGATATTTACAATTATATACATTTGTTCGTCAAGTTGCATAGGAAAAGTTAAATGGAACATTTATTCTTCAAGAAACAGATTACATGTTTTTTAAAAAAATGTTCACACTTCAACATCGTAAGTTTCCCTTCACATTGGCTGCAGATACACTTAAAATTCCATCCAATGAAATGGTTTGAATTTATAGTATATTGGAACATGAAATGATGTGAATCTCTCAAGCCACCACGATGAAATGTACGTTTGCATGGAAATCGACATCGTCGACACACAAGCCACACAAAATCACATAAAAGTCAAAATGTAAGCTTGCTCAAGTAATTTTAAGCAGTTTACTTTCTGTAAACGCTTACAACATCATTAGAACTATAAAGTTCACTATTTTTTTACAAACTAAATATCTTAAAGACTATTAAGTAGCACTATATTCATTTTGTCCATTATATTAATGTTAAAATCTTGAGCAAACTTACATTTTCCACATTCAAATTGTGCAACACATAAAAATCATCAACATTTAAAGAAATAAAACATTTCACAAAGTAGAAAAACTCTCAACAAATATGCTACACTATCAAACTAACGTCATATTTCTGAACATTGTTTTTGACTCGCGTAATCCTGGTTGTCAAGACCAAAACAAGGTTACCATAACAACGGTGTTGACAACCCAGACTTGTTGTCATGGACGCAGACAAACATATATTCCCTTTTTGTAGATTTTAATTTTGCAGCATGCAAGTTTAATGTCTGCCATCTATCAGAGTCCAATAAATTATATTATTTCAAAATATAATTATTTCATGTAAAATAATAAAAACTTTAACTCCATTATGCTAGAAATCTCACAAATATGTAAATCACCAGGTAGAAATTGCAAACAAATAAAATGATTATCTAAATTTCCATAAATTTTCAAAATAACTTTTCAAAATGAAAGATGTTATTTTCATCTTTTTTATAAAAGATTTTTCATATTTCTTATATAAAGATGACATATTACAATAATGCCCAAATTAATTTCACAAAGTTTCTCACAAATGTTGTCAATCTCCCCTACCTCCTTTCCCTTTTAACAAAATTTTCCCTTTTAGTCCAAAGCTGAAACTGTACGCTAAATAATTTCTTTCATTATATGATGGATTTCATTGAATATCAGAGAAATTTGACGATAAAATATTTCATTCACAGCATGTGAAGCTGAGAATATTGTAAGTATATAATTTCTCTTTGGTCTAATGTCCATGGCAACACATCAATAAAAAGATTTCCCCACTCTTCGTAAAATGAAAATATAAAGTAAAAAAAAAACATTGTGGACTATGTACAATCAAATTCTCTACCCACTAAATGTGAAAAAAAGAAAGGTAAAAATATGTACAAAATTCATTTATTATATAATTTGAAGAAATAAAATTTGCGTAAAAAAGGCCATTTTGATCTGATTTGTGAATTTTTTTTGGCCCCACCCAAAATATTGTAGTAAAAACTACTAGTCTATCAATTTATAGGAACTCTTTTCATATTACTTGTAAAACACTAAATTCCTATAAAATGTATCAAATCTGTTAATAATATCTCAAACATTCATAATGTTTTTCATTGGAAAAAAGAAATCTATAAATAGCTCTCTTGTGTGTCACATGACTAAAAGTCCCTGTGTCGTCTGCTGAAATTGCTGTCAAAAGTTTTCAAAACGAGGCTTATTTGTTCAAAACGAGGCTACTCATAAATTCTTTATATCACGGAAGTCTCTAATTGGAGGGATCGACGATTCCGGATTGCCCTGTAAAGTAAGAGTAAGGGCTTACGTGAGCCATAGGGGGTTGAACGAGGGTGTATCCCGGATGTACCCAGGCGGCGGGATTGGTTGACTGGGCTGCCACTTGGTATGTTTGGGGCGTGGCCACGGCGTAGGATCGGGGCATTATAGTAGGTGTGGCAAGCAGCTGGGGGGTCACCGCCCTGAAAAAAAAATGAGATATATATTATATTAATTACTACAATAATGAGCTAATATTCATCAGGACAAAATGCACAAAAGGGGTGCAAGTGACAACGACAAAAAGAAATTTCGAAGTTTTATGTACAAAAATACAGTTTTCATATTTATCATGTAAACGATTTATACGAAGACATGATCAATCAAACATCGGGAGGGAACTTCTATAAGATACTTTATTACCAAATTGGGCTCAGTTAAAGGCATATACATGCATTACATGTATGAAATGTCCAAAAAAGAAAAAATTTAATTTGAAATATTTCAGAAGATAAAATGAGTATTGATATAATCTGTAATGTACATTAACATTGAATATAGGTGGCAATATACATGTATATCAGAGACTTGATGACTGAGCTAGAAAAGTCTTCTTCAATGCTGGGGGGGGGATGGGGAAAGGAAGACTTTAGAGATTAAAGTTATTTCCTGTGAACAAACACAAAATATTTTTTTTAAATTTGGAATTCTTCTACAGATCCTAATGAAATATTCTAAAGACCTCAGAGTCAGTATACTATCGTTAACTTAACTATGATGAATGAGCTAGAAAAGTCTTCTTCATGAATGGTTGGGAAAGGGAGAGATTATAAAGTTGTTTCCTGTGAACAAACATTTTTTTTTCTTAATTTTGGAATTCTTCTACAGATCCTAATAAAATGTTCTACAGACCTCAGTATCATCGTTTACTTTTTAAGTGCATTTAGTACCATATGTAATTCTGAAGTGAAATTCTAGAATTTGACTCAATATCAATTCGGTCAGAATAGAACTTACACTTTGTTCCTTTTCCTATTTTTTGTATGGGACCATCTGTTTAATTAAATTCTACTTTACAAATTTCAATGAAAGCAAGAAAACGTCCTGTTGTAACCTAACACAAAGTCCCCTTATTAACAACTAGTTAAACACTAATCTTACAAACCTATAACGTGTAGGTCTCGGCGTTTAACATGCATCGTTGTCAACTAAAATCTTACGTGAATCAAGCAAGGTGGCAAAGAACAATGCATAAGCGGATCTAGAGACTCAGGACTCAGATTCACTTGAATCCCCCCCCCTCCCCCATTTTTGCAATCCCTCACTTTTCCGAAGTCCCACAAAAAAATGATGGAACATTTCTTCCGTGCGTAATGTGCAAAAAAAAAAAAAACCGTACAAAACCTAACAACCACCCCCTCCTCCTAAGTGAACTGAGAATAACACCGATCAATCCGGGGTTTCTTTGGGGGGGGGGGGGATTTTTTTTTTCATCTGGATCCTGCCTGCGATTTCACCCCATGTCTCATTCAGGAATTATAAGTGATAAAGATTAATTTGCATGAGGCATTGGTCGTCTCATTTCTTTGCTAAATTGCGTGTTTAAAATTAGCATAACCAGGTGGGAATCTTTTGATTAGCCCATGCATGAAGGTGAAACCCTTCGAGTTCAATATCCGAACATGTACCAACAACCATGTTGATTTCACTTGGGCATTTGTGAAAATGTTTTTTTTTTTCATATCAAAGATTTACACTTATGCAACGTCGTTAATTTACATGAATTACTCGGTAGCTTCCCTTTTATTATGAGTGTAACAGTTGGGGTGGGACGGGACCATATATAAGGCGGGGTTACAACAAGACCAAGGGAATTCAAAATGTATGAGGTCGTTTTCGTAGAAGGAAGTAGTCTCATAAATAAAACTTATGATTAAATCATGATGTGCTCCATCAGTCATAATCACCCGCGCATTAATCTCAACAGGCGCAGAGACAGGGTAAAGTTGTCAGAAAGCACACGAGCTTAGTCCCAGGGGCACGACAAAACCTCCTTGTTCGTAAAAAAAATCACGCTCAAGTTAGAAATCCCTTAACTATTTTCACTTTTTCCACATTGGTCTGGATATATTTTAAACGCACAATCCCCTGACGTTTGGTTCCGTACGTGAATTCTTTACTTTTCATTTTGATCTATGTACGTAGGAATGTCAAGTATTTTAAAGTAAGGAAAATCCATCATGAGATGGCATGTCACAGCATTATGTATTACACACCATCTAAATTTTATTATCAACATTTGATCATGTTTTTTTTTTTTTTTTTGTTTTACGGTAAAAAAAAATCGATATTCATTTTTCACTTTTTAGTTTCAAGTAAGTGGATCCATAATTCAAACAGAGTTACTCAGAATGTAGTTGGAATTTGAGGAAAGGGGGGGGGGGGGAGTTGGAATTTGAGGAAAGGGGGGGGGGGGGGCAAATTAAAAAAATATTTGTTTGAGGTTTACTCACCCACTTTGAGCAGCTAGAGCTGACGCGGAATCTGCATAGGCTGCCAATGCCAGACTGGCCTGTGAAAGAAGATTTCATTGGTCAAAATCAAAATGAATTGATGTGAAGTTTGATATGAATGGCTGGAAAAGATCACGTGGGATGACTATTCATATGTTACAAAAACAATGGTTGGATAAAATCGAAATGGATCGAGGATTGTGTTTGAAGCGTGTAAATATTACATACAGTGTACTTAAAGGGCAAACACAATGAAAAATACACTCTTAATGCACACTTGATAGAACAAAATCCAAACACAACCGTTATGTGAACAACAAAAATAATTGGTGTACTATCTTTTTTTTTTTTTTGCAAATTAGGATGAAATGATTAAATGATCTGCCATTACATGGAACTGGATGAATTAATTTTCATTGTGTAAGATGGTGATACAATATTTACAATGGGACATCTCAACAAATATTTGTGCTAAAGGTTTTATTAAATAAATTTAGTTGAAACTCGTTTGTTAGTAATTATCTACTACGGTAAAATACACATACGTCACGTGACAAAGTTAGTACTAAATCACAAAACAAACACGGAGAAAAGAGGACAGGAAAATACAGATCTGAAAGAAATTTAATCTGCTGTCATGCATTCCTTAAATGATTTGATCTGATTTAGCAAAATAGCGATTTTTTTTACTATATATACCACATCATCATGCAGCGGAAAGATTGCGAACTAGTAGTGCAACTCTCTGAGCCTCAAAGAAATCGGTAGACAAAGCTATGGATAATGGTCAGTCAATGTTAGCTAAAAGAGCGTGCGAACACATTGTTAATTAGAAATGAAAAATGTTAAAATGATAGATGAAAGATGAAAGTATTGTTTGTCAGAGTGTGCTTAGCTGAATGGAACCCCGTATGTGCCCCTCCCAACCCCTCCCTCTGCCTTAGTCCGCAAAACAATTTTGCATGCCTATACATATAATTGCAGATTGAAAATTCCCTGTGTATGCTTTTAACCCATGCATAATATATAAAATAAATTTTGAACCAGAAATAATATCGACAGAAAAAATAGTAACAATTCGGAAACTTTTTGAGATCGAGAGATTTTAGAGGAATTTCAGAGCAAGGATCTAAACATAAACATTATCATTACATCTCCCATTTGTTGGAAATACGCTTGTAGGGATCCACTCTTTTCCAATCCTGGAAGAACCTGTATTAAAAGTAGCGAAAGGAACGTCATATATTACAGTTTAACTGAATTCTCAAATATGATTGGCTGATGATACAATTCTCGAGATATGATTGGCTGTAATATACTTTGAACGAATTTCTCCCTTTATTTAGTTGAAGAAAGTCAGTAGAGTTTTTAGGGAAGACCAAATTTATAGCGACATACTGGGTTCTTAATTTGATATTTTGCTTATTAGTTAACTTATTTATCCTGCCCTTAATGTCAAGCACTTTGTATATGATCCACTAACTTAGATTGTTGGGTTGAAATTGTACAATTTACAAATACCTTTAGTTTAGCGATTCTTTACAATGGAAAAAACTTAATTTTGATAACACGTATGTTCCGTGCAGAAAGGACAACCCCATAACGCTTTCTCGTTCTTTCATTCTCTGTTTCTCGTTTGCAAATTACATTTATCTACTAAATTAGGGAATTAAGATCCTTGCGGCGCACCATACTTGTAACAGACGCCGATTTCCCCAAGGATCCTTACAGACCTGTTTCATCTCTATCGTTTTAGCATTTATATATGTAGATTGACTCAATATGCATAAAATAAACAAAAACCACCAGTCTTCCATTATTTGTCACTAATACTCTATGAATAAAATTGGCTAAAAATCCAATACACATTTCCATGCACCATTTACCCTTTAAAGTGAACTATAGCATGCAATAATGGAATTCAATAATAAAATATCTGCAGTGCTGTGTAATTTGGAATCGTATAACGAGGAATAAATTACACAATGATTCTATTTTGATTAGAAATTGGGGAAAATTATGACCTGCTTTATTTAGAGGCTCTCTGGAAAATGTGTCATAATTTTTTTCATTCCTTTATTTGATGCTTGTTGGTTTGCATGATAAAAATCCTTTTATTTCAAAACCTTCATTTCCACATAAACTGTACACCAAAATCCAACTACTTATCTTAATAGAATGGAAGGCATTCGATTCACAGGAACTTGTCTCGTAATAGATTTTTTATTTCCCCCCCCCCCTTTTTTTTTTAATTTGTTTGCCCCGGGTTTCTTTTTTTTTTACTGAAACATGTTTGCATGAAAATTACAAGCAAAGAAAGATGTTATCATAATAAGAGAAAGATTGAACTTTACTCAATTTTTGAAAATCATATTAATATAGAATTTTGCCGCGAAGATTTGGAAGCCGAAGTTCAGTATCATCATAATATGACGTCATTCTGACATCATTATGTGACTGATTTTTTACGCTACAAGTGCCTGTGATACAAATTAATGTACTTGAGTATATGTACAACAAAGCTCCAACTAAGTGATTTGCATATTACAATATAAAGCTAGTACATGTAGTAAAAAATTCAGTTTATAATGCTCTTGGAAAATTAAAATCAACATCACGTGACAATCACGTGGGGAATATTTTTACCTCGGTGGTACGACCGTCGGGCCATTTAATTTGTTGAAATGTGGTTTTCTTCTTGTTCCCGCCATCAGCGAATTTGACTAATAAGGGTTCCGTGCAGCCTGTGTGAAGAAAAAAAGTAATGTTTTTACATGACTTCGAAAAAAAATCATAGTAAAATAAGCTTTATATCGAAATATACTACATGTATGTTCGAGTGAGCGGAAATCACAATTAAATATAGAAAAAAATTCTACCGTCTTATTCTAAGAATCCTTACATTATTAAGTTATCTCCCCCATATCTCCCCCTCCCCCGCATTCTTCATCCCTCCCTCCATCAGTTTTACGATTTTTTAACAAAAGAACTTTTGTTTCAAATGTCACATTTCCTTCATTTACTCCCAATGAAAGAATGAGTGATCAGCATGATCAGTGATCTAAATACGATATACAGAGATTTCATACTGGGAAAGTAATAAAGTTACAATGTCAATTACAAATTAAAGCGGTAAAATTATGCATAACTAAGAGTCAACGTAATAAATAGACCTTGTGAATGTCGCATTATTTATGCAAATTTATACGACCGTGAAAGTCATTAGTACGGGCTTAAATGACAGGAATGTACGAATTTATCCAACCATCTGGCACGACTAGGAAAATCTAGGACGAAATACTACCTCGACTTAAAGAAATATTTTTCGCATTGCGAAAGACTTTTTTATCAAGATGCATGACAGGCGCAGAGTAAGGCTGTTAAAAGGGGAAGTGTTTGTTTCAGGCATGAATCTACATAAATGTATGTACAACATCAAGCGCGGATCAAGAGGGGAGATTAGGGGGTCAGAACCCCTCCCTGGAATTTTTCTAAATTACTGTTTTTTTTTTTTTCAAAAACATAGTCTGGAACATCCCCAAACCACACCCAGACGGCTTGGATCCCCCTTTGATAAATGTCACTTTTCGCCCATGAACATGTTTTATTGCTCCCAGGTGGGTCTTAGCTCGTGTCCACGCCCTGTTCCCCCGCCCTGCCCCTTCTTTTCTGTATCCAATATTGCGAGGGTGGTACAATACTCAAAACAAACTTTCTATTTTCTACTCGAAATATTTTCACCTTTGATATCGATATTCTTGTAAAATAGAATATCATCAAAAAGCTGCCACTTTCGCTATTGAGCGTGAAGTTTGTGTAAATATTGGAACAGAACATTTTTTTAGTGTAAATACATTTTATCAAGGCACTTTACGAGAGATTCGCTAAAAATAGAACAAGATAATGTTTGAATTGCAAGTAGCACAAATTGAGTTTTCTCTTAATTGACAGAGAATAAAGCATTGAGCAAAACATAGCGAAAATTAAAGTTATGAAAAGGAAATTTCCATACGGGAGTGAAGGGCTGTTTCTGTTTATTATATAAAATTAATTAAGAGATATTGCTATTGAAGGAAAATCATTATTGAAAGTTTACAAAACATTTGAAAGTAACACCATGAAAACAACCGAAAACGATTAATATGTATAAAGAGAGCATATGGGGAAGTTTTCTTTTAAAAATTCAAAAATACATATCCATAAGGAACTGTGCACATGACCGCATCGTCCAAATAAATTTCACAAACAAATGGGATCCAAGAACATGATCTCCCCTACTTCCTTCCTAAACTGATGGAAATGTGCCCTCGTACATGCACATTTAAAACATGGGCATCTACATACATGTAATCGTATTGATACTTGGTCAGAAAATTGGATCCTTTCCTTATGAAGGGGGGGGGGGCTGTAACCTTGAAACTCCTCCAGAGATATCTCGATCCCGTCTTTTAAATTTTCCCTGCAATTTCAAATTTCCCGCCAAAAATTTTGGAACCTCCCTCACCTCATCTGATCCTTATCCTTTTTACTTTTTAAATTTTCTGTCATCATCTCTCCAAAAAAAGAGGGTTCTCACCTGGTAAAATTTTTCCGTTGAAAGCGTTGATAATTTGCTCGCATTTTTCTTTTGATTCCATTCGGCTGAAACCGACACCTCGGCTAATTCCGTCAGGTTTCCGTAAAATTCGGGTTGAAATCACAGTTCCATATTCTTTGAACATATTCTCTAAATTGGTCTCAGCAAAATAAATAGGCAGATTGGCTATATATAGATTTGTAGGGTCCTGTTCCTGTTGCTATAAATAGAAAATAAATAAATGCAACTCATTTTCTTTCATAAAGAATATAACTTCTAGTAAGCAAATTTGTAACATTTCTATATATATAACTTGCAAGACAAAGAAATTGAGACAGTAAACTTCAGAAAAATCTTACTGATATAGTATATTGTAAAATGAAGTTTTTTGAAAATTTGGATGCGCTTGTGAAATACTAATACTATGTAGAGAAAGACTTTCTACAGGGCCATGGTACATGTATAATATGGTACATGTATCGATGTCACGACATACATCTCCCACTGACAATTTTTGAGGGTGATTTGAGAAAGCATTGGTTTCCAAATGACAAACGAATATTAAATATGACCCATATATGCTTTGAAACTCTTAAGCCATCTTACATTTTGGCTTCTCGACTACTGATACGAAGAGGCACAGGGTCACCAAGTGTTGCATCATCGATACAAACAAGATACGTTCATGTTCATGTAAAATTCATATAAATTTCACATAAGATTTATGTGAAAAATATTTCACATAAATTTCCTTCACATGAATTTTTCTAAGTGACCTTCACAGGAAAATGAATTCACATTACATCCATGTAAAAATCTTCACATGAATTTCATGTGAAAAAAAATTCATGTAAACTTCATGTTCGTGCTCGTTTAACATAAATTTCATGTGAACTTTCATGTAAATTTCACATGAATTTCATATGAGGCACAATTGACTGTATACCGGTATCCTGACGCAATTCTGATATTTTTTTTTTTATTGTGATTTCATTTTGAGCTAATCTGCAAGAAATACGTATCATTATCTAAATATAAATCATCTTTCATTTACAACATTTTTTTCTGCCACTTTGCGCTACCTTAATACTTTCCATCCAGGCTCATTTGCTATATTCTCCTCTCTAATTCGCTCACTTTGCTTCTACAATAACTTTTTCATTAAGCATAATCAGGATTGATCTGTAATAACAGCTTTCCTTGAACACGAGACGCTTTTGTTCAATAAAACAATCCTTCTCCTGCGATACATGCAGCCTTTCATTTAACTAACTCCATGATTATTTCTATGATCCAGAGCGCGGTTCTAGAGAGGGGTTTGGGGTCAGACTCCCTCCTGAAATTTGCCTCCCCCCCCCCCCCAAAAAAAATAATAATTTTTCTCGTTTTTATATTATATATATTTTTCTTTCAAAAATCATAGCTAAGCTAGCTTAGCGCCCCCCCCCCCCCCTCGACGGAATGGAACATCCCCCCCTTTTTTTCATTTGGAAAAAAGAACCCCCTCCTGAAATTCCCCCAGCCTTATTTTCTCGTTTTTCCGAATAATTTTTTTGAAGAACAGCAAAGCCCCACTCCCCACCCCCATCGACGGGCTGGACCCCTTACCCCCTGAAAAAAATCTAGATCCACCAATGGATCTAATAAACTCTAGAGAACATTGAGTGAATTGTGATGATTTGAAAAAGGCAATTTGCTGGTTTTTGTTCAGTTGTTGCGTGAAGGCATGCAGCGCTCCGTGATTAGCTAGTGTAAAAATAATGACATGTCGAATCTCATTACAAAATTTCCTTTTGATCTCCGATATAGTGTACATAAATATTACTCTTTTTATTTATTAATTCAATTATCTATTAGATAGTATTCATCTATCCATTAACTTACTACATCACACTTTATCTATATGCTAGTGGGGTATTATATAACTTGTGTATATGTGTTTATCATTTGTAATAAATCCCATTTTAATCCCTTCCTCTCCGGTTAAAAATCTTTGATTAAAAGTTTTGACCTCAAAATTGGGATATCTGATAAAGTTCTTCGTGTCATGAAAGGTCAAATTCAAGTTCAAAAGAAAGACGATATGGGATGCTGATAAACAAAAATTTGTAAATCGCAAAGTGAAAAAACTGTCCCCTCACCTGGCATAGTTTAAGGTCATGGACACAATAATCAAGGTCATTTGATATTGTTCAAGGTTAACGATTCAATGCTACAGGTCAACTGACATTGTTCAAGGTCATGCTTACGGATACAGATTACGATGCACGAGGTCATACATGTAGCGTTTGTATTCAAATGCAAAATAAAATTTTGTTCAATTTAAATCGTAGTGTTTACTACTTCGGACTCCTTTTCAGAAAATATTTATGAAGTTTTCTTCAATAAAATTTCAATATTGAAGAAATATTTATTTAAAAAAAAAAAGATTTTTAGTCTCATTTTTGACGTGGCAAATGAATTTATTCAAATTGCAAAACCTGGACAAATAATTATGATAATTTCAAACTACGACGTAGACCCACTGGTAAGTTTTAATTACACATGCACAATTGACGGGAAAATTAAAATTCATCTGTCATACGCAATCTGGAGTATTTGGGTTAATGTATTCCATTCCTTATAAATCTAGCTGTCATCACTTGACCTCTGACCTGTACGTTTACTATAAATATACACCTCTCGACACGAGAGCACCTCAAAAATTCAGGGCGGGGAATTTTATCAGACTATAGAGACGTGGGTGTTTGAATACCGTCGCAGGGTGTCTATTTTCACTGAAAGGCCATGAATGGATCGTATGATATACTGTAAAATAGACGGTGACATGAAATATTAAAAGTTTTTTATGGTTAGTGGACCGATCATTCCCCCTCATTATTCACCCTTCTTTCCCAATTTTGCCAGATGTTTAAACAAATGTAATATATCCTTCTAATTTTGATTAAAACGATGTCAACTTTTTATTCAAATTGTATTTAAGATGATAAAAAATCGAAAATGTATCGTTTGAATAAAATATTAATTTTGAACAGAAGTATATATGGATTTTCTCTGCCAGACGATACCACAATATTTATGGTTGCAGTGTGGGGTTGGCACAACACCTGTTTGATATCCTCAATTTTGGCTCTATGAGCCATGAAAACTGAAGAACAGATATACTTGATCTTTCGCTTTCAAATATTTCATACCGATATTTTCTACTTGATCTTTCCCATTTAAATCTTATTTTCAAAAAATTCCTACTTGATCTTTCGCTAAAATCTATTATTAACACGAGTTGCCCACAAATCATATGTTAAGTTGATTGAAATCCACGAACATTCTTAAGTTTTATATTTCAGCATTTTTTCTATCTCCTTCTGAATATATCAAGATACAGTTGTCAAGGTATTTTTCCCTGCATTCCAACATCAATGAATCTTGCTGTGTCATTCATAGTCATGTTGCAGTTCAATAAAGGTTTTGAAATTAGAATAGCAATAAACATAAAATTTTTGATTTCTTTTTTTTCAAATTGCCTTTCCAAACAAATGCGAAATTCGGCTCTGAAATTCATACTCTAGAACTGAATTTGTCTGTGAAAATCAGGCATAGTGGCAATCTACGATATTAGCGCTTTTTAACCCCAATCCTTCCCTAAATTCAGCAACAATGTACAAATGTATACATGTTTTTTTGTATAAAAGCATATAGGTTCGACCATCAACCTTCTCTTTGATTCCACCTGACCATAACTTAACCCCCATCCATTCACAACTCAAAAGATGAAAAAAGGTCTCGATTGCAGTTTAACCAAGACAAGCAGCAGGCTTTCTGAGAGACAAATTGAATACTAAGTTGTCATAGATAATAGATCGCGTACTTATTAAACCATTAAGGGACAATCGTAGTCGTGGAGTCGGCACCAGTCGTTTTTGACTTAATGTCTAGCGGGAGCCCTCCCTAATTGCCATTGATCGTGGATCTTTATGTTTTTCCTTCTGATCCTGAAGCTTCCAGGGCCTCTTCATCCGTGACACAAATTACAGGCAGGATTATGTTTTATGATCTAGATGAGACTTGTTTTGAACTCTGGCGAGCAAATTTCGGGATTGATCTTTATCTTTTAACGATTTGCAGGCAGCCGACATGTTTAAAGTGCATTGTGGGTGAGGTTACTTGGCTAACAGACGACAGTACCAGAACATGTCTCACCAACAGACAGACAGACAGACAATCGGACAGACAGATCAAAAGACATTTTCATACTCTGTCCTAGTAAACGGCGTTTGAGGGTGGAAGGACAGACAGACAAATCATACAATTTAAATCGGGGATAATAAATAAAACAAACTGACAGACGGACATACATTTACCTTGGCCATCTGAGCTTGAATTCCTTGTGATTGTAAAGCCTGGACGGCAACTTCTGCTGCATTGGGAGATTCGAAGTCGACAAAGCCATAACCTACAAAATAATGACCCAATTAGTTAAAAGTAGGTCACAACCAAGCCTAAGGCAAAAATAAAAAAAAATAATAAGCAACTTGAAATTGGTCATTGTTCATTTTTCAAAGTTTTTGTTCATGGAAAACCGAGTTAATTAAGACCGAGAAAAGTACATATTTTCAGAAGAATTGCGATCACATGATACTCTTTGATCTAAATTTTAAACTGTCATAATCATGATAACATTCGTGTACGAACAACTTGGTTGATACAAATATAAAGGTCAAGGACATGTAACTTTATATCCATAATATAGAAGCTGAAAATATTATAGAATATAATGGGATCCTAATAAATAACTATAAATTAGAATGTTCTTAATGAGCTGAACTATGACACCGGCGTCCTCCCTGTAGGAACGTGATAGGGGTACGTTCATTGTCTGTCAATGTGAGAGAGTAAGATAATACCTCATGTATTAGGTATCCTGACAAAGTCATTCAAGGACAGAATTCAAGGGTAATACTCCTTAAGTCGTTCACTTTACAAAATTAATATATGAAATACGCAGATGCTTACAATTTTTTTCTTCTGGTATACATGTGTTATTTCGGCAGTTGGTTTTGACCTCTTTCTCTTTTATATCTTTTAAACTTGATTTTGTTTTCTTTTCTTTCTAGAAGTTACGAACAATGATTATACAGTGCACATACATGATACAGAAAATGTATGAAATTTAAGAAATATGTTACATTTTGGGCTATTTTCTGTAACTTCCGGTGCGTTCGCCTAACAAACCAACAAAAAGTTGGAAGAATTACGAGGAAAACTTGCACCCACATAATTACGGTTTTATCAGATTCCTGGTAACAGTAATTGATGGTAAACTTAGGCCAAACCAATTAGTAATACACTTACCTTTACATTTATTAGTTGTTTGGTCTAATATAGCTTTCGTGGAAATAATTTTGCCATATCTGCAAAGAAAAGAAACAAAAGTTGGTAAATATTTGTGAAATATTCATTATATGACGCTCGTAGTGAAGATTTTCAGAAGTAAATGTATTCAAAGGTCGTCAAATGTCAAATGTCAAGGTCAATATGTATACGGTATTCATAGAAAAGGACAAATTGTTAATCTGACACATACATGAATTAATGACACCGTGTTCAACATTGACTGTTGCAAATACTGTACAAGAAAACACTAACTAAAAACATCAAGTTCGAAGACAACAACAACAAAAATTCTTAATCACAGACACTGGCAACATTGGATTATAACGCACAAATGGTAAAAAATAAACAGAGAGACAAATGTGTAACTTCTATCTTATATCAACAAGTGTAGTGATCCGGATCACATGCCCACAACCAAGATCGTGACACATGTGATATGCCAAATGTGACAACGAATCTTAGTTGCATCGATGAGAAAATAGTAAGACAAATGGACAGTCAGACTAAAGGACGGACAGCAAAATTGTTCTTTATTGTCTGAGAACAATTATTAAGGACATCAAATATGATCAATTTTCCAATAAAATACAATAAAGAGTGATATGCCAGATGCTTCATTCATGAAAATCGCCATCGATTAACTGCATGGAATGAGTTGTCTTTGGTTCGAGACAACTAGGGATTATGGGAAAACGTATTGCAAATACAGACGTCACACAACAAGATATTTTCTCTTATCTTAAAAAATAGTGGGTACTGCTAGGCAAAATGAAGTTGGAGGCAATCTAATTTGAAATTAAGCTTTATTCCAGCGAGACAAAGCTATCAAGTCATATTGATCCAAAGCATCTGTTGTCAGTAAAGGAGAACCACTTGTAGAATTAAGGCAAGGTCGGAACCAGGTGTTCAATGAGTAAGTGGGAAGAAAATGAGACGAAAAGAAGAAGGGGGTCTAAAGCATTCGTTTGTAAGTTTGTCAGGCTACTAAGTTGGTAAATTTTGTCACTAACTGATCGAGTCTGCATGACCGACAGTCAAATTTAAACGGCAATTTCGCTAGCAATGTAATATAATGTACACAGTAAAAAAGTATGAAGGAAAAATTCGCATTTTGCTGAATTGCACTCTCTCTCTCTCTCATCTTGGATTCGCCACTCAAACGACAAAGTAGTAAAGTGACAACTATCTGACTTCGCCCCTCCTCCGAGGCTGATATCTTCTACGGAAAGCTATTTTGTCTATTTACAATGTTCACTGCTGAATTC
Source organism: Pinctada fucata (assembly GCA_028142955.1). Lineage (NCBI taxonomy): Eukaryota > Metazoa > Mollusca > Bivalvia > Pterioida > Pteriidae > Pinctada > Pinctada fucata. The sequence continues at coordinate 28,375,484 of AP027114.1, forward strand.
GTCAGGGAGCAAGAAAACATCATGTTTAAGGTCGTGATGCAACAAGGGACGTCATTATGGGGAAACCGATATCGATTCGCTCATTTCCGGACAAACAGTCGACAAAACGTTGACACGTTTCTGCCCCCGGTATCTCCTGTAGAGAATCAATGTGGGATATTTTGTTGTTACAAAACTGATGTCAATTATAATTGCGGTCGTAAAAGTTTACATGCCATTATGCAATGTGCTGCAGAAATCAGATAGACGGAAAATCCGCTTTTCTGAAAGAATGGCTGCGTAGTTTCTTTGAAATCATCCAAAATGAGCTGCTTCATGCATGTACAATGTCTGTTCGTGACATGTTCGTTTCAACTCTCGCACAAGTCTCGAGCATACAAATGAAGTTTGAATATATGATCTAAATATAGACTGTGAGACCACACACCGACCTCTCCTTGATGACCATATTTCACAATAAAATATTGAGAGATACACTTTGCAGACTGCTAGCTTGACCATCATGCAGACCTTTACCCAAAGAAAATAAACTTATAAAGACAATTCAAAGCGACAGACAGACGTACGTTCACTATATTAAGAAGATTTTATAAACACGTTTAGTACGAGTACCGTCACATAAGACGATCGGACAGACCAACTGATTATTTTAAACCAATGACGCAAAAGTGACATCAAATCGAGGAGCTACCCATACTAGTATATGCCATTTCATACAGTGCCTGTAAGCAGCCTTACGTTGCTCCTACACTAACATTCAACACAACAAACAAATAGAACAATGACTTGGCCTTGAAATGAGATTTCTTTTGTCGTATTTCCTTTGCACAGCAACACATGTGCTGCTTGAAAACGCGGGAAACGATCTGCACGGCGGTATTATGACTAAGATGATAGATTGGTTCATATTATCTTTTCACACTCGATAATGGCGGGGCACGAGAGGAGAAGCGAAATGGGAAATCACTTTTCTAAGACGGTGACATTGTCTGGAGCAATCTCTTGGCTTTATTCTAATGGTCATATTGGATCGAAGACGCAATGATTCAAGTAAAGAATCCTGTTGGATGAATGGATGTTTATATAAGGAGCGTTATAGAAAACAATTTTGATTTTTGTTTTAAACATATGTTTTGGTTTTTATTGAACATGTCCAAAGGACCAACAATAGTACCCGAGAGTATCTAACAATGTACAAGTCAGTACTTCTTTTCCAAGCAAGGATCTATGTTAAATGGTTGGAAGAGATCTGGAACCCAATCATTGAATTCCCAACAGAGCAATTTTTCATAATTTAAAAACTAGTATACAAATTAAGAATATAAGATGACTTGAAGTCCCTTATCTGCGACAATTTTTTCACTTTCAGAAAAGTGTGTTAACTCTGAAGAGAGGGTGGACAGGTGAAAGGGAGGTGGGAGGAAGGGAGCGGGAGGAGGGAGAAAGGGGGAGGGAGGGAAGGGGAAATGGGAGGGAATGGAGAAAGGGGGCGGGAGGAGGGAGAGAAGGGGACGGGAGAAGGGGGTGGGAGGGGGATGTAAGGGAAGGTTGAAAAGGAGGGGAGGGAGGTGGCGGCGGGAGTGGGGAGGTAAGGGATGGGAGGGGGCGAGAGGTATCCCCTGTCTGTTCCCCACTGAACGATTCCAAATTGAATCCTTCTGGTGGAGTACTCAACCCAACCCCTGCCCATTTGTTTTTGGTTTTATGTGTAATTTTGATTTGCATAGTTTTTATGTTTTTGGTTTGGCTTTGTTTCTTTTTAAATTGTTTGTTTTTTTTTTTCCTTTGTCTACGTACTTATATGCTGAATGAAAAGGCACCTTACTTTTTGTGTCGCCTGCGATGCATAGCGACACTTAGGGATCACTTTTATTTTATTTTAATACACAGGTCTTGATACGAGTACGGGACTACCCTTCTTCCGCGCATTTTTCATTCTATAGTTATCGCAACTTAATCAATTGCACTGCATGATCTTAAGCGGGCTTTATTTGGCAAATTATTAGCCTGCAAGATCAATTAAGTGTTTAAGAACGATAGAAAAAGAGAAACCCTTTACCAATCCGGGATTTCAATCGCTGATCGTCAAATGCAAATGTCAAGTATTAGAGATATCGTTTTACGATAAAGCGGCGTCAAAGACGAAATTAGCTCTCCGTAGTTTCGTAAAATGGGCAATGAGAGTGCACGTTTCTAGATAAGCATTGTATTTAAAATCCATAACAATGGCATAATCACTCTATCTCTAGATAAAAATGTAGACAAAAAATCACTCTTTTCCATTTATCATGCAATCACGCCTCTTTTCCTTTCTTCTAGATGATAATATCATAATAAATGAACATGCATGCAAGATTTCGTAAAAAATTCTCACTGTCTTCGAATGATAAAGGTTCGTGTCAAAAGATATCATTCCTACTTTAAATTCATTATCCGTAACGTAGAAAAAACATTACAGTTTAAAAACGAAAATCGGTCAGTAATTAAAAACCAGTAGCTCATTGTGACTTTTTTTATTGTTCTGACTGCGGAATGATTGATTTAAAAGTCAGCTTTGGGATTTAAACCTATTGTGAGGGAGACCCCAAAATATTTCTGTTATTTCTATAGTAAATACACACAAATCAAAATTATCAAACCGATCATCTAGAAATTCCCTACTCAACACTGTTAGATCACATCAAGCGAGAATCATTACAGATATTCAAAGTCCGCGAGATATGACGAGATTATGACGAGATTTGGGCCATGGGTCACGGCAGAACAACTAATTCTGTCACTTGAGTTAAGAAGCTAGTAAATCTCAGGTTGGCAGGGTGCCGTATTGAGCACTGACTCTGGTGATTTTGCTAAATTTGTGAATGGTTATATAACCGTCATTAGACCTAGAGTTATTTAAATCTTAAATAAGAAATATATATTGGAATTTGTTGAACCAAAGAGTGATATATATACTGCTGAGGTGTTGAGGTACCTTAAAGGGGGACTCGAACATTGAAAAGTCACCCTTTTGACGGTCAAGAGCAAAAGCGGCCCCTATATCTCTTCACTTAACATGACTTTGCCTCTGTACATCCAATATAATGTCTTATATATCTTGCATTATTGAAAACTGACTTTTTAAATGAATGTGATTGCAGATAAAGGTAGGGCGGGGCGTGTGCGGGTTGAGAGGTGGGCTGGTTGAGGATGGGTGGGGTGGGCGTTGGCACGTCCTGTTATGTCGACCCTGTGATCAAACTTGATCTAATTCAGTCAATTTTACTACTCTTTTTAAAATATCAGAATATTTAATTTTGATCATACTCCCTTCGTTAGCCACCAGCTCCTCCCCTCCCCCTCCCCCAATATCCCCGCATTATATGAAAAATATTATTTCTTCTTCATAAGAAATAATCAAGAAAAAAAACATGAGACAAAAAAATTAGATTAACAAAAGTCAGACGACGTCGCTGGATGTAAGGTTTTTCTATCATATTTCTTATGTAACAATGTACACCTACATCTGCCGCCGATGACGAATGCTAGAAACGGAGGAGAAGTACAAAATATGAAACTTAAGGCAACCACAAAGTGATCCACTCAAAACCAGTACTCCACACCTATGACGTGTCATCAAGGGGCCGGCAACTCTGACAAAAGAATGACAATCCCAGAACAACATTATGAAATTGAAAAGTTCTAGTTGGTTTGGCATAAAATTCCCAATATTCACTGGGCAGAGCCAAACTGGCTTTGACTTTTCCCGGGACTTGGAAATACGAATTAAAGTTGCAGCAGGACGGACCGATGGACAAACAAGCATTTCAATGAACAAGTTGAGGGATGCCTGATAAATCTGAGCATGAAACCAACCCTCTTTCCACCGGCTCTACTCCAAGGCTGCCTACCCAGCTTTAATAAATTTTAGAGAGTATATGTACATGTATAGTTAGTATACATACTATACGATGTTTGCAACGTGTCAATAAACTACAGATACATACCGTATATCTGTGCCTAACACAAGGTCAACCTGTTGGCGGTGTCGTCTTTGATCTTTTCAGATCCTAATAACACCCAACGCAATACCTGCTGAGCGATGTAAATTGCACAGGTAAAGGTATCTATATCATCAACATCAAACGAAGCCGATAGTGATGAAAATTACCTATGTAAAAGTGCACATGGGCTGCATTCATAGAGCAGAGACTGATCTTAAAACTGGTAACTCGTGGCCATTAATACGCCCCTCGTTGTGCCAACCTTTCTCAAATTCTGTGTTGCTTTCCGGGGCAATAATGAATATTGAGGCCTATTTATATCGCTGATATATAGCAGGAAAGAGAAGCTCCTTTTGGACATTGTGTTTTTTAAAGTTTAATGTCATTCAAAAGGAATGTATGTTACGTTGCATAGTGGACGTAAAGTTATGGTCAAGTCAGTAGAAGACATACAAAGTCACCGGCAGTCTGTATCGTCAGTGGCGGATCCAGCGCTCCCTTTGCCGGGGGTCAAGGGGCGAATTTTGCCGATTTTGACTGAATGTGGGCCAAAATATACCTGTTTTTGGAAAATTTTGGGTCAGTGCCGGGGGGGGGGGGCGCCCCCTCCGCACCCCCTGAATCCGCCAATGATCGTGTGGATCGCATATTACTGCACTCTTAGTTTTTTTTCTAAATATACCCTCTATGTTTTGCCTCTACGCTACTAGTAACCCCCCTTTCTTTTTTTTGGTTCTTTTTATTTTGTAACTAGATCTCAACTATTGTTGCATCCGAGCTGTAACAAGTAAAAGGAGCGGGTACCGGACCGAGATGGTACACATAATTCCCCGTACCAATCCCATATACAAGACATGTATTAATGTCCGCCATTAACCTGCCAACACAATGCATAAAATGTTCTCTACATAACAAATGAATAATTAAGAATCGGTCAATGATTGCACGGTAGTTCCTAAACAAACCCCCGCTGAAACCAGACAAAAGGCTAACTGCAAGATCCGCGACGCTGAGGGACCATCCATTAGACTGATCAATGGATCATTTATTGAACAATGGAAAGCAAATGATTTCTCCATGCAAAATTTAACGATTAGTGAGAAACGTAATTAATAATTAAACCACTTAAAGGTAGAGCAGGGTGGCTGCAATACTGCAGATAATTGGATTGAATGAGCTTGTAACAGTACTTGATTTTATCAATGCAGTGGTTCAGTGGCGGATCTAAGCTTAAAACGGGTGGAAGAGGACATTGTTGAATATATTTCCCACAACATAAGCCGCTTTTGTAATACAAATGTCCTTTCACATAGCCACTCGTCTGTAGAAAAAATCATTCCAAAGAATGCATGTGTCGCCCGCGAAACATAGCGACACTCAGGAAATACTGTTATATAGGGTGTGACATCCAAGTGTGACAGCCAGACAGACGGACAACGGACAAAGTGATCCCTAAGTGTCGCTAAGCTTCGCAGGCGACACAAAAATCCGCAGTGTGCTCCGAGGAACGAAATGACGAGATGTTCCTTTAGGATTCACCTATATGTTGGAGCATGCACTTTGTGACGAGGGTCTGAACACCAGTCCCTGACCAGCCGGAACGCCAATCCCTATTTTGACGGTTGGAAGCATTGTTTCTTAAAGGGGCGGATAACTCTTGACACAAAAAGTAGCAGAATAAGAATAAATTTGGCTAAACGACCTTAATTGTTTATCTCAAATTTTAAATATTATTATACAACAAATGATACTCGGATATAATTCACTACATATAACTGAAATTCCTCTGAAAGGGATTTTTGATATTTTTCAGCCCTGCTAAAGATCCAACGAAAATTGTGCATACACCGTTGGTTTTAAAAGCTGACACAAATGCTCCCCTTTGCACTTCTGGTCAAAATTCAATGATAATCTTTTCAACAGAATCCCAATTATGATACCTATATAGAATTTTAGTCGGTAAGTACTCTATAAATAGGAATAAAAACGCTATAACGAGGACCAGACTTTAATTAAAATTCATCATTACGGACTCAGAATGCACCAAATTCAAGTGGCAATGGAATTTTTAACATTTGTTTTATGGTTTGATACCTCGTAGATGATTTTGTGCCAATGCAATGTTTCATTTTGGCAAATCTAACCACTTCGCAGCACCGACTTGGGTACATGTGTACTCGTGTACTCGCTGTTTACAAACGAGTTTCCATACGTTGACATGGAAGATGGACGCCCGAACAGCATATCGAAGTTTGAAAGGTGACACAAACCCCTTAAGGCAAAGATTGGCATAGTATTTTTGATTTTGGTGACTTCGGTGATATATAAAGTTTACATTCAGACTGTTCCCAATCATTCCCAGCCGGGATTTTAAAAGAAAATAAGCAATAAAATGCAAGTAAACAGATCGCTGGCGAAAAACTGCCCTTGACAACGCCCGATTTATTTCAAAATGCCACAAAATTTACCTGATTAAGTGTTATGACTTGAAACGGTATCTCTATTGCCATCAAAATCACCTGTGTCATTCTTGTTTACACATGCAGCACAGTCAGTATGACGCGTTTTTGATGACGTGGTACAATGTCGTCATATTCAAAACATTTGTCACGTGACTTCGTTTTTAAACTTCAAAGACAAGTGCCGACTGGCGTTCCGGCTGCTGACACAGAGGGCGCTGTGTAACTTCCTGTTTTTCCAGAATGAGACGGCAATACAGCGCCCTCTGTGTAAGGAATTGCCATATTTCAATTTTCAATTGCGTGCCAACCTTAAATCATTTCCGCTCGAACTCTGGTGACCACTGACTAGATTCGATTATATGGAATCGAGAGTCGAGTTCCAAATAAAAATGCACAAAATGTTGCAGAATGTCTCGTTTTGTTGTCTGAGGTATCTGGGTTCATTCCCTTGCTGAAAACATGCTGAAATATCCCGGAGAGAAGAAAAAAAAATTATTCGGCTGCCCTATATCTAAATTCTAAATCTGATTTCATTTCTACTAGAAATAACATCATTTGTTAAAGTCATTACACGTATAAGATACGGATAAGTAGCTAGTGAATGAAAGATCTTTCCACAAAGAACCGACTTAACGAAGTCGCGCCATCGCGATGTCGAACGGAGATAATTCTGGCTAACTTTTGGTTTTCATTTCTTCTGCGCGGCGTTTATTTACTGTTTTGCCCGAGTGCTCTAAGACAACGAATCTATTATACAATGAAGGAATGGTATCTACATCAAATAAAGCAAACAACCTTTTTTTTTCCTACCGAGTTTTTTGCACTCGCGCATTAACAGAAATGTTATCTATCACCAAAAGATAAATGAAGTAATTTTCGGTAACAGGTTTTTCTCCCATTTGATACATATTCATTGCTATGTGTTTTTATGTTCAGTATTTTTTAAATTTCAGATAGTTTCTTCACGATAATTAATTTTTCGGGGGAATAAGGGGAAGGGGGCTCTTTGATTCTGTAGACTTAAACATTGTGACTTCCTATTCTTTCACTTTTAACTTATTTACGTTACCTTAATACATATTTGATCTGAACATCTTTTTCATCAGTGAAAATGAAATATAAACGGATAAAGATATTGCCTAAGATCGAGGTTATTGTGTGGCCGTGGGGTAGGTAGGAGGTGGCCGTGGGGTACTAGGTAGGAGGTGGCCGTGGGGTAGGTAGGAGGTTTTCATAATTTTGGTGTATATGCGGCAAAAATATCCTTACTATATGTTTTCAAGAGAAACGACAAAACCTTATTATTGCCATCAATGTCAACCGCTAACCCCCCCCCCCCCCCTGTAAAAAAGATCATATGAGCTCCCCTGCAGCTAAGAAAAGTCACTTTGCCACTTTGTACAGAAGTTGTAACGTTTTATTATAATCCGTGTAACAGATGTTATAAGATTTGTTCCTGTCTGGGTTTTATGTGACAGCGTGTTAGGAAGTTTATTCACATTTTTACTTTCTATCTTTATAGCGCTGAAAGATTCTGTCTCAAGTAACACCTTGGAGCAAGTGTTCAGTAGTTCTCGTGTGCGGATATAGAACCTTTGCATGTGCTGAAAAGAAGGATGGGGTGTACTCTGTACTCAATTGCATCTTTTGCTGAGTTCGATTGCCTAAGTTCAGAGGTCCTCTCACACATGTTGAGCAATATTTGTGTCACATGATTTGTAAAAAAAAAACTATCGACCAGAAAACTTCGATTACATTGTTGTTACAGATGGTATTATATCCAACTTCCGATTTAGAAAAAGACATAAAATAAATAAGTCACGTGACGACCTAAAGTACAAGATGACAGATAGTGGGGGGGGGGGGGGGGGGTGACAGATAGTGGGGAGGGGGGGGTTAGAGAATAGAACCCAATAACTTTTTTTTCAAAGAATGTTTAAAGCTAAAATAAAGAATTTTGTTTTCCTCTCTTATCACATTTCGACCTCAGGGTGAGCAAAATTTTATACAGTTGAAGAAATTGATTTCCACCACTGTGTTTGTGTTATGTATATAGCTTTCCAGAAATCAAACTGATCGTTTACAGCAATCGGATTGCTTTTTAACAACTCTCTCTTAGAATTTGAGATTCATTTAGACAGAAACGCAGAAGCAATTTGCTCCCAATTCTTCGATGCTTAAGAAAGAGATGAAAAAATACATATGCATCGCATTTCTCATTACTGTAGGCTGTCATGACACTGATTAACAACATTCTAATCGAACACGTCCTCGAATAAAGCGCGCCATGCCAGTCAACCTCCATTCAAACACTCTGATTGTGCACGACTTGACAGAGTCATTACCATGTGTTTGTCAGACGTAACTTGGTGCAACATTTGTGCATCTTGAATTATGTAACTATTCGAACACTCGCCAAATAAAATGAGTCTGCTGTAGTATGATACCGGGACATCGTTGTCAACTTCCATCACTATGAATTATGACGAGGGAAAGATTTCTCAGGAGTTTACAGAACGCACTCGGTCACTGCAGACGACAAAATTCTGGAGAGCCTTGCAGACGACTAGAGGAGGGGATCGTCTGCTGTATAATTGAAACAGGGCATCAAATGGCAAAACCACAATAAAGATCAATTACTTGTCTAGTGCGCGTTTATATCAACAATAATTCAACAATAAACATTCATTTTCTTGCTCCTCGCTTCCTAAATCGAAGTCTCAGACCGTCAGTTCTGTCAACAGGTACGGCTATATCAGAAAAAAATTCTTTATTGTTACCAAGAAAGTCTTCTATATAAATAATTAACAACTCAGGATCCATAATCAAACACACACAAACTGAAACATAACATGTATTTGCTCTGACCATACATGTAAAGTATAAAGACAAAACATTTTTGGGCTGATAGTTAAAACTGAGATTATGCGGTCGTCCAGATTCAAGAAATCATGTTTGAAACCTTTTTTTATGAAATAGATGAAAAGGGTTTTTTTTTACGAAATTGGTGAAATTTAAAAGTTTCATTTCGGCATTGACCTTAACAGAGTCGAGTCTTCATAGTCATTCGGTGTGCAATGTAAGTGATATTAGAAGTCATGATAAATTAACTTTCAAACCAGATTAAACAGGTGGCATTCAGGATGAAGAAATTGATTGTTTGATGAAAAATACCATTTACACAAAATGTAAATTTTCGTCACATTGTATCATTATCATAAATATGAAATAAAAGTGTAATAACTTACGGTTGGCATAAATTGACTAAATCTTTATCTGTTGTATTAGGATTAAGCCCTCGTATATATAAATTAGTTCTGCTAAGTTGATCCCCGGATTGACTCTGGTTACTGGACTGACTACTCGTCGTATTGGGACTGGCCGCAGGCATGCTGCGTGGTGTGTACGTCTGAAAACGAAAGTAGACTATTTATAGATGTGCTATTTATATACATTTTCCTGAAATGGAAAGTAGAGTCTTTTTTCTCCATCAGAGTTGAAACATTACATTTTGTAAGAATTCCATTCATCAATACGATTGGAATATATATATATTTCAACAGCCAACAATTAAATCCCTGTTCAAATGTGCTTTTCCCGTGTATAAAATATGTCACATGCTTTGAAGTAAAAATAATTGAATTTAAAAAAAAAAAGCTCCTTTTCACCTAATGAACTAATTAACGACACTAGAAGCAAAAGGTTTCAAACCATTAATCTGTCGTAAACACTTAGAATCACTTCAAGTCCCCCACTACAAGTCTCTACTGATTATTACGGACTTCCTTTTAACGGTGATGTTACACCAGCCCGCATTGAGCATTACTTAGCCTGCACCTATCGTTCAATGTTGGACCGCCAACGGCAAGGATACAATGGAAACAGTTACGACAATCGATGGACCAACACTAAAAATCTCTGGTGACTCACTCCTATAGTCATACACAACAAAAATCAACCAATTACATGTATCTATCATAACTCAGTCTCACTTATTTTTCTCATAAAATTTTCAAAATTATCAGTGTACAAACGTTTCCCCCTCTTTAGTCCTCTTCCCAAAAGTAAAAATCCTTATTCTTCTAGCAACGGAGTTTTCTTTTGCCTTATAAGAAAAATAGAGCACATGTTTGCTCATGTAGCATACTTAAATTTTGACAACATTAAGGGCATTCTTTGGTTTTTCTTTCAGGAGACAACTTGCGTTTTGTTCAGTTCGTCCGGTAAGCACTTCCTACCATATAACCCTTCCACCTGATTACCTACCCATAATGCAAATCACGTCAGGCTGCTTATCGCGTGTAAAATCGTTTTCTCCGATCACTATACAAATCGACGAATGAAAATTGGGCATAATTAGGTTGATAATCGTTCCCCAACTATTCTCCAAACATGCACATAAAATTCCGCACCTATCGAAATAATAATTCGCAAGTTTTTTCCCTCATTGTTCCCAGATATTAATTTTGTATATATATTTATTACTATAATGGACGTCATTATTTTCTGAAAATCTAAAAATCTATATTCTCGATAATATACTGCATGGAAATTTTCCGTCCATGAATTCAAATAAATATTTAAATTTTCATAAAATCTATAAGTCTGGAAAATATAAACCCAATTGTTCTTAAGTGCACGTAGTTTAGTAACATGATATAAGAAAAGAATACAGAAGGAAGAAAAAACTTTATCAAAACCATGGATAGAACGACGTAGAAGAAACCAGAATTTACTTACTTAAAACGAGCACTTCGTATAAATATCCAGAGATAAATTACTTTGATAGCTAAACACCAAGTGGGTAGTGTAGGTGGGAAGAGAGATCCGTCAAAGTATGATAAAATATTCACAGTGAGAGGTGTATTAAAATTTCAATATAACATACTATATTTCTTCCTATACCTGGATTTTAAGAAATGAGAGCCGTCTCGATTCCTTGATAAAAATTTCGGGGTCGCCATGCCCAAGTGAGCGTGTTCAACTAAAACGAGTTAGAATTACGTGTTCATCCGATCTCGATTTTACTTTATATGGGAAGAGTTACTTATCATATGACGTTAAATAATTCATCAGAATATGATGCTTCGGCGGTTATTGACTAAAACTTATATGGCTTTTAAATAAAAAAAAAGTCGTGGAGCATACTTGGTATTTCCTTTCATCATGTGGTAGATTGTCGTGCTCTAAGACCAGAAAATGCGATGCGCATGCGGGAAACTGGTTGGTAATGTAAATTTCACCTTTCGAAATTCTAATCATTTTATAGTCGAGTGGACCGCTGCACTTTAACTTCGCACCTGTTCTTTTAAAACCCCAAATATCACGCAATTTGCAATAAAAGATTATTTCTTAATAAGTCAAATTAGTCTGTCTGGTGTAAAAATTGAATCAAATCGAAAATTTTCACGATATATTCTTTGAATAAGTCTGAAATTGGAAAAATCACAGAAGTAACGTGTCCTTGACCTTGCCAAAAAGATAAAACCCTGACTGTAATACTTTGAATCAAATGTGAACAAACAAAATTCCTTTAAGTCTACGAAACGTATGGTATTTTTACTCCCAGTATATCAGTTGCATGGTTATGTCAACATCGGAAACATTTTCAAATATCAAATATTTGAGAAGAGACAATTTTACACGGAAGGTTCAAGCAGACCTTTTTGTGACCTAATAGAAAGAAATTTATGCAAGGTATATACTAAGGAAGTTTTGTAAATACGAATGAATTCGAATTAACAAATCTAATAAGCTACCAGTACCAATTCTAGCTGTTACAATGAAAATGCTTCATTCCTTGAAAACTAACAGCAACTGCAAAACCGTGATAATTAGCGCTAAAACATCAAAATCTGTGTTTTAATTTCAATTCATAACTGCGATTCTTCCTCGATCTGCACTCTTAATTTGCTGGTGATTTTTCTATCTTTTCAGCAGATGCAACAATTGGAACTCTCCATCTTCCGGAAGTAGAGAAGGCCCATCAAAATGGCCCATCTTGCTTTCTCGTTTACGTTGATTTATCAGAAAGACATATTCATTCCCGTTGAGAAGAAGCAGGCCCAGGGGTTAATTATATAAATCAAGAATTCCTACATCAAAGTTCTTAAATCTGTTTTAAATCTTTACCTCGAGCTTCTGTCTATTTATACTTATTAACTTTGGCTTCTGTTCGTATATAACGTTGATGCCTGTAACGCTTTGTTCACCTTAAACAATATATTGATAGGGGGTTTGTTAGCTGATTTGTTCTTTTTATCGCCAATAATTCTTCCGTCAGTGTGCTTACTTAATTTTCATTTTCCTGTGTTTTATGATTGGAAACGGTAAAACTGGCTATGATGTTTATAATACAAGTATATGAAGAGAATAAGGGGGCGGGGGGGGGGGGGGTAAAGGAAAAGGTCACGGGAAGGGAAAGGAATAAAACTCACGCTCTTCAACTTATTTTTGTAAATTTTTGTTGCTTTTTGTTTTTTTGGTTTTTTTTTTTTGGTTTGATAATCCTCTCAGTCATACTTGTTCTTCACAACCATGTACGTTTTATCTAAAAAAGTTTAGCCTAACATTGTCGGTAAATATCCCCCCTCCCCCCTCCCCCCTTTTACATGTAAAATATATTTACGTAATAGAGGAAAATCTCTCATTTTCATGTGCATTTGAAACGAACTACCGGAAAGTGAGTAAATGTACATGCACATGATAATGAACAAGATGTCTATAATAAAGATCTAGGTCACAGACACATTAAAATTTCAGAATGCATTATTACGTTGCCTCAGTCCTCAGGCATGTAAACTAAATATTTCTCCTCGACTACCATGCCCCTAGACCCCTTTAATGACATAGCTTTAACGACCTATCCGTGGATTCGTTACTTACTACACGTGCACGTACATGTACCCAGGCGCGGAACTAGAAAGAGTGCTCAAAAGGAACTAGGCTACAACCTCCATCCAACCCCCATATCCCAACCCCACCAATTTTCTCAACAATTTCACAAAAATGGGTTTTTTATCGTTCTTAGGAAGCATTGGTTTGTCCCATACAATTAACTTCCTTTCGAGGACGGACAGGATCCATCAATTGGATCCATCCTCTGAAAAATCTAGATCCGCCCATGTTAACCTCTTTTTTCATTACTGTAATTTATGTACGTAATGTCCGCAGAATGATCCGAAGAGAAAATTAAAAACACTCCAAGAATCTACTGAGAGAGTTATTCTACGACAGCGTGGTATCAAGTTTTACAATATGATCTGTTTTATCTCCCCTTTGTTCTGGATAAGTCCCCAGATGGCGCTATCAACAAGTGATAATATCCACGACAACTTCGTGAATGAGGCATCATGTTTCAGAATTTCTACCCGCATCGCAGGTCTTTAGAAAATATAGATAAGCTTTCTCTGTAATCATAACGAAAATAAAGGTTTTATCCGGGTATCACTTGATATGGCGGATGAAGTCTGCGAACATCAAGCGCGGATTTAGACGTAGGGGTGTCAGGACGCCCTGGAATTTGTCTACAATGCTGATTTTGTAACAATTCTATAATTCTGTAACAAAGAAAAAATTCTATTGATATCTTTCTTTGACCCGATGTCCAGAAATACTTCTCCGAAATCCCAAAATGTAAGCTGGTTCCACATACATAAAGGGAGTCTATCCACGGAATAACATTCGTGTTAGTGACCTTAGAGGGTTTAATGACCATCCATTACGGATCAATTCTCCTACAATGTCTCAATACACAAAGCAAATGTCCATTGTTAAGGCATTATATGCAGATTTTCAGGTCGATGACCGCGTTTCGCTAAAAGCGGAAACTTTTACTTGTCGCGCCTCCTCATTTTCAAAACTTCAGGCGTAGAACCGGATGTCTTTATAAAAGACCCGACCAAATCTAGCCAATCAAAAGGTAAAGATGAATTTGATTTCTCGTATTAAGGATGAGTAGGGGTTGAAAGCATTATCGTTTAAGTTTTCATCTACTTCGATGTAAATGTATCCTTCGCCCCTACCCCTCCCTTCCTTATAAAAGAGTCTTATTTCTGCGCCTGACTACGGTGTCTCCCGAGTTCACCGATGCCCATGATTAGAGACGAGGAATGCCGAATTGGATGAACGAGGAGGATAAAGTGTTGAATTAATTTGACCCCGAGGGCATTCTTATATTTTTCTTTTGTTTCTATGCGATGACGATAGCTTTTTGTTTCTTCAATAAATGTGTAAGCGGACAAACTGAAAACGTACAAAATTTATTCAGTATGCAATAAAAACAAATCGATCTAAAATGTACAACCGAAATAGGTAAAAATAAAACACGAGATGATCAACCTACCTGGTACAAGATACCGTATCGGGCGGACGATGACATTCCCCTCTTTCACACTCTATTATAAAGTTTTCTCTCCCAACAGAAAAGACCCTTTTATCACTTATGTCGGAGCTACATAGCATAGTTACCAAAAGTGCACGCACGCCATGATAAAAATGCATAGATAAATATACAAATTCACAGGCGATACATAACAAATGCACAGGCCGATAGTGTTCGGGGACGGAGAAAAAAATGTGTTCTTATTAAGCGTCAAAGCCTAGTTGATATAATTCCATGAGTAGATCAATGAGGGTTGTGGTTTAATCCCCCCCTCCCCTAATCCAGGAAGTTAGTCAAAGCTACTGAATTATTTATGTCATATAATATATTTTCTATTAAAACCAAGAGAATTTGTCCGAACTTAATAACAGCCCCCCCCCCCCTCTTTCTATAACACTATGTCATGTAAAGCGACATGGACCTTAAAACTGGACCCTACGACAAAAGTTGCTGCATCCGCGTTTGAAAAGCCCCTGACTCCTTTTGTCTATGGCATTATCAGAAATACCACACACATTTGTAAACCAGTATCCAATTTTCAGACATTTCATAAAAATGAGCCACTTAAACTGTCCAATTTCATTTTCGTTTCATTCTCATAGATAACACGAACAAAAAAAGTTGCGACGTTATCACTGAAATGAAATACGGAGAATTCCGTTTCTGGTTTTATCTATTACGCTATTGTTATACACGTCAAACAGAAGAGAGGATCTCAAGTATTGTGCCCCACCTCAGAAATGAAGTCAACTCTTTATCAAATTAGAAAATAAAACTCGTATTTCTTCCCATTGTTTGAAGATGACAGAATGCTAGGAATTTTCTGCGCGACCTAGCTAGACCTTCCCAAAGCACAAATTTCACACAATTCTACGTAATATACTTGTAAATATGCAAATATCAATAAAAGCAATTTATAATTTAATCGCAAGAATTTGCTATATACGAGAAGAAGAAGAAGAAGAAGAAGAAGAAGAAGAAGAAGAAGAAGAAGAAGAAGAAGAAGAAGAAGAAGAAGAAGAAGAAAGAGAAGAAGAAGAAGAAGAAGAGAGAAGAAGAAGAAGAAGAAGAAGAAGAAGAAGAAGAAGAAGAAGAAGAAGAAGAAGAAGAAGAAGAAGAAGAAGAAGAAGAAGAAGAAGAAGAAGAAGAAGAAGAAGAAGAAGAAGAAGAAGAAGAAAAAGAAGAAGAAAAAGAAGAAGAAAAAGAAGAAGAAGAAAATTATAATTACTATTATTATTTACCATTGGTTCGAAAAATGGCTTCCAAAGCACTGTAAGGTCCCTAAATGTAAACTTGTTATGAAAAATTCCAAGTGCCCACAAACAGTCACTCCCGTTTCAAGCCTTTACCGAATTCTCTATTAATGAGGTTTCAGTGCGCAATTCTGAATGGCGAAAAATTCAAAATCAATATTTTTCAAAGTTCGATCAACTAATTATTTTCCTATGGCTTTTTATGAGCGCATTTAACAAGCACATATACTAGGTTTTGAGCACTCCAAATTTTGAATATCGTAGCTTAATCGGCCGTACAACACTTTCAAACTGTCATTGTGGATTTTAAAATTCCTTTTAAAATGTTTAAGTATATAATGAATACGAGTTATAGAGTGGGGAAAAGGGAAGGTCTGATAGCTTTTCTTCTTCTCTAGTCGAAAGAAGGCCCCTTTTGTGTTCGAAAACAAAAAAATCTAATGACACTTGCTTTGAATTTCTCCTTCAAACACCCGTGTCAAGTGAGACTAAATTCACAGATCTATATGTCGTTTTTATAAGGAGGGACTTTAAACAAATCGTCCGAACGCAGACGGTACAGAAAAAGAAATGGTTTGATTAAATACAGAAATATAAAATCTCAGTAAGTACCCCTCTTTTATCGTCCGTAAACTTAAAGACGTTCCCCGCTGCGCTGCACAGGAAGTGCCAAAGCGTTATATCGACTGAAGACTTTTCGCGCCATCATCTGTGCAGATCGTCCCATGTATATCTGATAAACTCATCGTACTATCGTATTTATCTATTTGCTCCACTTGGTGCGCAATACCGGCTTCCTGAAACCTGTTTTAAAACATCACTTCAAGTCACAACTTTACAACAATGACTCTATTAATGGGCACTAACTATCCCGAAATAAGTTACATCGAACCTCAAACATTTCGATCCAGATCGCTCATAAAATACCATTAACGTGCGAAAAAAGTATGCGTAGTTCAATACCATCCATCCCTATTAAGATCGATTATTATTTTAACTTTATATCATGTGTGAAACATGAAGATGTATTGTACTATAAATTACATTATCTTATTCATCATAATTGCAAACTTATTTTCACAAGAAACGCCTTTTAAGTTGAAATTACCCAAACACTCAAATTTCCTAAATCAACAAAATGAAGAAGAAACCACGTTCTATAAACACGTACTCCCTCTTCCTTGTCCCCTCCCTCTTTCGTTTGGATAATCTTTCTCCCCATCTCCCGATTAAACGATCTTGCTCCCTCCCAGCCCCATTTGGACCATCTGGTTCCCTCCCTTCCTCTCCCGTTTGATCATCTTGCACCCTCCCTCCCTTTCCCCATCTTGCATTCTCCCTCTGCCGTTTAGACCACCATGCCCCCCCTCCCCTCACCGTTCGTACCATCTTGCTCTCAGGTCCCTATCCCCGCCATCTCCCTCCGCCCCTCTCCTGTTTGGATCCTCCATTTAGACATTTCATAAAACAGTTACATGAAGGATGCATCTTCTCTCTATATTGCCTGCAATTCACATAACCTTGAAAAATTCTGATTGAAACCATCTGTTACTCATTTAAAGGCGATGAGAATAAGCGCAAACTACGGTCTGCCTCGACTCAAATATGTCACGAGTCTTCTATGTTGTTGGGAGAAGCGATTACTTCTACCGATAAATAGTTCTAGAAGTCAGCACTTTGTGATTATGATCTCCCCTGAGCCGATAGAAACGCGTAACGCCACAAGGGGGCGCTGTTAGTATCTGGCTCAGCACAAGGTGTCGCCACTTTGTTAATTAAATTTGGTGATTGTAATGCGCATGTCTATAAATAGCTTGGAACTTACATGTAGAGCGTATATTCAATTTATTTAAATATGTTATTTTGTTTCAGAATGTTCAATGTAGAGAAATATCAGTAATTTAAGGGAAATAAACAATAATTCTACCAATTCAGGAAACTATTGTTGATAATTCTACCTTGTTCGATTTTATTTGTATGACGAGGAGTAAATTAATACATCAAGTGATCTGTAATGCGTACAAGCAGGAACTTGAGGAACTTTATTATGTAATAATGTAAAATAAGACACCGCGAAGAAGGAAGGGGATCCCCTTACTGATTTCGATTTTCAATGATACGAAAAATAGATTTGCACATTTACGGGCCTTTATTTTTCCAGCGAGATGGGTCCATGGGTCAAGCCCTTCAGGATGGGTGGATGTAGTGTCTCAACCTATGTTTTTTTTCTGTAAAACTTCGAAAATAAACCGTCCTTTTAGATGATATATGGAGACATCCACCCCCCCCCCCCCTTCTTTTAGATCCTACCATACTGTACATATATGACAAAATGCCATGTCACTTAGGTGTACATGTATATCAAATATGTGCACTAATGAGGTTTGTGACCGCCCACACCTATATACATGTCGATTGTGTACCTCGGTATGACATAAAATATCCATTACGTGGTCAAAATCTGGACGTATAGTGGACAGGTCATACTCGTTAAACTGACCATAGCCGGACTACTATAACATGAACAAGGCACAGTGCTCTCCCCTTATACTTGTTATTGTCTACAAATATCTAATACTTATACCATATTATGATAACAAAACTCAAAATCGTTTTTATACTCCCAATCTTACAAACATTGCAAATTATATTTTTTCTTTAATTTAAAACGAAAGTAAGAGGCATAATCAGAGGCATCGTTGTTGCTGTCCAATCCTTTGGCAAATTAATTCTTTAAAAATTTTGATTTACAACATTTAGACAGGATTTTACAAATTATTACACATTCCAGAGGAGTTTATTACAACTATTACAAATTCCAAGGTAAAAGGAGTGTCCAGTTTACGCAGTGTTACTTCCAATTTTAAATACTAAAATCCGTACCAAAAATTGCGAAAAGTATCAGCTTGAAGAAAATAAACACCCCCACTCTCTATGCTGAAAGAACCTGTAACAGATTAAGTAAATTTTGAGGAAATAAACATTGTTAAGAGAGGTGTTTTATCTGGTGTGTATAATAGATAATCTCTAACGATGTTATTATAGATTGAGTGTTATCCCGTGGGTATAATATAACAACAAGGTCTTTGTATTGGGTCAGTGGGGTAGGTTATTTAAACAGGTGACTCAAAGATCACGGGTGGGAAAAGTCGACAAGTGCAAATTTGAGTAACTAATTTTCTCTGACGAATATAGGGATATTTACGACAGAGGAAAAGGGCTGGTCCGGAGGTTCAGGATGGACAACAAGTCTGAGAAGTGGTTCTAAATGCCCCTCGACGATCCATCCCACCTTTTCGAAATATATAATTCTAGTGACATGTTATGAGAAAGTTTAAAACACAAAAAATTCTAGCCAAAAATTAAAATCCTCCGAATTATGTGAAGTATACAGTTAATCTTACGAAAAAAAAAATAAGTCTTAAATGCAGTTCCCCTCTTTGTGCCCCTCTAGAAACAAAAATACCGTCCCGAACTTATCGGAGATCAGTTGACCATTTGAGTAATCCCCCTTTAATCCCCCGATTTTTAAACGCAAGTGTCGTCGTAAAGCCATGGTCAAGAATCAACGAATCCATGCGTAAATAAACCTTGATTAGGATTACAACGTTCATACTATACGTGTGTATTTTTAAACAGGTCACTGTGGTCAAGAAAGACAACTGACCAACGGTCAAGCGTCATGCAAATTTCAACATTTGTCAGTTTAATAGCAAATTCAACCCCAACCCCGTACGTTCAATTCAGTACACGTGTATTAGAGATGGGGACAGTGGAGGGAGGGAGAAGAGGTTAGGGGAAAGGATAGCTTCAATATTTCGCCCTTCTCACACGTCGTTCCTATTCGGTTACAACGTGCGAGACGGGCGAAATGTTGAAGCTAGGGACTGAAGGAAGATACTGGTGACCGATCTGTACTTAGTTTACAAATGTATCATGTATAATTCGTGTTATATGTAAATAAGAGGAATTAAAGATGGGTGGGATGAAAAATCTTTGAGGGTCTCCCATTCATTGTGAAACATTTTTGTTCTACTTGCATTTATTTGTTAAATTAAAAAGAAAATAGTAAAGGGCAGATTGTTGATATACAATAGAGGAAAGAAATACTAGAGTAGGAAATCAAACAATACATGTAGCACGTGGACGAGTTGGTGATCGATTGATGTTTCGGTCGAGCTGGCTGCGGTGACCTGAAGTGACCAGACTGGTCGGTTACAGCCAAAACAAATCAGAGAATGTACTATTGTATAACTCACAATAATCAAATCCCGCGATATCTCGTCCGTTGAGATGTGATTTATCTGGAACATAAAAGATGTACATTATACCTACATATAGTTCGTAGGCGGATCCAGATTTTTTTCGAGGGAAGCGTCTCTGAAAGTCTAAAGTAAATACAACATGTAGGTGGATTTCAAAGCAGAAATGGAGCCATATATTTAATCTAGTTCTGCGCCTGTGATTGTATGGAATGGACGTCGACCTTTACAGACCTCGCATGTTCAGTACCCATAATGGTCGTGTATATTACTATAGAAATGGATATAAATCTATTATAGAATGGAAACAGACACGAAAATTCTCTTACTTCATCATTTTAGGGTTATAAATTATGAAATACAAAACGAGTCATTTCCTCTCTTTTCTACATGAATTACTATGATAAAAGTTCATTTTTCGCCCCCCCCCCCCCCCCTATTTATAGCCTCATACCCCCCCCCCCCCCAAATCCTATTCCTACTCAAAACTGCTACCCGGCCCTATCTCTATTGACAGTGGGGAATGGGTGTGGAGGTCATAATATTCTTAACGCAATCAAGCTTTTCTCTTACAAACAGGAACATGAGGAAGTAATGTATCTCTAATTTTACACGTTTATATTCTTAATTTTCTCAAAATCATACGGTTGGGAAACCCTCCCTAGAATCACCATAGATCCTCATCAATTTTTCTGGATCCCTTTATACATACCGCCCCATATAATCATATAAAATGATTGGACATTAGGGGTAATTTTTCGTAGACAACATAGTTATTTTGACTAATAGCTTCTATCCATCCATTTTTCTTCCTATAATCTGTACATACAGTGACGCGGCCTGTAATTTTGATGGTGTAATAGACCTATTACCATAGTAACCAGAGTTTATCCTCGCCAGACTATAAACTTTACTGTCTGTATGGGCTTCATCTTGAATTTATCAATTTAAAACTTTTTTTTCTATTCTTGGAATTTTCCATTGTCTTACCATTTTCTGTACACGGGCAGATCAAGATTTTTTTTGTCGGGGGGGGGGGGGGGGCAAGTCGTCAAGGAAAGGGGGGTCCAACGTTTGGCTTTGAGAAAATTGTGTCAAATACCGGGAAATAACGGGAAAATTCAGCATTTTTTGACACTCTTCGATTGATTATCATGGTTGGATCTAGATTTTGTTGGATGAAAGGATAGATATGAGGATACTGGTAAAGTCCATGCTAGAGCAAAATGACAATAAAAGCCCCATGTAACATAAAAAAAAAAGTTAAAAATACACGATCAAAATAAACTAATGAACGTATACACGTCCTTGAATGTTCCGAAAACAAAAGACAGAGAAATTTTCCTTACAGTTAATTAACTTTAAAACCCTCCTTAGTGACTTTCTCGAATTCCTCTATTGTAAAATTTTATGTTTTTGTACAGCCGACTGGCGCTCAGATTCTATAATTTGACACCACAAGTAAATAGATCATATGATAAACCCGACATTGTTCTGAGGCGAGGTTCTATTTTCATTAATTCTGAAAGTTTAGGAATTTTTTTTACATAAACTTGAGCTTAATCACAAATGTCATACGCGTTACAAGTGGCGACCTCTAGCAAGAATTGTTTCAAGCATGAACAAGGGGAGCTTACTCAGAATCCATATACCCACCCAAAATTCATCATTATTTATTCGATATTTTTCCTCTAAATATAAATGCCTATGTCCTAGTATACATAATAAATTATACAGCAATTTTGATGAGGAAAACTTATCAAATCTGGGATCAAAATCTTCTCTTTTCATCCATGTCAAAATCACCAAAGCCCGGATAATTTATGATTAGACTGTCGTTCACCGTTGAAGGTTTTTATTAAACTTTTTCCAAAAAGTAAACTCTGACTTGCGTTTGAATGTAAAATAATGACAACCAAAATATCAAATTCCCTTGCAATGTTTGGATTCCTTCTTTAACAACAGCGGAATACCGCGCTATAAGCCGGCAGATTTCGTGTTGGACATACATATCTTATTATAAAGCCAGGTGAATCGATAAATTGACCTTTCAACTATTCTTAAGCCAATATCAATCGTGCCAAAATAAACAAATGCATTACGGGGTGAACATACTTGAAGCAGTTGCTAAAATATTTGCACAAGCGAAAACTGATTTTTACTACATATTGATGGGTGTCGTTTAAATATACCTTGTACCGCTTCTTTCTTGATCATTTTAATTTCAACATCCTGAAGGCATATCGACATTATTTGTTAACGAAGTTGATTTTGAAATAAATATACTAGTATATGTATCGAAGTTGTTTTTATATAGTCCCTTCTGTTCAGAAATTAATTTTCAGATGGTCCCTTACAAATATTCGGGTATCTTGACAGGACAGTGTATGCTATAAAATAAATATGACCAGATAAGAGAAAATGAAGAGTCCACAGTTCTCATAATAAAAGTTTGACGAGAGAGAAATTTTGTTGGATTTTAATGGCACTTGGTATGTGCGTGTCCACACAGGTTTCCTGGGATGAGCTACCTTCAAAGGAAAGGATACGGATTCCAGGAGGGTCATAAATGTACCTTTAGCACCGTGGGTGAACTTTAAATGTTTGAAGAAAAATAAAAGAATTCTTATAAGTCAGCAGTTCATTGCTTATTGATGTCTTATTATTTTTGAAACTCATTTAACGATGTGTTGACTTTGAGATTGATAAAAGTTGAGGGAATAGGCAGATAGGGTGGACCGGTCATCTTTATATCAAATATTCTGATTTTCTTTCACTTTTACAAAACATAACTATGTAATCACCCCCCTTCCCCAAACCCCTCTCTGCAAATTTTAATCAAAATTATTCATTTTTCAAGTTATTAAATAACTGAAGTGATATCAATTATATATATTTCTGGAACTTTACATGCATAAAAGGTTTATATCGACCGACAGAAAAGGAACATGTACATGTACATATGACATATTTGACCTGCAATTATTGGTATACCTGCAATATTGACCGATAATTATATTTAACTTGTGTTATATAAGTGATATAGACGGTGAGGGGAATGTGCAGGTATAATTAAATCTGACATGCCTACCTGGTCATACATGAGATATGTAGATAACACTGACTGCCAACTTCAGGTCAGGACGCCAAATGCATCAAACCGATTGTCTCAATTATCTACCTAAATATCAGGAGGTACTCCCCAACAGTTGATGGAAATACAGGTCTGGAGATTATTTTTACATTCACTAGTACGTGTATTGAGTATGGATTGTGACCACCCCCCCCCCTCCCCCTTTTCCTCTCTCTTTCTCTCAACTTTGTCAAAACTTTAAAGAATTTTCGCTTACAAGGATGGAGAGTTCAGGTTAATCGTCACCCGAAGGTGGATTTCAATTTCTTTCCGAAGGACAGAGCTGCTAATAATTTACCTCATTTCACTGTTTTGACCCCCCCCCCCCTCCCAGTTTCTTTTCCCGCTTAGGAGATTATCAGAATTCACTGAAAATTAGTTACATGTAATGTAGTCCGCTTCCTTACGCAAGGGCCTAGAGGGTGTAACAGGTGTAGGAACCAACACCCCCTTACACTTTTGAATTGCTAAGAAAAAACCAACATATTTTCTTATTTCAAGGTGTGATTTTCGTAAAATTCTAACATCCCCCATTCCTCCTGCCTATGGAAAAAAAATCTAGATTCGCGCATATTCCTCACGTGGAGAAAATGTGGACCTGCGCCTTTTCTCATCTTGGTGGACCACCATTGAAAATTTTTGACCGACATATTCGCATTCGAATCGTACTTTTACTAATTGAATTTAATAAAAGATAAACTCTTTTAGCAGCTTTTAAAAAATACATGTACTATAATCAAAGTCATGTCAAGGCTTGAACTAAGGAATCTTAATCCCATGAGCTCTTGAACGAAAAGTCCTTTGCCTCCACGTTTGATCTTTTTAACGGAATTGAAGTAATAAAGCTTACAAAAAGAATAATGGAATTCTAACTTTTATAACGCAAGGCTTATACACAAAGTCAACATTGTTGATCCCGTATGATTTAATGCCATGATCAAATGTTTTGAAAGTGAAGTTTAAAAACGTTCTATTTTTAAGGATTGCTTGCGGTGCGGGTAAATAAAACCCTCTAAACAGAAGAGTGCCACTTGCAGATGGATACCACAAACGGTATCTTATCAAGTAGATCTAGATTAGTCGTATCGACTTATTTTCATTTTTACATCTCATTTTTTAAAAGAATATTTCGAAAATAGATTTCCATTACAAAATCAAATAAAACTTTTGGCTAGATCATACACGTTTCACTTTTTTGCGAAGAACAGACAAATGTACAGAATGGGAAGAACGAATGAATGAAGCAATGAAAAAAATATCTTGATTGGCGGTTATCTAAGATTTTATCCAGAGGGCAGGGGGTCCAACGTATGATTTTGATTAAAAGAATATATACGAAAAACAGTCAACATTTAAAAAAATTCCAGAGGGGACTCGGTCCTGACCCCCCCCCCCCCTTAACTCATTCTAGAACTGCGCCTCATCAGTCTTCATGAAAACCGGTCTTCAATGATCTTACAGGGAACTGTTAACTTCACACTTTTCTCGGTATGACGATGGATCATAGATACGAATCACAAGACCAAATGATGTGGCAGATACGAACAATTTTAAGTGCATATTTTCCCCACTACTTGGTCCTTGAGTTGAGAGACGGCTTTTCCGTCAAAGCGATTACGACAGGGTGTATTTTTAAAAAGTATTTTCCTTAAAAACTTTGGAAGATTGAAGGAGGCAAATGTTTGGCATAAACATCCAGCACGTTGTGTCCCTAAAGCAATGCCATATTGTATTTTATACGAAAATGTTCGTGCATTCAGCATCAGGTGCTGTATACCATTTCCGGTCGAACTGTAACGAACCATTAAGATCCGGACGGAAGCCAGTGATAAAGTTGGTGCTTATCTGTTTAGCGTAATTATCATGTACACTTATCTCATAAATAATGTGATATCTGCTAGAAATCATCGATACATTCATCATTTTGATCGTCTACAAATAGATGACAGGTGCTTTTTGATATGGTAAGGTCATTCATAAGTAATCTAAGCGATTTTGCCAGTTTTTCGTCCGTACCATCGATTTTAGTAGATTACTTTGAGCAACAAAAAGTATATCAGCTACTGTAACAATTGTTATCATGAAATGCTGACTCGAGTGAGAAAATAGAGTTCGAAATTTTGACCACAGAATCCGGATTGGTTACGTCATAACTACGTCATACGCGACGGGTCAAACTACTCGAACAATCGTCGCTACTTCAGGACTGCATCCTGCTTGCATTATACTATAGAACTTTAAGGAGGATGTCACCATTGAAAATATTTCCTCCTTCACACTAAAGAACTCCACTAATCGCGCGTAATCGTCGATAAGCCTGAGAAGGATGTGGTATATTGATACATACAACATAAAGATCGCATTTAGGATTCTCTTTCACACGTCTAAAATCTCAACATAGATTATGTAATAATCTTGTTTCTTTACTGCATATAATGCTTTTCGTTGATAACATATTCGTGAGAGTATGTTCGTAAGCAAAACATTGACAAAGATCTCAAAATAAATCTCTATTTCTCTTCTGTAATCTAGAGAATGAGAATGAACGAGGCACCTTAAGAAGTTGGTAAGCCATTAGAAATATGTTTGGCCTTGGAAAAAGTCGAAAGCTAAATGATAAAATCACATATTTCTACTTCAGTTTCAAGTCCGTGACGGAAGTTACTCAAAAACTTTCAAGTGACTTAGCTCTGCTAACTTTTAGTTCATACGTAATTTGAGAGAACCTATAACGGATACAGGACATAGTCCAAATACCGGAGTCATGAGAACGGTTGCAAATACAATTCTTAGAAAGCAAAAAAAAACTGTATGAGAGGGGATTGATCACAACAATTTCCTCCTAGCGAATTCTTCCTCGTTATGACATGGCAATTTACAACGCAAAGAATAAAAGAGAGAAAAAGCTATCTCGGCAACAGGCGGTGAAGAGTATAAAGAACCCAAAACGGGCCGGTCAGTAATTCCGTTTTTACATGCAAACTGGCTTATAACCGACAAGTGTGAGCCTTTCCAACAAATGAGAAAGTTTGATTTGTTACGAGCGTTTGGCCGTCTCTATTTGATCGTGAGCTATATGCTGTATACATGATTTGTCCTGATCAATACAGACTTTGATATGTGTTATCTCCCGTGGATGAGATGGGTATTGTTTCGTTTGTGAGGTAGGCGCAGAGTGTATATATGAATGAACTTCATTTCTTTTCACCAGTATTTACATTGTACTGAATGGGATCCGTCATTTTGGTTCAGACTCATAGGCGATGTAGAATGAAAGGTTATATTAATTTATATATGCACAGTCAATGTAAGTCCATGAGATGTTACTATTGTAAGGAACGTGCTGCAATTCGTGTATTAACACTCTTGACGTCACAATGCATAAGATCTAAAGAAACTTGCCGCGACGGCTGTTCTAACCTGCAAACTGAACCCGCGGCGAGATGAATTTTGACGTCACCCTTTTACCAAGAAAAAGCAATTTCAGAAAACAAGAATGAAACAGACAACTATGGTGCATATATATAGAATAAATGTCATAATTTGTGTTTTGTTACGGGTATGCAACACACATCAAGTGCATTTATCGCATGAAATGCGCTAACGCGCATTACATGTACGATAAATGCACTTGCTGTGTGTTGCATACCCGTAACAAAACACAAATTAAGACACTTATTCTCTATGAGAATTTGATGGGGGGACTTCAGTTGACCGATGTAGGAAAATATGGGTCAATGATCCGTTTTAAATCCTCTTAATTTCAGTTATTAAGTCGATATTTACATGCAGTAGTGATTGGCAATTAAAAGGTTTTCCTACTTTCGTGTATGCAGTTAAACTGGTTTAACTGCGCATTGGGTCCACCAAGCCATGATTAAGAAGTATTCGTATACAAGTCTTCTCTTCAACCCCACCCCCTTTTTTTCACCTGCCACCCTATGAATCAAAATCCCACATTATTTACAATCGTACAAAGTATGCCATGTGGTTAACTGGCGGAATTTCGTGGCAGATGCCCTCTCAACATTACTGGAATGTAAAGCTAGTAAAAAGTTCAAGACTTCAGCTGCCAACTTGAACTTACAAACTGAAGGTAAAGTGGGATCTCTCCGGACTCCAGACAAAAGGGGACGTGGTTTCAAAGACATTCTTCTGGAGATTTGTAATCTGTTGCCTAAGAAGCTTCAGTGAATTACAAAAAGAATTTCTACTCTTGTCATACACCCATCCATCCTAACTTATCTATAAATCAAAGTGTAAATTGGTGCAACTGCACTTGCTTTGAGAAAGGGGAGGGGTGTTTCTAATCCTAGTCTTACCATGAAAGAGAACAGGGCCATGCTATCGTGGCAGCTAGATGTCGAGAGCGGAGAAAAAAGGAGGTGGGTGGGTGAGCGAGTTGAGGTTTCTTGGAGAAAATAATTAAATAATAGCTATGACCATTTTTAAACTCAATACTAGTACATGGCAAAAGCCCTATGTTGGCCTCTCTCGGCTCCCATGACCTTTGACCTGAAATGAACCTGCAGCGCTACACACATCCATCTATTCGCTCCATTAATAACATGAATCAAAAACCTGAATCAAACGAGCAAAGTAAAGAGAAACTGTGTTTTCACAACTTCATTCTCAAGTTCTACTTAATTAAATTATGGAATAGAAGGCATCAATTGTAAAGAGACGAATCAAAGCTTTAAGATTTATGTTTTCAGCTTAAAATGCATAATGTGACCCAATTTCGTGTTTTTGCGAGAAATTATTTCTGAAATTACAATTCTGGAGCATTTTTGAGCAAATATAATTGACATTTTTAAAGCAAACATAATAAATGATTTAACTTTCAATCATAAACGTCCTTATACGCCCCTTTATTAAATGAAAAGCAAGATGTTGGGGACCTTTCACGTAGAATAAAACATAAAATTACATTTTTTGGTGACTTATAAATTTATATTATTGCTATTCGCGCCATTATGGATCCGCCGTTCATCCAACGCAACCTGATGGTCGCTGTAACGTTATGATTTTATTAGATCCGCCACACAGTTAATTTAATACTAACGTTAGAGTAACAAGTTTTCGTTTTGCCGCGCTCGGTCGGCTGACAAAGCGAATGTGTGTTTATATCCAACCAGCCTAAATCAATCAAACTCTGTCACACGTGCATTCTTGTGCGCTCTGATAGCAAATTTCATCTGCATGTCTGTCATAAGCCGAGCCAGGATTCGTTCCATGTGGGGGATCCGGGGAGAGCTAGGAGGGTAATCGTAAGCCCTCCCTCCAGTTCAGTGTATGAGGGTCAAGTCCACGTACCGTGTAAAATCACAATATATCAAAAATTCATCCAAAGAACGAAAGAATTCAGCAAAGTTTGATGGGCCAATCAGAACGTAAACGAACCTCCATCGTTCATCACCCCTGGCCGGACTCCTAGATCAGCTCATGGGAATTTCAAAGTAAGGCAAACAGCAAGCACCTTTCACAATATCTATCTACATGTACAAATTACAATGATTGGGATTGAACTGTTATTATTTTAAGGATGCATAAAATATAAATTTCTCAAAAATAAAAAGATGACGAAGCTACATCTGTACATAGTCGCCACCTCTTTTAACTCTAAGACTGTACTTAATATAATACGTTCAACATATCTTTTTTGAAGAAATTAAAGATTTCTTATCTATAAGTACTAAACTTCCCATTTCCCGACCCTCTGAACGAATAGGGCCATGATACATCCCCTCCCCCAGAGAGACACTTTCAAATACTGATTAGTCATGTCACTAGGAGTTTTGTACATACAGTACAGTGACTGAAGCTGACTGTTTTCTGAACAAAGTACTTGAGTAAGCCATACTGTACCGGAAAGTACTTCATATGTGTTTTCCTTTACAGATTAATTAGCTGTCACTGGTTTAACGAGACCAGGGCTTGCTATTTACTGGTAGAAGCAGAAACTACTCTAAACATAAAAACTCGACTAGTTACATGGCTTCTCCATAAAGCCACATATCCTATGGCAGAGGGAGTGTGGGAATTAGGGCAAGGGTGAAAACTTTAAACGTTGGAACGGGGGTGGGGATGGGTTTCTCCTACGGGAGAGGAAGAATACAAGATTTTGATCGTGTAATTCAATCTCTGGTGTCAAACATTCTAAACCACATCTAAATACCTACATTTCTTTTTCTTTTTTCTTCCATTTTGTACTTTATCATAATTACTCAAGTTTTCATTCAAGCGGTAATGATGGAATACTTTATTTATATATATTTAGTATGAATGGAATTTAAATATCTAGGGTGGTACCCGCGATAGACCTGTCAATAACACCCGCTATCGCACACAAAAAATAATATTACAAAAATCTATATAATATTCAACGATAAGAAACCATTATATTTATTTATGAAGTACATATCTACGAGGTATAGATGTACTAAACAAACATGAAAATCACACCCATCAAAGATCGGCGAGTCGGTTCACCGGTTTGCCCTACTTTTGCCTATCAATGTGAAAAAATGCCCCGAATTCCCCCGAAAATTAATACAAACAAACCGACCTACCTGTGCTTCAAGGAGGGTGTCAAACGTAAAATCCTCAGGGGGTGGGGTCGTCAACTAAAATGTGTCCTGCCTATATACACCATTAATTTTTAATTTTCCGACAGAAACGAGGTATGGAGTGGAGTATACTATTATATGACTCGCTATTTTCTATAAACTACTCGTACACGGACCCATGTGCACAGATCACTGATCTAACAACTTGATATACGGACCGCCTGAATGAGTAAAGTATGTCACGTGACCGATAGAGGGGGTTAGCTAAGGGACCAGTTATTATTCGCGTAGGGGGTCACGAGAAATTTAAAGGAGGAGCAATCTAGGGGGTTTTAAAACCTGTCGCTGTAGTATCTTTCATTGATTAGACACTTTAAAGGGATTCCCTACAGATCAAAGAGAACTTGCTAGGTGATTTGTAAACCTAATTTTCTAGCATTGATTTTTGGTTTATTCCTGGTGATTTCTTGAGAGATACGAGCGCAACAGAGGCGTATCCAGATTTAGCAAGGGAAACGGGAAGATATTATCAGGCGCGTATACATACGTTACGAAGTGGGAATTTGAGGGTCCGTTTTATCGATGTCCTTTTTTGCTATTTTTTTCCACAACCACACAAAGTATGACCAAACTACCGTGACCCCTTTCTGCATTTTTCTGAACTTAAACTTCTGGATATAAATATTGATTTCTTACGTACCTTTGTATTCCTTCCGTCTTAAAAAAAAATTTAATCCGACTTTTCAACTCAACATATTTTTTCCACAGAAAACTGAAACCATCCAACTTCCCCGATAAGATGACGTAAAGGATCGGGATCGAGGTCAACTTTGGTCAGAAAGTTTTACCTTAAGTTTAGCGAGTCAGAGTTGATAAAATATTTCCCCGAGATAAATCGAACCTTGCCAGATAAAAAAGATAAAAAGGTGAATATTTAATTTCCTGTGCTTTTGATATCTGCTTACATCACTTCTCAGAAGTTAACAACTCCTTAAGACTGGATAGAAATCTAGAAAAAAGTAGTGGATCCAGGAAGAATTTCGATCGCACAATAGCGTATCATGACATCTCTTTTGTAATTCTATTCAATCGAATCTTTTAAATATAAAATATTGAAACATACTTGGTTTTGCATCTCACTGTTTCATATGATATCCAATATTCATATGGTATCATATAGAATCTTATTGTATCATGTTATCCTAATGCATATTCTTGTGTCATATGATATCTTATTGTATCATAGTATCCTATGGCATCTTTTAGCATATATTTGTATCATATGGTATCCTTTTAGATCTTATTGTATCATGTTATCATATATTATCTTATTGTATCATATGTGATCACGTCGGATCTTATTTTATCATATGATATCATATTGTATCATAAAATTATTATACAATATTTATTGTATCATATGAGATCATATAGTATCTTATTGTGTAATAAGGGATTATCGCATCATCAAAATATCGTATTGTATCGTATTTGGTATCATATAGCATATTATTATATCATATGGGTTTATGTACTATTTTATTGTATATTTGTGTATCATATGAATTCGTATTGTATCATATTATCGCAATATTTGATATCAATTGTCATCTTATTGTATAATATGGTATCCTATATCATATGATTGTAACATTTGATATCCTTTTTGTCTATTATATCATATGGTATTCTAAATCCTATTATTTTAACATATGATATCCTATATTATTTTATTCTATCATATGGTATATCATTGAGTTTTACTTCATACATTTTAAAGAACCCTTCTGTGTCATATATTGTATCCTTTAGCAACATATCTTATCATATCATATGATATCCTATCGGATCTAATTATTGTATTATATGGTATATTCTATCGGATCTAATTGTATCATATGGTCCATTTCGGATCTAATTATATCATATGGTATCCTATCGGATCTAAATATATCATATGATATCCTAAAGCATCTAATTGTATCATATGGTATCGTTTATTATCTTATTCTAACATATGGTATTCCATGGTACACTATTGTATCATACATAGTAACTTATTGCATCTTATTGTATATCCTATAGTGTCTTTTTGTATCATATGGATTTCCATAGCATATCAGTCCGGGAAAACTCAAAATTCGGCAACGTTGTCAAATTCAACCACTCATTGCTGAATTCGGCAACTTTGGGTTGCCGAATTCAGCAACTTTTCACTGAATGATAAAACAGCATTAAACTAGAAAAATCGGCATGCATATGCTGCCAGTTTCTTGAATTATTCACCATTCTACATGTTTTTGAGCAATAGAGAAAAAATTCTGTAGAGCAATTAAAAAGTTGCCCATTACACCCAATGTTAAATCAGACACTAAATCTGTATTTTCAGTCTCAATTTTTTGCTGAAAGGTTGCCGAATTCGGCACTATGTTGCCAAATTTGACAACGTTGCCAAATTTTGAGTTTTCCCGAACTGATATTATTGTACCATTTGGTATCATATAGATACATGTGTCTTATTACATCTTATTCAATTTATGGTATCCTGTATCATATTGGTATTACATTGCCTTTTTGGGGGGTAGAATATAGTATATCTTTTCCTGTCCCCCTAATTCTATTTACATCAAGTCTTAGTAACAAAAATAGTTCTTAGTAAATTCAATTACTTCACTGTAGAACATAAATACATGTAGTCCGTTAAATTCAACATTAAAAGTATTTGAAATGACAAGTGCACGTATCCTTAAAATATGATGTAATATCTCACATGTTTAAAATATGCTACACAATTTCGTTTTTGCATAATTTCATAAACATATTTAATTGCATAAATTTACAGTGAATTCATGCGGTTGTTTTTGTTTTGTTTTTCATGTGATGCTTGTATTTTAAAGGAAGACAACTCGGATTAAAGCAAATTCGTTCCAAAATCAGAAATATATCAAAATGGCCATTTGTCGTTTAATTTGATCTTTAAATTTACAGATGAGCGATGAATACATTACGCACTTAAAATTTCAAGATGTCTTCAGATTCCATATTGAATTCTTTTCTACACTTCAATTTCTCGCCTACCAACCACGACTTACAACTTTTAGTAGTATGTCAACATCGTTTTTTCTTCATTCCTTTCTCACCACATAAGATTTATTCCTAAGTAAGCTGTGGGATAAAGTGCGTCAAAGATTCACCTTTCTGTCTCCAGAAAGCGTCGCCTTATTAACAGTAGTAAATTTGCCAATAATGATATGGAGCGACTGAAGTATCATCCAACTTGCCTACTATCTATGGATGAAAATTCAAATATTTACTCATATATGGTCTTAAACTTCTCGCAAAATAGTTATAGACCTGAATTTAATACGGGTACCTTATCGGGGTAAATATGCGCAAATATTGACAGAATATAAAAGCGAAGCTAATCATTCAAGGGGCATAACTGGTACCTGCATTTTATGGAATTGCATTCGACCTCCGCCTACTTCGCGATAATATGGGCACAGATAAAACAGTCTATTCTTGATAATTCTTCTGGCGAAATGTCTTAACTTGAACAGTCTACCCTTAGTTTCGACACAGCAGGGATTTTATGAAGTGTCAACGCCCATTTTCTGTACCCATTTATCTTTTTTAGCCTTAAAACAAAGACTGGGATTCTTGTACTACTTAACTCGACGAAAAGAAGTGTAGATAACAGTCGATCTTTCTTCAAGTTAACGACTTTGTCAAAATTCTTGAGCGAATTTGTATGGGAGGGGTCAAAAGGGAGGGATAAAAACCATAAAGATTGTCATCTATTAGAAAAGCACGAGCCGGGGCAGTAAAGAGAGTATATCTGATCACAGAAACAGGTCCCCTTGTTTACAAAATATAAAGAGTTTATGCAAGTATAAACATTTAAGCTTTGTGCAAAAAATAAAAACAGAATGTTTATTTCTATCACAGAAAATCAACCGAAAGCAGGGAAAGTCGTCCATGGAGAAATTGTGCAGTGAATCTTTGTTTCATTCTCCCAAGAAGAGAAAGCTCTCTCTCTCTCCTTCTCCCTCTCTCTCTCCCTCTCTCTCTCAGGTTTGACACGCTCAAAGTAATACGTACAACAAACAGGTACCGGACGCTGATTTTCCTATCGCTTTCCGGTTCCGGAAGTGGATAGCGCGAGGACAGGAAGTCGGTGAAGGAATGACGGTAAATAGCACGTGAAAGGCGGAAGCTTGAGCGATGGTGCAGGCGAGTCATTCATTTCCTTATACCAAGCTTAAACGTTTCTGACGGTAGGTTGGTCTAGAGAAAAGTATTTAATTGCCGGGTGATTAAACAAAGAAATGCTGAGCGCAAGTTCTCTTGCCTTTTTAAGTGTAATAATTCAATTCAATTGAATTAAACTGAAAAAGTGTCATAATGTATACTTTTAGACTTTTATGATTTATGTTTCAATTTCAAACACAATTAGGAGCCCCCTCATTTTGAAGATTACAGTAAGATATGAACAAAACTTCGATAGGTCTACCTGTATATCAGTCAGTCGGTTTGT
The DNA here is from genome assembly GCA_028142955.1 of Pinctada fucata. NCBI lineage: Eukaryota > Metazoa > Mollusca > Bivalvia > Pterioida > Pteriidae > Pinctada > Pinctada fucata. Next base: position 28,410,066 of record AP027114.1, read on the forward strand.
CTTTATCTGCTCCTTCAAGTAGAAAGAAGACCAACCCAATGTCCGATACTCGTAAAAATGATCATTCAATGTTATGTTTTCACCCCCCCCCCCCTTCCCAAGTTTTGGGTTCACAAGGCCAATAGAAGTTGAGTTCTGCACATGAAACCATTACAAGTGCATTTCTAGCAAACATTTTGGTCAGGGCGCATTTTTAACATTAAACGACGATTTTAGGAAAAACTAACTAAGCGTCATTTCTTCCGAACTCAGGGACAGCCGGGTGTTGTCCCTTTTGACTCCTCAGTAAATTCATCTTGACTAACCCCCCCCCTTCCCACCTTCATCCTCCCGCCCTTTTCATCCTCAATTATCACCCCTCCCCATACATGCACTTCTCAAACATCCAGAAGATGTAATAGTACAGTGAATGACTCAACATTTGAAATAGACGGACGTAGGAGGATATCACTTAACTAAGGGGGATAACTGCGTGAGATCACTCTATCTTACAACCACTGAAGATGGGCCAATATTTCATGCCTAATTTCGAATTTCAAAGATCCTTTGCCAAATGAGCGCATGATAAAGTTTGTTTTCGTATCCGATTGACTCGGATTGCATAATCCAATACTAAATACCGAATTTGACGGATCAATTGAGATCCTAGAAAGCACAGTGTAATGATCATGAATCAGTCTTAAGACGGTCAGAAATAACTACAATGACTACATGCACACGTATCTGTTGAGATGGAATGGGGGGGGGGGGGGGAAGAGGAGGGGGTAGGGTAAGATGCGGATGGGTCTTAATTTCAACATATTTGGATCGTTAAATGCATACTTTTGATACATAACAAGCGAAGATCTAGAGTGAAAGGGGGGGGGGGGGGGGGGGGTCAGGACCCTTTCACCATGGAATGTGACCATGATGCAATTTTGTACATATGGATTTTTTGGATCCACCCTTCATAATCTTGCCTTTTTCGTGCGCAAATGTACGTATTGTACACATGGATTTTTTTGGATCCACCATAGTAAGTCTGTCTGAGTCATGGATACAGCATACATGTATGTACTAACGTCACGGTCTATTGTCGCCCATCATCAAACATAAGTAGCTACATATATATGTTGTATTGCAGTAACGAGACTGAATGAGGGTCGACATTCAGCCTTTAGCGAATTTCCCGCCATATATGTAGATTTTATGTAATTAGTCTTTATTTGGTCACATTTTGCACATTAAGCAAAGAGCCCAGGATACATATGTGTATGCTTATATCAGATGTATATAAATGATCCAAATTGCTTTGGACATTAGACTAGAAAGGGTTGAGCTAATCACGCAGGTACACAGAGTGCAGGACAAGCTCTTAAAATGACCAATACCATAGAAAATAGAATATGGGAGCACCCCTCCCTTTTCCATCCATCCCATTTACACCGTAACACATGTATACATGTATATCATATTCATATATGTAGCATATAACGTGGGTGTAGATTGGGCGGGGACAGGGACAGGACCCCTTTGCCTGAACCCCCCCCCCCCCCTCCCCTGAACTAACCCAAAAAAATGAAAATTTCCCTGTTTGTACATGTAATTAAAAAAAAATAGAGTCAACATGACGGCTTGGCTGTAGCCCCTTCTCCCCCTGGCTTTTTCTCTAGATCCGCCCATTACTAATGACAATAGGTTGCTCCTTTTTTTTTTTTTATTTTATACAAACGTATCCCATCGGCGCCTCCCATTGAAGATGATAGGGATTACGCCTATACTCTTTGCTATCTACCTGGGTATTTTATCACCTGTAATTTTCCTGTAATTACGATTTCCCTGTGACCTATATAAACACAGACGCTCAGGATGCCTTATAATCCCACCCCAGTATCAAATAATATGGACCATATGCTGATTTCTGTGACCTAATTACAGTGATGGATGTCGATTTTGTCATTTTGCATCACATTGAACGATCAATAAAATCTGAAATAATATGCAATTCGGAGATGGAGAAATTGCATAAAGGCCATTCAATAGAAATTGAATCACTGACAGCTGTATATTTTGTACAAACGCAACATGTCGTCATATTAATTAATGCGAAAGATAAGAAAAATAGCGCTTCGCAAGTCCCCGTGGGGTCAAAGATGTCGCCACTGAAATAATTACAAAAATCCAAAACTGAATTCGTATAGGTGTCGCCACTTGTAAAGCTTAAGCAAATCGACTTCGTTCTATTTCGTTTTATTAAAATTCAGCTTAAGACAAATACAATCGCACTACAATTATAGATGTCGCCCCTGAAATAATTACAAAAGTCAAAATTAACACTTATCCACATGTAGGTGTCACCTCTTACAAATCATGTCGACCTAATTCTATTTCGTACTTTTTTTAGTGCAACCAGGTTAGATTTATCTTTCTTCCATATATGTTTGCGTTTCTAGTTCCTACACTCTACAAATCGAGTGATTTCAAAATCTAGAAGAGACATAAATTTTTGCGGCTCAATTGCACTATCAAACACAATCTCCAAATTTGTTTTAGATGAAGTAATTTGACGTAAAGTTTATAGAGACTAATGTATGCTCTAATACGTCATGGGTCCCCTCATTTTATATACATGTAGGGGATCTTCTCTCCAAGGATACACTTAGAGCCTCTCCTTAAATTCCCAACACATAAGGTATTCTGTTTTTCAATTTTCGATACAAAATCGATATCAGTAAGATTGATTTCAGATCCCGGGGCATTTGAAAAGAAGTAATAAAAATATTTTTTGCGCTGGCAGATAAATCCATATTTGTTTACATTACGGAGTTGTAATACCTCATTTTCACTAAGGAGAATATATTAAAGATCCCACATGGATCTCCCTTTCTGTTCGTGTAGGAACTTGTTATTTGGATACGAAAACTACGTCGTAGACATACATAACTGCAGACCGAACATCCCCCCCCCACCTCCCCCAGGACCCCAAGTCTCTATAACAGAATCAAAAGTCTTAAACTTACAAAAAAATCGCCTTTTTCCCGTTTCATACAAAAATGATGCTATCTTTAAGCTGTATGTCCATCGCCAATCATCGGATCTCATCGACATTGCATGTATCAAAAACAGATGTTAAATGGCGAGGTGATCCGAGTAAGGGGATATCGAAACTACCCTGAACATAAAAAGCGAGAGGTCCCGGATACAATATCGTGGCACCTAACTTGTACAGAAGGGCGAAGTGCTCCGAATTTTGACTGCAATGTTCTCAAGATTCGTTGTGCGGGCGAGTTGTTCCGAATGTGTTTATGACCTAAAGTGGACCGTACGTGTGACCGAAATGTTCCGAGTAAGACTTCGCTTAAAAATGGACCGCGGTACGCTGTGTAAAAAGTGAAGCGATCCGATTGCTCGACCCGCTAGCCATAGTACGCTGTACATTACGCAGTCTGAAGTCACTCTGTCTCGTCTCCCATGCCACCGTCAAATTATCCACAAAAATTTATGAAATGCATACAATCAGTTTATTCATATAGATACATTACGTGATTTACTGCAAGTGTGTAAGCCCGCGCTCTGTAACCGCTTGGTGCGAATGTTTATTTTTCACGCCATGATTTACATTTGGGGTATTATCACTACAATAGGTCTCTTTGTTCAGGAGTAACGACAAGTGATTTTTGTCACCCAAATTACAAATTCTTTAAGAAGCGAATCCAGGTGAACAGGGAAAATTTCCTCCTCTACTGTACAACATCTCTTTTGAGATATAAGATAAGAAAGTGAAACCAGACGGCATCGTAGGGGGGAATTGAAAATTTTCCAGGGAGTCCTTGCCTTCAAACATTGAGGGGGGTATAGGGGGAGGGGGTTCTAGCATATGGTTTTGAAAAAAAATATGTACGTAAATACATGGAAAGCAGCATTTTAGGAGGTCCTGTAGATCTGCGCTTGCAGTAAGTAGCATCAAACATATTTTTTACGAACTGGTTATGGTACGAATTGACCATGTCCCTCAAAGACAACTGCTCTTATTCGAAAAGAAATATCCTTCCATTTAGAACGTTTTCAAATGTGAATCAACTTTTTTTCAACAGAATTAAGAAATGAACATGTATGAACTAGACTGAGAATTGGAATGATATGGTAGTGGTAAATATTCAAATATATGTAATTTCACATACGGATACCCATTCGAAAATCAAATCACATTTGATAATACTTTATCTATATAAAGAAAATAAAACGCCCCTCTAATTATTATTTTTTATCCAATCATGGATTAAAATCACACAAAATACATTTAATTTACCGGATCTATACAAAATGATGTAAATGAATACACTTTACTAGTAATTCATCAATATGCATTTCAATTCTGTTCGCGCCTTTAAAATTTTAATTTCAGATCGAATTCAAGGTTGCATTTCAAAATTATTTAATATTTTGAAAAAAGAGTATATTGCGACTTACTATAGTATTTCTTACTTCTGTATTCCTTTCCTTTTCTGGGTAGTGGAAGGTGGAGGGAGGCAGGGAGGCATGCAAGGAAGGAGGGGGGGGGGGGGGGGGGGGGCGCTGGGTGAGAGGAATGATACAAAAGGAAGGAGGGAGAACAGGATGGGACAGAGAAATAAGGATTAATGGTGGATGACTGTGGCAAGGAGAGGGGGGAAATGGGACCGGATATCAGAGGGGGCTTGGGGGGTGTGGAAAGGGAGGAGAAAAGGGAAAATGATGAAGGAGGATTGTGGGGGACGGAAGGAGAAAGAGAAAGTTAAGAGGGATGTAGAGCGGAACAAGAAAAGGTAAATACTAGGAGAATGGAATAAGGCGTAGAAAATAGGAATAGGGAGGGAGAAAAGGTAACATGAAGTGGGGGGGGTGTTGTTTCGTCGAAAGTGAAGAAGAAAGTATTTTGGGAGGGTTATGAGGGATAGAGGAGGAAGCGAGAGGGAATAAAGGGCGGAAGAGGGAGAGGTAAAGAGGGAGGACAAAACAAGGGAGCGATCGATGTAACGAAGGAGAAATGGAGAAGGGAGGAAGGAGGGGAAAATTATGAGGACGAAACTGGTCAAGAAAAGTAACTCTAAGTTTACAAAGCGTATATTGTTGATAATTTATATAAAAACAGCATGTCAAATTAATTTAATATAAACTGTGGTACGGATTTGACCTTTCGTACGATGAATGTCGGTATGCTAATAACAGTCCTATTTATCTGTATAATTCCTGAATAATGTGTCACTTATAGCTATTTTCTATAATCCATTAACTTCATTAATTATGGCTCTGACATTTTACTACTAATATTCATTTTCAACATATTCCAATAATTTTGAAGGGAAATATGATGATAGTGTATTCCCAACTGGACAGCAAATTTGAATATGCACTATTTAGTATTCAAAGCTCCGTTGAGTGCAGTATACGGTGGTGAGGTGTGTGGGAAAGGGAGGGGATTCAAACCTATCATAGCGGATTAAAAATGTAATTTTCGAAATTCGAGGGAAAAAAAGAAATCATTTAATGAGAAATTGCCTCGAGAAAAAAAAAATCGGTTCATGTTGAGTTAAAGTAGGTTAATGGCTTTATGCCTATATCATTATTATCTCATTTTGTCATTTTTGCTTTTTATTGAGGGTATACCTTTTTTGGAATTAATCTTTTCACTTTTAATAACACATATTTTATCCTGAAATCACCGTAACCGAAGGCGTACTTTGTGGTCAGCTGTTTGACCAGTGGTCAGTGTAACTTGTTGGGGCACATAGCTCGAACAAAAATTGATCTACTTTCGTAAAAATAAGATCATGTATTCATCCATTACAAGCCCCCTCTTGTTCTCTTATTTACATGATACCCATTTGGCGGATTTAGAAATTGTCCAGGGGTGGGGGTGGGGAGGGGAGGGGGTTCAGCCCATCAAGAGAGCTATGACTTTGAAGAAAATGTTACATGTATACGTAAAAACGGGACAATTATGATTTTTTTTTTTGCAAATTCAAGGGAAGTTGGGTCCTGATTCCTACCTCCTCCTTCTATATCTGCGCTTGATATCGTCTTTGTTTGGATAATCTATCAGTGCAGAGGTTTTTTAAATTAGAAAAGATGAGTTAAGATGAGTCAATATTAGCAGTTTTATCCAAGTTAAGATGCTTTCTTTCAATTCTAAATCTGCCCTATCGTCACAAATATTTATAGTACAGATCACTGGGCTGTCAAAGGATAAATAATTTGTGTTTAATATGATTTATAAATGCCAAGATTGATATTCAGGATTTTTTTCTTTCTAAGTTCGAGTATCGATCACGAACACAGGTATATATAATGCTCTATGAAATATATATTGTACAATTATAGCTAGCATTTTGATGCGGTTGATAGCTGAAAAAAAAATCATATTGACCACGAGGGAAGTTCGAGGTCAATATGATTTTTAAGGACTAATATTTCAGTTATTGACCCAATCAAATGCACGTAATTACTGTGTTCTCTGTTCGTGTACAATCATGTCTATCGACCTTATAAAAATATTATCCAATCAAAATTGATTCTACAATTAAGATTTTATTCATATCACTTACTGCATATTATATTTCTTGGGGCCAAGTTTATGAAAATACTGCAGTTTTATATATTTTGATTTCCAATTTGCTAGAGTGAAAAAATCCAAATGGTTTTCATTAAAGATTTCTATAATTGGATATAAACACAGACGATAATTACTGCTCCAATAAAACTAAAATTCAAGCATTACATCGTTCAATGTTTCACTGTTTGAAATTTTTTGCTAATGTGGAACTAATAAGCTATTAAAAGAGCAAAATGCAAATTTTAAATTTTATTGCTTGAATAGATATCAAAATATGTACATGTAGTTAGGCGCTGCATAATTTATTTACATGTGTAATTTAATTATTAAAATCGTGCAGGATATGTACATATCACGTGACATTTGATGGTATATATATATACATTCCTAAATATCTTACATGTACACAACTTGTTAAGTTAGACAGACAGACGGACGGACTAACGGCAATTCATTACGTTCAAATTTCTGTCTTGAAACTGGTTCTAGGCGAAGATGACGGAATTTGAATCAGGAATTGACTCGAAAACAAATGAAACGAGGAATTTTTTTCTTGTTGTTTCATGGCGAGAATAAGCGCACCTTGCCTGAATACAGTTGACAGAGCAAAACTAATTCGGCAAAACTTTTTATTCGGAAAAAATATCTAAATATCTTTGTGACTGAAATTCATTCTTTGAATGTTAAAAAAAAATCGCTTAAAATTCTTTAAAAATTCAACCATTACCAAAAAGAAAATCTCCAAAAAGGGATAAAAACCAGAAGTACGTGTACCATAGTGGAACCTTTCCTCAGCTAGTGCATTGGTGAATGTATCGAATTATTCTGAATAAGTGACAGAATCGTCTACATACACAATGTATACAATACTAGGATATATTCTGCATCCACCTAAAAGTATCTAACTCTACTTATTGTAAAAACGTTACCATGGTTACAGGTCATGACAATATATAATGTTCCAATAAGGTTTAGAAACAAAATCTGATACCGGGTTATATAAATATATGATATATATGTAACAAACTAAATCTGAATATAGTATATAAGATCAAAATCATAAGTAAACTGCAACCCTCTATTCCAGTTCGGTAATTTTTTGGGGTCAAAGATCAAAATTATTTAAATAGTTAATTCATAAGTCGAAGTCGTATGTAAGTCTGTACTTTGGAAAACAATCACTGCTTTTGGACTATATATAGACTCCAATTTGTGCAGAATTGTAAAAAAAGCTAACTTTAGCCTACCGTTACCATGGAAACCAGGTCAAGGTCGCTGAAACAAGGGTTGGTAACTGAAATAACCTATATGAGTATATAATATGATTGGCAAGCCTGTTTATATATTTTTGGGATTACTTACCAAAAACTGCATTTATTGGAGAAAAACTGAAATGTATAAATTCTTTATTTCACATCTTTGTTCGAAGTAATAGCTCGAATGACCTCTGATGTTACAAATCTTTCTCACGCTCACACACAGGGACTTGAATCTCTTTTTTTTTTCCTATAGGTATGTATTCCCTAAAAAAATTCAGGAATTTTTGGGAAATATGATTATTAAAGGAACAACTTTGAAGAGAGATTCAAGTTCCTGTGACTTTATGCAGTTTGCATAAGACAATGTCATTTAGGGACAGAGCGTTGACTTTTCAGTTTTCACAGAAATCCTATTACCGTAAGTATATCATCGTACAGAAAGTAGTTTTTTAAGTGGCTGATCCAGTTTTTTTTTAGTGGCTGATCCAGGCAACCTTTTTTCAATTCATCATCGGCGAATCCAGGTAATTTTGTTCTTCGTAGAATCCAACATCAATCATTTGCTGTATATTTGATAAAGTGGTTTGAAATCAGCGTAAGATAAAAGCAGATAGTTACAACAGGAGCTAGAAAGGGGGGGGGTCAAAACACTCAGAATTTCTTTTGCTTCGAATTTCTTTTTTTTTTTCCTGGATAGGCCACTGACAAATGTTACATGTAACACAGGGCCAACTGTTGCCAAACGCGTTTGTTGGGATACGAAAATGATAAATGTTCGCTTATGATACAAAAGTCGCTTTACATTATTCATGTCAACTTAATGAATTCTAGAAAAGGTAACGCCTGGCGTGAAATAGCCCACTATCGTGTCACAAGGGCTTCTGGATTTAATTGAAATCCAATAGTTATGAAAAGGTCTATTATAATGTCAACAAGTGTTCCAGTTTGCATCAATTACCCCCCCCCCCCCCTTTCCACCTCCTTTTTTCTGTGTCGTGCTTACCATGCATGTCTAATTGAACATTTTGCAATAGATGTGCAAAAAAACATCTTGTGAGCCATGATTTACTTCAGGTCAAGAAACTTTATGGCTTTTGAGAAAGCAAGTGAATTTCAAATTTGACTTACAACTACAGAAACTGTTACACGTTACATTGCTCAACTCAGTGGCCGCTCCATTCGAACTATATAAAATGTCCGATTCTTACCTAAATCACTTAATTACTTCAGGTCTTTTTTTTTCTGGTAAATTGAGAAGAAAATAGGTCTAAAATCGATTCATGAATCAACATTTTGTTTCTTTTTTATGGAACCGGAAGAAAGGTACGTGTATCTTTACCGTAAAACCTGGCTAAAGCGACTCCGCGACTGACGTTCACAAATTCAAGGAGAATGTATCAATTAGGAATGTGGTAGTTATATAAATTATAAATATTTGATTTTAGAGAAGAGTATGTGAAACATTCCTAAAACCAGACAGTCTCCCCCCCCCCAAAAAAAAGCGGTTGTAGAACAGGATTTTTATGCATGGTCCCAAGCATACATGCAAAAACACCCTTAACTTAACGAACAGCAGGGAATTATATTTTTAAACAATTTGTAAGTATGTGTTCTGCATAGAAAAGTCAAAGTCCAACTGACACAACTTTATAAATTGCCTTTTTTCATGCAGAGTATATGTTTATGGCGCGGGGATACGGGTATCGTCTTCCCTTTTTACAATCCTGTCATTTAGACGTTTTCATGGTGGGTGCTAGATTTCATTAACTATGTGAAACCCATCGCTCATATGTTAAAGACAGGCTCTTTCATGACCACGACGTAATTTAACTCCGACTAATAAATGTCGAGATAGCTATACGTTTAAATTCTACCCCCGATTGAGCGCACCCCGTGGAAACTCGATCCCGAAATCATCTACCCAAATCTCGCATAGATTTTATCGTCCTATCTCTTTACAAAGGGAATATGATTCTGCTATACGATAGATATTCTCAAGCTTTTGAAAATCACCCGGGTATAGGGTTGTAAATTCAACCACTAGTCAACACGGTCTCTTTTAACATAAAATATTCCTTCGGCAAAAATGTCTTGTACATGCACTAGCAACTGACTTTTTATGTTCCTTTATAGTAAACTAGGGGAAGAGTCCATAGTCATTATTTTTTTCCTTGAAGAAATATTTTATCAAAAACTTGTATCAAGTCTGTATATGCTTTACTCAGTTTCGACATTAAGGAGGTATTGAACACTTTGACGCCAAATTCAATTTTTCTCAAAATTTCTGAAATTATTCATTTCTTGTCTGTCCTTCATCATACAAACTTACATTTGATTCTATCCACAGGAAAAATTTCTATGAGACTTTGAAATATGCATTTTTCAACGTATCCGTGAATTTTTTGATGACGTCATAATATTAAACGTGTCATTCCGGTTCTCTTAATGCTATTGGTAATTAATTTTGATTTAACATCCAAAATATTCATAAATGTATTGCTCTTACATAAGGAAAAGATTAAATGAATTGTGTCATAAACAAAGGCAGGATACTAGAATAATAGATGACACAGTCGCTCAAAAAATTGCAATTTCGAGCCAATTGACTTCAGTTGATAGGTGATTATTACGAATCCTGTGGATCAATCCTTGTCAAAAACTAAAAGAATGATCAACAATGTACAGAGATGATTTCATGATTAAACGAGACAAATTAAATTTGGGATAAAAATTTTACGAAGCTTTTTATTTTCCAATTTTTTCTTCCAAATTCGTCCATTTTCAATGAAGTAACATCCGCTTCCTTGTTATGTAAATTGGTCAATGAATACACTAAAATAAGAATTGAATTTTCTATTTTATACATGTAAAGTTTCAATGCAATACTTTTTGTATTAATATTTTAATGGCATTTTGAATGCGATCGTTTGTGACGCCATTTTCCCCCGATAACGTCGAAATGACGTCGTGATTGGCTCATGGATAAAACTCCCAAAATCCACAATTTTGAAAATCGCTATAATTTCTTCAAATTACGTCGGAAATTATTCAAACTTCATCAGAATACTCAAATTTGTATATCAATCAGTGTATCATATGTTTTAAGAAAGTGAGGACTGTACTTTTCCCAGGAAGTGAGAAAACAAATAATGCCGCCGCCATCTTGGTGTTGAATCCCTCCTTAAATGGGAGTGGGGGAGGAGATGAGGGCGGGGGCGGATGTCAACTTGAACATCGCACCTGCTAATGCACTTTTACATTATGACGTGACGTCATAATCAATGGTACGTTGAATAGTGTTTGATTATGACGTCGTAATGAATAAGTCCACCAACAGGTGCGATATCGGCCATCCATTGAAAAATTACTCGATTTTAGACTAGAGGTAAATCTATCATGAGATATTCTTTCATTTTCAGTTGGATTTGTCTGAAATGACCGCAACTGGAACATTGCCTGCAACTATATTTCCGCTTCCGGTACAGTATACTTTTCGGATTTGATGATGTAAAATAGCACGAAGGGAAAAAAACAGATGTTCATTTCAGGCCTGGGTCATTTTTTACATAGAAAAGAGAGGTTCTGGCCTCCCGATCCGTGCATCATGCGCTTCTAATGGAGAGAGAGAGAGAGAAGAAGAGAGAAAGAGAGAGATGTACTTTCTATGATCTATTTTTACAACCAGCCTATAATTTATTCCAATCTTAAGCGAACGTTACCCAAACGTGCCATTCTATGGTTCGCGCTTCACTTGGGTTGAAAAGCGCGAAACATACGACATTTGATGGAACATTTAACCAACTAAAAAGGTTTCATAAACGGTGAATAATCATTTTTGTTATATGTATTGACTTTAAGCGAACTTGTGACCACAGGTTAGAAGAAAAAATGTGATTTTGCTACTGATTTGATTTTTTTTTTTTTTCAATAATGTGAATCGTAAAATACCAAAATGCATATATAATTTTCTTTCAAGCTAATACATATGCCGTTGGCTTTTATTAGATTGTCATTATTCTATGTGTAGCAGGTATATTCATGAAAAGATTTGCAAGTGGTTTAAACATTTTCTTCAAGTTAAGAAATTTCCTTCAAATGCCAAAATGTGCCATCAGTATGGAATTTAGATAAATACATGACGCTTGAACAGGAAGAAGAAACTTCACTTCCGCACATGCGCATAAAGCGGATCATATAGTTGGATAGAATTAAAGACAGTTTTACTTTTTCTTTTTTTTTTCTTTTTGAACCATACAACATATCATTTAACCATGACCTTGACCTTAAAAGGCTACAAAAATTCCATATTTTCTCTGTCCATAATTATATTTTGAATTATTCATTTCCATTCGATTGGAAAAATTACCCGATTTAACCTGCTTTAACTACCCCTATGTCTGCATAATTGATACAATAATTATCATACCTCAAAGGCAAGTGTCCATCATTCTATAATAACAATACGGGATAATTGACATTTCAATATGAATCGAACATGCTGGCCTAGACATTAAATATGACACAGTCACTATTGAATTCAGTTTTATCTCCAATCAACAGAGAGAAAAATAACAATTTATCCCCCATTTTCCCCTTTGCCCATATGATTGCATTTCATACCCGAGATAAATTTTCTGGTTTTTTTGCAGATTAAGTAACTTTTATGTAAGATGAAATGAACAACAATACATTACAATATATTGTGTTGCAATTAATTCAGAAAACAAAACGCGGGAAGCAACAAGGACGGAAAATCGATTTTTATACAATTTGTCACAAAACTGCATCTTTTTTCTCAGTGTTTTCAGGAGACAATTCTATAATAAATCTTTTTCTTTACCTCAATATGTTTTCCCCTATGTTAGCATCATGAGAGAGACTAGATTCCAATTAAACATAAACTGTCTACAAAAGAGGATTTCCCCGGCTTGCATGCTTGGTATATGTGACCTTATGTCCCTGTAGACATCATAGCTTAGACCAAAAACGAGATTTAGTTATACTTAGTTCTGGCAATTATAGCTAGAGAAGAATTTTAACGAGAGAATGTGACAGGCCATGACTCGGTGTGACGTCATAGTAAAGATGGAGGAAAGCATTTCAAAGCATATGTACAATTCAACTGGGACTGTAATCGGCTTAAAATATTTTTTGCGGTTTTCCTTTTTTTAAAAGTAAATATAGGAAAAGCCATTCATTTCTTTCAATGAATTGCTCTGCTACGTGTATAACGCTAAACATTCACTCGTTTTAATGATTCAAACAGAGTTACGTCGTGAACGCGCGCAATCACAGTTAGCAAATTTGCAATGTAAGTCGGAAGGTTCTTAATTTGCGCGCCCTTTCATAATAAACTCTTTTGTTCTAGAAAGGGAAAATGAAATGCACCCGATCCTGTGAAACATTTGAAAACGGATGATGAAAAAGTCTGTGTTCATATTGATGAAAGTGTCGGAGGCATGTGTCCTTTTTTATTGTGGCGGTGGGGGGGGGGGGGGGGGGGTTACATGTCAATAAGTGAATCTGGTTGCGGAATGATCGGTGCGTCGCCCTTCTTCCTACCTTGACTACACCCCTACATTCCACACGCCACCCTTCAAATAATAGTTCGTCTCTGGTCTCCAAACAGCGAGAAGTACATGGTTGAATTAGAACAACGACGAGTGTGTTACGTAATGCCTATACCCCCAGTCTATGGCCGTCCCTAATCCTCAGATAGCAGTCACAAAGCCCTGTAATTGGTGTTTAGTCCGGACTTAATCCCCTGTAAGTAGACCCTAGGATAGTGGGGGGAAGGTAGTGGGGGATTATATAAGGTAGAAAATGATCCTTGAAAGAAACTGATCCACGAAGGGATCGAAGATCGGGGTATCATGGGTATAACTGGAGGTTTTGTGTATCAACTACTGCATGGGTACTTATTTGTGATGGGTGTTATTGAAAGAATAGGGGTAGGGATTAATGAAAACAGCGGGATGGGGTGGGGAGGGATGGGGATTTCAGTTTTAAAGAGAAGCTAGAAGTTCAGCTGCACGAAGACATATTTTTGCACAAAAACAGTCAATTTCAATGCAACGGACATACATGTTTCTGAACTAAAAGAATATATACGTAACGGCCACATTATAAGGAGTTCTGAAGTTTGGGTAGGGTAAAATTTGTGTTACATGTATTATTATTAGCAGCGAGCTTTTCGAATTTTGTGAAAGAGAATCATATACGAGATTCGTCCTTTAAAATGAACTCTTTTTCATCCTAACCCTTAACCCCCCCCCCCTTCCAAAAAAAAAAAAAAAAAAACGATGGTAAAAGTCTTGAGGCAAAAGAAAGTTTCCTTATGTGTATCAATGGCAAGATATTAATACAAAAGACAGGGGGTAGCTGAGCTTTCCACTTTGAGAATACATTTGTACTTTTTAAATTTCAAATTTTTTGATATATTACGTTCAGGTATACTGCCCGTACAACAGACCTCAATTTTTGGTCACAAGGAACAAAAGCGGTTATAGAAAAGGGGGATGGGAAGATGGTCTCAAACAACAAAAGTCCTTAGAAAAGGGGAATTCGAATAGTGTAAGAAAACACTAAACTGTTTACAAAACAACAATGCCATACTGAAACGTAACCCCTGTGAATAGTCAGTATTATCTCACCTCAGCACACACGATTTCTCTCATTTGTTTCATTTCAAAGAAAAATTTTACAAAACGTAAACCACCTCATTACAGCAAGTGTTGTGTTAATATACAACTCAAATATTCAGACTGGAGATAAAATACAAAAACCTGACAACTCAAATTCCAAAACTGTCACAGGTTTATGAGCAAGATATGTAAGTGACGTCATGGCTGTTCTTTTTTAGGAAAAATTATGAAAGAAGATTTCATGGAAACCTTGAAGTCAGTGCATTCGTTGTCTTAATTAATCAAATGTGGTATATAAGCGGTTAAGAGTTTTTCCCAAACAAATAAGATTATTAAATATTACCATAGTTTATAATATTTCAATTATAAATATTTTCATTTACATTTTTTATTAAAGTCATCAAACTTTCACCTATGCTTGCAGTACATTTGGACGCTTGTTGTATCTCATTTATTGATTCATTTGTGTATTCAAATACATTTTTTAAAAGTCATGTATCTAATTTTATTCTTATTCTTTATTCAACGTTCATTTTTGTTTCACTAATTGACTTGACCAAAATTTGAATAAATCATGAAGATATAAATAAATCATGATATGTACTTATACCAATTAGAATGTGTTATATAAATCGTATTATAATAGCATCATTATACTTTAAGTATATCAAAGAAAAATCCTTCAAAGAAAAATCCTCTGATTCTATCATTCTATCCCGTATCACTTTCAACATCATTTTCAGACAGTCTTTACGGTTGATTGGTCAAATCATTGGGCCTGATTACATCGTCGTTGTTTGTCGTCAAAATCACCTCCTTCATGAAATGGACATTGCTGGACCAAAATTGATTAATATGCAATTATAAAACACTTCAGCTATTAAGCGTTAAGAGTATTGTCAACATATAAGACCACTGTCAACCCGAGGGACATTGATTTTAGGCAGTTGTAAAAAAAATTGAGGGTAACTGTAAAATTTTATGAAACAGAGATTAGCTTAAATAAAACGAACCTGTCATGTATGAGAGGTTTTATAAATGTTTTCCATTTGCATAAGAGAAAGGGAGGGGAGGGGGGGGTGAGAGAAGTGATGTTCAAATTAAACCTTGGTACCTCTGACCAATGTTTAGAAAGATATATGTAAAATGTTAAAAAATATTCATTTTTTGAAAAAAAAAAAATGGCTATGAAATGGCCTGTGTCTGAGCCGAGTAAATTCTTTCTGTAGATTCGAATCTGATAAAAAGTAGGAATATATGTACAGGTAAACAAAACGAAAAAAAAAAATTAGGGGTTTTATTACCGCTGTTGTACATTGCAAATACATTAAAATTTTACAAAGAATTGATTTCCTTTCAAACGCTCCAAGCCTTCGATAAGCACAATTAGATTTGACCTTTTTTATATTGGGTCGAACATTCCTTTCTGAATTTCTTCACGAACCGTAAAATCTTGTCCGCTTCCATATCTTCACATTACAATCCCCCCTCTCCCGGAGAAAATATTATTTTTAATGCATGAAAAGGCAGAGAAAATCTCGGTGAATTGTAATACAAGCCCCTGGTGTTTATATTTCACCTGTCACGAGGAGAAATTAACATTCCTAATGTTACTCTAGAGAATGACACGGTTTTAAATCAATCTTCACGCTCCTTAAATTTCTACTTAAAATAACACGTTTTAATTTGCTCTTCTTCTTCATTACGCGAGAGTAGAATTTAGAAAAACAAAATATGTCATTGAAATAATATTATTGATTCCCATTGAACTAGAATGCATGTTACAAAGGGGGTGTGTCCATACACAGTTTCGTAAAAAAAAACTTCAATTTTTCAATAAGAAAATTAAGAATTAAATAAATCAAAAACCTGTTGTAACCACTGGAGAGTGTTATAATCCACGTATATGCTCATCTCCTTATCAAATCTGCACCTTTATTGTGGAATTTCTCGTGTATTTGTTGATGTTTTTATTCGAATCGTCAAGGTGTAAAAAATTCCAGAAAGCGTCCGCTTCTTTAATGTCAGTTTCACCCGCGCGTGCAATTAACAATACACAAACACTTTCTCCTGCACGTCTGTTGTGCAAAAACAATCGCCAGTCGTTGTTTATAATTATAACTAACAAATGCTTTGTCAATCAACTCAATTAATCACAGCAAAACGATTTTAAACTGTCCGAAATTGAACAGGTGTGTATGTTTTAAGTCCCTGCCTCAGACTCTAAATTCCTTACTATCTTTTTCACGCCGCGATGATTTAGATGAATGAAGATGGAACAAAAGACTACGGTATGAGGCCGCTCTGTTTTTAAACACACCTGTAATATTATGTTAATAAGAGGAATATACTTTACATCTTTTTACCTAAATATGCGTTACGCTGAAAATACATATGAAGAATAGATTAAACCGAGGGCGGATCTAGAGGGGTTGGTGCAGCCGGTGGGGGGGGGGGGGGGTCGGGACTTCTGGATTTTTCACAAGAAATATTTTTCCTGTTTTCTTTTTTTTTCATTTTATTATTTTTCCCGTTTTAACATATAATTTTTTTTTATACAAATTCATAGGCTAACTGCCCAACCCCTTTCCCCGATTGGCTCGGCCGTCGCCCACCCCCCCCCCCCCCCCGAAAGAAATTCTGGGTCCGCCCATGCAAACTGAAGACAAGTTGTGTAGCTACGGGCTTTTATATGATAAAGCTTCATGTCCCTAGGATAAAGGGGAAGCAGATGCAGGTCTGCTCTTTGTTTTACCAAAATGACAATATCAATTTGAAGATAAATACATCTGCATAATAAGGGACGTTTCTATTTGTGGTAAAATTGATATTTGATTACGAGAACAGTGGATGAATATGGATGTATGGGGGAAACTGAGAAGGAGGGGGGGGTTACTGAAAAAGACATCCTTAAAATGTGTTGCACTGGGTTACTGCTAAAGACATCCTTAATTAAAATGTGTTGCACTAAGTTTTGAACAATTGTCTTTTTCTAACTTTGTGCTCACTTTTAATGATTCAGAATTGAAAGTTAGAATAAGACAATTATGAATATCATGGATGATTAGATCTATGTGAGGAAAAGTGAAACAAAATTGAATTTTAAACGCTTCGATTTTTTTTTTCAATTTCCACAACTAATGATAGTGCAATGTATAAATTTCAAACGGCTAAGTTTGATAGCAATCTAAATTTGAAAAAAAAACCAGTTTAAGTAATTGATATCCACGCGATTTCAAAATATCACGTGAAGTATTTTCTGTAACAAAATCTGGAAATCTGATCAAAACTGGAAAAAAAACTCAACTATCTTCAATTCTTTCAAGGTAAGATAGGGTTTCAGCTTTTTTGCTGGAATTACGACTGCTTTGTCAATTATTTATCACAATTTGATGACAGCCGATTGAATTTAATTAATTAGTGATAGAGAGCTGTCAATTATGATGAAATATTGAAAGCGTAGATATGTTGATTTTGAAAAGTTTTTATCCATTAGAATCGAAATTTTTACATTTCTTTAAAATTTATGTTCGATATGTTAATTTTATTCTGTACCACATCATTTTCTACCCCCTTCAGCGCTTTTGACGTAAAATGTTGCATATTTCCCCTACAAATGAAACCATGTGTAAATTCCCCCAAAAGAAACTGTTTCACTTGTTCAGGTAAGAAATGAACAAGGTGTCTACATCACATGTAGATTACCTATTTACACCTGTGTATAAAAACTGACAAAAATAAACATCCTCGTTTACAAACGGAATGCGCCGCGCTTGATGCGAATACAAATACCGAAAAACAATAGAAAAATTGAATGGAATCTTACCAAACTTGGTGTGACGGACGGCAGTTGTACTAGCTGATAGTCCATTAATAGCATATCCACCATGATACGATGCTGGGGAAGCGAGCTATGTAGTATGTACGATGCTAAATCCTGTAGTATTATTTTACCCCACTACAAACAATGTCATGCCTCGACGACGACGGAATTTTGCGTCCCTTTTTTTCTCTCTTCTCTCGCAATTCAATGCCTTTATATACAATATGTGATCTTGTCTCTATGTATTCCTTAAAGGCTTAAAACCCAGCCACCGTGGCCGATGTAAGTACGGTGCGGTTTTTGTCAAATTATTCGCTCACCTGGATAATATTTCGGAAAAAGAAATATATGACCGAATTTTCAAGTATGAAAAAAATATATGTATTCTAATACATCTGGCTAATTGTATTCAAGAATCGCGCACACATTAACCTAGACAATCAAACTTTACTGCAACGCAAGGAATCTGACAGTGAAAATCACAGAACTCGATAAAATATAGAAGCAACAAGCTTTCTGGCATGTACAGGAAGAAAAAGGGAAAAAGGCTCGACTTTGGCTCTGCAGTAAAAGCCTGGCTTATCATAGGCAAAATTCCACGGACGGTAATTGTTTTAATATTGAAGAATTGGGGGAAACAATGCCGACCGAAAGTCACGACAGATTGATAATGTTTCCCCACGCAACGGATTTGTAATCAAAGACTGATATACACACAACGCTTCCCGCGGGTGTTTCCAGTAAAAGTCATGTCAAGCGCGGATCTAGAGAAGGGATTTCGGTTGGAAACACCCCCTTCTTGGAATTTTCCCCGTTTATACGTATGTTTTTTTTTTCAAAATCACAGGCTGGACCCCCCCCCCTTGACGATTTGGATCCGCCTAGCAAAACTTCCTGTATCCGCCAATGTTGCGGACAGGGAAAATTGAATCTATTAAAAGCGTTGAAGCAGATTGCATACATTGGATTTATCGGACGTTTTACCTGCCCCCAGGTGTAAGGATTCTGAGGTTTTTAATTAACTATGATACATGTCCATCAATACACGTCACGCGCGAATCTGCAACGTTATTCGGGGGGGGGGGGGGTCCAATTATGTTGGATTATGATGAGACCGTTTCTTCAGGTAAAATGCAAATTGAGAAAAACATCATCTGGTAAAATGAGAAAAAAACCTCATAAATTGGGGGAGCATATACCCAATTCACCCACCCTGTTCTGGATCCGCGTAGGTTTATTTATCATAGTAGAATTATGGATTGTAACACCAAAAATTAACATAAAATTGATTTAGTGTAAATTTCATGGATTTGATCGGAAATTGCAGGATCAGACCCAAGGTTAATAATCAATTTTTGTCAGACTTGAAAAAGAGGAACAGGGGTATAAAACTACAAGTACAGGAAGTAACAAAAAGAGTGTTTCAAATCTTATAAAATAAAAATGGAAACCAGAACAAACTGAAATTAATTTTTGTAGAAAAAATCAAGCATATTACATGTAGCTGTGTGAAGGGGTAGGAGAAAGGCATTTTCCTGCCGCACTTTATTTTTGAATTCGGTCATTACCCCCCCCCCCCCCCCCCCCAAAAAAAAAGCCAAATTTCAGTAAGTTTTCATTTTCATTTTCGCTTTTAATAAACCACACAATAAATATGTACATGTGGTTGTGAAATACATTTCGTTCAGCTAAATAAGCATACCCAAATCCGATCAAAAGAAGACATTTTGACTTGAAATTGTTACAATAAAAGTGATACATTCCTGTAAACGGTTTGCACCACCTTTTAGCATTGCTATTTTGATTTTGAAGTATGTTATTTAACTTGAAAATATATATGGGCGTGAACGAACTCCTTTTAGTGAATATAATGTCATGGTCGCGCGAGATTCCAGCCAAGAAGAATTATATGCTATTGAATTAAATATCTAAATTGCTAGTTGCACATTGCGTAATATTTGATAGCTGGAAATTCGATTTGTATGCAATAACAAATGTAAGAAGACAAAAAAACGTTGGTGAACATTGAGCAAAGGTAAAAAATGAAATGTAAAACATATATATATAACTTACTTGAAGCTCTAACATGGTTTTATAATCCAAAGTTCACTTTCATGCACGATCGAAATGTATGAACTACGAAATGGTCTTACTGAGAGTTGTCTAATTAGATCCGGGGAGAAGCAAAAGTACAATCAAGTAAATCCCCTCTGAACGATAAGAAGAGAGAATATGTACACTTCAAAATCTCAAGTGTTTGCAATCTAGAGTAATATACACAAAGAGCATTCAGTGAATCAGTAGCTTCGGATTGACACAGTTTTCACTTTAATTAAAGTTTCTTTGAGTATTTTCAAATAAAATGTCTATTTCAACGCGTCCCCAAATTTCCAGAGTCCCGTGTCTTTAGACTGACCCCCGGGGTATGGATTTACAACGCTCAACAATGTCACCGACCTTGTTTGTATGTATAAGTGGCCCCCAGGGGGCACGGACCAGCCAGGAAAGGCACATTCTAAGCTTGTACTAATTTGTCCAAATCCGATATCTTAATTCTATTAACGCATTAATTCTGTCGTGTATTTGTGTATTTTGTGCTGTAATTGAAGTAAAGACGAAATTTAGTTTATTTTCAATCAGTTATCCCTAATAAAAGTCAAAAACAGATTGTGTGACTTCATTTTGATGGCGACTCTTGTTTTAATTTCTACCTGCATTTACACAGGGGCTGAGTTTGTTTGGACTAGCGATAATTTACAAACTATTGTCCAGTGTAAGTATGAAAACCATACAGTGGACACAAAAGATCCGTATGTACACGACAGAGAAATAAAAATATTGACCAACGCCACAAAACTTGCCGGCTAATCTTTTGTTTACACAAAATGTGATTTGCGAAATGATTAAGACTATGTTAATTTGTCGATTCCCCTTCGGCGCCCCGTAGAATCCCGGATCGTCCTAAATTACACGATGAAATGACCATTTCCTTAATGGTCACTCGTGTATTATTTCGTGTTACATCACTTTATGGTATGTCATTGTTGGCTATTTATTTATCTTATATAAGATAGTCGAGAAAAAACACAAATTTACGGTAGATGTCGCCACTGATAATTGAAAAACTCGAGATCGGTGTAGAAAATAAGTAATTTCGAATCATGACGTTCGTAGTTTATTTATGTGCTTCATTTATTGGTCTCTTGACCTTTTGAACACGAATTCCTGTTTACAAATGTATATTGTGAAAAGATAAAAATGTTTTGAATCGTGATTTAACATTTAAGTGAGTAATAAATATTTTCAAATTATCGTTCAGGACAAGATGTCGAAACGTATCCACCGCAAAAGAAGAAGAAGAAGAAAAAAGAAAAAGAAGAAGAAGTAGATTATGATGATGATGATGATGATGATACGAGATATTTGAATGAAAATACCTTAATGTTTGTGATCGGGGTTTTTCTGAAATTTTTAATTCGGAATCACTCTTATTTTTGAGTTTTGGCTATTGATAACTATTTATATATAAAATATTTTCAAAATCTAAGTCACCTACTATCATCCATTAGATTGGGTGATATGACAAACCCACAGATTTTTTAGGGGGTTGAGGTGGGGTGGGGGTCTGATGTGCGATTTAAAGAAACAAACTTATGGAACTGTTCTAGGGAACATATGCGCAATTACAATTGTACAACCATTCAATAAAACACAGGGAATCAAATATTTAAACGCAAAATTATATGCAAACGCACGAGATGGCAGTTGTATAGACAAGTTGCGTTAAAGAAAATTCGATCTGTTTTTCATGCAGGTAAGTTTTTGGATGCCCGTGTTCTCTACAACTTTTTACGAAAGGAACTTATAAATGAATTCTAAAGAACTTATAATGAATTCCAATCCTCCGCTCAATTTATCTTTTTATGTTTTCGCACAAACAGTTTTGTTGGGATATATTTAAGTTCAACCGAGATCAAATGCCGAATACGAGAGGTATCAAATAAGGGTATTGACGCATGTGAGCGAAAAAGTTAAATATGCGAGAAATACGAACATTTGGTCTCCAGCCAACCTGATTTACATATTAATGGAAAAAAAGACCTCTCTTTACACTTCATGTCTAACTTATGAAGAAATTTTGTGGTGGCTATAAATTGCATGCCTCATAACTTTGAAGCAAGATGATCAGAAACGAAGTATCCAAACAAAAGGTATATTGAATTTGAATCTAAATTCAGAATCATGTCTCCCATTTCAGTACATTTATTTCGTCAAAACAAATGAACCGGGATCAAGTTTCTAGCGGAAAAAGTTAAATGCCAAGATCGGACCCGATAAATGAAAAAAAAAAGATTTGTCAAAAGCATTTGATGAACATTTTGCAAGATGTGTACATGCACTGCTAAAAAAAATTAAAGGAGCGATTTTCCCATTGTAATTTAATGGTACATAGCTTGTAAAATCTTTTGGGATAAGCAAGGCTACATCATCAAGATTTATCATGTGTATATGGTTAATCTGTTCAATACAGACATTGGTAATAAAGAAATGACTATGAAATATGTTTTAATACATTATGTTCATCATATAGAACAAGCAGCTGCAAACGTGTGTGTGATATGAAAGTAGAAACCTTGCTCCCTTAATTTTTTTTAGCAGTGTATATGCAGTTTGAATAAGAGTCCTTAGTAAGGGTATAAAGGACAAGAAAGAGAGAAAATATCTGTCCGGACAGGTCCGTAACCGCGGAAAACACAAGCAAATCGATTATAAGTCTTAACAGTTTAGATTTTCCACTCGGACGGGTTTCTGACAAATCGTGATTGGTTACGAGATGTCGTAAAGGCTTACTAAATGTCATCTAGCTTTGTATACGATACGTGTAAGATTTGACTAAATAACCAAACGATTGCAATACGGTCGACGATCAAGGTCACGACATTGATACGACCTCAAGTGATTCTCCAGGCTCTGAATCAGAAAGGGGGGGGGATCTGGTGGATAGGGGAGGGGTTGAGAAAGGTCACATTCATAATTTACATTCCAATGATTACGACCTGTACTAGGATTAAGCATACATTATGACGTAAAAATAGATAATCCGGTCATAAGGTCAAGGTCGATGCCTCCGTTCTCGTCAGATCGATCCAATTTAGGGGGCAATAAGATTACAAAATAAGATTTCAACACTATTGAATGACAAAAGATTACTTTAAGCAAACATTCAATACAATTTAAAGCAGAGTGCGCGGGTCTAGACTTTTTTGGGAGAGGGTTAGAGTGGGTTGGGGTGGGATGGGATGTTGTTCGGTCTGACTTGGGACGGCAATGTACCAGTCAAACTATGCAAAATATCCAGTCTGTGATATTGAGAAAATTAAACCTTAAAAATGGGAGAAATTATACATCTGTAGATTCCTAGGAAAGGCCAGGGGCGCGTCCTTACCATCTCGATCCCCTAGATCCATATATAAGAAATAAACAGGTCATTACATTAACTGTTTCATTGAAAAAATAGAAATTTATATGTAGGTAGGGCAATCAGATTGTGTATTTTTTCCCTTCACTTTTCGTAAAATTAAAAAGAACCAATTCTACACGTGGAAAGGGCCTCTCGTACATCTAAATGTTCCAATGACATTTAGCCTCTCATTAAATTCCAAGTCTGTTTTAACATATTTTGTTCGTACTCAAGAACAGCTTTGTTCGTAATCCGAAAACCTGCACGTGCATAATGAAAAATAAAAATCAGAATCTATACACGGTTAATCATTCTGGAGGGTTATATAGGAGATTCGGATCAAGTCCAAACACTACATTTTACGTACGTTTTAAGCCATGTATATTTCGTATTCAACAGAAATTATAAAACAGAAAAATAAGATATTGTGTACACCAGATTTCAATATATATAGGAGAATTTCCATCATGCTACTTAAATTTTCATAGAGCATAATTGGTATAGATACATGTATATGTCAGTCTGTCTTTCCGCCCGTATGTTTGTTTATTCGTCATATTTATATATGTATACATGTATGTCTGTGAAACAGACATTAAGGAAACAGACTGACAGTCAGACATACAGACAGATAAACAGACTGACGGTCAGACATACAGACAGATAAATTGACAGTCAGACATACAGACAGATGAACAGACTGACAGTCAGACATACAGACAGATAAACAGAATGACAGTCAAACATACAGACAGATAAATTGACAGTCAGACATACAGACAGATAAATTGACAGTCAGACATACAGACAGATAAACAGACTGACAGTCAGACATACAGACAGATAAATTGACAGTCAGATATACAGACAGATAAACAGACTGACAGTCAGACATACAAACAGATAAACAGACTTACAGAAAGATCAACAGACTGATGGTCAGACATAAAAACAGATAAACAGACTGACAGTCAGACATACAGACAGATAAACAGACTGACAGTCAGACATACAGACAGATACACAGACTGACAGTCAGACATACAGACAGATACACAGACTGACAGTCAGACATACAGACAGATGAACAGAGTGACAGTAAGACATACAAACAGATAAACAGACATAGACAGATAAACAGACTGACAGTCAGACAGACTTAAAGTCAAACATACAGACAAATTCACAGACAAAAGACTGATGACGTCATCGTCAGATACCCCCGGTCTTTAGTTCTTCTTTTAAAAGAAGTATCCGACGTATCCGACGATGACAGAAAAAGACGTAAAAAATAGACAAAAAGTTATTTCCTCAATATAAATTAAGACATAGAAAGAAGACAGACGAACAGACAGACAAATGTACATGCAGCCATCAAATCCGTCTTCATCTTTCGATATCGATACATCAAAATCACACCAATACGCACGAAAGGGGCACGAAATTAAAAATCTTATCAGTGTCAAGTTCCGATACAAATTTTACAATTTCGCAGATAAAAATCAAATCTAGGTATAATTGTATAAATTTCACTTCCCATTAAACACAATAGCTTATTATGGGGAAGCAAGTCTGACTGACATTGTATGCATTGACCCCAGTTCTTACCGACTTAATGCCCTTTGGTACATGCTCCCCACATGGAATAAATTGATTGTCACATGCGATATTTCTCTTTCTTCAGAAAAAAAAACCATTGAATGTCGACAAAAGTCAATGTGGACAAAAAGTCAACAAGTGTGCACTATCATTAATTTGCTTTTCGTTTTAGTCCCCCTCCTTTTTGAAAACATTTCTACTGTCATGATTGATATTTTGGCTTTACCCAGTATGGACCTTAACAAAAATATTAATCATGGTAACCGAAGAACATTAATTTTCATCTTTTTTAAATTAAGATTTGGAACATCGGGGGTAGGTTTCGAAGCCTGTTCCCCCTTCTTCTGAAATATTAGAAAAGAAATCTTTTTTTTTTACAATAAATTGTGACAAATCATTGACTGCAACCCACCCACCTCACTATATATTATATATATGCTATTTTTTCATCTATCCATGTAGTAAAAATGACACTCTGAGATGAGCGAGATAGAACTTTCAGTTTTAACATGAACAATAAAGAGCCACCCTGGGGAAAAGATTAAAATGATGATATGACAATGTATGTTCTCATTGTATAATTCTATTAGGGCTGTATTTAATGGAGATTAAACCCTTTGGTTAGCAATATATACAAATCTCTGAAAACAGGCTGGGCAAATTGATAATAGCCAAATAATTCTGTCTCTTGTATAGAGAGGATTTATATGGATGAGGGCTAATTGATAATGCTTCTTTTATCTTCATACGAAAACATTAGTCCGCGTTGTATGGAGATGAAATAATTTGTCTTGCAGATGACGACTAACAGAGATAAAGAAAGGAAACCCGAGGCTGTAAATAGAACAAGAGGGTCTTGAAATAGTTATGTTGGGGAAAGGAGGACAGTAAAAAAGATGAAACGCGATGGTATGACGATGAAAGCGAAGAGAAAATACATTGAGTTTTAGATTTAGATGACGTTTGTGCTGCGATAACATTCATTGCAAGATTGCAGTTTCAATTGCTGTAGATGAAAAAAAAAGACGACGAGGAGGAAATGAAGGAGACGAAGGGAAAGAGAAGGCGGTGGAAAAGGAAAATGAGGCAGAGGTGGAGATGATAGGGAGATGAAGGAGGAGGATGATTAGGAGAAAATGGAGGAGGAGAAGATGACAGAGGAAGAGGTAGAAAAGAAGGGGATGGAGGAGGAGATGACGGAAGAGGAGATGGGATGAGGAGATGATGGAGGAGGAGATAATGGAGGAAGAGATAATGGAGGAAGAGATGATGGAGGAAAAGATGATGGAGGAGGAGATGGGGAGGAGGGAATGAAGGAGAAGATGATGGAGTGGGAGATGATGGAGGGGGAGATGATGGTGGAGGAGATGATGGAGTGGAGATGATGGAGGGGAGATGATGGAGGGAGAGATGATTAAGTAAGAGATGATTGAGGAGGAAAAGGGGAGGAGGAGATGATGCAGGAGAAGATAATGGAGGGGGAGGTGATGGAGGAAGAGATGATGGAGGAGGCGATGGGGAGGAACAAATGGAGAAGGAGATGATAGAGGGGAGATGACTGAGGAGATGATGGAGGAGGAGGAGGAGATGGCAGAGGAATGGATGATGGATTTGATGAAGGCAGATATGATAGAGGAAGAGATGATGGAAAAAGAGACGATGGTGGATAAAATGGAGGAGGAGGAGGAGCTGATGGTGGAGGAGATGGAGGAGGAAGAGATGGAGGATGATAAAGGGGGAGATGATGGAGGAAGAGTTTGAGAAGATGGAGGAGAAGAGGAAGGAGTAGATGGAGGAAGAGATGAAGGAGGAGGAGACGATGGAGGGAAGATGATGGAGAAGGAGGAGGAAATGAAGGAGGAAGGGAATAGGAGAAGGGGAAGAAGAGAAGGAGGAAGAAGAATATGAAGTGGAAGGGGTGAGGATGAATATGATGATGAAGTGATAATGAGGAGGGGATATTTAGGACGATTACGGCGACAATGAGAGGGAGATGGAGGAGGAAGACGAGGATGTGGAAGATGAGAAGGAGGAAGATGAGATGATAATGGTGAAGGTGGAGATGATGATAAAGGTGATAATGAAGAGGACGAGGAGAAATGCAGGACGACGAGAATGATGATGATGATGATGATGATGATGATGATGATGATGATGAGGAGGAGGAGGAGGATGAGGAGGAGGAGGAGGATGAGGAGGAGGAGGAGGAGGAGGAGGACTTCGCGGCAACGGCGTAGGTTGAGAAGGAATGATGAGGTTGTTGATGAAATAAAGCAGTCAGTTTAGACGTTATGAAGATGTCATAAGAACAATGGATGGTATATAAAATATGTTTTATTAAATCAAACGCAAACTTTGATCGGAACGGACCTTTAATATTTGAAAATTGTTTTATTCGACGTCTTAGCTGAGCTTAGAATGTCTTTTTATCTTGAAAATATGTTTACAAAGAACAATTTATATATGACCTTACAAATCTATGATCTTTGTGTCAAGTATCTGATATTTAGTAACACCAAAATTAACTCCTTATAAATCGCCTGTAATCATAGAGGATTCTTGTTATATCCCCTTCTGACATCAACCCAAGTATTTTCACATCGGACAAAATCTGAAATGAGAAGTTACTAAGGTATGAACGACAGAGAACATTTGACACAATTTAAAAAAACGGTTTCGGTAACTCATGGTAAATCATTGATTCCTTCGTCATCCTCCCGGTCAAGATTTCATTGAAATTCATTCAGTCACATAGACCGAAACAGGCCAACTTGTTTTTTTTTCCCTGGGTGTTGGCCTGAAGTATTGGGCATTGGAAAAGTAAACAAGGCGAAAGTTAGGTAAAGTGACCAAGTCTGACTTTACATTCCATTGACTTGTGTTGTTATTGTTTGTTTTAAGATTAATAGATTGATAACCGTACATGGGACCAATGAATTTCCGGGTTGGATCCAACGGACCATGGTCCCATTCTTAGTGTGACCCCTTTCACCTAGAACTACCGTCGTAAAAATATCCAAATTGGTTATTGTGATGATTTCAATCCGAGAGAAAAGTACGATCCAGGTGATTCTATTGAATATACTGCTTCGTATCAAATTTTACGCAAATATTAGAAAATTTCAGTTTTTTTAAGTCAGGCATAAAGGATAAGATTGTATTGAACCTCAAAGTCGCCTCCCTTTTTGCATTTCTACCTCTACACCTAGACAATATACAATGTACCAACAACACGTTCCTTAGAATATGATATGTTTGTTTACAAAACAGAACTCTTTTTTTTTTTATTAAAGAAGCTTCTTACCCAAACTAGCATAGCACCTGTTCTTTGACCCACATACATGGCTACACTAAAACAAAACTTTGAAATTCTGATCCAAAAACGGGGAAAAAAATCAAAACTTCTCCAAACACTTCAAAGCCGGACCAAATCTCCTAATATACAAGTTATTACTTAGGGTCGAATTTATTATGATCCCCAAATTTCACATGCTTAAGATATTCTCAAATCCCCATAGTTAGAAATTGTTATGAACAAACAGTAGTTACGAGATTTCAACCAAACTTGGTATAGATATAAGTCTTAGAGATGAATGTATCAATAGTAACCTACCAGCTTTATCACAGAGATTACTGATAACCGGAGAACTGTGTACACATACACATTTTCAGATTCTCAAATGTAACGAAAGTGACCAACATTGGATTGGTTTGTGATTGCAGTACAGTCATTGGATAGACGTCATTGCATGGCTGTCTTGTTCAAACAACATGGAAGCACGCGCCATTTCGTTTCAATTTGAAATTCATGTTACGCATGCGTATTGGTGCTACCGGAAATAATAGATGAAAGACACTGCTATCAATTTCTGTGCGATTTCTTCTTGATTTTGATTTTTTTTTTAATTTTGATTTCTTTATTTGATAAATAAATGATTTAAATTGATTTTATTTGAGCTTATTTCAGTTTCGGTACATACATTTTGTATTTCGCCTTTCGTAATTTGAGTTGAAACTGTTACAATATACAATGTTAATTTTTGCGGTGGATCTATGAGAAAATTTTCTAGGAAATATGACGAAGAGAAGGGGGAAGATTAACTCCTTATTCTCCTTAATCTCTCTTGACACGCTTCTTTTTTGTATACTTTACGTGGTGTTACTTCCAGAATCCCGTGTTTACGTCCCAATGATTTTAGATTCACGATGCGTTATAGACAGGCGATAAAATTCAGGTGACATAATAGGATTTTCACTTAAATCGGTAGCAATAAAACGTCCTAACGACTTGCATAATGCACATTTACGCATTGACCTTAAATAAGAAGTGTGCACGTGCCCGCATCCAAAGGACTAAATACTAAACGTAACAGTGCATGTCTGTACAAAAAGATTTTTCTTTCTTCATTTCTTTTGTTCAATTTTAACTTTCATGCAGTAAAAAGTCCTCACATCATTGACCTAAAAAAATTTCTTTCTCTCGTCAAATGCTGTATATTTATCGAGAAGGAATTGATAGGATAGGATGGAATTAGACCGAAAACAGGCCAAAATTTTATTCTTGAGTTACTCAAGAATAAAAGTTTGGCCTATTCCCGGTCTAGGATAGGATAGGACAGGAAAAGAATTGGATGCGATAGGATAGGATGGATGGAATGTAATTGGACAGGTATATGCTTGGGCTGCTCTAACCACAACTGATGTTTTATTCGCTTTCTGAAAAAAGAGAGTGAAGTTCCTTACGTTGGTTACGGCTCATTTATACGTTCTGACCTCCGGTCAACCCCCCTTCCTTGCCCCCCCCCCCCCTTAAAAAGAAAAAAACAAAAACAAAAAACCTAACAAAAACAGGATCTTTCCATGATGGCAGCTTGATAATAAACCCTTGTCTTGAACTGTATAAAATCGACTCGAAAAGCTCAATATTCCACAGAACCATAATTGATTATCGCCCCATTTTGGGGTTGTCTAACTTTTATTTAACCTTAAGCATTATCCATTAATTCCTCTACAAACAAGAAAATTATTTTATTCGCGCGTTATGAGAAATCCATAACTCGTCAATGACATTTTTCAATCCGCGTACTTAGCCTCACAAAACACCGGATCGAGAAACAAATACGCACAAATCCCTCGCCATTATAAAAAGCAATCGACTTTTTATTGTTGGGTAATATTAATTTTTTATTGTGATAACCGGTATGTATCGCTTGATAAGCCCTTGGATCGAACTAGTATTGCGTCGAATTGATACTGTAATATGATACCGTCATCTCGCACCTAGCTGTTTCGATCAAAATTACTAAAGATCCAAAGTATAATTAAAACGTCGTGAAATGTATGCTCCATGATAAAAAAGTAAAATCAATATCAGATTTTTATCCATGTTTCTTGTAATGAAATTAATTCATTCTCTCCTGTTTTTATAGGATTTTCTAAACTACTGGTTCTCACTCTGACGCTTTCTTAATTTTGATAGCTTGAATTGTTATCTTGCTATATATGAGCGACTCATGTTTAAATAATAGTAATTTTACATAATAAATAGATATATGTCTATTTCTCATGTACTTAATATGGAAAACAATTATTTCATTAAAAGTCGAACCTTTAAGTATTGAATTTTCGTATAACACATCGATATTTACATAAAGAACAGGTTTCACTTTATCTTATCAATTTAATTAAAAAGAAACTGACGTTACGCAAAACTAAAAAAAAATAAATTTCTTTTTCATATTAGGTATAAGAAAAATTCAGAGGAACTCGCATGGTAACCTCTGTAAAGATAGATAACTCCATTATAACAAAACCAACCAATCGCTGAACATCTGACAATTTCTTTTTCATAAAAGGTATAAGAAAAATCCAGAGGAACTCGCATGGTTCCCTCTGTAAAGAATAACAAAAGCAACAAATCGCTGAACATATAAGGAAATATAAAATTCAACTAAATAAAATACTTTTTTCACAGAGACAGGAAATCTCCTTTTCATTTACATGTGGTATTGCTAGGGTGTACATTCTGGACCCCTGACCCACCCAGGTCCCTCCACTTCTTTTCCATCCGCGCTTGAAAGCAACAAATAATTAATCACCGGAAAATATCACGCACAAGAATTTTTTTCATCACCAATTTTGCTGTAAAATCTAATTGGTGTCGTGATACTGCGCCACCTGGCGGCATTGTAATACATTAATTGCCAGGAAACAGAATCCACGTCAAATCGATTCTGCATGCATGTTGGATTTTACATGCTTGATGATTTATGAAAGTCTGGCACTCAAGGAAAAATCACTTCCTGTTTGTAATTAGTAAAACTTTATGTATTATTTAATCATCATCATCATCATCATCATCATCATCATCATCATCATCATCATTTCACGACGGTATCCCTTCTTCAGTAATATGGCAAGAGGTGGTCTCAATTCTTTAGTAAGATGGCGGTAGATTGTCTTCCTCCTTCAGTAAGATTGCAAAAAATTGTCTCCCTTCTTTATAGTAAGATGGCAAGAACAGCCTTCCTTCATTAGTAAGATGGCGAGAGATTGTCTCCCTATCTTCATTCTTTAGTAAGAGTACAGGAGATTGACTCCCTTTTTAGAAGGATGGCAAGAGATGGTCTCAATTCTTGAGCAAAATGGCGAGGTATAGATTGCAAGAGGTGGTCTCCCTTCTTTAGTAAGATGGCGGTAGATGGTCTCCCTTCTTTTGTAAAATGGCAAAATGGTCCCCCTTCTTTAGTGAGATGGCAAGAGATCGCTCCCTTCTTTAGTATGGTAGACGGTAGTCTCTAGTAAGAGGGCGGGGGTTGGCTCCCTTTTTAGTAAGATGGCAAGAGATTGTCTCGGAGCCCTTCTTTAGTAAGGCGCTGAGAGATTGTTTCCCTTTTATAGGAAAATGAGGGAAGATTGTCTACCTTCTTTTGTAAGATTGCCAGTGATGGCCTCCCTTCTTTATACAGTAAGATTGCGAGAGATGGTCTCCTTTTTTTGGTAAGATCACGGGACATGATATCTCGTCTTTGGGTAAATAGATGGAGATGGTCTCTCCTCTTTACAAAGATGTCAGGAGTTGGTCTCCCTTCTTAACTTGATGGTGGGAGTTGGTCTCCCTTCTTAACTTAGATGGCGGGAGTTGATCTCTCTTCTTAACTTAGATGGCGGGAGTTGGTCTCTCTTCTTAACTTAGATGGTGGGAGTTGGTCTCTCTTCTTAATTTAGATAGCTGGAGATGGTCTCTCTTCTTAACTTAGATGGTGGGAGTTGGTCTCTCTTCTTAACTTAGATGGTGGGAGTTGGTCTCCCTTCTTTACTTAGATTGCGGGAGTTGGTCTCCCTTCTTACTCAGATGGCGGGAATTGATCTCCCTTATTAACTTAGATGGCGGGAGTTGGTCTCCCTTCTTAACTTAGATGGCGGGAGATGGTCTCTCTTCTTAACTTAGATGGTGGGAGTTGGTCTCTCTTCTTAACTTAGATGGCGGGAGTTGGTCTCTCTTCTTAACTTAGATGGCGGGAGTTGGTCTCTCTTCTTAACTTAGATGGTAGGAGTTCGTCTCCCTTCTGAATTTAAATGGCGGGAGTTGGTCTCCCTTCTTACTCAGATGGCGGGAATTGATCTCCCTTCTTAACATAGATGGCGGGAGTTGATCTCGCTTCTTAACTTAGATGGCGGGAGTTGGTCTCCCTTTTTACTCAGATGGCGGGAGTTGATCTCCCTTTTTTACTTAGATTGCGGGAGTTGGTCTCCCTTCTTAGCTTAGATGGCGGGAGTTGATCTCCCTTCGTTACTACATGTAAGATTGCGGGAGAAGGTACCTCTTCGTTACTACATGTAAGATGGCAGGAGATTGTCTTCTTTCTTCACTTAGATGGCGGGAGTTGGTCTCACTTCTTAACTTAGATGGAGGAAGTTGGTCTCTCTTCTTAACTTAGATGGCGGGAGTTGGTCTCCCTTCTTACTCAGATGGCGGGAGTTGATCTCCCTTCTTAACTTAGATGGCGGGAATTGGTCTCCCTTCTAAACTTAGATGGCGGGAGTTGGTCTCCCTTCGTTACTACATGTAAGATGGCGGGAGTAGGTACCTCTTCGTTACTACATGTAAGATGGCGGGAGATTGTCTTCTTTCTTCACTTAGATTGCGGGAGTTGGTCTCACTTCTTAACTTACATGTAGATGGCGGGAGTTGGTACCTCTTCGTTACTACATGTAAGATGGCGGGAGATGGTCTCCTTTCTTCACTTAGATGGCGGGAGTTGGTCTCACTTCTTAACTTAGATGGCGGGAGTTGGTCTCACTTCGTTACTACACGTAAGATGGTGGGAGATGGTCTCCTTTCTTCACTTTGATGACATGAGATCGTTGCCATTCTCTACAATGGAAATTGTCCTCCCTCTCTTCCAAGAATGAGAGGATTTTCTTATTCTAACAAAGTTGACGGGAGATAATCTCCCTTTTTGACCGAGGTGACGGGAGATCGTTTCCATATTTAACCAAACACACGTAGCTGAAAAAAAGCACGAGGAAGGAACATGGTCCGTCTCCTTTATATGTTACATCGCAAATGAATTTTTTTTCTCTTAGGGTCACAGGGAGTGCACATGTTCTTAGGGTCACAGGAACTGCACCTGTTCTTAGGGTCACAGGGACTGCACCTGTTCTTAGGGTCACAAGGCCTGCACATGTACTTAGGGTCACAGGGACTGCATACATGCACTTAGGGTCACAGGGACTGCATACGTGTACTTAAGGTCACAGGGACTGCATACACGTTCTTAGGGTCACAGGGACTGTATATGTTCTTAGGGTCACAGGGACTGTATATGTTCTTAGGGTCACAGGGACTGCATATGTTCCTAGGGTCACAGGGACTGCACATGTACTTAGGGTCACAGGGACTGCACATGTTCTTAGGATCACAGGAACTGCACATGTTCTAAGAGTCACAGGGACTGCACATCTTCTTAGGGTCACAGGGACTTTATGTGTTCTTAGGGTCACAGGGACTGCACATGTTCTTAGGGTCACAGGGACTGCATACACGTCAAAAGGGTCACAGGGACTGTATATGGTCTTAGGGTCACGGGGACTGTATGTATTCTTAGGGTCACAGGGACTGTATATGTTCTTAGGGTCACAGGGACTGCACCTGTTCTTAGTGTCACAGGGACTGCACCTGTTCTTAGGGTCACAGGGACTGCCTACATGTTCTTAGGGTCACAGGGACTGCACCTGTTCTTAGGGTCACAGGGACTGCCTACTTGTTCTTAGGGTCACAGGGACTGCACCTGTTCTTAGGGTCACAGGGACTGCCTACATGTTCTTAGGGTCACAGGGACTGTACATGTTCTTAGGGTCACAGGGACTGCATACATGTACATAAATGAAGAGGAATTGATCCTGGAGGGGCAAAACACACATGTATAGGTTGGAAGGTAATTTGAAGTTTCTACATGAATAAGAAGTGGGCGGAGCGTCGACGAAGCCCCTTCTTATGAGGGGTGGACAGGGTGAAAGAGAGGCGGGAGGAAGAGGGCGGGAGGAGGGAGAGAGGGGGAGGGAGGGAAGGGGCAAAAAAGGGAGGGAGGGAGAGAAAGGGGGCGGGAGGAGGGAAGAAGAGGCGGGAGGAGGGAGGAAGGGGACGGGAGGGGGGAGGTAAGGGAAGGGTGAAAAGAGGGAGGAGGGGAGGGAGGAAGGTGGTAAGGGGTGGGAGGAGAACAAGATACCCCCCTGTGCACCCCCTCCCCCTCATATTCATGTAGAAACTTCAAATTACCTTCTAACCGACAGTGGTTAGCGCGCCCGGCTAGCATGCTAGATAGCATGCTGAAAGTCTCGGTTCAAGCCGTGCCCATGCCACATATTTTTTCTGTTCAGCTTTTGTAGGATGTTGAATCCATGACGACCATGAAGACGGTTTCTTCACAGATTCTTCACAAATAAGACGAGCCATTTCAGAGCTTGTGATTGGCTTAGCTCAAATGTTGCCACCTAAGTATAGACATTGGCTT
This sequence comes from Pinctada fucata, assembly GCA_028142955.1. Lineage (NCBI taxonomy): Eukaryota > Metazoa > Mollusca > Bivalvia > Pterioida > Pteriidae > Pinctada > Pinctada fucata. The sequence goes on from AP027114.1 coordinate 28,445,439, forward strand.
CAAAATCAAATTAACATTTCGTATAGAAATGTAAATTCAACAATGCATCGAAGGCAATTAAAACGAGTGAGCCTATAGATCTTTTCGAAACGTCAAAGAGGAAGGGGGTTTGACTTAGAAAAGAACTCATCTGTGGAAATCTGTTATTCTTAACATTGTTAAATCCAACTTCTAGGACGCGTCGTTGCCATGGTAACAACTACTTGGACAAACACAAATTGTTTGTAACCATCTCTTTGATTAGCTGATTCCGTGACTTGTCCTAATTATTTACTACAGAAAAAATGGAAGACAGAATGAGATCAATTGGACCAGAAATATGGTCACATCTGACAAGCAATCTGCTTGGAAATGTAAAGCCATAAGTACACATGTATATCGACGATATAAACCATGTAAACTAGTACAGTGTCGTCCATAAATAACAATTCAGATAGCCAGATTACTCTAAATTCTTTGCCAGTACGCCCTCATTTTTCCCATTCTTAGTACTGTCTTTTTGGATATTTTTATTCATTATAAAAATCTACCATTATGATTATGGCAGATTTTCATAATGAATAGATATATTCAGAAAGACTGTACGAAAATGCATAAACATGAAAATTTAAGTACTATACATAATTCTAATTTAATGAATCTTGATCAGATATATGATACAGCACAATTTATTTATTTCAAAAATCTTTTATTTTTTTTTTATATAATTTTTATGCGAAAAAGATGAAAAGTGCACAAACTGAAATTATTGGGGGTAAGTTTGTTGGAAATGATGTCTTACTTCATTTTCAGAAAATGCAAAATAATAATAAATTCGCTATGGCGAAAATTTCCTTGTTAACAGCTGCATGGAAATAATTTCTGTCATGTGTACTATTATCTTTTCCTGTGGTTAATTAATGATATTCGTAACAAAAAGAATGCTATTATTGAAGTTTAGGTAAAACAGTAATACCACGTATAAAACTACATTACCATTTTTGGATAGAAAATCCTTCCTCGACAGACCTCGTCAAGAAAAATTCAGAAAATAATGAGAATTTATGCTCAAACTGCAAATCTATAACAATTCAAAACTATTTTGAGGGGTTCATACAGGGGAAATCTATCAAATCTTCTACTTAAACATCAAAAAGTTTGAATATTGCCTAGGCTATCTATAAAATTTGACGATTGTATTAATAAACATCTCCAGTTGCCTCAAATACAGTGATAAACAGCAAATATTTTCTAAAATTGTTGGCTTTTACTTCATTTTGTACCCCTCTTCAGTGTAAATTTCAGAAATATCGTAAATTTTAATCAAAGTTAATCTTTTTGCGTCGGTAAATTCTGATTTAATCTCTACCCTTCACACAGCTAAATCAATCTTTACCTATTTATAACGAATTCTGAATGGGCTGTGAACAAGATAAGATAACTCTAAATTCTATACAAAAGCCATATTCGTGTCTTTGACAATTCCATCTCAATCATTTCGATCTGTCTTTGACATCCATCTACATACTTATGAGACGAATTCAATCTGGTGTTGTATTCAATAAATTGATGATATTTAGGGGTTACCATGCGTGTGTTTTACAAAAACTGACAGGGTATCGGCGAATCCCCTGTCAGAAATTGAGTTTTACCGCGAGGCGTCAGCCGAGTGGTAAAACGGATATTTCTGACAGGGGATTCGCCGATACCCTGTCAGTTTTTGTAAAACATCAGTATGGTAACCCTATTCTAATGCTTTGGTCAGTTAAGAGCTAGAAAACGTCTGCTTTTAACAACGTCGCCATAGGAACGCATGATGTCATAGCAAAAACTGCAGTGAAACGTGAATCCCCTTGCAGTTTTTTTTATCGCTCAACCAATCAGAATGCGCGTTACAGACGGAGTGCATTAGAATCTAGGTTTTCTTTAATTAGCTTTTATTAGTACAGTAGTTGGAATTTTCAAGCCATAAACTCAATATGTGTCTACCATTTTATATCTAAAAGAACATAAGCACTTGTATTGTATAGTGCAAAATACTCTTTTCTCCTTGATATATCTTGGAATCTTGGATACGATCCTAATGTCACCAGACAGACACTGGGATTTGTATTTGACCAATCTACAGTCTTGTACCAGCGCAGTCTTAAAACTTACACTCTGACTGAGTGTGACAACGGGACTCCATGACGCGCCCTGTCCAAACCTCTTTGGAGAAGACAGGGCCTCGACCACCTATCCTTTCTGAATGTCAGTCGGACTCCTCAGGTGATGACATACATGAGCTCGCGGCGGCAGAGCACGGATTGCATTGTGCACGCCCTCTTTTGATATCCATTTACATATTCATCTGTGTTGCTTGGGCCCCTGCATTTTCCGGTCTTGTTTGTGTGTGGTCATCTGACAGTGAGGAGGTTGTTTTACACCACAATTGTACGTTCTTCGAGACCTCTGGGTAATCGGAAAAGTGGGAGGGTTGTGCGCACGTAATCCAGAATAACCATACCTTCTGCTATTTCCGTGGCAGATGGCCGTCCTAAGTCAGCACAGGTTGCCCATTGGTCTCGTTGGTTTATGCGTAGTCCTTTGTGTTTGACGTTTTTGTGTTGTGCGTTGACGTTCCTTGTCCCTTATGCGTCTCTTCCTGTGCTTGTCTGCTCTGTGTTTTAGGGGCTTGTTGTTGGTGCTGCAGCCTGGTGTCGTTGGAGATCCCCTCCTTTGTTTTAACTTTGTTCTAATCCTTTTCCCAATGTATGCCGGTGACATCATAACTGAACATTCTTATTTCTTTAATTCATATTTTGCTTTTTGTATACCCACCATCAAGGTTGAATCTAGAGGGGTTGGGCGGGTGTTTCAGGATCCCCCTGGACTTTGCCAGAACCCTTGTTTTTTTCAATTTTTACGTATCATTATTTCGAAAATCATAGACTGCACACCCTCCTTCTCTGACGGACTGAGATAATCTAGATTCGCCTATGACAAAGGATCTGCTTGAACGAGGACAAGGTGTTGAAATGTTTGAGATGACTATCGTAGCCTCCATGCTTTACGACAGAACATTCTATAGCATCGAAAAACAAATATTCCAACAAAAACTAGTTCAAACATCGAGAGATACCGATACTTTAAATGAATGCTGCCTTTTATTACTAATTGGCAAATACTGTTACAGTATTATCTAAAACTCCATAGAAGAGTTATGTGCCCTTATCTGCTGTACCAATAATAAGTTATTACCCCTTATCAGGTGTAGAAAGACAAAAAAACTGGGTGCTGATAACTGCGGAACCGTGTTTTGTATAGGAGGGGGTATAAATGTGAGATTGACGCGAGATAAGTCAATGTTATATGATTGTATCTCCAAGCCTTCGTTAAAACATGTTCCTTTAATTAACAGACTCAAAAATCTCCTATATTTTGAAATCCATCAACTGTTTGATTTATAAAAGGCCGTATAGGAAACTTAGCGTTTTAGGTTGGAGAGTTTAAACATACATGCGCAAAAATGTTAAGAATGCATCGATTTAAGACGCAGACTCATGGAAACCTTAAAGTAATAAAAAGTATCCCAAAGGAGTTGTGTCCCTTTTCAATCCCTTCTTGTATTAAATTTTGTTTAAAAGTGCACCTAGCAGCACATTTGTGACGTATAGTTTCAACACGTATAGCAACTCTTGCCAGATTTATAGACATCTGATAAACGTTGACTCGCAAAAAAGGAAAAACTCTGCAATTTTAAGTAAAATATGCATAGATTCTCGGTGTTCATAGTTTACCACGCCTTGAACTAGTTTCAACCAATAATGTCGAAGCATGACAATCACGTGACGTCTATGTATAAAATAAATATTACAGAAATTCTCTGTTCTCGCTAAATACGCAAGATGGTGTGTTTGTCATGAAATGAAAGTGTATAAATCCCTCTTTAAGGTGGTTCGAGTATCATGTGACGTCATCACCCATTTCCAAAATATATGATCATTACGTTGTATTGCCATGTATTACTTGAACAACCCCCGTAAAGTACTTACATAGTAATGTACGTTATTATGCTTTGCGCACAACAGAAAAGTAGTAAATCCTGGAATCCTCATTTCTATTCCTTTTATCGGGCAAATCTAATAATGTGAATAATGATAATTTAGTTAAATAATTAAAAGAAATTGTTTTCATTAACATCGCACTTGTTAAAAGAGGTAAAAATGTGAACTTGATGTATATATTTACGTGTGTGAATTTTACCTGATTAAAGGATTTCATTCATGTCTCGATCTTTCAAGAGATTCTTGGCAAAATTTGAATCTTACGAGCTGGAACTAGTAACTTGAATCAAACGTGCATTTTCTGTTATCGAAGTGTAATCATAAGAAACATGGGGTACTTGTGCATCTGGCGCGCGAAAACAAAGCATTTCTGTTCCCGCCAAAACTTAGATTTCCGTTTTTATCGTCGGCATTCGACTTAAATCAAACCGTTTATCGTCAGTGATACATATGTTACGTTTGTTTTATCACTTATCTCAATGAGATTATACCATGTTATGTTAGGTTTGTGATAATTTATATGTAAAATTCAATATTTAAAGTTATAGAGCCAAAGATTCTTGGCATTATTTTTGTTCTAATTTTAGATCTATACATAAAATAAAAGTAGCTACTCTTGCATGTATTTTACTTCTTTCCAGTCTAATATCTTTTTTTTTTTTTGAAAAATAATTGTATCATTATGATACCCATCATCAGCATAACACCACTGTCTTGATTCTTGAATGCATTTTTAACCTTTCACATTTAAAATTGTTCCTATATATTTCGTTTTTTTCCACAATCTTTTTCATTCATTTACATGGGAATATGTACACCTTTGTTAACCGTATGTAATTATGACAGAAGGACAGACAGACGTACATTGTATGTATTTATCAAGTTTTCTTAGGACAAAAGTATATTTGTATACAAGAACAGAAAATGCAAGACGATCAAAATAAAGACAAACGGAATGCTTTAACATACGTTACTTGGATGTATATAGTACGAATGATTTACAATGTACATGTAATAAACGACAAAAACAAGGGTTTAAAATTTCTGTGTGAAGTTTTCCTTACAGAATAATTGTTCAATATAAATCTGTATGTCAACCTGTATATTTCACACCCATCCGACTTTTCATGTTTAATGCCCTGTAATCGGATATAAGGGGCATGTAGTTTTTTTGCGTGTCCGTTTGTCTGTGATTCTGTTTGTCTGTCTGTCTGTTTGTCCGCAAAAAAACTTTAACCGAGGCCATAGCTTTTGAGTAGTAAATGATAGCTTGGGCTTTCATATTTCACATGTGTATTCAGTGTGACAAGATCTTTCCGTAGAAACCGAATTTTTTTACCTTGTGACCTTGACCTTGGAGTTTGACGTATTTTTGAAAATTTTAACTTGGTCATAACTTTTGAATGGTGGGTGATTTGGCATTCATATTTTACATGTGCATTCCTTGTGACAAACCCTTTCAGACAGTGGATATCAAAAATTCGTACCTGTGAACTAGACCTCGGATTTTGACCTATTTTTGAAAATTTGAACCATATGCATGTCTATAACTTTTGAATGGTAAGTGATAGGGCTTTCATGTTTCGTATGTGTATTTCCTGTGACAAGACCTTTCCATGGAAGCCAACATTTTTTACCTTGAGACCTTGACCTTGATTTTTGAGTATGATCTACATGTACATCTAAGTTATATTACTGACAAAGTTTCCGACAGGGGTATGCATGTTTCACAAACACATGCTTTTTTTAAATCAATTATTTTGCAATTCGCACTTAATTCGTGCTGCTTTGGAAGTGTTTCCTGCAAACTGGAAGTGCCTCACTAGCCGGAAATGTCAAAATATCATAAAAAAAAGGAATTAATATCTTAAGTTATCTCATCTCTTTAAGATGAAAATAGGTCGAGTAGCGGAATACTTTGGTTATACATGATTGTGATCCTTCGTTAGGTTTATAAAAGCCTTCGACTCATCAAACAACGCTGCAACTGATGTTAAAGATAAATAAGACCCCGATTTTATAATCTTTAAAATAATCTTATCATTCAAACAGAATGAGTTATTCTAAAACACTTTATGAATATTCTTCGATGTTAAACTTTCTGGAAAGGGGGCGTTTTATAGCATTGGCACAATCATCAAACTGATCATAATACTTGCTCTAAGATATTTTTTTTTCTTAGAGAATACTGAACCAAGAAATTCAACAAAAACTTAAGTTATACGTTTTTTTTCGGAGCAACAATATCTAATTTTCTAGTGACGTCTCAAAAAAAAAAGCGAATGGGCAAACAAGCACAAGGGATTTATGTATAATTCTATAAATAAATTGAATACCTTCTGTAAACTGTATTTTTAAACGAACTCTGGTTCTTAATTATTTGTAACTGATATGCACAAAATACTATTATTAGAACTTAAGTCTGCATAAAAAACTCTCCCTTAGAAATTGATGCCCTTTTTTCCGAAAAAAAGAAAGACATATGTGCTAACAACAATATGAAGACACAAAAAGATGTAACGAGAGAAAAAAATGTGTCCTATACTGTTTTTTTCTTATCGTCACAGGATTTGTACAGCGGTATGACAGTTATGTAGGTATCCCGCCGGGTCAGACCAGATAAGGGAGAAATAGTGGGTTAGACTGCAGATGTTACCCGTATAACACTCCTCCCCCACTAAATGGACGAAGGACAAACTGGAAATGACACCATCACTAACCTACGGTCAAAAATCACCAATCACGTAATTCGAGCACATCATAGAGGGCGCCACCTGTGTTTTATTTAAAGTTTTGAACGCCAGATGGCGTTGTTTGTTTTCTCCGTAGGTATGTAAAGGTGTAACGACGTCCTCTAACAAATAAATAAGCTGCCATGTGTGATATACAACCTGTATTACAAAGCGCGGATGTAGAAGGGGTGGGGTGTGGTAGGAGTAGGGGTATCAGGACTTTGCCAAATGTGCTGATTTTTTCTCGTTTTTTTTTTTCAAAATCTTATGTTGGATCCCCCTTTACGGCACGGATCAACCTCCTGGATTTTTTTTCTGGATCCGACCACGATAAGTTAAAGACGTAATCATTTATGGAATTTCAAACCCGAATAAGGTGTAAACGTTAATGGGCGAAAAACATATGAGATGGTTATATATGCGATCGCATTTTACGAATATTATCTTTACATACAAAAACGCCCAACTTTTTCTCTCGTTATGACGACATTTAATAGAACATTTAGAATGTTCAGCCTCACCTGTTTTCTTAATTAGACTTTAAGGTGACATCCTTATGCAGGTTTACTTGGTACCTGAAATCACGTACATGTACACCCTATATGTAACTTTAGACCATCTGCTTTTAATGCAGAAGTATTCAATGAAATTTGAAAACATTGTAATATTAGTTACACTGAATAATTTCATGTGGAACGATAATTATATATACGACTTGTTAGTTTGACTTTTGTATATATATTAAGAAATCGCTAAATGTAATAATTATGAATAAACATGTATTCAAATTGAAACTGGTCAAGAACGAATGTGTCACTTTAAAGAGTTCGTTATAAAAGTATGCCAAGCAGCGAAAGGTCAGACAAATAAAAATAAAGTTAGCCCTAAATACTAGTGCTTTGCAGAAGACAATCAGAATGTGAAAAAGGACCCGGGAGGGGACTTTGGGGTTACTAGTAACTTGTCTTCTCCTTTGGGTCGACCAGACCCTTTTTCCATATTAGACATTACTTTTCACTCCAATCGGTCATTTTGACAATCGACGGATAGTTTCAAAAGAAGGATAACTCTGACAATGCGACAAAGTGAAGCTCACCTGGCCTGGAGAATTCAGGTGCAGAACATATTTCATTCATTTCAAAAACTTTGATTATTTTATCAATAACAAGTGTCTGAGCCATGAACTATACGTGTAGATGGTTCTACGTGTACAGAATATATTGGTCAAATGTCAAGGAGACAACCGTAACTGCCAAAATAAAGGTCAAAATTGAAAATTAAAAAAAAAAATAAAATAAATAAAATAAATAAATAAATAAATAGATAAAAAAAATTAAATAAATAAATAAATAAATAAATAAATAAAAAATTGTTTCTGACAACAGCTTTCAGCTGGTTAGACTCTAGCTATAATAGATATACATATATTCCAGGTCAAGGTCGACGATTTCGTTTTTATTTGTGTGACGCATCTCCCGAATATCTGACCCAATACCAAGCCTTTGACGGTCATTTGGACGGAATGTAAAATGAATTCGCTTTGCCTTTATCATCTATCTTTTAAATATGTCAAATACTTCCAATTTTTAATTTGTTCACTAGATTTAATTTAAAATACTCATTAAGTCTATTATAGATCTGAACCTATCTACTTTATGATATGAATTCTTTCTTTCCTTATCAACGCACACGTAGAGTTATCTTACCTTTGTTTGGAAGGTTATTCCGAGAGATGGCGTGTTCAAAATAACATCCGGTGGGGAACCTGTTGCCGTGACAACGGGCAACGAGACACGCCCACGAAAAGAGGACAATTCGATTGATGGTGAGTTCGTACACCCGAAGTTGGCCGGACGCGGACTCCTGCTCATCCAATGATTTGTGTACAATGGAGAAGTCATATCAAAGACCAGACACAAACGGTTCCAATTAAAACTTGAGAATCATGTAACATTGGATCTCAAGATAAAAACAACTTGAAACTTTTTAGTTTTCAAGTGAGCACTATAACCGACATTTACTGATAAAAAATGTACATTACAGATATCGGTATTGACACTAATAGAAAACTTTATCAATAAAAGAATGAGTTCTGTGTATAAACTAGTCCCGTTTGAAATTCCCCCATGTCAAAGGTGAAATCTGCGCATGTTCGACGCGCATGCAGAGATCTTGGGGAATTTTTTTTATCCTTGAAGTTCGTCTATTTGATTCTATTAGAAACAAACTGCAAATTATCTCAAAAGAAAAAAAAAACGCATTTCAAAGAAAAACGAAAAAGAAAAAATATTCAAGAAACAAATGTCGATGTATGATGTATTCTTTTTTTTTTTTTTTCATTTTACAAAACACGATGTTTGAAATATACAGCCAGCATTCTATATGAGTCAGAAATGGCCCACTGCATAAAAACGTTCTAAGCATTACAGATTTCATTTAGAGATAATAAAGGCTTCTTTAACAGACACTAAGGTGCTTTACTGGTTCATTTATCAATAGCTCTTCCCCCTTAAAGTTTTTTGAAGGAAGAGAGATATAGTTTTCAAACGATCTCTGGTTTATTTATGGAGGAAATGTGGCAGAAAGACGAATTAAAAGGGATGCGAGTGAACATGGTGATTCATAACAAATCTCTCTCTCTCTCTCTCTCTCTCTCTCTCTCTCTCTCTCTCTCTCGAAACACTATCGTATAAGTGAAAAGGCATAGAAATGAAAATCGAAGTATAAATCAGTTGACCTTGACTTCAAATCTATCGATCTCTCTTTATGTAAAACAAAGCATACGCCAAAGGACAGACAGACAGACAGACAGACAGACAGACAGACAGACAGACAGACAGACAGACAGACAGACAGACAATGAAAATAGCGCTCTGTGACAAACATGAATCTGATTCGTCATTTATTTATAATGTGTTTTTCTCTATTAAAGATAATTTCGAGGTTTTTCTAGGTAGGTACCATTATGTTACTAACTCATTTATTCTTCAGTCAGAATTTTGATGTATATGTTTGATCTACTTCGTAATTTCACATTTTTCTGAATATGACCCTAAATGACCTCAGGGGAGATAAATCAAGATGTCAGCCCTATAAGTGATGACCTCATTAGTTGAGTATAACACCTGTGACTATAAGTTACATTATCTCATTAGACTATACCGGTACTTTCAGTGGCGGATCCAGCGCCCCCTTTGCCGGGGGGTCAAGGCGCGAATTTTGCCGATTTTGACTGAAAATGGGCCAAAATATACCTGTTTTTGGAAAAATTTGGGTCAGTGCCGGGGGGGGGGGGGGGGCGGGCGCCCCCTCCGCACCCCCCTGAATCCGCCACTGACTTTATATATGATACAGAAACAGACAACATTGAATCATCACTACTTAGATACGATTTTACACTGAGGCCATTTCTTTGTTATTTTCTGTTTTGCGTCCTCATGCTGGTAAGTTTTGAGCCCAAAGTCAGAAAACAAAACAAAATCGAAATAATAAAATCTTTTGCAAATTAAATGTGTTTTCTAGAAAATTGAAGAGAAATGGATTAATTTTAAACATTTCATTTAAAAATGTAAAAGTACTGCAATGCTTGAACAATATAATGTATTATGTATCATTCTTTTGGTGACTAAAATTTGTTGATAATCAATCGAAACTAGTTTATGTCAGATTTTACATAGTCACATGATATGAAATTGCAACTTTGTTTTATATGTGTGTTTGTTTTTTCCCTGGCTGGCTGGTTGCTTTCTCAATTTCAAAAGGACGCAAACATTATAAAAACAAGAAACGGCCTAATTAGCTGTTATGAACTAGGATAGTACAAATGTAAACGTTAATTTTAATCCAGTGAACCCCAGAGGTCATTCATTCATTCATTCGTTCATTCCTTCATTCATTCATTCATTCATTCATTCATTCATTCATTCATTCATTCATTCATTCATTCATTCATTCATTCGTTCGTTCGTTCGTTCGTTCGTTCGTTCGTTCGTTCGTTCATTCATTCATTCATTCATTCATTTATTCGTTCGTTCGTTCGTTCGTCCGTCCGTCCGTCCGTCCGTTCGTTCGTTCATTCATTCATTCATTCATGTACCAATACAATTCAATAATTCTACCCAATATGCTCATATTGAGTCCATTGGTAGAAAATACCTTGCACTCAGATATTTTATGCATTAATGCAATGTGCAGCGTAATGATTTTTTAACACTTGCATACAATATTTAATGATTCTTTTAAGTGCATCACATCATTGTACATTCTTGGCTACACTTAATTTCTACTTAGCAACTAAATCCTAAATCTCTCAAATGTAAACATATATGGCCATGTTATTTATGGCGTGATTTTTTTTGTCAACGACTTCTCCTCTGTAACGCAGTAAAAGGAATACAAGCATAACTGTAACATATATGCCCAATGATTTGGTTTTCTCAATTTTTATTTTTCATTCTAAAATGACAATGTCTGTGCAGACACCAGACAGAGAGGATGGCCCAGGGTCTGGGCTCTCCTCCCTTACGAATCTAGAGGCACCGTAGAGAAGTAATACTCCCACCAGCTCAATTTTATCAAAAGAATATGTTTTTGTCTTTTATGTGTTTAACTCTCTCTGCATTTGGAGGGGGGGAGGGGTGTCAGCTTATGGTTTTGGAAAATATAAACGTGAATATGGGAAATATACCTATCCATTGGGATTCCTGATTCCCTTAAATATACATGTATATTCCCCAGTCCCCCCCCCCCAAACACACCCTAGATTTGTGCTTGAATCAGATTGGTGTGTACAAAAATCCACCACTGGATCCGTACCTGAATATCCGCTCAATTTCTGATTCCAAGACGTTCCCTGAATTTTGGTGGGTTTTTTTTTAATATTTGATATTTCTGCTTTTTCCCTCGGCTTGCATTATATATAGCATCTTAAATTTGACCTTTGAGGATTCTCGAATTCAAAAGGTCGCTGACATGCGCGGATGAAGGCAGATAGGTCAATGATCTTTATATTAGAAAAGGTAATGAACCTATCAACAGGTGGTATGCCGAGGTACTTTGAAGTGCAAGGGTCCGGTAAATTCATCCTTTATCGGGGAAAGTGATACTTAACTTGCAATGCTATAGTAAGAGGCAGTAGAATTGTAACGAGAGAGAGAGAGAGAGTCCCCTGTACCACATCAGCATGCCATAGAATGATAGAGGATTTGTTTTGGCTTTTAATTGGAGCCTTTTTTTTTCATTGGACATATGTTGGGAAGGGGAGATGGCCCACCTACTGCAAGTCGATAAAAGAGAGATAACTCTAAGAGAACACATTTTTTTAACCTTACATGATGAGTACGTTATACATGTATTAAAATAGTAAGGTCATAAACTAAAACTGCTGCAAACCTCTTCCTCTTTTAATTTTTTTCTTCAACTACACGTATATGTACTTGTATATATACTTCCTTTGAGCAATACACATATGTTATGTCTTTACTCTTAACTAAATTTTGTTATATGTATGTAAAACTGCATAATGACCCTTTGAGTTGACTTATATTTGAATTTAGTTTAAACAATATTTATTCAATATAATATTCCAACAGTAATTTACATCATATGAAAAATAAGGAAAGGAGAGAAAGCCAAAAAGCTTATATAAAACTCTGCTCCTTGAATTTGAATTTATGTAAATAATTAGAATTACACATAAACTAATAACTCAACTGTAAAGTTTAAATCCGTGATAATAACGACATCATTGACATGATTATTTTTCGTGTCGAATTTTTTTTTCTTGGAAAATCTAGTATACAATAGTATACAGTACATGTATTTCTGATATGTATGTACATGTATATCACTACATAAACCTTATCCAACTATCTTTTTTTTCAATTTTAAATTTTGGATAATAATGATGAAAAAATCTAAGAAACAAATCTCCCACAACATCATGTCTGAAGTCATAACTAGAACTTTCATACTCACATTTGCATTTGCATAGCTGCCGTAAGCCGCTGGATTAGGTTGCATCGGGTATCGCCCAATGGGTGGGGGGATTCCCGAGGGTCGGTAGTAGGTAGATGAGTTTCCTGAGTGCCACATGCCCGGGCCCTGAGGGCTAAGTCCAGTGGGTGTGTCGGTGGAGGGGGACATATTGAAGTTTTTCTGAGGGTAGAGCTGCCTGGACTGCTGAAAACAATGCGTGTATAGAATACAGGAGCGTGGATGTTACGAGATAAGGCCACAGTAATGAAAAAATTGTTTTACGGTTAATTATTTATATTATTTTATTTTATTATTCATTGTAGATAATTTTTTTAAATTCTTTAAGTTATCTTAGATCCATTTATTATAGAAAATGACAAGAAAATGAGAAATTAGAAATATTTATTTGTGAAAATTGTTTAAACTCAGGAAATCTTTTAAAAAAAGGGAGGAGAAAAAAAAAAAGAAAAAAAAGTTGTAGTAAATTTCTATGAATTGAATAAAAAGATTATTGATTCCATGAATTTTCTAAGAAATTCTTTTTTTTTCAATTTCTAGTAGTATTGACGACTACTGAAAATGCTCCCCTGTTGAGATACAAAATATACATGGGATATGAAATTATAGCGTATGCTATTTTGAGAAATCTCATGTCTTATGTTGAATCTTAAACGTCCAGATTACAGAGACCTTTCGGTAGAGATAAGTTATTCAACAAGAAATCTACAGAAAGAAGGAGTGGAGGTACGAGGGTGAGGGCGAGGGCCAGGGCGAGGGCCAGCCTGGGGACTCTATGACCAGAAACACAATAGGAGTTGGATATTCCATGTTTACGGACTGAAATCAAACTATTACCTCACCATGGCCTTACACTATGGGTAAAACAGGGGTAGGATATGCAAATACAGATTCCTCATTAATTCTTGTCTTGTCTCTTACTTCAAAGGTAGATGCTCAAAATGTTTTCTTGTGAGTTTGTGAGGATACATCACGGTGTTCGTTACCCTCCATCATGGCTTTTTATCTTTCGTAAAACTTCCGATAAAGATTTTTTTGTGGGTTGAAATTTTATAGATCATCGTTTTGGTATAACCCCCCCCCCCCTTCCCTCATCTAAAGTCGAACCTGTATGCAGTACGAAACGTGATCTCCAGGGGTAAATGGATTTGTATGGTTACTTGATTGCTGCATGTATGTTTTATGAAGACCCGAATGTGACACAAACCAAATATGACCATGCATACACTGGACAAGGAGGAAATAATTAGAATATTAACAGATTCAAGAAGGACCCAGAAAAAAGGTTGTAATAACGAGATTTTTTTTTTCGTAATTATTACGAGAAAAAAATTTCCCACTTCCAGTTAGAATGAGCCCAATTGGCTTTCGTAGATACATGTACATACATGTACAGTCTTCGGTTTCATGGGATTTCACAAAAAAATCTTACCAATATTTCAGGGATTTTCCTTACTTATGTCATTTGATCAAGGGTTTAAAATATTTCCATTTGGTTTCGGTTCATGATTTCTAATATAATTTCTAAAATTAAAATAGTAATAAAAGATATTCACAGTTTAAAACTCTGTTGAATTTTAGTATATATCAAAAGAGAGAAACAATCAATTGTATGAAAATTCCTTTAATATTCAAATGTTCGTAGAAGACTATTCGTGATGTCGGTCTCAGGACATAGATGTACTTGAATCACTCATGTACATAATATTAAAAACTCATACAACACATATCCATTCATAAATATGAGAAAAAAATCTAATTTTCCTTAAGAACTGTGCATAAAGTAGAACTTAAGAGTCTCTAAAAACGAAAAATCTGCTGGAACTCCCTGCTCGTTTAGTCGTTACGAGAACATGCACCCTTAAATTAACGATTGGAGACCTGATTGTCCAAAAAGCTACGAATTGTTCCCCTCTACCCCCGCCAGAATTGATGGATCCGCCCATTAAATTTAATATATCAGGAATACACGATAATCGTTCAGTTTGAATTGTTAAAACTTACCTTTTTTTAGTTTATACAATTAAGCTTAATCCAGATACGAGGTAGAATTCACTACTTGATAGATAAAATAAGGTTAATAATACACATCGTAACGGAAGTCTTTACATATTAGAAAAAGGGGGATACTCAAATATTTTTGGGGTAACCTCAGAGCAGTGGTACCCTCGGTGCAGTTATCAGGCCAAAAGGTACGAGGTGACTTTGTAATGCACACCAGGGTATCAGTGGCGTAGCAGCAACTTGAATATGTGAGGGAAATGGAAATTATTGAGCTACTATTGACCTTTATCACACCGCAAACACTTTCCCGAGCACAGTTCCACTGCAAGTGTTTGATAATCATTTTTCATTTATCACAGACTTTTGTGCAAAGAAAAGGGCTTGTGACTAAGCACTGATACCTTGACCCTATCTGTGTATTACACCAAATAAATACAAAATGTACATATACCCACAACATTTTCAGTTAAACCACAGGGGCTACAATACACAATGAGTACAGAATAAATACCTCCTCCCCTCCACTTATAATACATAAATAAGTGGAGGGGAGGGGGTATTTATTCTGTATTACATTGTGTACTGTAGCCCCTGTGGTTAAACTCTGAAGGTCGAGCGACAAATACATCTAGAGAGATGGATATAGAGAGGTTTACAGGGTTTATATCCGTTCTGGAATTGGCCAAAGATGCTAATTTTTCTTTTTCTTATAACTCCGAATACTTTCTTAAAATTATAAGTCCCCACCCCCTGAACCACACCCAGCTGGCTGTATGGGGAAGAAACATAACGTTTTCAAGAGGAACAAAAGTAAAAGTCGTTTTGCCAGAAATTCAGCACTAACCTTGATGTGTGATACCATTTCCCGTGAAAACACCGTAAACGTACTCTATCAAAATCTCAGACATTTCACTGCTTTAAACAAATTCACAAACTCTTATTTAAAGATTTATAAGGTTGTTCAAGCCATAAAGTTACATGTTTAGTTTTTTTTTCAGGTGGTATTTAATACTCCTCTTATTCTCTCTACGTCATGAGAATTTCAATTTTTGAAAATCTTGAGAGAATTAGGAGAAAACCCCCATTGGCTACCTGAATGACGATGCAAATTTGTAAGAGAGCGCTATATCTGTCTGTCTGTCCGTCCTTCCGAATGTCTGTCTGTCTGTCTGTCCGTCTGTCTGTCCCAGACGATCGTATTATCTGTATAGTGTAGAATTATATATTTTTTGTCCTTTTTAGATATTTGATAATTCATATAACTTTTAACTTTCTATTTCATTCAGACAAATACGGTGTCTTCGTAAAAGTTTCAGTGTTCCGGAAAAGGGTGGGGTGGGGGTGGGGGGAGTGGGATTTGGGGATGATGATGAATTTGAATCCATAAGGTAAAGCGAAATTCTAAATATAAATATATTTTTGATATAGGAAGGATAATATGCTCGAATCTGGGAGGGGTCATTTGGCTCCCGATCCTTTCTGACATGAAGTCACGTTGTTGTTGTTTTTTTTCTTCATTTTTTAAAAATCGTAAGCTAGGCACCCTATCTTTTGGCTAGACTGAACACCCCCCTTCCCCATCAAGTTACCCCCTACAAGAAAGCACTTTTAGATAAGGCAACGAAGTATGTGAAATACAATACCACGATTACACAATGTGTTATTGACAAGAACATACATGCATAACTTTTTGAAATGATTTGTTTAACACTATAATTACATTCATTCCTATTTTTGACTGGAAGGAGCGGGATGGGGAGGGGGGGGGGGGGGAGGGTGGACTGGTGATTGGAGAACAAAGACAAACTACATCAATTCTGTTTCCGGGAGCAGGGGTTGGGGTGCCCAGACCGTCAGGACGGTAGTCCAGCCTATGATTTAAAAATTTATATACGAAAAATCACCTTTTGTTTTTCTTATTTCAGGGGGGTCCTTCATATATACATGTAATTTCATAAAGCACATTTTATAGGTACAAATACAAGATGGATACAAATTATAATACATTATGTACAAGGAATAGCAGAAATCAAGACCCCCTTTACACTTGTCTAGATCAGCGCTTGCCCAGTTATTTTTTCTTTAGAATCTTCATTTTGAAAGTGTAATTATGCAAATGAGACCTCAGAAAGCCCTCCAATCAGAATCCAGATAACACTATAAAACACCTACCTTAAATCTGTAGTTCCATTTCTCCAGGGGTGACCGTGGGGATCGGTGGGAGGAGGAAGGGTCCCGCCATTGTCGCCATTTAGCTTCGTTCTTTTCTAACTTCTCCGACATTTCATTCATCCAGGAAGTAGCAGACGAGATTTTATTTTCACTTCTTCACCACTCTGATCAAACATTTGTTCTATATTTCCCCGAATCAAGATTTCCTGACCAGATAGCAAGATTAAATATAATTGGATATCTGACGGTTTTCAGGGAACCATCCCTGCACGTGTTAAACATTGCACATTTTACACAGTGTTATTATCTACCTGCGAGTTTTACATTCTATCATATCATTTATGATTACCCCTAAATCCCACCATATACCTTAAAGCTGACGTGTTGCTAAAAAAACTGTGTGAAGTTATAGCTTCTGTAGAATGCAATTTATTCAAACCTGAAGAGAGAAGGGGGTGGGTGGAAGGGGCGGTTGATAACAATTTTAAAAATATATTTTAGTCGATTCTTTCTCCATATATCAGCATCTGTATGATAGAAAGTTCTTCTTTTTTTTCTTTCTGTTTGGGCACTCTGTCTGTTTATACCGCTTAGTTTGAAGACGTAACAATTGACACACAGACAGACGGAACTAATGTAGTAATTTGTATGTTTATGTTTGATCATAACAAATTCCGTCATAAAGTTTTTTACCTCTGTCAAGGGAGGGTGATAAATGCAAAATTAAAGTAACGGTGTGAAGAAATTGAGAAGAGACACATGAATAAAAGTGAAGAAACACACAAATTCATGTGAAGAAAACACAGAATTTTAACAGGTCCTAATAATATTATGCGGATCCAGATATCTGAACACCCCTCCCCATATTTATCGATTTTTTTTATTAAATAGCTGCATTCAGGGTCAAAAGAAATTTTGGCCCCCTTCCCGTATCTTACATTGAAGGTTTCGCTTATGTTTTAAACCTTAAATTTAAATAAATCAGGGAAGCTTTAAAGTCCTGAAACATGTACTGAGTTATCTATCAATGTGTTATTATCTGAAATACACGTAAATGTAACTGATAACATTTATTTTGTTTAATCTGTCTTAGTTACAATCGTTACATCATACAGTGAGAGGTACACGCATACACCCTCAGAGGGAGAGAGAGAGAGAGAGAGCGTCTTTTCATAAATCGATCAGTACTGATCATGGACGATACATGTACAAAAAGACAAAGAGAATTTTGATAAAAAGACAAAGAGACTTTTTATTATTTATGTGAGTTTCCTTGTCTTATACAATAAAGTTGAACGTATGAAAACTACAGATCTCGAGATTAAATCATTCATGAAATATTTCCTTCCTGCACACGAGGACTGTTAAGGATCTGCAAAATCTATAGTTCAAAATCATTGTCATTTTATATTCTAAATCAGTGAATATGAAAGAAGTGTAAGTAATATGAATATAATAAAGCATTTTCATTGTTGAAAAGACGTAATTTCCAATAACCATGATATCAAATAACCATTAATTAATAATCATTAGCAAAAACAAAAGTGATGTATTTTTAATGTCATACTACTCAAATACCATCAGATGAAAATTCAAATAACTTGCACAGTTTATGGCATAATAAATACGCAATCAATAGACATGTAGTTAATTTATCATTTGAGAAGGATGTCAAACTTTGGGAGGTAGGTCATGCCCCTTTTCCATTTCATCCTCTACTGTACCACTATTACTTTGAGCAGCATGTCTGACTAACAGGATTTGTCCATATGAAATAAAAAACTACAGACTGAAGTAATTAGCAATAAGGGTTCCTTTTCTATTCATATGCAGCTTTAAATGGTATTAGCAATATAGAATCAACTATTGCATGCCTCTCTTTAATAAAACACCGCTAAAGACGGTATGGCCGTATTGCAAAGTAAGTTTTTGTCACCAACTGGGTCAAGGTCACTAGGTCAAATATTACAGCATACATTGAGAGGTCTTGTCATGGGCAACCTACATGTATAATATAAAGTTTCTACTGCATACAAATCCTTAAATTTTGCTTAAACCAGAAATTTAACCTATATCTTCAACTAGGTCAAAGTTCAAGGTCAAGGTCACAATGTCAAATGCTACAGCATACATTGAGAGGGCTTGTCATATGCAACCTACATGTATAATATAAAGTTTATATTGCTTACAGTTCCTTAGATTTTGCTTAAACCAGAAACTTTAACCAAAACTTTTAACTAGATGAAAGTCCAAGGTCAAGGTCACTAGGTCAACTGTTACGACATAAATTTAGGTCTTGTCATGGGCAACCTACATGTATGATATAAAGTTTCTAGTGCATACAGTTCCTTAGATTTTGCTTAAACCAGAAATTTTAACCAAAATCTTTAACTAGGTCAAATTTCAAGGTCAAGGTCACTAGGTCAAATATTACGGCATAGATTTAGGTATCATCATGGGCAACCTACATGTATAATATAAAGTTTCTACTGCATACAGTTCGTTAGATTTGCTTCAACCAGAAACTTTAACCAAACTCTTTAACTAATTCAAAGTTCAAGGTCATGGTCGCTAGGTCAAATGTTACGGCATTAATTGAAAGGTCTTGTCATGGGCAACCTACATGTAAAATATAAAGTTTCTTCTGCATACAGTTCTATAGATTTTGCTTAAACCAGGAACTTTAATCAAAAATGAGATTAAACCCCCGAATCCCTAAAGAGACTCGATTATAACCATGTTTCTTGAAACATATGCACGACCAAGCGAATGAGAGGCCAGTTCTATGGTGACACATAGGTTACCTGCACTATTCTTATTTTTGGCTCGTTCCCTCCAACGAATTTGTCTCGTGAATAGTGCATATCACCATATAGTCTAATTTTATATTCAAACCTTGAAGGAGAACTTCAATTTTTCACCAATTTATATATAATACAATTCTAAATTTGTCTAGAAGACCCTCCCCTCCAACCCTCTAATTTGTACCTTATATAAATATTGTTTACTAAGGATTATATTGTCAAATTCTTTTATCTCTATGTTTAGAAGTGAATTGAAGTTTTGCATATTTAGTAATATTTCAGAGTTTTTAGTAAAAATAAAGAATTTCCATTGATAAAACACAAGTATTCTTAATATATTGCACATCATTAATGTTTGGAAAAAAATCTTGCTCCAACTTTGCACGAAAAAAATAATTTTGCTCCGGTCCGTGTCATCATCATCATCATCATCATCATCATCATCATCATCATCATCATCATCATCATCATCATCATCATCATCATCATCATCATCGTCGTCGTCGTCGTCGTCGTCGTCGTCGTCGTCGTCGTCGTCGTCGTCGTCATCATCATCAGCAGCAGCAGCAGCAGCAGCATCATCATCATCTACTCGCGATCATAACTTCGCGTCATCACCAATCGTATTGTCGCTTCATTGCCATCGTAACACCGCGTTATCGCAATCGAAACATCGTTTAATCACCACTTTATCATCGCCATTGTGTAAGTTCAATCGTAAGATCGCCATGATTACATCGTACCATCGTCAATCAAATTGTTGTAATGACATCGTCTCGTCAGTATATTATCGTCGCAACAACAAAATCGTAGTACTGACGTTGTCATCGCTGTAGTATCGTTTTATTAACGTCATCGTTAAGTTTTTTCTATCGAAATCGAAGTATCGCAATAACAATTGAAAAATCGCATCATCCTTATTGTTCTGTCGCAATCGTAACATCTCCATCATTACATCGTGTCATCGTCAATCGAATTATTGCAATCGCGTTATCGTATCATATAATCGTGTCATCTATATTGCATTTACAATATCGCCATCGTTACATCGTGCTGTCGTCAATCGAATTATCGAAATGTTATCGTAATATCATGTCATCTCTATCATGACATCGTCTCATCGCAAAGGGCATTGCTTTCATACCCACGCTTTAACTACTGCGATATGCTGACGATATCATGATGATACCACCACGGTATACGACGGTATTATGTTGATGATACTACATGAAAACAATAACACTATATTTATGATGGCGATATTGCGATACCCATGACTCAAGTTTACGATGTCTAAAGCGAGATAATACAATTGCGCAAGACACAATGATACAATGTTCATATTACGATTGCGATGAAACGATGACGAAAGTACGGTTTTGATATGGCGATCACTCGATGCCGTGATGGCGATGGTATGATCGCCCGAGCAGAATACTATGGGAAATAATGTACAATTTCATGCCTTCTTTCATTAATTTTGTCACAAACAACAAGAAATAAAACAAAGCATGTGATTGGTTGGCTAACTTGATCCCACGACAAAATAACTAGAAAGAACGAAAGAATAGTGAAACTTGTCCATAAGATGATAACTCGAGGGAGGAGTTTAAAAAGTGAACTTCACGTCACTTCTATGTCGTATTTCTGCGCTAAGGATCCAATGTCAAGTACGACAATAAGTATTTAGAGTATTTTTGAACATGTACAGAGATTTGAAATGAACAATAATCATCACAATGGTAATAACCTATGATTTGATTTGGTCTTATGTAGCTGTTTTAATCTTTATCTTCGTTTCCATGGCAGGTTTCCATGGAGCTGTTGCGACGGGTGTTGCATGCAATCAGGATACGCTGAATCTCCCCGGGCACCTGGTCTCACTTCGGAAATTGATCATTCCGGGGTTCGCAATCGTTGCGCTTGGCATTCTCACGATTTTGCCTTGCCTTCTCGACTTTGAGGCTGAATACCTGTTAGATACTTCTTTGATGTTTATTGATATCCTCTTTAAACGATTATAATAATTTTCATACTTTTTGGTCATATTACATTGTTTAGACTGAGGATCACTGACGAGGGTTTTAGTACCCGAAACGTGCATGTCTGGTCAATGCTATGAATTTATCAGGTTTTAAATGATGCTATTGAATTTAAAGACGTTTGACATTTGAACTACTTGGTGAGTGTCACTGCTGGTGGACCAAGAGTCCCCGAGGGCACATGTAGCCAAGTTCGATCAACTTCGGTTGATCGTCTGTCTCTTCAACGCATTTGAAATTTTCTGTTACAAAATTTCTTGAAATTTCTAAAACGTGGGTCCTGTAGCATCATATCCCACCAATTCTGCTACGTCTTTTGGTACATTTTTGGACAATCATAATAATTTCCATACTTTTTGGCCATATTACATTGTTTAGACTGAGGATCACGGACGAGGGTTTTAGTACCCGAAACGTGCATGTCTGGTCCATGCTGTAAATATATCAGGTTTTAAATGATGCTATTGAATTTAAAGACGTTTAGCATTTGAACTACTTGGTGAGTGTCACTGCTGGTGGACCAAGAGTCCCCGAGGGCACATGTAGCCAAGTTCGATCAACTTCGGTTGATCGTCTGTCTCTTCAACGCATTTGAAATTTTCTGTTACAAAATTTCTTGAAATTTCTAAATCGTGGGTCCTGTAGCATCATATCCCACCAATTCTGCTACGTCTTTTAGTACATTTTTGGACAATCATAATAATTTTCATACTTTTTGGCCGTATTACATTGTTTAGACTGAGGATCACTGTCGAGGGTTTTAGTACCCGAAACGTGCATGTCTGGTCCATGCTGTAAATATATCAGGTTTTAAATGATGCTATTGAATTTAAAGACGTTTAACATTTGAACTACTTGGTGAGTGTCACTGCTGGTGGACCAAGAGTCCCCGAGGGCACATGTAGCCAAGTTCGATCAACTTCGGTTGATCGTCTGTCTCTTCAACGCATTTGAAATTTTCTGTTACAAAATTTCTTGAAATTTCTAAAACGTGGGTCCTGTAGCATCATATCCCACCCATTCTGCTACGTCTTTTGGTACATTTTTGGACAATCATAATAATTTTCATTCTTTTTGGCCATATTACATTGTTTAGACTGAGGATCACTGACGAGGGTTTTAGTACCCGAAACGTGCATGTCTGGTCCATGCTGTAAATTTATCAGGTTTTAAATGATGCTATTGAATTTAAAGACGTTTAACATTTAAAATCTGGTACACATGATTAGGAAAAAATAAAGGTATTTTGTGAGATTTGGTACATTTGTTACATGTATTAGTAATATTTTATGATGGGAATTCAAGAAACATTGATTCTTTCTGAGTAAGATACTAGACAAAATATCACCAACATGTAGTCAAAGAAAGATAACTGTATTATATTATGTTTTCATACATGATGTGATGTTTCTGGAATGGTAAGATATACTATCATTTTGGTTTCTTTTCATTACTCATCCGACCAAAAAAAAAGTCTGAAGAACAATTTATGACATATATGGATAATGGCCATATCCCAAAACATAGTACAAAATCGAAAATTCAGAAAATCATTAACCGAACGCATACAAAACCAGGATAAAATAAGAACCGAAGCAAAGACGAAAAGAAAAACCTCCCAATATGAAAAGAAGCGAACTCCCAATATGTAAGTGAGACCAGGTGCCCAGGAAGAGTCAGCATATCCTGCTTGCATGCAACACCCGTCACTTCAATGCGGTAGATTTGTCACATCCGGTCACTTCCATTTAGGAAGATACAAGTATATTCGGTGGTTGGATGGTTGAAATGGTCTAAGACAGAATCTCGTCCACCATTCTGGAGAGTGGGGCATCATAATGTATGACGAGTTCCCCATATTGATCGTAGAACTTCCTCAATGACGATGTTAGTTGGTCACATACGTATCCCTGACTGAGAAGCTTATCTGAAAGTAGCTTAGCTCTCAGAACAAAATCTTTTATTTGGTATTTGCTCTGGCATAGCGTATCAACTAAGATTTGAACACGCCAAAAGCAGGCGATGAAGGGATTTGCTACTCAGAAAAGGAAAGTTTGTGATGTTGAAATTGAAGTCGTCACGTTTATCTTAGAGTGAGGTCGTAGGACAACATTATGACCAGATACATGTAGGATGCTGAATTATGTGTTTCTGTGGTTTCTTTGACTTCAAGCTCTGAAGGATAGATCCTGCTGAGGTAATCCGCAAATTTTTGATTGCTGATGGACAGCATACCGTCTATGTATCTATAAAAGAAGTTAAAGTTAAAAGCTACGTATCTGTTCCCTTCAGAGACAAAAGATTGAATGAATTCAGCTTCGTACGAGTAAAGAAAAATGTCGGAATGGGACACAATTGGAATTCCGACAATTTGCTGGAAGACCTTTCCCCCAAACACCACATAAATGTTTGTCGATCAGGAAGTTTAACATCTGAATAAAATCTGCTTCAGTGTACTTATTTTAAGAATCGCACTTTTCTTTAACAAAGTAGGTTTTGTCATAATTAACAACAAAAAATATATATATTTGCGATTGCCGTTCTTGCTTGTAAACGCATTACTTATGATTTTAGCTAGTCTTTCATTCAAATTAGAATGTTGGAATTTTGTGTTAAGTGTCGAAAAATCAACTTCTTTGATCGAATGGACTCTATTGAAATGAGTGGATTTCAGATGTTCTAAAAGTTCCTTGGAATTCTTTGAAATCCACATCTGGTTAATACCGCTTCGGGAATATACCGTCAAACAATATTTTTGAAGTCCAGATTTGATTTCAGTTTAAACTGTGGTGAGTAAGATCGATACAGATTTGGTTGAACATTTGAGGAACCAGCGATGGAACCTTTGTTTGTACGGATTTTTATGCATTTTAGGTATGCAATATAAGTATGGTAAATCTAAATCTAATTTTTTGTGTCAAAACCAAAGGAAGTGAGAGCTGATTTATGGTTATCTATTATTTACGAGGCAGATATGTTTATTGGAGTGTAAGTAGGATTTTCAGGTGTCGAATTTCAAACCAAAATCTTTAACAAGGCTGTCGAAATAGCACTTTTCGCATGTAAATGAGTAGTTATTTGAGGCTTTGTCTGCTTGTGGGATGACTTAATGCTCTTGGAGGTAGATCAGCTCTGTGATACCATCTGGGTCTTTAAAGATAGACTCGAATCTGGTGTTCACAGTTGCTTGTAAGTTGTAAATTCCTGATGAAAATAACCCTCTGATGCATTTTATAAACATGTATTTGGAAAGGGTGTCTTTATTTTCCAAATATCTTGCATATTCCTCACACGAGGCCATGATAATTATGAAATTTTGGCTCCATGTAAAGGATTAACTTTCTCTGTATTTTGGACCCTTTTCTTATGGGATCCTTTTTCTTATGGGACCCTTTCTTTGGGACCCTTTTTCCTATCTTGTACGTATATAATACAAATGGAACGAATTTATCATACCGAGAAACCTTTTGAAACGATATGATGTTTAAAAATTTAGTGACCTACTTCCGCGTCAAAGAAGGACACCATGTGACCGTCATGCAGCTATTTAATTTGCTGATGTCTGTATGAGACTACGAAGCGTGATAAAAGTTAAGGGCATACTTAAAATTAAAAAGCCAGAATACATTGGTTGATCTTGAATTTTTCAAGGGTCCGGGTCATTAGGGGCGAGCGGTACTGCCTATTGTTTTAAGAAATATACCCGAGAATCAGGATTTTTGACGAGGGTAGGGTGATAAGAGGATCTGAAACCCCTCCCAACCATTCCATATCTGCTCTTATTACAGGACAAATTATATTTGACATATTAGAGGAATTGACCCTTCCGATTGCGGGAATTTCGTGACGTCACAATGCTTCTACCTCGGACAAACAAGCTTCGAACCTCGGTCAAACATTGAACATCGAAATTGCATTGTAACGTCATGAAATTTCTTAATTTTTTCCCGCGTTCGGAAGGGTCATTTGAGTGGATTCATGGGATTGAGAGAGGGAGGGAGAATATTTCCAGTATTGATGTCATTTTCATATAGAAAGGCTTGTTATTCCGAGGTACATGTACATACACTGTTATCTTGTACAGTACTCTGCTTATATATATATATTAAAAAGATAAAAATATATCATAAACTTAAAAAAAACTTTCAAGACATTTAATTAGTCTAGAGCTGTGTATATTGAAGATATGTTTATAAAGCCTTTGAAGTCATTTAAATCAATCTGTCTGTGAAATAAAACATTGCATTAGTGATTGTAAATTGTAATCTGTGCCTTATTGTATTTAACCAATCATCTATATATCAGTGCGCATGAATTCATTTTGTTAAAAGTTACAAAGTTGTGCATTTCTGGTCTCCCCTAGCGATTTTATTCATCTTCATACAAATGGACATAGGGATCGTATACTTTGTTCGCTTTTGGATATTCCCTGCTTTCGGATTAGGTCCGGTTCGTCTATATATCTGTCCGTCGTTCATCATAAAATGTTAAACCAGTGGCAAAGCTGTTAAATGGTAAGTTATTTAAGTCAAACTTGAAAACGTTTTGCTAATATTCGTATGTATATAACATACAAGTAATGTCTATTACATCGTGTATTTGATACATAATGTAGTTAATACTTTTGATGCCATGAAAAGTTTTAAATAAAACTTTCAATAAAACTTTGAAATTCCTTTTTAATTTTTAAGGTATGGCCAGTGCACCATTATCTGAGCGACTTTGTGAGCCATGTAAGGAAGGAATGAAAGACATTAAGGCAAGAACGCTATGTTACGAATGTCAAGGTTTGCTCTGTGAACCATGCTCTGACTACCATCAACGGTTAAAAAGCACCAAAGACCACCACCTGGTAGACCTTGTACATTTCATAAAGAATTCGGCATCACAAAATGAACCATCGGCATCAGAACAGAAATCATCTACTTATAATGAGGACGAGCTGGTAGCTATGCTCAAGGACTTCTGGAAACAAAAATTTCATAATTTTTTATGTCTATGGGTAGAGATAAACTCCACAAACATAAAATAAAAAAAACAGAACTAAAAAATACTGAAAATTGTCCATTTTATGGCATTTTTAGTATTTCAATTTTTCACCAAATTTGTTCAATTTCTGATTGAAATATGAAAATTCATGTCACACCTAAATTTTGGCCTTATATTACTACCTACAATGGGTTTAATAATTCTAGAATTTGCATATGATATTCAAATGTCAAACAGACCACAAAAATATGCAACTGCATGTTTTTATATGCAAATTTACTCAAATAAATGCTACAACCTTTTATTTTTTTCTTGTGAGAGTTATCTCCCACGACATTTATGAAAAAAAATCAATTTTTATATAAATCAATTGTGTCTTTTGTGGTGTAACCATTTACTTGCCAGCATCTAGGTGACTGAGAAAAGAGAACATAGTCCAATCATCTACAAGCAAATCTAATGTCACCTATATCAAAGGATATGTCTTTATTTTTAATTCTGCACATACCTTAAACTGAGGCTTACCATCATAAAAGTCCTCAGTTCTGTACAACATTCAATTGTCTTCATTGAAATATCGAAAAGGAAAGAAATGTTCAATATTTTCTTTTCTTCTAAGCAACATTATAACATTTTTTTGGATAAAAAAACCTACTTTTCAAAACATTTTATTGTTAAAAATAATAGTGCACAAGATAAACTTTAAATCACTTTTGACCATGGAACATTGATCCATATATGAAGAATCTTACTATTAGAATTAACTTAAAAGTACTTTTTAAACCTATGCAAAGCTTTTTAGATATTAGTATAACAGAAATGATTTTTATTTTTCAAGTGAATTTCTTACAGCAAATCCTTCGTTCTATACACTGGGGCTTGCAGGACCTTTGGTCCAATGCATAATATCGTCCATAGAATTGACCTCAATTTTAGAAAATGATTGAGCAATTCAATAAAAGATGTCAAAAAACTTATGTGATGGTTGAAGATATGCATTGAAAATAACAATAGAGTTAATGCAGGTGTTATAATTATGACAACTAAATCCATAATATGATAAGAAGATCGAGTGTTAAAAGTCAGAGAAAATTCGGGAAGAGCTACTGATTCAGAGACCAACTCTACAGCTTTGCAACAATGTCATCACTAAATTCTGTCACAGTTTGATTTATAAATAATCTTTATACACAGTGAACATAAAATAATGGTCTTATTTTTCTTTATTCATGCCAAGAGCCGATTATTTTCGATATGAAAACAACATTTACAATTTACCCCATTCCCAAAGGGCTCTCAAACAAGGTCCTAAAATTTGCAAGTTTGGGTAGAGTCCGGTGAGATATTGCCGTATTCAGAGTGTAATCCTGCATATTTGATCAAAATAAGACCAGATAAAATAAAATGAATGAGGTAATAAGCTGATTTTAAGAAATACAACGATTTAGCAAATTCTATATAACCTCAAGGTCACATGTGATGACGTGTACAAGTTTGCTATTTTGGTACTCAAACTTCAGGGTTCCCTCTTGTGAAAACTTTTTTCTGACCCAGATTTCCTATCAGCCTTCGTGATCCATGTGATATGTTACGTCCTCACCTTGACGGTGCCACCACAATATTGGACAGACAGGGGAGACAAGTAAGGAAGAACCCCATCAAGGAGGTGTGTGGGAAAGAATTTGAATTTGGATGCGACATACATATCGACAGTGATACAAATAACATATATGCAACTTTTGAGAATGAAAATGGTGTTATATATGACAATAGAGGGTCAAGCTCGGTGTTTCACTCCAATGTCTGGTCCATATGATATCACAGAGGTGCAGATGACACTGTGTGTAGCTGACAGAGGTAGTTGTTGTCTAAATCTGATAACCAAGGATGGGGAATTCGTCAAGAAACTGCTTGATGAGAAGGATCTGAGAGAGATCATACCAATGCATGTACGTTATGAGCAGGATGACAGACTTTATGTTAGTTATGATTCATACAGGGGATGTTTACTCCTCCCGGGCACCTGATCCCACCTCTAGCTTGCTAGGGGTCCGTCGATGGTTAACTTTGTGCTCTGTTGTTAGTGCTGTTGAGATTGTTGTCAGGATCTTCTTTAACTCATATGTCAGTAACAAGATGTCTCTGACCTCAGTCACTTAGTTTTGTATGATATGTGCTGTCATCCATATGCGCAAAAACTAGACATGGTCTCTGTGTACACAATTACCTAGTGGTGACATAATGTATACTTAAAGCAACTTTTCAAAATAGATAACTTTAAATGCCTCTTATGTGTTGAAATCGTAATTACATGTAGTACCCTGTATGTCTTATCTTGAAATAAAAGTCAAATGCATATGTCATGATAGAGTTCAATTTGATATTCTTCATTTCATTTTTATGCAAAAGGTATTTGTGACGCATCATAACAATGCATTACATAACTAGTAGATCCCCCATCTTATGAATACGTAAGTGTTCCAGCTCTACCTACTTGAAGAAATTTTCAAACCAATTTATTATGCACCAGACACATGTTTCGGATTATCATATTAAATCATTGTCAGTGATGCTTCCAGCCAAAGTGATTTTCAAACGCAGCCAAAATTCACTTCATAAGCGCCATCTGCTTTTATTTTTTGAATTTGAGTTTTGGCATTTACTTTTAAGAGAGTACTTAAACGCTATTTAGGCAATTGAATTTAATTAATAAAATTCCGAAAATTAGGGCTGCCTATTGCGACGTGACGTTCAAACTTTGTTTGTTTGTTTTTTTTTTCAAAATACCAAAAGACTTGTAAACAATATAGAGACATGTGCATTTATAAGATAGAGCATAGAAGAGTATTTATCCAACCTCTGGCAAATTTCTTGCAATCTGATTGGTCGAGAAGAACCGAATATTATGCTGTATTATTTTACTGACAGGATATTATTTTTATATCCTGCTTCTACTAAGACCCTTTACGATATTGACGTCACCGAGATGCTTTAAAATATGTTGACGTTACATACACAAGCCAAAAGCAATCGGTGGGATAAATTCGGCTTCGCCTCGCCCAATACAACTTTTTTCATCGACCCAATATATTTCTGTATCCCCCTGTAAATCACTGTATAACTAATAATGTCAGCTGACCCGTGGTCCTAGTGAGGCTCGAACAAGCAATCTTTCACTGGCCCGACGCCATTACCACTAGACCACGGCACCAATAGGTGAATGTAGGAATAAGTTACTTAGTTAAACTTGAAGATAATTTGTTATTACATGCTATGTAAGCAATGTTTATGCAAATATCAAAATATTTTTTGTGTGGATTCTTTCCTATCAACATTTCTATATACAATTATTTCATAAAGTCTCGCAAAAAATAACACAGTGTTATGTAGTATGCTTCGAGAGTATGAGAGAACGAGAGCAATCGAGTTTTATAATCTGCGTCTGTATGATCGTGCTCATAAAACTTGACTTTATAAACAAAAACATCAAATTTTGAATTTTTATAATTATTAGAAAATCAAAAAAAAATTACATTTTTCATCATAAATCATTTAATACGTTTAAAATAACCAATAAAATCATGAAATATATGACCAAAAGAGCACAGCAACAGGTGAAGTAACACCACCATTCGTGTGAAGATTTGTACGTGTGAGGGTGTGTGTGTGTGTGTGTGAGGGTGTGTGTGTGTGTGTGAGGGTGTGCGGGAGGGTGTGTTAGGGTGTGAGGGTGAGGGTGAGGGTGTGTGTGTGTGTGTGAGGGTGGGTGAGGATGTGTATATATATTTGTGTTCACTGCACTTTTATACAAACTAGAGGGCATATTTTACCAGACGTTTATAGTTATTTACTCTGAAATATACCAATTTGAAAATCTAATTATATTTACGCATTATTTGACTAACAATTATCCAACATATAAACGTCTATAATATTTTCTTGTAAACAGATTATTGAAGCGCATTGCTAAAGCGTCGCCAGAAATCCAGTTTGCGACCTAAATGACAAATATGGATAATGTCCATATCCCTGTATACAGCACAAAATCGATAAATTCAGAAATTCAGAAACCGAAGGCATACAAAATCTGGATTAAACAGGAACAAAGGCAAGCAAACAAAACCCTCCACCACATGAAAAGAAGCGAACTCCCGATATGGGAGTGAGACCAGGTAACCAGGAAGAGTAAGCATCTGCTTGCAAGCAACATCCGCCAGATCAGCATTTACCGTCCGCAAACAGAACGTCAGCATCTGATATCATTCCCAAAGAAAAGCCGGATAAAATAAGATCCAAAGCAAAGGAGAAAAGAAAAACCTCCACCATATGAAAAGAAGTGAACTCCCAATATGTAAGCGAGAGCAGGTGCCCAGGAAGAATCAGCATCTCCTGCTTGCATGCAACACCCGTCACTTCAATTCGGTAGATTTGTCACATCCGGTTACTTCCATTTCGGAAGATACAAGTATATTTGGTGGTTGGATGGTTGAAATGGTCTAAGACAGAATCTTGTCCACCATTCTGGAGAGTGGGACATCATTATGTATGACGAGTTAGAGTAGATCCTGACGATAATCTCAACAGCACTCACAATAGAGCACAAAATTAAACATCTACGGACCCCTAGCAAGCTATAGGTGGGACCAGGTGCCCGGGAGGAGTAAGCATCCCCTGTTGGCTAGCCGCACCCGCCGTCGATGTTCATGAAGCATGGAAATGAAAATATATGAAATTCATGCACTGTCTGACGTTATTTCTATATAGAAAATGCTATGGCGACAATGTCAGGGAAGTATATTCAAAACACTTACTGTCAAACCCCTCGCGGGGAACTTTTTTACGAGCTCCACACGAGTTCCCCATATTGACGAGTTCCCCATATTGATCGTATAACTTCCTCAGTGACGATGTTAGTCGGTCACATACGTATCCCTGACTGAGAAGCTTATCTGAAAGACCCTAGCTCTCAGAACAAAGTCTTTTATTTGGTATTTGCTCTGGCATAGCGTATCAACTAAGATATGAACATGCCATAAGCAGGCGATGAAGGGATTTGCTTCTCAGAAAAGGAAAGTTTGTGATACTGAAATTGAAGTCGTCACGTTTGTCTTAGAGTGAGATGTTCATGTGACCATCAGTGTCGTAGGACAACAATTTGACCAGATAGGATGCTGAATTATTTGTCTCTGTGGTTTCTTCGACTTCAAGCTCCGAGGGATAGATTCTGCTGAGGTAATCCGCAAATTTTGGATTATTGATGGACAGCACATCGTCTATGTATCTGTAAAAGAAGTTAAAGTTAAAAGCTATGTATCTGTTCCCCTCAGAGACCAAAGATTGAATGAATTTAGCTTCGTACGAGTAAAGAAAAATGTCGGCAATGAATGGGACACTATTGGAATTCCGAGAATTTGCTGGCAGACCTTTCCTCCAAACACCACTAAAATGTTGTCGATCAGGAAGTTTAACATTTGAATAATATCTGCTTCAGAGTACTTATTTTAAGAATCGTACTTTTCTTTAACAAAGTAGGTTTTGTCATAAGTAACAACAATAATTTGATATTTACGATTGCCGTTCTTACTTGTAAACGCATTACTTATAATTTTTGCGAGTCTTTCTTTCAATTTAGAATGTGGTATTGTTGTGTAAAGTGTCGAAAAATCAACGGCTTTGATCGAATGGACTCTATTGAAATGAGTGGATTTCAGATGTTCTGAAAGTTCCTTGAAATTCTTTGAAATCCACATCAGGTCAATACCGCTTAGGGAATATACCGTCAAACAATATTTTTGAAGTCCAGATTTGGTTGAAAATTTTGAGGAACCAGCGATGAAACATTGTTTGTACGGATTTTTATGCATTTTAGGTATGCAGTATAAGTGTAGTAAATCTCAATCTAATTTTTGTGTCTAAACCAAAGGAAGTGAGAGCTGATTTGTGGTTATCTATTATTTCCGAGACAGATATGTCTATTGGAGTGTAAGTAGGATTTTCAGGTGTCGAATTTCAAACCCAACTCTTTAACAAGGCTGTCGAAAGAATACTTTTTGCATGTAAATGAGTAGTTATTTGAGGCTTTGTCTGCTGGTGGGATGACGTAATGCTCTTGTAGGTAGGTCAGCTCTGTGATACCATCAGGGTCTTTAGAGATAGACTCGAATATGGTGTTCACAGTTGCTTGTAAGTTGTAAATTCCTGATAAAAATAACCCTCTGGTGCATTTTTTTTACATTTGGAAAGGGTGTCTTTCTTTGCCAAACGTCTTGCATATTACTCACACGAGTCCATGATAATTATGAACTTTTGGTTCCATGTTAAGAATTTACTTTCTCTGTATTTGGGACCCTTTTCTTATGGGATCCTTTTTTGGGACCCTTTCTTTCGGACCCTTTTTTATATCTTGTACGTATATAATACAAATGTAACGAATTTATCATGCCGAGAAACCTTTTAAAACAATATGATGTTTAAAATTTTAGTGACCTACTTCCGTGTCAAAGATGGACATCATGTGACCGTCATGCAGCGATTTAATTTGCTGATGTTTGTACGAGATTACGAAACGTGTTAAAAGTTAAGGGTATACTTAAAAATTATTGAGCCAGAATGCATAGGTTGATCTGGATTTTTTCAAGGGTCCGTGTCATTATTGGCGAGGGGTACTGCCTATTGTTTTAAAAAATATACCCGAGAATCAGGATTTTTGACGAGGGTACGGTGATGAGAGGATCTGAAACCCCTCCCAACCATTCCATATCTGCCCTTATTAAAGGACAAATTATATTTGACATATTAGAGATATTGACCCTTCTGATTGTGGGAAAAAATGCAAAATTGCGTGACGTCACAATGCTTTTACCTCGGACAAACAAGCTTCGAACCTCGGTCAAACATCGAAATTGTATTGTGACGTCATGAAAATTCTCTTTTTCCCGCCTTCGGAAGGGTCAATTGAGTGGATTCATGGGATTGAGGGAGGGAGGGAGAATTTTTTCCAGAATTGATGTCATTCTCATATAGAAAGGCTTGTTATACCGAGGTACATGTACATACACTGTTATCTTGTACAGTACTCAGCTTATATATGGTTTAAAAAGATAGAAATATATCATAAACTTGAAAAAAAAACTTTCAAGACATTTAATATCAATTCTCTGTAACCATTTAAACAATTTCGGCACGCATGGTCTCCGATTTTCATGAAATTTCACACATAAGTAGGGACCAATGAAAAAAGGAACATTTGACAAAAAATTTAATTCTAGGTCATCTGGTTACCAAGGCAACTGCCTTTAAATTTGAGAAATTGGCAAAATTGAGCTAATTTGAAGCTCTATAATTTGGTCTATATGTGACATCAATGGAAGATTTTTTATGCATCCTAAAGATTAGGACATACAATTTTAAATAAGCTCACTAGTAGTGTCTGATATTGTCAAAAAGGCTGGTTACCATGACAACATAATCAGCTAATTTTGAGATATTGATTTCAAAATGCTGTTTGTATTTTCCAATTTTCCTTCTCTCTTGATGGGTATATGATAAGGAAATAGGATTTATTTTATAAAATGAGCAAATTCAAGATAAACTCACTTGTTGCTATGTACATAAGTTACCTTGGCACCGGTAACTATGGTCTTTAATATTACTTATTTTGCAACTTCAGAGTCATTTAAAAAAAATTTGCATAATGATGAACAGACAAAAATTGTTGGGAAATATCCAACACAAGGAGCCATTTCAAAAACCGTTAAAAAGCTATGGGGAACATATGTTACCATGGCAACCAATTTTTATTATTTTCATAAAACAGTAATTATTAATCCCAGGAAGTTCAAATTCAATAACAATAAAGATCAAGTAAGCCTCTGTCAAAATACAATGAAAAAGTTTCAAATAATTAATGGTTGCTATAGTAATTTGGCCATACATTATTAAAATAAGCTTTTTTTGTTGTTTTTCGGAGCCTTTTCCTCAAAAAACGAAACAGGCTTACACAACCTTTTTTACATATACGATAAAGCAAAGTCTAAACTTTATTTTAGATTAAAAAAATTTCAGATTACTTAACTTTTGATTCCGGTATCCAAGGACTCAAAGTGGGCCTATGTGCAAATTTAAACAATCGTTCCCATAGCAACGGGCTATTTCCTGAATATTTTAAAAAAATTTTCTTTCGTGTAATAAAAGATCTACTTGAATACATTAATTTTCATCACTTTTAATCAAAATTCAATGATCTAGTAAAAAAAGGACTCTAAATATTGTCCAAAATTGCTTTCATTTTTGCGATTTGAGGTCATGTTGCTATAGCAACGAACAGAAACTTTGACCCAATGTGTATGCTTTTGTTTTATTTGCATAAAAAACTCAAACATTTAAGTAAATTATCGTTGAATTTTGAAAAAATGCCAAAAATATTATTTTGATAGGGTACCTGTGTTGTTGCTATGGAAACATATAGCTTAGACCATAAACCCAACATTATTATTACTTAACTTGAAAGAGCAATGATAGGGTACTGATAATTCATCAGTGATTGTTTTAGATTATGCTGCATAAATTATGTATGTGACTTCAAAAACGCCCCAAAATGCATTTTTTCAATATTCAAAGTCCGTTTCCATGGCAACCGGATATGATACTAAGAAAATTTTTATCAAATTTTTACTTTTGAGTCAGACCCAACCTTATGTACAAATTTTATCAAAATCTGAGACATGCTGTGCCATGGGTCCTTCATAAAAGTGCAAATGCTTACAGAGAATAGCTATTAATTAGTCTAGAGCTGTGTATATTGAAGATATGTTTATAAAGCCTTTGATGTCATTTAAATTAATCTGTCTGTGAAATAAAACATTGCATTAGTGATTGTAAATTGTAATTTGTGCCTTATTGTATTTAACCAATCATCTGTATATCAGTGCGCACGAATTCATATTGTTAAAAGTAACAAAGTTGTGCATTTCTGGTCTCCCCTAGTGATTTTATTCATCTTCATACAAATGGACATAAGGATCGTATACCTTGTTCGCTTTTGAATATTCCCCGCTTTCGCATTAAGTCCGGTTCGTCTATATTTCTGTCCGTCGTTCATCACAAAATGTTAAACCAGTGGCAAAGCTGTTAAATGGTAAGTTAATTATAGGAAGTTCTTTTTTTAAGTCAAACTTGAAAAGGTTTTGCTACTATTCGTATGAATATAACATACAAGTAATGTCTATTACATCGTGTATTTGATACATAATGTAGTTAATACTTTTGATGCCATGAACAGTTTTAAATAAAACTTTCAATAAAACTTTGAAATTCCTTTTTTAATTTATAAGGTATGGCCAGTGCACCATTATCTGAGCGACTTTGTGAGCCATGTAAGGAAGGAATGAAAGACATTAAGGCAAGAACGCTATGTTACGAATGCCATGTTTTGCTCTGTGAACCATGCTCTGACTACCACCAACGGTTAAAAAGCACCAAAGACCACCACCTGGTAGACCTTGTATATTTCATAAAGAATTCAGCATCACGAGATGAACCGTCGGCATCACAACAGAAATCATCTACTTGCAATGAGGACGAGCTGGTCTCTGCTTTTCTGAAAACCGTTACTCTTAGAGAAGACACCGTTATGTATCAGGGAGCTCAGGTCGCCATGGAATAAACACCTGTTACGTAAAAACATGAGAGGAGTACAACGTCCGAAAAGGCTGATCCTAGAGAACTGAAAGCTACAAAATGTCTGGAGTTCAGTGTGAAGAGACCAGAGGATAAGGAATTAGTCATGGTGACAGGTGTATTGTGTTTGTCAGATAACTTTGTCGTTGTTAATTATGATAACAAAGTGCGGAAACTATTTGATCACAATGGGACGTATGTGTCATATACATATTTAACGGATTTACATTGGGAATAACATATGTACGTGATAGTACGTTTACCGCGTGTGG
Organism: Pinctada fucata; assembly: GCA_028142955.1. Classification (NCBI taxonomy): domain Eukaryota; kingdom Metazoa; phylum Mollusca; class Bivalvia; order Pterioida; family Pteriidae; genus Pinctada; species Pinctada fucata. The sequence goes on from AP027114.1 coordinate 28,482,151, forward strand.
ATACAGCAAGACAGTATATCTATGGACAGTACGTGGACAGACAATAATGAGTGGTGTCATCCTGATTGTCCAACATTTATATAAAAAGGTAAAAATGTGGTATATTTTTTGTTGGACAATCAGGATTCTAGGTAGTACCAAGTACATTGTTTGCATAATTACTTAGTTAATTGATCTCATTGATCTTGTCGCTAATTGGCTCAATAGTATGTAGCGTTACGATTGGATACAGCGCGCGTCGTGATCCATGTGATATGTTACGTCCTCACCTTGACGGTGCCACCACAATATTGGACAGACAGGGGAGACAAGTAAGGAAGAACCGCATCAAGGAGGCGTGTGGGAAAGAATTTGAATTTGGATGCGACATACATATCGACAGTGATACAAATAACATATATGTAACTTTTGAGAATGAAAATGGTGTTATATATGACAATAGAGGGTCAAGCTCGGTGTTTCACTCCAATGTCTGGTCCATATGATATCACAGAGGTGCAGGGGACACTGTGTGTAGCTGAAAGAGGTAGTTGTTGTATCAATCTGATAACCAAGGATGGGGAATTCGTCAAGAAACTGCTTGATGAGGAGGATCTGAGAGAGATCATACCTATGTATGTACGTTATGGGCAGGATGACAGACTTTATGTTAGTTATGATTCATATGTAAGTAACAAGATCTCTCTGAACTCAGTCACTTAGTTTTGTATAATATGTGCTGTCATCCATATGCGCAAAAACTAGACATGGTCTATGTGTACACAATTACCTAGTGGTGACATGATGTATACTTAAAGCAACTTTTCAAAATAGATAACTTTAAATCCCCCCCCCTTGTATTGAAATCGTAATTACATGTATTATCCTGTATGTCTGATCTTGAAATAAAAGGCAAATGCATATGTCATGATAGAGTTCAATTTGATGTTCTTAATTTCATTGTTATGCAAAAGGTATTTGTGACGCATAACAACAATACATTACATTACTATTACATCCCCCGTCTTATAAATACGTAAGTGTTCCAACTCTACCTTCTTGAGGAAATTTTCAAACCAATTTATTATGCACCAGACACGTGTTTCAGATACTAAATCCTTCTCAGTGATGCTTCCAGCCAAAGTGATTTTCAAACGCAGCCAAAATTCACTTCATAAGCGCCATCTGCTTTTATTTTTTGAATTTGATTTTTGGCATTTACTTTTAAGAGAGTAATTAAACGCAAATCAGGCAATTGAATTTAAAATTCCGAAATTAGGGTTGCCTATTGCGACGTGACGTTCAAACTTTGTTTGTTTTTTTTTTCAAAATACCAAAAGACCTGTAAACAATACACAGACATGCGCATTTATAAGATAGAGTATAGAAGAGTATTTATCCCACCTCTGGCAAATTTCTTGCAATCTTATTGGTTGAAAAGAACCGAATATTATGTTGTATCATGTTTCTGACAATAATAGACGCTTTACGCTTTTGACGTCACCGAGATGCTTTAAAATATGCAAAATATGCTTCGCCTCGCCCAATACAACTTTTTTCATCGACCCAATATATTTCTGTGTCCCCCCTGTAAAACACTGTATAACTAATAATGTCAGCTGACCCGTGGTCCTAGTGAGGCTCGAACCAGCAATCTTTCACTGGCCCGAGGCCATTACCACTAGACCACGGTACCAATAGGTGAATGTAGGAATAAGTTACTTAGTTGAACTTGGAGATACTTTGTGATTGCATGTTTAGCGTCTTCAAATTCATTGGCATCATTTTAGAGCAGATAAATTTACAGCATGGACCAGACATGCACGTTTCGGGTATTTAACCCTCGTCAGTGATCCTCAATCTAAATAATGTAATGTGGCCAAAATCTGTGAAAATTATGTCATAAATATACCGAAAGACGTAGCAAATGGCTGGGATATGATGCAACAGGACCCAGGTTTTAGAAATTTGAGAAAATTTTGTAAACAGAAATTTTCAAATGCGTCTGAAGAAACGATCAACCGAGATTGATCGAACTTGGCTACATGTGCCTTCGGGGACTCTTGGTCCACCGCTATGTAAGCAATGTTTATGCAAAAATCAAAATAATGCTTTGCGTGGATTCTTTCCTATCAACATTTCTATATACAATCATTTTATAAAAGTCTCGCAAAATATAACACAGTTGTATGTAATATGCTTCGAGAGTATGAGAGAACGAGAGCATTCGAGTTATTGTGATCTGCGTCTGTATGGTTGTGCTCATCAAACTTAACTTTAAAAACAAAAACATCAAATTTTGAATTTTTTATAGTGGAAAATTAAAAAAGAAATTGCATTTTTCATCATAAATCATTCAATACGTTTAAAATAACCAATAAAATCATGAAATATATGACCAAAACTGCATAGCAATAGGTGAAGTAACACCACCATTCGTGTGAGGATTTGTAAGGGTGTGTGTGTAGGGTGTGTGTGTAGAGTGTGTGTGTAGGGTGTGTGTGAGGGAGGGTGAGTGTGTGTGTGTATAGTTGTGTTCACTGCACTTTTATACAAACTAGAGGGCATATTTTACCAGACGTTTATAGTTATTTACTCTGAAATATACCAATTTGAAAATTTAATTACATTTACGCGTTATTTGACTAATAATTTTCCAACATATAAACGTCTTTAATATTTTCTTGTAAACAGAAGTAGAGGCGCATTGCTAAAGCGTCGCCAGAAAAACCCAGTTTGCGACCTGAATGACAAATATGAATAATGACCATATCCCTGTATACAGCACAAAATCGATAATTCAGAAAATCAGAAACCGAAGGCATACAAAATCAGGATAAAACAGGAACCAAGGCAAACAAACAAAACCCTCCACCACATGAAAAGAAGCGAACTCCCGATATGGGAGTGAGACCAGGTAACCAGGAAGAGTAAGCATCTCCTGCTTGCATGCAACATCCGCCAGATCAGCATTTACCGTCCGCAAACATAGCGTCAGCATGTGATATTATTCCCATTCTAATGTAATCTATATGTATGTGAATTTAACGCGTAATGTGACGTTAGCAACGTCAAAGCCTAGTGTGTTCTCGTTTTACAGTCGTAACTAATGACTTATAGAAGATCCTGACGATAATCTCAACAGCACTCACAATAAAGCACCATCATGAGAATCGACGGACCCCGGGCAAGCTAGAGGTGGGACCATGTGCCCGGAAGGAGTAATCATCCCGTGTTGGCTAGCCGCATCCGCCGTCGATGTCCATGCACGAAAATGAAAACAATATATAACATATATGCACTGTCTAGAGTTACGTCTATATAGAAAGTGCTATGGCGACCATGTCATAAAATATTAAAAACACTTACTGTCAAACCCCTCGCGGGGAACTTTTTAACGAGATCCACACGGCAAAGGGCATAAGAGTGACACAAATCCTAAGAGGCAAACAACCAATGAAACTCGACGTTATAGAAAATGGGCCAGGACGTAAACTTACAATGTCAACAGACGGAGACAATAAGAACAATAACACTACAAACAACAAAGGATGCAAAACAACATCGAAACGTGAAGGACAACAGGGATGGAGACTAACATTTACATAATAATAATAATAATTAAATATAATATTTGTAAACGAGGGACACCTCTGCCGACCTCTGATATATTTGGCACATTATACGGATTCCGGACAAGCAAATTTCCGAGTTTTCTGGGTAATTGTACAAAAAAGACTCTCAAGAGATGCGTTAATTATTTAAACGCGTTAATATTTTTCACATGCATGTGAAATTCAGGAATTATAGTACATAGAAAGGGCATGAGACTCCCTGATACACGCGTCATGCTTCCGTGTATCAGGAGAATCAGCGATCCAGTATGAGATAATCTATTCTTTCAAAAAGAGATGATTACTAATTGCATTTTGAATTCGAACAAACGTTTTTTGATTAACTGAACAATAATCAATATCTAAAATTATTATTATTAATATACGAATATTTATTCGCATAAAGTTTAAGAGTATTATCAAAGCATGTGCATTTGAAATGCAATTATAATCCCGTTTTTTTCTTCTTAATTCTTAAATAATTTATTTCCTTAATTCATAAGTGTAACGGTTGTGTAATATAATTGTCTATATTTTCCCCCACGCTCTAAAACATTCAAAGCCATCTATTCATTTGTATTAATTCTCTTTAACAGAAAATGGTGTTTATACTAACAAATATGCCGCCCAAAGCATTCATATTTCACAATATTTTATAACCGGGATGTAACGTCGATTCTGATTGGCTGGCGCGCGAGTCATTATGTTCCGTTAATGACCGCTGACGGAAGATAATAACTCGGTATGGTATTTGTCCTGATTTCAGTATACACGATAAAAATTAATATAGTTATTTTGTTAAATATTAAAAGTTAAGATATACTTTTCACAAAAAAGTGCGATTCATTGTTGAATTCTTGATTAAAATTTATGTGTTTATATTGTTTTTAATCATTATTTTAATCCTATATAATCTAACTATTCGTTATAATATAACAAATAAGGACTTGGCCTCGGTCATTATGACATTGTAATGACCCGATGAGATTTGTAATATCGACCTCGGCCTTCACAAATCTTATCGGGTCATTATAATGACATAATGACTTCGACCAAGTCCATATTTGTATAATAACAGGCTTTATTCAATATTAGAATTTGCCAACTCGCAGGACTTTCAGTCCTTTGATTGTATTTTTGGACACAAATTTCACGGTACAGTCTTTGGCCATATTTCATTATTTGGATTGAGGATCACTGACAAGGTTAAGTACCCGAAACGTGCATGTCTGCTCCATGCTGAAAATGTATCTGTTCCGAAATGATGCTATGAATTGAAGACATGTAACATTTGAAGGTATCTGCTATGCTATGTGTTAACACTGACACTTGAAATGTATTTTAATGCTATCATTTATCTTTCTCTTCTTTTTCATATTTGATATGTTCTTATGATTCCAAGTTGTTTATACCTAGGTGTTAGTTACATTTTTGTATTATGGATTTGTTGTGTACTTAAATTTTTTAAAAGAATTTATAAATCTTTGATATTCTAAACAAAATCCTAAAATATCAAAATAATCTAAGTTCTAAAAATCCAAAAACTTAAAACGGTATTTGTGATTTCGGATATTTGGAAGTTCAGGTTCTTCGTCAAAAATCTATAATTCTAAAAGTTCAAAACGGTTTAGTTTATTGATATTTCAGTCAAAAATCTAAACTTCTAAAATTTTTATACGATTTTAAAACTTTGATATTTTAGGATTTTGTTTAGAATATCAAAGATCTAAAATTCTAAAACATTTTAAAAGTTTGAATTGTTAAGAGTAAAACGGACTGTTTTGATATTCTAAATAGTATACAAAAACTGAAATATCCAAAACGATTTAGAATATTTGTAGATGTATCAACAAAATTTCTCAGCCAATCAGAATCTTCGTTTCTTGAAAATGGAAATGGAAATCAAATGATATTACAATACAAGGAATAATCGATGAACTTTTAAGAATAGACGGAAAAGTACAATACAGGAATATCATTCTCAGTATATGCAGAATGCAGATAAGAAATCAATGAGTCAGCCCGAACCTCTGTACTATCACACAATCAAAGGTACGGTGTCCCTAAAAATAAATTAATTTTACAAAATTTTATAATGGAAAATCTTTCTTTTCATATAAAAGTTTACGTTCTCATTTGTATAAATTCAAATTGTCATGCAAATCTAACGCATACATTTGCAGCTATAGTCGTTTAAAGGCGTAATTTTTAATTTGGGGTGCGTAGCTCTAATTCATTTGCGTTTTTACAATAGAGGTGTATGGAGATTTAATTTTACACATTCGACAATATTATGGTCGTTACTGCATATTTCAAAATAAAACTTTTTATGGCTCCCTGGTCCGTGTATCACTTAACAATTTAAATTTCTAAAACGTTTTGGAATTTTAGAATTTTGATATTTTAACCAAAAACCTAAAATTTCAAAGTTTTGAAATCTTTTTGAGTTTGTAGAAGTTCAGATTTTTTACTAAACTTTCAAAAATCTATCACATTTTAACTTTTGGAATTCTAGATTTTTGAGTAAAAACCTAAACTTTCAAAAATTCAAAACCGTTTTAGACATTTCAGTTTTGTATACCGTTTAAAATATAAAAACGGTCGGTTTTACACTTAACAATTCAAAATTTAAAAATATTTTTTTAGATTTTTGATGTTTGATATTTTAAACAAAAACCTAAAGTATCAAAGTTTTAAAATCGTATAGACATTTTAGAAGTTTTGATTTTTGACTAAAATACTAGACCTCCGAATATGCAAAATCACAATTATCGTTTTAGATTTTTGGAGTCTTAGAATTTTTATATATTTAGAGTTCTTACATTCAAAAATTTAAAAAGTCAAAAGAATCTATAAAGCATGTGAATGATCATGATCCTGATCATGATCGGTACAGATTCTGAATCAGATATTAACCATAGTCTACCATAGTAAATATGAATATGGGGAGATAAGTTTGAGTATATAAATCCATAATGCCATAGATCAAGCATTTAATCGCAGGAGACCAGTTGACTAATCCTCAACTACTATCTGCCATTTACTATTAATTCCGTATATTTTAAGTGAATTCTTTATATATTATCATTGAATAATCGTCTTATTATGACTTCTATGACCCCCCCCCCCGGATCAAATGATCGGGGGCATATTGTTTTTGTCCTATCTGTCTGTTGTCAACTTAAACATTCGCAATAACGTTTGAACCATATGCATTAGAGATAGAGATTTGGCTTGCATACTCAACAAATAAAGCCCTTTCAAAGGACACCAAGGTCAATGACCTTGTGACCTTTACCATGACATTTATGCTTAATATGAAATTAGCATTTTCCGACTTTGTTGTCACCGTGGGCACATACACATCTTGTTATTCAACTTTGTTCCTTTCGTGGTGTGCTGTATTAAGTCCGATCTTTATGAGTAGAACACTCCAAACTATCTGTTGACTTTTAAGATTTTTGAACGTAAAAACTCTAAAAATCTAAAGTTCTAAAATTCCAAAAAAACCTAAAACGGTATTTGTGATTTTCGATATTTGGAAGTTCAGCTTTTTAGTCAAAAATCTATAATTCTAAAAGTTCAAATTGTTTTAGTTTATTGATATTTCAGTCAAAAATCTAAACTTCTAAAATTTTTATACGATTTTAAAACTTTGATATTTTAGGATTTTGTTTAGAATATCACAGATCAAAAATTCTAAAACATTTGAAAATTTTGAATTGTTAAGTGTAAAACGGACTGTTTTAATATTTTAAACAGTATACAAAAACTGAAATATCTAAAACGGTTTCAAATATTTGAAACTCAAGGTTTTTACTCAAAAATCTAAAATTCCAAACGTTAAAAACGAATTAGAGTTTTGAAATTTTAGTCAAAATCTAAACTTCTAAAAACTTAAAACGATTTTAAAACTTTGAAATTTTAGGTATTTGGTTAAAATATCAACAATCTAAAATTCCAAATTAAAACGTTTTAGAAATTTGAATTGTTAAGTGTTACACGGACCCTCTAGTCTAGTTGCCAAATGGCTATTTTGGGGTGAACCCAAAAAAATGTTACGCACAAAATGTTTTTGCATGAAAGTGATGTTAATACCCTCTACTTTGATAATCCGGCGGATGCCACTCTGGCATTCTTGGGCATTTCGAAATTTTTGGGAAAAAAGGTCATTTTTCAACGAAAACCGTTGAAAATTGGAAAAACGCAATTACTTTGTCCATGTTGTAGCTAGAACAACAAATTTGGTATCAAAAGAACAGCAATGCCATTGCCTTTAAGTCCCAAGCTCAGTTTATCAATTTACTCGTCCATAAAGTGGGGAAAACTATGGATTTTCTATGAAAAACCGTTGAAAATTGGGAATATGTCATATCTTTTTTCATACCGTAGATAAAATAACAATTTTGGTACCAAACGCACAATAAATGTATTGCCTTTTATTTTAAATATCAGATTAGCAATTTGCAAGTACGAAAATGGGGGAAAGAATGAATTTTGAATGAAAAATCGCTGAAAATTGGGATATTGCAATGTTTTTTCCATGCTGTAGTTAGAACAACAGCAAGAAAAATGATTTCATTGCTTTAAATTCAGAATTCCACTCAAGCAAATTGAATCTTCTTGTTTTGTTTTGTTTTTGCTGAAAACAGGTTTTAAATTGTAAAAAAAAAATCGGTTTAAAGAAATTCTAAAACAACAACTTTCGTATCAAAATGATTGCATATTGATAGTTTTAAATTTGCACTCTCTTATTACCCTTTATTCTACTCTAGATATATCATTCCAAATAGTATAAATGTCCTAGCATCATCTTACAATATCACGCATCATCTCACGAAAAGAATGTTCCATTTAATTGCATAATTCATACATTGCTTATTTGATGTTTGATGTCGTGTTTGCTGTTCCCTGCCCGTTTGGTTTCTCTTTCTGTGTTTGTCTTCTCTGTATATTAACTTGAGGTGTTTTGATGTGTTGATATTGGTGCTGCAACCCAGTTTTGTTGGATATCACCCCCTTTCTTATTGCCTTGTTTTTTTTTTCATCAACATGCAATTGTAATTCTTGTGTGCAAGTACTTCTAACAACAAAGAACCCCTCTTACATGGTTGATCAAAATGCCTCCTTTGCACCGTACTCTGACAATTTTCTACTGCAAAACATTTACAGAATTAAAGAAAATTGAGCACAGAATTTGTCACATCTGTTTGTTACACAGCTCAGATTTCATGTGCGACTACAACAAATCAACAGGATAACAGATAGAGGTTCAGACGCAATTGGCAAAATATTATCACAATAGGTCTCAACATTTATTTTAAATTTAGTTCTTTCAGCAGATCCAGGTTTGATTGAACTGCATCTTAAGAATGTTTCCTTATGCATGGCTAAAAATATTTCGTTTTTCTTGACATTTTATCGAAATTCTTCAATTAAAAAAGTTGGTGGTAATGGTCATCCAAGAGTTTTGAATTCTGCGAGGAGGTTGTTTTACACCATAATTGTTCTTCGAGACCTCTGGGAAATCGGAATAGTGGGAGGGTTGTGCGCACGTAATCCAGGATAACCACACCGTCTGCTATTTACGTGGCAGATGGCCGTCCTAAGTCGGCACCGGTTGTCCATTGGTCTCGTTGGTTTATGTTTAGTCTTTTATGTTTCATGTTTCTATGATCTGAGTTGGTGTTCCTTGTCCCTTTTGCGTCTCTTTCTGTGGGTGTCTGTTCTGTGTTTGTTTTTTTTTTTTTTGCATGGGTGTTATGGGATATTGCTGTGGGTGCTGCAACCTAGTGTTGTTGGAGATTCCCTCCTTTCTCTTATAGCCCATTTCATTCAATCGTACACTGGACCTGACATCAGATATACTGTCTAGATTCTCTAAACCATAGTAATTTTTTATGAATACCATGGCCTCAGTCACCATCTTTTCAATATCTGAATTAACTTCTCTCAAATTTGACACGGAACACCACTTCAAAAGATTTCCCACAGAACAACCTTTGTCTCTCCTATACCACCATCCATCATCATGATCTGTTCGCAATACCTACATCTTTAGAATAATGTGTAGAATGCGAGTTCTTAGTCAATTGGATTGCTTTCTCGATCAAATGATTGCAAGTGCATGTAATATCAATCAGTTACACTTCATTTCATGAGATGTAGCTTTCTTGACTGAATCTTTTATGTCATTGTGATCGTAAGTAGGAGTCAATTGAATATCATTTAAATTTGCTCTCTGCAAAGTAATAGCAATTTCAAGTTCAGAAAATAGGGCCAGGGGAGCTGCTGGAGAGGATTTTTGCTGTGCCATGAAGTCACTTTAATTGAAAGCATCATTGATGAGGATTTTTCTATCCGAAACACGTGTCTGGTGCATTAAAATTGGTTTAAAACTTTCTTCAAGAAGGTAGATAACTGGAACACTTATCATTGAACATCTGAAGTGTTTAGTTATTTTTAGAATTATATGACCAGAAACAATCAAGATATTAATTCTGCCATTTAATAGTCAGTTGATACACCAGAGCCCTGCATCCATCAATCGATCATCAGCTCCTAGGCATTCTTGTCGAATAAATAACCTGGATCTTATCTTAAGAACATATTTCGAAGTTGCAAAACTGAAGTAATCTTTTTAACATTGAACAATGTCACCACTAAGCAGGTCTTTAAGATCCACTTCAATGATTGAAAACAACTTCACAACCCTGGCAAAAATCATCTACGTTAAACATCTTCGAATTCATTAGCATCATTTAAAAGCAGATTAATTAACAGCGTGGACTAGACATGCACGTTTGGGATATTTAACCCTCGTCATTGATCCTCAATCCAAACAATAAAATATGGCCAAAATGTGTGATAATTATGTCCAAAATATAAGACGTAGCAAGATGACTAGGATATGATGCTACAGGACCCCGGTTTCAGAAATTTGTGACAATTTTGTAAACAGAAATTTTCGAATGCGTTTGAGACAACGGAGGGGATTTCCAACAACAGCAGGTTGCAGCACTCTTAGCAAAACCCCAAATGCAAAAACACAAAGCAGACAAGCACAGAAAGAGATACATAAGGGACAAGGAACGTCAACGCACAACACAGAAACATCAAACAAAGGACTACACATAAACCAACGAGCAACCGATGCCGACTTAGGACGGCCATCTGCCACGGAAATAGCAGAAGGTGTGGTTATCCTGGATTACGATTTGAAGAAACGACCAACCGAAATTGATCAAACTTGGCTACATGTGCCCTCGGGGACTCCTGGTCCACCAGCAGTGACACTCACCAAGTGGTACAAATGTTAAACGTCTTCAAATTCATTCGCATCATTTAAAAGCAGATTAATTAACAGAGTGGACAAGACATGCACGTTATGTATCATAGACAGTTCTTCTTTTCTTCCTTTTGAACAATGTGTCTAATTTCACCCACATCTTTCAAAAGCTTGCTACAAGACTCCATGTACTAGTAAATTGTTTTTTTAACTGTTGACTTGAATACACATATCTTTGTTCTAGATTTTCTCTAAATGTTTTGCATTTTTCAATGTCCCAACTTTGTATGGAAAAAACCTTCGAAAATCAAAGTTTTCTCCCTCATTGTTCTTCTCCCATCTTATTTATGAGCAAGTTGCTTAATATGTATTCAGAATAAAAGACAATAACAAAAACCTTTAATTTGGTACCATAATTGCAGAACCTCATACTACAGTTTGAAAAAGTCATTGCATTTTGCAAATTTTCAGCGATTTTTCATCAAAGAGTAGTTGTTTTTCCCAATTTTTCGTACCAGCAAATTGCAAATCTGACTTCTGTATTAATTAAAATGAAAGGCAATAAATTTATTGTGCGTTTGGTACCAAAATTGTTTATTTAGCTACAGAATAAAAAAAGATATGGTGTTTCCCCAATTTTCAACGATTTTTCATCGAAAATCCATAGTTTTCCCCATATTATGGACAAGTAAATTGGTAAATTAAGCTTGAGACTAAAAGACAATAAAATTGTCGTTCTTTTGGTACCAATTTTGTTGATCTAGCTGCAGCATGGAAAAAGCGATTGAACTTTTCCTATTTTCAACGGTTTTTCTTTGAAAAATTCCATTTTACCCCAAAATTTCGAAATGCCCAAGGATGCCAGAGTGGCATCAGCCGGATTATGAAATAAGAGGGTATTGACAACACTTTCATGCAAAAACATTTTGTGCGTAACAAATTTTTGGGTTTCGTGAATGGCACCTAGACTACTCCCTCTTTCCTCAATCCAGACTCTTTGGAATAAATTTTACATTTTCAATAAAATTTATTTTCAGGGACACTGTTTCTTTAAATGTTTTGAAATAAAATGTAGTCCTCTTTTTGAAATAAGGCACCATGTTTTAAATCATATAGGTATCAGATTAAAAATTAAAAAATATGTGGGTTTCATGTTCTCAATGATGGATCAGAATAGCTAAATTATTCAGAAAGTCTATAAAGAACTGGCGAGCGCGGTAACGAGCCAAAGAAAAATTTTGAAAACTGACCGATAAATTGTAGATTTATGGTACAAAATGTTGCTTTTTAAGCAATGTTAATGCATCATAATTTTTTTTTGAAAAGTGTGTGTCTCCTACGCCCTTGATTTACACAAAAGATTGTTTCTCAATATCTGCAAAATTTTACGGCCCACTTCATTCTTACGTGTGAGGGCAAAAATCATGAAAAGTGTGGTCCATACTTAGGGGGAGGGGGCGGACAGGGGGTACCTCCCTCTCTCCTCCCAACCCCTTACCTCCCCCTCCCTTTCACCCTTCCCTTAACGCTCCCCTCCCTACCTCCTCCCGCTATCTTTCCTCCCTCCCCTCTCTCCCCATTCCCTCCCTCCTCCCTCCATCCGCCCATTCCTCCCCCTCCCTTACACCCTGTCCAAAATACCATTTAGGCACGGTCCATTTGATATTCTGGGGGGGGGGGAGCTTGGGTTTTTTCCAAAAAAAATAATTTTGCTCTGAATTTTGATGAAATAAATAAATTTGCTTATGGTGTGTCAGATAAAAATAATCTTGCTCTTACAAGTAATATGAATTTGAAGATTTACCATAACATTTCGCTTAAAACTCCTGAAAATTTTCCGGCTCGCTACGCTCGCCAGTTTTCAATTTATATAGAAACAATTTTTGGCTCGCTTCGCTCGCCATAGTTTTCTATCAAACACAGTTTCTTTAATGGCAAAGTTCCTATTTCAAGAATCAAAAGAAAGAATATGATCAATACATGTATTATAAATGTATTACTATTAATTTTTTAATATACATGATATATGCATATCACCATAGAGTCTAATTTTATATACAAACTCTGAGGGAGAACTTTAATTTTTCACCAATTTATAAATACTATAATCTTAAATTTGAACATTTGTCTAGAAGACCCTCCCCTCCGACCCTCTAACTTGTGCCTTATATATATAAATTTTGTTTACGGAGGATTATATTGTCAAAATTTTATATCCCTTTTCCTTAGAAGTGAAGTGAATTTTTGCATATTTAGTAATATTTCAGAGTTTTAGTGAAAATAAAGAATTTCTATTGATAAAACACAAGCATTCGTAACAAATTGCACATCACTTATGTTTGAAAAAAATTTCTTGCTCTAACTTTGTGCGAAAAAAATAATTTTGCTCCGGTCCAGGATGAAAAAAATAATCATGCTCCGACAAAAAAACCAAGCCCCCCCCCCCCTGAATATAAAATGGACCGTGCCTTAACTGGTTCATACGAGTTAAAGAAAGATAACTATTGAAACTGCAAATCACGAGACCATTTTTGGTTTGCTTATATCTTCCTGGTTCAGATTTGAATATGTGCAGTTGAAGATCGTAAAAATAAACGTCAAACAAAAATTTAAAGAGTAAAGGTAAGTTATGGATTTTCATTTTGAATTGTTGGTTCGTCAATAGAAGATAATTTTATTCACCGCTATCATCAAAATACATGTCAAAACAATGCGTTAAATATCATTTTAGAATTTTTTTGTCTCACTGGCAGGTTTCCATGGTAACAACTAAAACACAGGCAAATTTTCTTTTAAAAAGTTTAAAAACCTTTTTATTGCTATAAATGGTCAAGGAGCATCAAAATGATTACAAAAAAGGTGAAAAAAGGAAAATCAAAATTTTGAAGTTTCCATGCAATGCTCGATGGTCAGTGATTTTCTCTCTTAACATCATTGTCATAAACGGAAAGTATTTTCGACTTAAGATATAATTAATGTATTATTTTTTCTCTTGATTTATGATGCTCTCATTGCTCTAGTCTTAGAAAATTCATGATGATGAAATTGGATCATAATATTTATCACTATTTAAGTTTATATTAATTCCATTCTCTAAATTTTCATATCTATTTATTTGTGTTTAATGAGTTATTGAATTAGTGTTTTATATGGTCTGAATTTGTACTTTTTGGTCCATTCCTTTATTTGGAAAATCTTTTAATATAGATACAGATGTAAAAAAATAGCAATCCAAGGAATGCTTGTGTCGCCTGCGAAGCGGTTTGATTATTATACTAGAAAGTGGATCAAAATTATTGGTATCAGTAGAAAAGTCTTGTCATATGAAATTCATTTGAAATATCAGACCTCTTAATTACAAATTAAAAGATATGGTCATTCTCAAATTTTCAGAAAAGAGTGTCAATCATCTAAGTCAAGGTCACTACGTAAAAATTGGTAACAAAAAGGTCTCATCATAAGAAATATTGAAGACCTATCACCTACCAATTAAAAGATATATACAACCTTAGAAAAGAAGGTCAAATAGCTAGGTCATGGTCAAAAGGTAAAAAATTATGGTATGTTTAGAATGGCATTGTTACAAGGAAAATACATGAGAAATATCAAAGCCCTATCACCTACCAATCAAAAGATATAGCCAATATTACTTTTCTTGAAAAATAGGTCAAATATCTAGATCAAGGTCAAAAGGTCAAATTTTATGGTCTGTGTAGAAAGGTCTTGTCACAAGGAATGCACATGTGAAATACCAAAGCCCTATCACTTACAAATCAAAAGATATATCCATTCTTAATTTTTTGGAAAAGTAGGTCAAATATGTAGGTCAAGGTCTAAAGGTAAAAAATTATGGTATGTTTAGAATGGCATTGTTACAAGGAAAATACATGTGAAATATCGAAGTCCTATCACCTACCAATCAAAAGATATAGCCAATATTACTTTTCTTGAAAAGTAGGTCAAATATCTAGATCGAGGTCAAAAGGTCAAATTTTATGGTCTGTATAGAAAGGTCTTGTCACAAGGAATACACATGTGAAATATCAAAGCCCTATCACTTACCAATAAAAAGATATATCTATTCTTATCTTTTTTTCAAAAGTAGGTCAAATATCTAGGTCAAGGTCACAAGGTCAAAAATTATGGTATGTGTTGAAAGGTCTTGCCACAAGGATAGCACATGTGAAATATCAAAGCCCTATCACCTACCAATCAAGAGATATATCCATTCTTAATTTTTTTGAAAAGTAGGTCAATTATGTTGGTCAAGGTCACTAGGTCAAAAATTATGGCATGTGTAGAAAGGTCTTGTCACAAGGAATACACATGTGAAATATCAAAGCCCTATCACTTACCAATCAAAAGTTATGGGCTGTGACACCCAAAGTGTGACAGACAGACAGACTGACAGACGGACGGACGGACAGACGGACAGACGGACAACGGAAAAAGTGATCCCTAAGTGTCGCTATGCTTCGCAGGCGACACAAAAATTAAGGTCTGTGTAGAAAGGTGTCATTACAAGGAATACACATGTAAAATATCAAAGCCCTATCACTTACCAATCAAAAGATATAGTGAATCTTATCTTTTTTTCAAAAGTAGGTCAAATATCTAGGTCAAGGTCACAAGGTCAAATATTATGGTCTGTATTAATAGAATCTATCACGACGTTGAGACTGAGACAGGGGAATCTCATCCGAGTGTAAAAGATTTGCAATCCACGACGAGGCTTGCCGAGTCGTGGATGTAGCAAATCTTTTGCACGAGGATGAGATTCCCCTGTCTCAGTCGTAACGTCGTGATTGATTATTTTTCTCACTCACCTCATTTTATCGTCACTTTAATGTTTTTAAAGCTAGAATCGATACCAAAACTTACACAAATCTAAAATGGCGTGACGTTTCTTTCTATGACGTCATAATAGGAGTCACGTGGAGTGTGAGACAAGGAAATCTCAAACTGCTACGTCTACGTTTTTTCTTTTGTCTCACGACGTAAGTGAGTGAGAAAGAAAGGTCTTGCCACAAGAATTGCATGTGTGAAATATCAAAGTCCTAACCCTTACCAATCAAAAGATATATCCATTCTTAATTTTTTTTGAAAAGTAGGTCAAATATGTAGGTCAAGGTCACTAGGTCAAAAATTATGGCATGTGTAGAAAGGTCTTGTCACAAGGAATACACATGTGAAATATCAAAGCCCTATCACTTACCAATCAAAAGTTATGGGCTGTGACACCCAAAGTGTGACAGACAGACAGACGGACTGACGGACGGACGGACAGACGGACAGACGGACAACGGACAAAGTGATCCCTAAGTGTCGCTATGCTTCGCAGGCGACACAAAAAAGTTCTTGAGTGAAGGATCAATAATACCCCCGCCCGGCACATATTTTACATATTAAAGTAATCAAGCTACTGAATTATGTCTTAAGTTAATATAATACAATTATGGACTTTTAACTCAGTGTATATGATATGATATTGACTTACTGGTAAAATATTGACCGAGGCGATATCACATCATATATTATACTTAGTATAAAGTCCATAATTGTTTTATTCTATAATTTCATATTTGATTCACACTAAATAACTTCGCCATTTGTAAAAGTTAGTGGGGGTAATCCAGGTCTGTTTTAGACCGTGGTATATGATGATTTATCCAGGAGCGTCGGTGATGTTATCAGCCAATCATAGAGTCGCTATTTATACTTTATAGAATAGAATTTAATATGGACGTTCTCATACAGACATACAGTATTTGTGTAACTCTGCACATAATTGAATGAATTAACCATATTTAAACTTGACCTGTCTCTGATAGTGTAAATGAAAGAAATGAATGTATCCCATGTAAGTGCTTTCCTTTTAATGTCCGGAAACCACAAAATATTGAAATTTTCTGACACTCAAGGGGCATAACTGTGCACATAATTGAGCGACATGTCCCATATTCGATCATGACCTGTATTGCTAAGTGTAAAACTATATCCCAGAGATGAATCAATTTTCTAGGATGGATTTCCATTAAAAGTCCGGAAACCATAAAACATGGATTTTTTCTTAGTTTCAAAGAAAGTAACTCTACACGTAGAGTCCTGTAGCATCATATCCCACCTATCGTGCTACGTCATTCGATACGTTTTAGGACTTAGTAACTTTCATACTTTTTAGGCATATTACATTGTAGATTTGAGGATCACTGACGAGGTTTAGGTACCCGAAACGTGCATGTCTGGTCCATGTTGCCAATTTATCTATTCTTAAATGATGTTATTCAATATGAAGACGTTAAACATTTATACCACTTGGTGAGTGTCACTGCTGGTGGACCAGGAGTCCCCGAGGGCACATGTAGCCGAGTTCGATCAATTTCGGTTGATCGATTCGTCAACTCATTCTAAAATTTCTGTTATCAAAATTTCTTGATATTTCGAAAACGTGGGTAATGTAGCATCACACCCCACCGATCCTGCTACGTCATTCGATACGGTTTTTTTACATAGTAACTTTCACACTTTTTAGGCATATTACATTGTTTAAATTTGAGGATCACTCACGAGGGTTAAGTACCCGAAACGTGCATGTCTGGTCCATGTTGCCAATTTATCTGTTCTTAAATGATGCATGCTATTCAATATGAAGACGTTTAACACGTAATAGAGCGTTATGAGAAGTGAGAGGGTAGTGCGCACGTAATCCAGGAAAACCACACCATTTGCTACTTGCGTGACAGATGGCCGTCCAAAGTCGGCACCGGTTACCCATTGGTCTCGTCGGTTTATGTGTAGTCTTTTGTGTTTGATGTTTACATGTCGTATATCTCTTTTCCGTCTCATGCTGTACTCGTCTTTTGTGTTTTTGCATCGGGTGTTTTGGTGTTTTACTGTTGATGCTGCAAAGGGGTCTTGTTGGAGATCACTTCCCTTCTTTTTATATTCAAACTTGACCTATATTTCTAGATGTAAAAGCTATATCTAAGAAATAAATTGATTCTCTATAACGATTTTCCTTTTTTCATAAAAATGTCCTGAAACGACAAAATATTGATTTTTCCCAACTTTCAAGGGGGCATGACTCTGCGCATAGCTGAATCACAGGACAAATTCGAACTACACTTGTAAGTCTTGGTGAAAAAGCTAAATTCAAGAAAAGAATTGATTTACTTCTCCAGTTTTGTTCGTACCCTGTGAGACAGCCTATGCGAGACAGCCTATATGAGACACATATATTGTCGCAAAGGCTCCAATTGACCAATGATAAAAGAGAATCTTATTGTGACGTCACAGCAACCTCCTCACAAAACATGGCGTTGGATGGCATGGAACATTGTTTGAATTCACATTTTTCGTATGTTTCATGGAAGAAGAAATAGATTATTTTACTTTCTACTGTGACATAAAAATTTACACTCGTGAGGGACATTTTGTACCTTCTCCGTCGTTCCGCTACGCTCCACTTGAGAAAAGATGACATTTCCGTCTTTCTTGTAAGTTTTTATGTCTCACTCAGTATATCGTGATAGAACCTATCATTCCTTTACAGTTTTCCTATTTATGCCCGGAAATCGGATGTGGGACGGACCCACTGACACATCAAAGTAATATACTCTGTTGCCTGTATTGGTCCGAATTTCAGAAGTTGACAATAATTTTTGTAAAATTTCAAGAAAGTCTTTACTAGTCTGTGAAAGCGAAAACCTTGTCCCAAAAGTTTCTTGGTAATTTGTAAATTTCTACTATGAAAATCCAAAACATCAGTACATGCTCTAGCATACCGGATGAGCTGTGAAATATAGATACGTGTACCATAGGACGGTAATCTAGGAACATCACCGTCATGCCAGGGGAAATTTACTATGTTAAATCCAAAATCATCTCTTTTGTCATACACACTTGTATGGATCTCTCCATTAACAATTTTGATATTTAGGTCCAAAAATGGTGTTTCTGTGTTTGAAACGTTTGCCTTGTTTAGAATCAAGTATTGTGGATAAATAACATTTTTATACTTTTCAAAAACAGGATTGTCGATAGTAAGAATATCATCCAGGTACCTAGAAGTACCAACGAAACATTTCACATCATCATTTTTTCTTTGCTTTTGAAGATTTTTGATCAATTCCTTTTCATACGTGTATAAAAATAAATATGCAACCAGAGGCGCACCATTAGTACCCATTGGATTCCCTACAACCGGCTTGTAGAGTTTCTCACCAAATCTTACATTAATATTGTCCAAAAGGAAGGACAAGGCAATACACAGGTCACAACATGTGCATGATTTGTATGACTTGTAACCTGTGGCGGAAAAGAAACCCTTCGATTCAAATGTACAAATATAAGTTTTCCCCTCTCGATCAAAACACAATTTAATGAGTTTGGACAGTCGATCATTTATTTTGTCGTGGGGAAGCGTGGTTTACATATTTGAAAATTCGTATAAGATATCGTATTTGCTTTAAAATTTCTTGATTTCATTTTGTCAATCACATCTCCTGAATTTTTAATAGATCAAAAGAAGTTTACACCATTCCTGTTAATGACAGTTTCTCAGTATTCTGCCACGTGTTCCTTTATAACCTTATAATTCATTCTTCCTCTTCTTGAAATCAGGACACATCAAGTACGTATACCGCACTGTTGTCCAATTTTTCTCAAACAGTTACAAAGGATAAATCTATTTCTTGCTTTAAACAAATTAAACTTAGTTTTATATATGTTATAATATAACAATTTATTCTTCCTGTTCTTGAAACCAGGACACATCAAATTTACATATACCGAACTGTTTCCGCCTCTTGTAGTCCACTCAGATGTTATACTGTGCTTCATGGAATTCGACTACTTTCCACTCAATTAGATTTTTCCGGCTGTTGTAACCATGCTACACAAAGTAGACATGAATAATACACAAAGTTTCTCATCTTTCAAGTCCGACAACCATGAGGTTATTACATGTACATGGATTATAATTGAAATTTGCTCTTCCGGTTATACTTGTTGTGATCTAGTTTTCTCTAGTTGAATATTTGTCAGCTAGGTAAACCTGAAGCTGCCCAATTTGTCAAAGATGTTTGTTTGCTTCATATGCGTTATAGGTAATTCTTTGTTTTTGTTTGATTTGATACATGGAACAAAGAATGAATGATAATTATCAACAAATGTCATTATTCTCTTATTTGAGAATCATAAACAGTGACGTTATTAAGTATAATAATATCATAGAAGCATGACAGATTAAACTTAGCACTTTCTATATAGACAGAACCATAGACAGTGCATGTATTTGATATATTTTTATTTTTGTGCGTCAACATCGACGGCGGGTGCGGCTAGCCAACAGGGGATGCTTACTCCTCCCGGGCACCTGGTCCCACCTCTAGCTTGCTAGGGGTCAGTCGATGTTCCATTTGGTGCTCTATTGTGAGTGCTGTTGAGATTATTGTCAGGATCTTCTTTGACTCATTAAAGATGCAAAAAGGTGGCAATATGAGAAATTTATTCCTTACACCAAATAAATTTTCGTGTTGACTTTTCCGAATCATTAGAATCTCCATTGAAACAGTTGCGAACCTCGGAATTAACAATATTCCGAATTGAGACCAGGGGCCTGTTTTACGAAAAATACTTTCAAAAATGTAAAGAATTTTCATAACTCTTGATCGCCTTGTACTTCTTAAAAACTAAATATAGCTATGTTTTGTTTCTGAATTTGTATTAATTGTGAAGAAATGCTATTAGGAATCTAAATTGAAAAACATTTTAAGCTTTTATTTGTTGATGAAAGTAACGAAAATCTTAGTTTTCGTGAGTATTTTTTTTTTTGGTGATACAGGACCAATGTGCCCGGGGAGAGTCCCCATCTCGTGTTTGCGTGTAAAACCCGTCGCAATTGCTAGCTCCATGAAAAATTATCAAATTCAGTGATTGTCTCGATGTACATATTGAAGTACATATCAGGTTAATAAGTCTTGTTAGGTAATGATAACAGCCATTCAATCGCAATCCAGAATGTCAAAGATTTTTCATGCTAAGAGTTTGAATGTTTCACATCTTCAAATTCATAACATAATTTAAGAACAGATAGGTTTTCAGCGCATCATGGACCAGACATGCATGTTTCGGGTACTCAACCCTTGTCATCGGCTGCGATATTATTTGTTTTGTTCATTTCCTCTTTTCAAATCTAGGTTTTATGATATACATTTGTATATAATACATGTAACATATGAATTGGCTCCAAGTGGGCATTGTAAAATTACAGTTTAGAACGTACCGTCTTCTTCTTCTTCCTCACCCCTTTTTTTGCTTTCAAGTTTTTGTTTTTGTTCATTACCTCAAGGCATTTTACCCGCTTCCTTATTTTGCATTTACTTTTCGTTTAAAATAGTATAGTCAAGTGGCCCCTAAAATCAAATTCTTCAAAATCAAATTTTGTTGTCATTTGTAGACAGTTGAATATCTATATTTTGAGTAATCTAGTTGTAAGAACTACTCTTCGCCTTCTCCGACATTGTAAATTTTGCATAAATATCATGACCGGTGATTTCGTCAATTTTTCACGAAAAACAGTATGATTCTTAGCTATTTTCATTCAGATAACATCGACCGGAGTTGTGAACAACGTTTTCCCTCTACATGCACTTAAAGACGTAAAAAGGCACAAACATATCAATATATAGAAGTTGTTCAGAAGCCCGCTCGATACTAACTAATAACAAATTGGTCGAAAATGACCCCACAATGACGTTTTTTTCGAAATTTGGAGAAATATACCATTTTTGAAGTCAAAATTCTAAGAAACTGAGAAAGGAAATAAAAAATTATGTATCGTTTCATATGTTGCCCACATTGTAGAACAAATTTTGATACAAATTCATTTCTTCATGAAAATTAAAGATTCTGTCCTGAAAGGGGGTCACTCTCCTATGTATTCAATAAATAGTCCGTTGGACGCTGCGTTTCTGTTTTTTTTTTCTCTCTCTGTCTGTTTTTCATTCATTATTGTGCTATACGTCCTATTTTCAGTAATTTTAATCATTCTATTTACAGACAAATCATAAGATTTCTACATGTAGATAGGTTACTGGCGTTAGACGTGTGTCTGAAAAAATGGCGGACAGAGGTTAAGGTAGGTATTACTTCTTTCCTGTATATTACATTTATCTAAAAATATTAGCCCATGTGCACTATAGGGGACCTGGACTATATAGGTAAACAAACATAATTTTAAAGATAAAAAGAAATCATACCTTAGTTGTTTTGCATCACAGATCCCCAGAAAGCGGGAGGGCTTTGATATAAGAGGGAAACTTGGAGTTGTACCCAGTAACTCGACGTATACATTTCGACATTCTGTTTTGAAGAAGACGTTACTTCGAGCAAAAATCCTGACGGGAAATCAGTAAATGAACCACTACAATACTAGTTTGAAAGAGGAAAATATACGAAACAAAATGGCGTTTGAATGTATTTAACGGGGGGTTGGGGATGTCGCCTCAAATTAAATTGAGCTTTAATAGCGTTTTTATTGTTCATTTACAGAAAAGAAATCGATCTCGAATATGATCATGTAATTCATACTTTTGTCCTTAATAGTCATGATACCCTTAAGATAATCAAGAAAATTTTCCAGGGGTAGAAATAACATCTGAAAATGAAAACCAAATCTGGTTCAAAATTTGTAAAATAAAACATTTTCATGTAATACGCAGTCCCGGTCCATGAAACTGAAAAAAAGCCAAAGTACGAAGCTGTGTATTTCTTAAATGTATTATTGTTTAGAAGTACTCTCCGAGTTACTCAGTATCTCCCGGCGGAAGCGTCCTTTTACTGAGTTGGATTATATTCGGGTCACAACTCCCAACAATAGCTTCTCGTGGCTGAAGGTGTTCAGTCCTTATCAAATGGCGAATGGTACGCATCATTTCATTATTTGGTACCGTCGTAGACACATCGGCTACGCCTGGTACTCTGATCTAACTTGCTTTGGCGGTTTAAGAGTCATCATATGTTGACATTAAGATAATCAATAAGATCTATTTTCTTTGGTGGATAACCTCCTTTGGCACCAGGTTTGCTCTCTTCCTTGACCTCGCGTTCGAATCATCGCCCTATCTAGTGTCTACAAAAATATCTTTTAGCAGCGATTCTTCATAGATGCACATTTACGTAAAATATATTTATGTACTAGTATGTTCTAGATTAACTGTTCCTTGCTTATTTTAGAAACAAATAGCCATTGTGTATGTCGCCACATTTCCTATCATTGACGTCAAACTCGCAAACTTTACGTTATCTTTTGTGGATATAGGATGTAAAGTTTGTGGTCTGTTGGAGCTTACCGCACAAATGTGAATATCTAGGGACAGCCTGGGTTCATTGTGGAGCCCTAGCGAAGCAACTTGACAGAAAATCTTTTAAAACACATTCAGGATATGCCTTATATATATGAAGATAATAGTGGGGTGGAAGAGGTCGATCTCAAACAGGCGATCTGTCCGAAAAAGATGGAGAAGTATGCTCTCGACCTCACAGAAGTATTTCTCAAAACATGACATAAGCAATTCCTCTGGCTAGTTAAACTCAATTATTTACATTAAAATACGAATGTTATCTACTACATGTTCTGCTACATTTGTGTCACACTTATGCTCTTTGCCTTGTGGAGCTCGTAAAAAAGTTCCCCGCGAAGGGTTTTACAGTAAATGTTTTGAATATTTTTCCCTGACATTGTCGCCATAGCACTTTCTATATAGACGTGGCCTCAGACAGTGCATGTATTTTATATATTCGTTTCATTTTCGTGCGTGAACATCGACGGCGGGTGCGGCTAGCCAACAGGGGATGCTTACTCCTCCCGGGCACCTGGTCCCACCTCTAGCTTGCTAGGGGTCCGTCGATGCTCAATTTGGTGCTCTATTGTGAGTGCTGTTGAGATTATCGTCAGGATCTTCTTTAACTCATGTACTCAAGTCCAATCAACCATCGCCTTTTCTTCTTGTTTTTTATTTGTTCTCTTTATCTTTTATCGTGTTTCTTTTTATTTCATACCTCTTTGGACTCATAGTATTAATTTGAAATCTCAAATTACAGCCCAAAAGCATTTTCATCTTCTCTAGACATGTTTTTAAATCGCCCGTACAGGTAAAGTCGCCATCTGACCTCAAGCGTCAGCTTAGACTTTAGGTAAAAATGTCTAATTGGACTCGACTAACTACTGTCTTTTCTCCGGCTTAATCGTTGCCTAGCATCAAGGAAATGTCTGTTCTTAAATGATGCTATTCCATTTGAAGACGTTTAACATTTATACCACTTGGTGCGTGTCACTGCAGGTGGACCAAAAGTCCCCGAGGGCACATGTAGTCAAGTTCGATCAATTGCGGTGATCGTTTCTTCAACGCATTCTAAAACTCTGTTATCAAAATTTCTTGAAATTTCTAAAACATGGGTCCTGTAGCATCATATCCCACCCATCCTGCTACGTCTTTCGGCACGCTTTTTCGACATAGTAACTTTCATCACTTTTTTGGCATATTACATTGTTTAGATTTTAGGATCACTGACGAGGGTTGAGTACCCGAAACGTGCATGTCTGGTCCATACTGCCAATTTATCTGTTCTTAAATGATGCTATTCAATTTGAAGACGTTTAACTTTTATACCACTTGGTGAGTGTCACTGCTGGTGGACCAAGAGTGCCCGAGGGCACATGTAGCCAAGTTCGAGGGCACTATTGACTTGATTTTAAAATCATCATGCAGTTGCAAAAGGATGTCCACTTATTTTGCAGAGAGTGACCGGCTCTAAGTTATGATTAGGGTCGAGTGCTTAACTGTTAACCTTTAATTTCGATGATATGTCTGGGTGAAATTGTCACATGATGCTTTTTATGTCAAATTTATGGCACATGCAGACAAGTTCGATTTACTTCGGTTGATCGCTTCTTCAAAAAATTCAAAAACTTCTCTAAACAAAATTTCTTTAAATTTCTAAAACGTGGGTCCTGTAGCATCATATTCCTTCATCCTGCAACGTCTTTCGGTACATTTTTTATTCATTGGCCATTTTACATTGTTAAGATTGATGATCACTGACGAGGGTAAAGTACCCAAAACGTGCATGTCTGGTCCATGCTGAAACTTTATCTGTCTGGAATGATGCTTTTGAATTTGAAGACGTTTAACATTTGAAGCACTTGATAAGTGTCACTGCTGGTGGACCAGGATTCCCCCCGAGGGCATATGCAGCCAAATTCGATCAACTTCAATTGATCGCTTCTTCAAAGCATTTGAAAACTTCTTTTATCAATAGTTCTTGAAATTTCTAAAACTTGGGTCCTTTAGCATCATATCTTACCCATTCTGTTACGTCTTTCGTCGGCCATAACACACTGTGTAGGAGGAGGATCACTGACGAGGGTTTAGTACCCAAAACGTGCATGTCTGGTCCATGATGCAAATTTATCTGTTCTTAAATGATGCTTTTGAACGTTTACTGTCAAATGTTAAATGTTTACTGCACTTACTGTCAAAACCCGCGAGGGGTTTGACAGTAAGTGTTTTGAAAATATTTCCCTGACATGGTCACCATAGCACTTTCTATATAGACATAGCCTCAGACAGTGCATGCATTTTTTATACTGTGTTTATTTTCGTGCATTAACATCGACGGCGGGTGCTTACTCCTCCCGGGCACCTGATCCCACCTCTAGCTTGCTAGGGGTCCGTCGATGCTCAACATGGTGCTCTATTGTGAGTGCTGTTGAGATTTTCGTCAGGATCTTCTTTAACTCAATTTTGAATTTGAAGACGCTTAACATTATATATGGCATAGGCAGAGCTGGAAGGAAGTAAGTGCGTTGTATTACACTAGTCTAGTCACTGGGAACAAGCTGAACTGCTTCACATTACAAAAAGATGATACGTAAGTGTCCCAACCTTTAAAATTTTTGAAGAAAATTCTAAACCAATTTTAATCAAGCTCAAGTTAAAAGTAAGCATCACAAGTTTAGTACAAATCCGGCGATAAGCGACTTACCGATTCGCTAACGGCCTTGTTTCATTCGAAATTAGATTACTTTTTATTTTCCAGAAGAATTACTCGAAATGGAAGAAAAACATTTAAAAATTTATCTTCCTTTTTCAGGTTTAAAAGCTGAACATGTGATGATCAGCTATCAATGGGACAATCAAGAAACTATGTTAAAGGTCAAGGATAAGCTGAAATCGGCAGGTTACAAAGTCTGGATGGACATGGAAAACATGAGTAAGTTACATTACAGCACTAGTCTCAATACAAAGTTGTAGCTACTGCTACATGCTTATATTTCAACGGCGCTATTTTCACTTTTTCTTAAAGAAGGAAGTGTTCCAGCTCTTTACCTTCTGACAGAAAATTTCTTACCAATTTTCATGCACCAAACACGTGTTTTGGATAGTAAATCCTAATCAGTGATGATTCCGGCAAAAGTAGCTTTCAGACACAGCCGAAATACATTTCAATAGCGCCCTCTGTTTTTTTTTAAATTTAAATTTGTGCAATTTGCAGAGAGTGCAAATTTCCTGTAGGGTCAATTCACTAGTATAAGTATACAAAAACGATGTCAAAAATAGCATTAAAGGGATGGAGCTCAGATGTTAACCTCCTTTTAATTTCGATGTTATTTTTTGGGTGAAATGGCAAATTTCGAAATAGCAAAATAATGTATTTAACGTCGAAGTGATAAAGATCCGAGACAAAGGTTCTTTCATTCGACAGTGCTGGAAAGAAGTAATTATTACACTTCAAATTTCAAGTCACGGGGAAAAAGTTTAACTGCTCCACACTGCAACAAGAAATAAGTGTTTATAATGATAATATGAATGTGTCTCACATTTTAATAAAATGGGTTTAAAAGTAATGTGGGACAATTGGGATATGATGTGCATGTTAATTAGGTATTTGCGGCAATAATCTCTTGTTAAGATAAAAGGGTTTATGTTAAAGTCTGATGCATAATTTCTCGATTAACGACATGGATGTACAGATCTTTTAAATTTTACACATGCTATATGCTACCTGATTTGACGAATATTTAGAAACCTTCTTGCTGAGTTGATAGAATGGACAAAAGAATATCAAAATGATACATGTTATTGACTAAAGGCACAGTGACTCCGCTAAATACCCAGAATTCTATATCGCAAAAGTGCTCTGGAGGAGAAAAAGTGTATTTTGGGTCATATACTTTATACACTTGTAAGTTCAGGAATATTTTAACATAAATTTTTCCTCTTAAATCAGTTTCTAAACTATTTTAAAAGTTTCTTTTCTCGGTGATTACCCCTTTGTCTTTTATGGAAAACGTTCAAACTCTCAAATTATGTTTTGCCCACATTAAGGTATCCGTTGTACAAATAAATTTCAAGTGTATCATATAGTTAGAATTATTGAATATTTTCACCAAAATATACCTTATACAACATAAAAAAATGGTTTATCATCAAAGGTCGACATGGCAACCTTCGCTCAATCCACGGAAACTATCGAGACACTGCCGAAGATTACCGAGATAATTTTAAAACTATTTAAATGGACGAGACGTCCGCGAGATCTCCATTTGTACAATAGATACGTTAAAAGAAAATGATAATTAGAATCTATCAAGAAATATGATTTCTAGACAGATTTTGTGACTCTATATTTCGAAAGTGTTCCGACTCTTTACCTTCTTGAAGAAATCATCAGGGATGTTTCCAGCGAAAGTGATTTTCAGACATAGCCAAAATTCATTTCAGTAGTGCCATATGGTTTTCATTATTTTGAATTCAAAGGAGTAGGAGCGGTAACCTGCCATTTCGGTCCGATTTTCAAAGTTCATATATCCATTATATTCTAATTCATTAAATGTCAAAAGTAAATTATGAAAGCCTGGGTTGATCTCACAGTTCTGTTGAGTCTATGCGGAAGACAGAATTTTCCCCCCTTACAGACGGTATCTGACGTAAACCATTGTGACGTCATGGAAATCGTATGGTAACGTCGATTATAAACCGTCATTTCCCAGACATTTAGGACTGTTTCCATAGAATTTGATGACGTCATAATGAGTCTACGTCAGATACCCTCTCAAATTGGAAGTAACTCTGGTTTTCAAAAATAGGGAATACTGAATAATACGTCGGTCAAAGCGTCTAAAAACGTTGAAATCATTGAAAATATTAATAAATGAGCGAAATTTCGATGAAAAATTAGGAAATTAAGTTGTGCTCAAGGCCTTGCCCAAAAATATTTTTGTAATCGATGAATTTCTGATCGGCCTGTTCATTTGCATGAAAAAAAATGGTGGGCGAATGAAATTCTCATCACTAATTATTCCAGCCAAAATGCGTTTTATAATGAGTTAAAGTCGCAAAAATTCATTTTACTAGCGCCCTCTGGTTTTAGTTTAGAAATTAGATTTGTGTACATACATAGGCATTTACATAGAATTCAAATACAATAACAATAATTAATGTCAATAGAGTCAATGCATAAAACTAAGGCAGAACAAATAAGATGCACACGAAGTTGATGTTGCACACTTGAAATGCTTTCAAAGAAAACAAAATACAAAAATATGATATCACATGTATTAAAAAGGATATACACAGTCAGTCTAAACACAAAGTACCACATTAATCTTGATATGTCGCACAATGCGCCATGCTTACTTTTATGTTCAGCATTGGCTTCGTAATTAAGCGTTGCTTACATTGGTGTGACAAAATAGAACGATGTCTACCATTGCTAACCTTATAAACATTACTGAGCGTTTTTCGAGACCTTCGGGCAACCCGGAAAAATGGGAGGGTTCTGCGGATGTAATCTCGATAACCACACCATTTTTACTGGCGTGGCAGATGGCCGTCCTAAGCCGGTTCTTATTGCCCATTGGTCTCGTCGGTTTATGTATAGTCTTAAAAAAGTTTCGTTTCTCTATGCCGTATGTCTCTTTTACGTCTCTTGCTATATGCTTGTTTACTTTGTGTTTTCACATCGGAAGTTATAGTGATTTGCTGTAGGTGTTGCAACCAAGTCCTGTTGGAGTTTCCCTCTTTTCTTTTACACAATTATGCCTTATTCTCCCCTGGATCGTCGACTCTTGAACTCTTATTTTTATGTTAAACGTCTTCAAATTGAATAGCATAATCTAAGAACAAATAAATTGGTAGCATGGACCAGACATGCACGTTTCGGGTACTTAACACTCGTCAGTGATCATCAAATCTAAACAATGAAGTATGCCCAAAAAGTATGAAAGTTACTGTGTCGAAAAAACGTAGCAGGATGTATTTCTTTCTGGTAAATCATCTGGAGGAAGATGGAGCCTCAATTATTATCACAAACAACCAAACGCTCCAAGAAAACTTTCTCTTCTTTTGTCCTTTTTATTACCTTTTGAAATTAATTCTAAGGTGACATAAATATGAAGGAATTAGTGTAAATCACAATTATGTCTCTTCAACTCAAAAATTGCACATTATTGAAAATGATTCATATTATATACACTTACTAGGTTTTGTTTTGTATTTCAGGTGGCAGTATTCTTGACGCCGTGTCAAAGGCTGTTGAGGATGCAGCTGTAGTGTTGATATGTATGTCTGAGAAATACAAAAACAGCAAAAACTGTAGAACAGGTAGATATGCATTGAAAATAAGCTTGTCTAAACTGACAAAAATATTTTAAAAGCAGGAAAATGCTTTGTTAGACCATAAGGCATTTTGAGAGTACATAGTACAACCATTACTAATTCAATAATACTTTTCGCTATTTCGACTGCATTATTCGTGCAGTATTAGAATAAATATAACACATGTACATCCAAGAGTATTACGCACTAAATTTTCCGTTGTATATCTACAGTATTAATCTTATTTATGGACATTTTTCAAGTTGATCTAGTACGGTTTTTGCACTCCGGACTCCGCACTTTAGGGGTCATATAAAAGAAATCAGGTGCGATTAGAAACGTTAAATTAGAACACATATGGGCAAAAGGACAATGCACAACTTTAAATATGTAATTATACAAATGAAAACAAATACATTCTTCACGCAGAGTATTCTAAGTTCATTGGAATAGAATTTATATTTTGCGGTTTTGACAAAGTCCCTTCGAAATGCGATGTCCGAAGTCCGCGAGCATGAAAAATGTCCATTACCCTCTACTTCATAGGAAATAATTTGCTATTTCGAAGTATGTTTAAAACATGATTTTCATTACCTTTGACTTCACTTTACTCGGATGAGAAAAAAAATATCCAAGATCTTGCAAAGGAAGCTTGATGATTTTCAATGGTGCTTTTAGGAACCTGGATGATAATCTGATCATTGAGAACCCTGGCTTTGAAAAAAAAATATGAATTTTACCTACATGAATTGACACTTCATAAAGAAATCTTTACAAATACCGAAACTCCATGTCATATATAGATATCAAAATTCAAGGAGGAATTGACCCTTCCGAATTGCGGGAAAAGAATGCAAAATATCGTGACGTCACAATGCTTTTACCTCGGACAAACAAGCTTCGAACCTCGGTCAAACATCGAAATTGCATTGTGACGTCATGAAATTTCTCAAATTTTCCCGCGTTCGGAAGGGTCAATTGAGCACTTGGACGCTAAATTCGATTCTTCTCAACATTTCTGGAATTATTTATTTCTTGACTGTCCTTGATTATGCAAACTTATACATAATTATATTCACAGGATTTTTTTTCTATAAGGCATTGAAATATGTTATTTTTTTCAACGTATGCGTTGATTCCTTGACGACGTCATCTTCTTAGAATTATCATTCTGGTTCTGGTAAAGCTATGGAAAATTTATCTCAATTTAACTTCCAAAATGTCCATAAAGGCATTGTACTTCCATAATGAAAAGATGAGAAAAAATGTGTGTCAAACAAGGGCAGGGTAATGGAATAAAAGATGACATTGTCGCATAAGATGTCTATTTTGTGTCAATTGACTGTAATTGATAGTTTTCAATCATTAAGAATCCTGTGGACAAAAAGATCAGAAATGTGCAGTGATGAGTTTACGATTATACAAGAAAAATTAGATTAAGGACTTAAATATTACAAGGCGTTATATTTCCGATTTTTTTCTTTTAAAATAAAGTGAAGTAGGGTTAATTTGCTAATGAATATGGTGATAAAGATGGAATTTTCAATTTTATATATGCAAAGTTTCAATAAGATACGTGCATGTATGGTCCATGCTGCAAATTTACCTTTTCTTAAATGATACTATTGAATTTGAAGACGTTTACCATTGGTATTAATGATTAAATGCATTTTAATTGATGGGGGTTGTGACCACAGTTTCCCCGATAACGTTAAAATGACGTGCTGTTTGCTATTTGATAAAGCCTCCCAACTTCAAAATTTCTAAAAGTGGCATAATTTCTTCAAATGACGTCGGATGTTTTTTTATCAAAGTTCTTCAGGTAATTCTATTTTATAAATCAATCAGCGTACCGAAGTTAAGACTGCTTTTTTTTCCTAGGAAGTGAGAAAATAAATAATGTCGTCGCAATCACGATGTCCAATTCCTTTTTAAACTGATAGAATCAAACGAATGTGTAAAACAATTTTTCCCTGGCTTGACGGGGATATTCCAATACTTCTACCATACGGTATATACATATTTAAAGTAATCCGGTACGCTAGAGCGTGTACTAATGTTTTGGATTTTTACAGCACAAATTTACACATTACCAAGAATTTTTTAGGGTAAAGGTTAAGGTTTTAACAAACTTTCTTGAAATCTAACTGAAATAATTCTCAGATTCATTTGAAAGTCGGATATATACATGCAATGGAGTATATTCCTTTGTGACATAAAAAGCAATATGAGAAAGATCAAGGGTGGTCAGAATCTCGAAAATTCATCAGAAAATTTATACCCCTTTTGTACCTGACCGTGGATAAGACCCTGTCGTCACCATACGGACACTCGGCATAGATCTACAGCACCCCCTACCCCCGAAACGATAAGGATAAGGCCATAGTAACAAAGTGGCTGTTTCACATACTGTTTATCGTCAGTGTGTTACTCATCCGTAAGCAAAGTAATTTACACGCCTTTCTTATTTTTTGTCAATCATTTATTATATTTTTCACATCTATACATGCATCAAGAAATTTCTTCTCATATGAGGAGAATAAATATTTTTCATCAAGTAACATCGAAGGGAATATGAAGATTTCTGTCTGAAAGAAACGGTAAAGGGATGTAATGTTATTCGAAGCGACATGTAAAAATTTTCTTTACTGTGAATAAATACCTCCTTTGTTTGGTTTTTTATCAATTCTCAAAAAATGCACTCTCAAGCAGACATAAACGCTAAATTTTCTTTCTATGGCTAGATATTAAGAGGTTTCAATTGATACCAGCATTTTAGACTATGTGACCTATACCTTGGAGTCTTAACTTGCTTTTGAGAATGTTCAGTATTGGTATTACTTTTCAATGGTAATGGATGGGGCTTTATTGTTTTAAATGTGTATTTTCTATTGAAAATTTAAACCTCGTGAAATTTGACCTTGGAATTAAACCCAATTTTGAAAAAAAATGATATAGGGCATAAGTCTTAAGTCTACTAAAGGTAGAATCTGTCAATGTCTCTTTTATGCCGTCCGAGGAATAACAGGAATAACTGTGTATCACTAACTCATGGCGGGTGCGGCTAGTCAACATGGGATGCTTACTCCTCCCGGGCACCTTGTCCCACCTCTAGCTTGCTAGGGGTCCGTCGGTGTTTAATTTTGTGCTCTATTGTGAGTGTTGTTGAGATTATCGTCAGGATCTTCTTTAACTCAATTGTATTATATGACTTTGACCATTATCTACATTTAAATGAAACCTTTACTATTTGTCAGAAAGTAAATGTATTGGAACAATTTGTTTCTTCTATAATTAAGCATCTTGTGGGACGTTGTATAGAAAATAAAATCTATACTTGAATAACAAAACAATCTTTTTTGGGGATGGGGGGTGGTTCTTTTCCAGCAGTTCATCATCAAAATCAGTAGATGTAGGCCTGCAATAAATGAACCTTTTTTTTTTAAATCTGGATGAATTACTTGAGTTCTATTAAAACGTTAAAAACACCAACAAAACTTTTAAAAAAAGAATAAACGTTGCTTATAAAAAGTGAAAATCACGTTTTTTGCCATGAAAAATGTTTGTAAAAGCAGACTTCAGTAGTTTATAAATGCAACGCAAACTGATGCATTGTTTAATAAACCTTTTTTTTAAATTAGTGATTTCTTCTACCATTGTATTCAGAAGTAGAATGACTCAAAAAAATGATTGGACATTCAGCATAACATGCTAATTTGATATTCAAATGGAATGTTAATACGGTAGCCGATAACTACATAAGGATGGACTGGTGCTCTAAATATCTGATGTAACATCATGTATGTTGATAAAATATTTAGTATAATTAAAGTTTTTGAAAAGTAGGTCAAAGGTCAAGGTCGAGGTCAAAGCTTTTGTTATCAATGGAAAGGTCTTGTCACAAGGAACACACATGTGAAATATGAAAGCCATATCACTTTCCATTCAAAAGTTATTCCAAATAAAAAAGTTTCTTAAAAGTATGTCAAAGGTCAAGGTCAAGGTCAAGGCCACGAGGTCAAAATGTTGGTATCAATGGAAAGGTCTTGACACAAGGAATACACATGTGAAATATGAAAGCTCTATCCCCTCTCATTCAAAAGTTATGCCCAATGTAAAAGTTTTTGAAAAGTAGGTCAAAGGTCAAGGTCATGAGGTCAAACTTTTTGGTATCAATGGAAAGGTCTTGTTCCAAGAAATACACATGTGAAATATGAAAGCTTTATCAACTTCCATTCAAAAGTTATGTCCAATGTTAAAGTTTTTTCGGACAAAGAGACAAACAGACAAATAGACAGACAGACAGGCAGACAAACAGAGAGACAGACAGGCCAAAAACTGAATCTGTGATTCCGGGGGCATAATGGACATTCTTATGTCTGTAAGTCCTTTTAAATACGACTTTTCAGGTTGCCTTTGCAAAAAAAATGTACTTTCTATTAATAGCTAAAAGGTCTACAGAAGCATATTGCTATATCCAAAAGAAGTCAAACCAATGTCTACTAGAATTAGTTTTAAAGAAAATGGTTTTCCTAACATAATTCCACAGAAATTTATAAAAAAAAATCATCATTTTGCACCAAAAAACAAAGAGTTCTATTGAAAGTTTGAATTTTGAATCTATTCATCTCTTTTTTTACACTATATAAAAAATAGTACATATTCTGATGATTGAAACTTTGATAGCATTACAGATAAGAAGATGAAAAAAATCCTATTTTCTGCGATTTTTCATTTGAAAACACATTTTCACATTCTGCAATACAAATTTCAATGAATATGATTTGGTTTTTTTTTAAATAACGTAACAGACTGAGGTCATGTTATTTATCTTTTATGTTGATGTTAAAAATGACGTGATACGAAAATAGAGATGAATCTCTGTAGTTGCTACCCTAATATGAATAGGTCAGGTTTTTACAGAGAATCCGTATTCAGATATTTGCCTTGATTCGATATTATTACAATTACAAAATAGCAGCAAATTGTTGATAAAGGCACATAAACTCCCTTATCTTTTCATTATCTATGAATAAAGATGTGGAGGTAATACTACTGGTTTATCTGAATTACCTGACTTTGAATTACTCTAAAAAGGCACCACCGTAAGGCACGGTCCATTTGATAATCTGGGGGGGGGGGGGGCTTGGGTTTTTTCGAAAACGATAATTTTGCTCTGAATTTTGATGAAAAAAATAAATTTGCTTATGGTGTGACAGAAAAAAATAATCTTGCTCTTACAAGTAATCTGAATTTGAAGAATAACCATAAAATTCGCTTAAAATTCCTGATTTTTTTCGGCTCGCTCCGCTCGCCGCAGTTTTAACTCTCTATGAAAAAATTTTTGGCTCGCTTCGCTCGCCATCGTTTTCTTCTGTAATGGCAAGTTGATATTTCAAAATATCAAATGTATGCATTTGACTGAAACAAGGGGCTTCCTTAAATGCTTAAATACATTTTCAATATAAGTTATTACCATTATTTTTGATACATGTATCACCATAGTGTCTAATTTGGAAATTGGAAGGAGAATTTAATTAAGTTTTTCATAAGTTTTCATTTCTACATGTAAAATCTTGTCTAGATGACCTATCCCTCAGGCCCTCTTGCATGTTACATGACCTAATATATACATATTGTTCACTGAAATTTATAATATATCATATTGCAAAAATCTTTTATCTCTCTCAGTTTAGAAGCGAATACAAGTTTTACATATAAAATAAAGTAATGTTCAGAGTAATTTAAGTAAAAATAAAGAATTTCTATCGAAAAAACACAAACATTCTCAATATTCACATCAATTGTTGTAAAAAAAATTTCCTTGCTCCAACTTCGCAAGAAAAAAATAATTTTGCCCCGGTATGTGGCGAAAAAAATAATCTTGCTCCGACAAAAAAACCCAAGCCCCCCCCCCCCCCCCCCCCCCCCCCCCCAGAATATCAAATGGACCATGCCTAAGAAGAATCTGGATACTCTGTTTACGATGTTATATACACTTCTCTGTGGAGCTAGTGACTTTTTTAATCAGCTACCTCTTCCTGGTGAAATTTTAACATCGCCTTTTAATTCTCGCACTAGTTCTACAGTGTCATTGAATATATATAGAATATTAAACGCCGTTGTACCATCCTTCTGGTTTCGGCCACTTTTCCATTTGAAAATGCTTCAGTGCTTCAGTGAAGACCCTACAAGAAATTTTGAGCTTCTTATTGCTCTCAAAGAGATTAAAGGCATGAAATATTAAATGAAACAAGGTGCGACGATACATGATATAATTGCATTATCCGAAACATACACTGCCTGAGCATAGTACGTGTACATGTACCTGTATATAAAAAAGATATTTTTTTATGAGCGCCTTTTCTCTGACAGCAAGGTGAAATACTTTCAATTATTTTCTATTCAGAGGCTGAATACACATACAAACTTGAAAAACCTTTCATACCATTAATACTTCAACGATAATACATACCCGATGGTTGGCTCGGAGGAATGATGGGAACTCGACTTTACTTCGACTTCAGCAGGGAAGAAAGAATGGATGACGTGTGTGCAAAACTGATAAAAGAGCTTGGGAATCGCGGAAAAAGAGCCATATGTGAAAGTAAGTGATGAATTGACCATAGCGTTGGTTCCTGTTGTCATATTTATATGATTTATCTGTCAGTGTGTATATTAGTCTGCAAAACCCCTTACAATCCGTCTTTTGTTCATGTTGACATACATTTACTACTTTGCATCAATAAGTTGAGATGTCATCCAAAATATGATTAAGTATTACTGTTGAATATTCAATATCCAAAACAAGTGTCTGGTACAATAAAATTGGTGCTATAGAAGATATGTTTAAATATTGACAATTCTAACATCAACTCGTATTGTGTAATTCTCCAACAAACTTCCATTCGCCCCTTCACGTTTTATAGAACACGTCCGGAGTAAAATCTCCGCCCATTGTCGTCTGCAGAACAATAACAACTAGTAAGCTGTGTTTTGTTGCCCAGTAATTATTTCGGGGAATTAGTGGACAACAATCCACGGCTAGCAAGTTTTAATTTCTTAATAAGATATCTTCAGAGTAGCCTTGAGTTCATTAAAAGTTTAATGTCCCGTATTACAAATGTAAGAAACTCGGAGCTAGTTTACTTGTCCATGCGTCTATTTGCACGTTTGTCATCAAAGCCGATAACTTTGCTCATAACTATTCAATGGTAAGAATTAATTCACATGTATGTCTCCTCAAACAAAGCAGGAAACATTATTAGTTTATAGCTTTATTACTGACCGTTTACAGAGATTTGTCGAGTTGATCAAGTCCAAAGAAGGAAAGGCGAAGCCGAACCTTCTATGGGCTTGATCAATCTGACGAATCTCGGTGGGCACTTCATTACAATTCTAATAACTTTTTTATTTTGCCGATGCCAAATTCTTTGTTTTTGTTGTCGCGATTCACGATTCCTTACATGAGAATTCATTTATACAGCGATTATGGCAGAATTGCTGACGGTCTACAGAAATTAAGACGTCGTGTATGTGATGCAATTTACGCACTCTGTTTGGTCCGAAGCAATATAATATGATATAATTTTGGTTTTTGCTTCAAGATGGTAGTCTCGGAGTTAAGGGCGTGCTGTTAACTCGAAATTAATATAGCGCTGTTTCAGGTAAAACTTACCACTTTTTTTCACGACAAGCATATGCACGACGTCAGAATCGGGGACACCCGCGATATACAGAAGAAAGAGGGATCTCCAACAACACTTCCTTGCACCACCCAAAGCAAAACTCCAAAAACACCCAATTCAAAAACACAGAACATACACCCACAGAAAGGGACACAAAAAAGACGAGGAACACCAACTCACAACATAGAATCATGAAACACAAAAGATCACACATAAACAAATGAGACAAATGGGCATCTTCCACGCAAGTTGCAGACGGTGTAGTTATCTAGATTACGTGCGCAAATCCCTTCCACTTTTCCGTTTACCTAGAGGTATCGAAAGACGCACATTTGTGGTGTAAAATAACCTCCTCGCTGTACGATGAAAATACAAACAGACAGCATGATGCAGGGTCTAAGAAACACACAGATGGATATGTAAATGTATATAAAAACAGAAGCATACGAAATACAGTCCATGCTGTGCCGGCTGTAGCGATATCATACATGTGATCATCCGAGGAGTCCGACTGAGATTCAGAGAGGACAGGTGGTCAGGGCCCTGTCTTCTCTAGAGAGCTTTTGTCAGGGCCCGTCATGGAGTCCTATCGTCACAATCAGTCAAAGTGCAATTCTTAAGAATGCGCTGGTACAAGACTGTAGATTGGTCGAGTTCCAAGCCAAGTGTCTTGTGACAGAAGGATCACATCCAGGGTATATAAGGTGTTCGATGATTCTAACACAATTTCGATGGTAGTTCTGTCTACCATCGATCCTTCTTTTTTGTTATTTATGTCACCATAAAATGAAGGTTGTGGAATGCCCAAAGTAATGTACTCTGTTGCTTGTATGGATCTGATTTTCAAAATAAGTTGAAGATGTGTGATTTGTTTTGTAAAATTCCCAGATATTGTTTACAAGTTTGTGAAAGCGGAAACCAAGAGTAATTTTTTTTTTGTTATTTGTAAATTTCTACTATGAACATCCACAACATCAGTACGTCGTCAAGCATACCGGATGAGCTGCGAAATGTAGATACCACATGAAGGTTATTAGGTTAGGAGGATCACCGTCAAGCCAGGGAAAATTTACCATATTAAATCCAAAATCATCTCTTTTTGTCATACACACTTGTATCAATCTCTCCATTAACATTGATATTTAAGTCTAAAAACGGTGTTTCTGTTTTTGTAACGTTTGCATTATTTAGAGTCAATTCCTGTGGATAAAAAGTATTTTTATACTTGTCAAAAACATGATGGTCGATAGAAAGGATAACATCCAAGTACCTAGAGGCACAAATGAAACATTTCAAATCAGCATGTTTTCTTTGCTTTTGAAGATTTTGTATAAATTCTTGTTCATACTTGTATAAACATGGGACAGGGGATTTGGGATAGCCGATGGATTGCAGGAATTTCGGAAGCAAATTTTAGGCTTTCCTCAGATCTGTATTACTTTTTTCTCATATTTTTTTGTTTCTTTTCAGACGACTAGACTAGTTTATTTTGAAATCTACATCGTCCAAAGTGAAAAGATCTGAATATTTTTCCCAGGGCTATTTAGATTTGAATTTAAACTTTGTTGATGATATTTTGCATCTTGAATGAGAATTTCCAGAAAAGACCAACACTTTTCATAACAAAACAATACTCTCTCTCTGGCTTTTTTAATTTGTGTGTGTGGTCTTTTTTTTGCGAAAACGATGTTGACGTTTTTTCGTACAAGATGTACTCCTGACTACGGCCTGTATATTACTGGCACGAGGACCCCATGTCAATTTCTGCGTACTTGCTTTTATCAATCTTCTCGAGACAAGTGTAAATAATATCTTACTGAGTAAGATATTACGTACACTTGTCTCGAGAAGATGGCTTTTAGATGCACAATGAGAAAAAAACATTATGATAGAAGATCAACTTCATTTCAAAATACTTCTGTCATAAAATATAGTATTCCAACAACAAGCATGCGGTTCAACAGTTTTCTTATAGTGTTAAACGTCTTTAAATTCAATAGCATCATTTAAAACCTGATAAATTTTCAGCATGGACCAGACATGCACGTTTCAGGTACTAAACCCTCGTCAGTGATCCTTAGTCGAAACAATGTAATATGGCCAAAAAGTATAAAAATTATGTCCAAAAATGTACCAAAAGACGTAGCAGAATGGGTGGGATATGATCATATCCCACCCATTCTGCTAAGTCTTTTGGTACACGTTTTAGAAATTTCAAGAAATTTTGTAACAGAAAATTTCAAATGCTTTGAAGAGACAGACGATCAACCGAAGTTTTAGAACCTTTCCCCTTCCTTGAAATGGATTTCAAATTGATACTGTAACAAATGATAATTTCATCGTTGGATTTTATCACTAAATGGCCTATGGTATTGATTTGATCATCGAATACCCGATATAAATAGTAAACAAAACATCTGTGCCACTTGACCAATGAGGTAGACGGATACAAAACGTGCGTGAGTACATGTAAATTGCCGTGTGTATTGACCTGGCAAATTCTAAGGTGGAAAAAAGTTGAGTGTATTTACTAACATATAAATCCTCCTGGAAACACAAAGGATTTTTTTAAAATTGCATTTCAGCCGATATGTCTCTTAATGAAAATCGACCCGATTGACAAGAAAATCTCGTCGTCATCATCCAGAGGACACATTTTTTGTGTCGCCTGCGAAGCACGTCGACACTTAGGGATCACTTTGTCCGTTGTCCGTCAGTCAGTCCGTCCGTATGTCTGTCTGTCACACTTTGGGTGTCACACCCCATATTTTTTCATTGGTGAGTGATAGGGCTTTGATATTTCACAAGTGTATTCCTTCTGATGAGACCTTTTTATACATGCCATAATTTTGACCTAGTGACCTTGACCTAGATATTTGACTTACTTTAAAAAAAATTAAGATTGCCTATATCTTTTGATTGGTAAGTGATCATGGTGATAGGGCTTTGATATTTCACATGTGTATTCCTTGTGATAAAACCTTACTATACATGCCATAATTTTTGACCTAGTGACCTCGACCCAGATATTTGACCTACTTTAAAAAACTAAGATTGGTTATATCTTTTGATTGGTAAGTGATAGGGCTTTGATATTTCACTTGTCGTGAGACCTTTCTACACATACCATATTTTTTTACTTAGTGACCTCGACCTAGGTATTTGACCTACATTTAAAAAATATAAGATTGGCTATATCTTTTGTTTTATAAATGATACGGATTTAATATTTCAAACATGTATTTCTTATGATGAGTCCTTTCTTTTATTCCCCAAAAATTGTACCTAATGACATTCACCTTTTTTGAAAGTAATAGATTGACCATATCTTTTAATTGGTAAGTAAGCGATTTAATATTTCACATGCGAGTTTATTTGACAAGATTTTCCCACTGATACATGTACAAATATTAAACCAAGTGACCTTGACCTACATATTTGATCAACTTTTTAAAAATAGGCAGCTTCGCAGGCGACACAAGCACTCCTTGGATTGCTATTTTTTCTCATAAATGACGAGCGATGCGAATTATATTTAATATATGGATTTTTCCTTACAATTTTTAAAGATGTCTGAAAAAAAAAATGCTACCTTTTTCAAAACTGAAAAGTTCTCTGAAAGACAAGTGAATTGCATTGATTGCATATTTATGTCAATTATCGCTTAACTTTAAACTGTGAAAAATAAATGTTTATATGTGTATTATTTTTCACCATAATTTAGTACTAACAGAGTACCTTATGCTGAAAGTAAACAGGAAAATGTATTGCGATTCTATGGCAAATATGGATAATGACCATATCCCTGTATACAGCACAAAATCGATAATTCAAAAATCAGAAACCGAAGGCATACAAAATCAGGACAAAACAGGAACCAAAGCAAACAAACAAAAACCTCCACCATATGAAAAGAAGCGAACTCCCGATATGGGAGTGAGACTATACTAATTCAGTAGTACATACATATATCTTTATTTTTCACGTGTACATTTCAACTACTAGGTTTCTTTTCGCCACACCGAATTGAATAATTGCTTGTTATCGACATAACTCCATTGATTTCTCTAATTTTTCCAAATCAGATCAGCTTCGGTTGATCTTTTTTTTCAAACGCATTCAAAATTATTGTTCACAAAAAAAATTGTCGGAATTTCTGAAAAATTGGTTTTGTAGCATGATTTCCCACCCATCCTGCTACGTCTTTTGGTTTTTTTTTTTTTTGGACATAGCTTTCATAGTCGATGGCCATATTTCATTGTTTCGAATGGGGATCACTGACGAGGATTAAATACCCGAAACGTGCATGTCTGGTCCATGCTGTGAATTTATCTGCTTTAAAATGATACTAATGAATTTGAAGACGTTACACATTGACCTATCGCATTATTGTATGTTCCTCATCGCACTTTCAACACAAGGTCGATAGAGAGGTACATGAACAAATCAATAAGTTTGCTTCAACTAGGATGTGTTTATTTGGTCTAGAAGGACTATTACAAATCATACAATGGTTTACGGGGATGGGATGGCGATACTGTATAAATTGAAATTCTTTTTTATAAGATTATGGCATATTTTTTTACTAGGGTCGACCAGACAATCAATATCAGAGGCACACTGTGAACAATGTGACAAAGAAAAGAAAGAAGTTAAGGCAACGACATTGGAACAGAAATCATCTTCCTTCAACGAGAACGAGCTGGCCTCTGATTTTCTGGAATGCCTAACGCTTACAGAAGACACCGTCCTGTATCATGGAGCTCAGATCGCCCCGGAATCTACATCTGCTACATCAAAACCAGAGAAACGTACAACATCCAAACAGGCTAAAATAGATTGTCTGGAGTTCACTGTGAAGAGACCAGAGGATACGAAGAAAGTGAAAGTTACAGGTGTATTGTGTGTGTTAGAGTGCGTGATTGTTGTTGATACAAGTAACGTAGTACTGAAAGTGTTTGATCAGACTGGGGCATTTCTTTCATCCACAGGATTAAAGCACGAGTATTGTACATGGGGAATAACGTATGTACGTGACTCTACATTTGCCACTTGCGGAGCGGGTAATACAGTATATCTATGGACAGTACGTGGAAAGTCAATAGTCAGTAAGGACGTATCACATCACGTGGATCACGACGCGCAGGGTATCCACTACAACGGTGCATACTACTGTGTACTACATCGTAAAGACGACGCAATCACAATACTGGACAGAAAGGGGAGACAAGTCAGGATGATCACCACAAAGGAGGCGTTTGGGAAGAAGTTTGAGTTTGGAATGGACATACATATGGACAGTGATACAAACAATATATACGTACCTTGTGAGAATGAGAATGGTGTGTTATGCATGACAATAGAAGGTCAAGCCCTGAGGTTCACTCCATTGTCCGGTTTACCATGCGGTATAACAGAGATACAGGGGACACTTTGTGTAGCTGAATGTTTTAATGGTTGTCTACATGCGATAACCAAGGAGGGGGAGTTTCTGAGGAGACTACTAGATAAGGAGGATATGAGAGGGAAACCTGACTATGTTTGTTATGGACAGGATGGCAAACTGTATGTTACATGTAGTTATTATTCATATGATGTCAAACAAGACATGTGCTTTGTGTACACAATAAGTGGTGACATAAGCATCAATTAAAATCGACTACTTTTAACGACTCCCATGTATTGAATCTTTATCAAATGTCGCATACTGTAAAGGCTCAAGGACGTATACTGTTCATTTAGTGTTAGGATAGATATCCCTTACATTTGAAACAGCTTCACCTTATTGTATGTAAAAGTAATGCGTTGACACTTTATGTAATTAGCATGGGAAAAATGAAGTGTTTCACAATTTTACTGATGCAGACATTTTCCGTGGCAAATTCAAATTATTGCTCGATATCTTCTTTATTGGTGATGATTTACCTTCATATGTGAAGAACAATATATTGAATATACCTCTAATTGACTGAAGCGAAGAAATCGAAAACTTTCCGTCTATACCTATCTATTGGATATACTTCTAATTCATTTAAGCGAAATTGATAATCTTTGTCTTTTGGAAGGCATATTTTTTTCACTGAAAAATATGATTTGGGGATATAAAATTCAACAAAAAGAATATGAAGATATGAACTTCTTCTTAACTCTTCTTCTATTTACAATCTATAAAGCATACTATATTTCAGAGCAGAAAACAAAAATGATAAATGTGTTCAATTTATTTAAAAATGAAATAATCCTGCAAACCTGTAGCTGCGCAGTTCGGTGCACTAAGTTCAAATGGTTGTCATGTAAAGATACTGATGCGGTTTTTGTTTAAAATGAAAGGAAAATGACGATGTTGAGGCAAAGAAAACCTGGTACTGGAATGGTTGGGGTTGGAGTCTTGATTTTGCAGAACGACATATTTTCAAGTATGCATCACGTCAAATCCAATGTGGCCGATAAAATTTTGTCGATACCCCTTAAGTACTATTTCTTTATGTTAAATGACAACTCTCGTATATACTTACCTTGGTTACTGTCCATAATAGTTGTATTTATCCTAATTTTTTGGCTAAAAGGTAAATTCAGAACCTCTGACCATGTGCCCATGTGCAGCGATCCATGAGAAGCTTGTAATCTTGTGATTGATAGAGATCGTCTGCGTCATTCACCGCAGCGCAAACTGTATTTGTTGTAAAATGCGGGCGGCGCAAAACTATTCGTTTCGGAGAATATGATTTATTATCTATATCTCAGAAATTAATTTACATTAAGTTAAGAAATAGAGAAATTTACATTGTGTTAAGAAATAGAGAAAATTGTTTACGTTATGTTAAAGTTGTATATTTATATGATGTGATTTTAAATAAAAAAAAATAAAAAAAGATAATCTTTGTGTGAAATGACATAAAATATCGGATTCATCTCTCTTGTAATGATAAACATCAAATAAGTACCTATCAGTTATTCAGTCTCAAGTCGAGAGGACAAGGCAAAATCATGATAATTATTATTAGAATAATTGCGAACCTCGGAATTAATAACATTCCTAAGTGAGACCTGTAGCCTGGTTACAGTCAGCTTCTCCTGATTGCACGCAACACCCGTCGCATCAGTCTCGATGTACATATTGATGTATATATTAGGTTATTAACTCTTGTTTGGTGATGATGGCAGCCGTTCAATCACAAACTAGAAAGTGACTGATCATTCTGGAAAGGGGAATCTGATATCCTTTTAGTAAATGCCCTCACCGACCGAAGAACTTCCTTAATGATGATTTCAGCCTTTGTGTAATGTAACCCTGAACACGTAGGTTACTTGCAAGCCGTTTGGTTCTAACCAGTAGCGGTCGATATTCTCTACCTGCTGATCGGGCAGCCTGTCGTAATACATCCCTGCCTGTCAAAAAGGAATGCTTTCATAACAGATAAACTCTTAGATCTGGACGTGCACCGAAACTTGCATCCGACATGCGACATTACTAATAGTTAATTTTCATGCGCTCACCTAGAGGTTGATCGGGCATCCGGATCCCCATCCCCGAGATTTTGCAAGGGGGCCGAGATCCGCTCATTTTAACGAAAAAAAAAAATAGTCTCTTAAAATCTGAATAGCAATGAATAACATTCAAAAGTTGAATATGTAGAATAGTCTTCGTAATCTTTTGAACATCATAAAATCATAAGTTTCTTATTAAATAAAATAAAATAGTAATATTTTTTTCAAATGTAGCAATAAAAGCA
Source organism: Pinctada fucata (assembly GCA_028142955.1). Classification (NCBI taxonomy): domain Eukaryota; kingdom Metazoa; phylum Mollusca; class Bivalvia; order Pterioida; family Pteriidae; genus Pinctada; species Pinctada fucata. The sequence continues at coordinate 28,527,115 of AP027114.1, forward strand.
GGGAGGAGATCTCCAACAAGACCCCGCTGCAACACCAACAGCAAAACAGCAAAACACCCGATGCAAAAACACAAAAGAAGAGTACAGCACGAGACGGAAGAGACACACGACATGTAAACATCAAACACAAAAGACTACACATAAACCGACGAGACCAATGGGCAACCGGTGCCGACTTTGGACGGCCATTTGTCACGCAAGTAGCACATGGTGTGGTTATCCTGGATTACGTGCGCACAACCCTCTCACTTCTCCAATTACCCAGAGGTCTCGAAGAACATATAATTGTGTAAAACAACCTCCTCACTGTAAGATGACCTCACACAGATATTTAGGTCCAAAAACGGTGTTTCTGTATTTGAAACGTTTGCCTTGTTTTAAAGTGTTAATTCTTGTGGATAAATTTCATTCCTATATAATTCAAAAGCAGGATTGTCAATGGTTAGAATATCATCCAGATACCTAGAAGTATAATTGAAACATTTCAGATTCATCAAATTTTCTTTGCTTTTGAAGATTTTGGATAAATTCTTTTTCATAAGTGTATAAAAATAAATCTGCAACAAGAGGCGCACAGTTAGTACCCATAGGAATTCCTACAACCTGCTTGTATAGATCCTCGCCAAATCTAACATAAATATTGTCCAAGAGGAAGGACAAGGCGTTACACGGGTCACTACATGTCCATGATTTGTATGATTTGTAGTCTGTCGAGGAAGAGAAACCCTTCGATTTAGATGTACAAATGTAAGTTTTCCGCTCTCGATCAAAACACCATTTAATGAGATTAGATAATCGATCCTTAATTTTGTCATGAGGAAGTGTGGTGTACATATGAGAGAAGTCGTATGAAGGAATCGTATTGGCTTGGAAATTTCCAGATTTCATTTTGTCAATCACATCCCCTGAATTCTTAACAGACCAAAATAAATTTACATCGTTCCTATTTAGAACCGCTTCACAATATCTAGTTATATTGACGTCAGATTTCTAGACAAAATTGTAGTGGGGCAGTTACTAGAATTAGCAATAAATCGAAATTTGTAAGGAGACTTGTGCAGTTTCGGTACGCAATATAGTGTTGGGAGATCCAATTTAGAAATAGAGATATTGAATGAAGACAGTTCACTGTTATGCTTGCTTAAAATGTTAGATGCACTTTCATTACTTTTGATATGTATTAGTAGACGAAAGTTCCGACACCAAAGTTGATATGTAGTAACGTTTTCAAATGATAATGGTGTTGTTGGCTGCTTTATCAGCTGGTGCAAAGACATATTTTTCATATAATTTACTAAGTTTGGATTTGAAATATTTTTCTGATTTGGAACGTGGATTTTGAAAAAGATGAGGGTTTTTATGGAAGTTATCTATTCGAATATCCGTTATATCTAAAATGAGGTTTTTCCAGTCATTCAGAGCATGTGGTTCGACTCCTTCTGATTTACACCACCTTTTCGTATAATTGTCTAAGGCTTCCGTAAGCACCTCACGGCATTTGACAAAATCTATCTTGGATGGGATTCTATACTTAGGTCTTTTTTTCAGAAGACCACGGAGTTGTCTGTCTTGGATAATTGAAAAGTCACTTGTAACAACATGGCCAGCTTGTTTGTACAGATATTTAGAAGAGGTGGCTCTAAATTTTCAAAATACTGAGGAATGGCACATTGTACGCAATGATCCCGAAAAATATTAGAGATGTTTAGAAGATCAAAACCTTTGTTAATATACGGGATTTTTATGAATCGTCTTTTAGGGGAGGTGTTTTTCACAATAGGATAAAGTTTATACTGTGCGAATGAGTCTGAATCAGTCAGTGTTTCTTAAGAATGCAACCTCTGCTTCATCCAAGATAGATTTCAAGTGCATAACAGGTATTGACGACAGAGCATGTAACATGTCCTGTCTGCCGCCATTACATGCTATAGTAAGTAAATCGTTGAGTGAGGGTAGATTCTGGATTGTTTCTTTTTTGTCTGTTTCGTCTTTTCCCGAACGACCTGTATATCCTTTTAGTGTTTGGGCGAATTGAAAAGATGTTGATATTGGAAGAAGCTGAGGAAATATTTCCTTGTCCATAGATTTGATCGTTTAAACCAAGAGGGTACGCAGTCTGAAGTTTGGTGACCCAGGGAAGTTCAGCTTGTAGTCGGCGTTTTTTAATTTCGGTCTTACTTTCATTTTAACGTTTTGGAAAAGTCTGAACTGGGGTAATGGTGATATCCGAAATAGAATGATTATATTCAACAAAGTGATTATAAAGAAAGTTTCTGTGTTTTTGTTGACGTGAGGTTCTGATCTTATAAGAATGGTTCCTAAAACGAGATTTTAAAGGTTGGCCTGTCTCACCTACAAATTACTCAGAGGTCTCGAAGAACGTACAATTGTGTAAAACATCCTCCTCACTGTAAGATGACCTCACACAAACAAGACCGCGAAACGTAGAGGCTCCAGAAGCACAGATGAATATGTAAATGGATAAAAAAGAGGGCATGTGTAATACAGTCCGTGCTCTGCCGGCTGTAGCGAGTTCATGTATGTAATCACCCGAGGAGTCCGAATGACATTCAGAGAGGACAGGTGGTCGGGGCCCTGTCTTCTCTAAATAGAATTGGACAGAGCCCGTTATGGAGTCCCGTCGTCACAGTCAGTCAGAGTGCAAGTCTCAATGATGCGCTTGTACAAGACTGTAGATTGGTCAAGTACCAAGCCTAGTGTCCGTCTGGTGACATTAGGATCATATCCACGGTATAAAAAACGTTTGATGATTCTTACGCATTTTCGATGGTTATGCTGCCTATCTTTGATCTTTCTAATTTTGTTTATCATATCACCATAAAAGACAGGTTGTGTAATACCAAAAGTAATGTACTCTGTTGCGTGTATTGATCCGAATTTTAAAAGAAGTTGACTGTAATTTTTGTAAAATTTCCAGAAAGTCTTTACTAGTTTATGAAAGCGGAAACGTTGACCTAAAAGTTTTTTGGTAATTTGTAAATTTTTATGGTGATATGATACACTCTAAATATATAAATATAGCTCTTTAATTTGCAGAGTGATGTTTAACATCGCTACTGCTCGCAAGTCTATATCATTCTGTCAAAAAGTAGAATTAATCTGATTCATTTCACATGAATATAAGTTTACGAATATACAAAGACATTATACTGCTAATGATTAGGCAACATGTTGCGAAAAAGAAGTCCAAATTGTTAAAAGTTTACTCGGGACGATGGACACCGGACGGATCACTATGACAAGAAATTGGAACACCAGATTGACAAAAGAATCGCTATGACAATATAATGTCAGAGAGCAGCGTTCTGGACAACCCAGATATCTATGTTTCGGATAATGAAGTTTCATTATCACACTATATTTGAAATTTGAGACACCTTTCTTCATTTTGATTGGTCAAAGAGAAAATTTCAGGTACATATTTTATATAATTGAATAATATCAACAATACATGAAGAATTCAACTATTATCAATATGAAATCAACAAAGCAAGTAACACGAAAATCTTCAAATGTATCGCAGATCTAGCTATCACAGATTCTATCTATCATAGTCTATATCACAGATTCTATCACGGAATGGCAGTTCTTGTAATATAATAGCAATGTTATTTGCGGTTATAATTGATTGTGATGTTAGAACAATTATGAAGCTGACGCATGAGTAAAGAATGTTGTGGATATTGTGCTAAATGTTGATTATTTGTTTGAATATTCAACGTGTTACATGTATTTGTGTGAGCCATCAAAACGGCTGATCTTTTTTTTCCTGGAAGAATTTCATTTCCAACATTCTGACTATTTGATCTTCTTCATATTTGCACATTTTCATCTTGAAGAAGGGAGGAGATCTCCAACAAGACCCCGTTGCAGCATCAACAGTAAAACACCAAAACACCTGAATCCATCCCCTGAATTCTTAACAGACCAAAATAAATTTACATCGTTCCTATTTAGAACCGCTTCACAATATCTAGTTATGCTGACGTCAGATTTCTAGACAAAATTGTAGTGGGGCAGTTACTAGAATTAGCAATAAATCGAAATTTGTAAGGAGACTTGTGCAGTTTCGGTACGCAATATAGTGTTGGGAGATCCAATTTAGAAATAGAGATATTGAATGAAGACAGTTCACTGTTATGCTTGCTTAAAATGTTAGATGCACTTTCATTACTTTTGATATGTATTAGTAGACGAAAGTTCCGACACCAAAGTTGATATGTAGTAACGTTTTCAAATGATAATGGTGTTGTTGGCTGCTTTATCAGCTGGTGCAAAGACATATTTTTCATATAATTTACTAAGTTTGGATTTGAAATATTTTTCTGATTTGGAACGTGGATTTTGAAAAAGATGAGGGTTTTTATGGAAGTTATCTATTCGAATATCCGTTATATCTAAAATGAGGTTTTTCCAGTCATTCAGAGCATGTGGTTCGACTCCTTCTGATTTACACCACCTTTTCGTATAATTGTCTAAGGCTTCCGTAAGCACCTCACGGCATTTGACAAAATCTATCTTGGATGGGATTCTATACTTAGGTCTTTTTTTCAGAAGACCACGGAGCTGTCTGTCTTGGATAATTGAAAAGTCACTTGTAACAACATGGCCAGCTTGTTTGTACAGATATTTAGAAGAGGTGGCTCTAAATTTTCAAAATACTGAGGAATGGCACATTGTACGCAATGATCCCGAAAAATATTAGAGATGTTTAGAAGATCAAAACCTTTGTTAATATACGGGATTTTTATGAATCGTCTTTTAGGGGAGGTGTTTTTCACAATAGGATAAAGTTTATACTGTGCGAATGAGTCTGAATCAGTCAGTGTTTCTTAAGAATGCAACCTCTGCTTCATCCAAGATAGATTTCAAGTGCATGGCTGGTATTGACGACAGAGCATGTAACAGGTCCTGTCTGCCGCCATTGCGTGCTATAGTAAGTAAATCGTTGAGAGAGCGGTAGATTCTGGATTGTTTTCTTTTTTGTCTGTTTCGTCTTTTCCCGAACGACCTGTATATCCTTTTAGTGTTTGGGCGAATTGAAAAGATGTTGATATTGGAAGAAGCTGAGGAAATATTTCCTTGTCCATAGATTTGATCGTTCAAACCAAGAGGGTACGCAGTCTGAAGTTTGGTGATCCAGGCAAGTTCAGCTTGTAGTCGGCGTTTTTTAATTTCGGTCTTACTTTCATTTTTACGTTTTTGAAAAGTCTGAACTGGGGTAATGGTGATATCCGAAATAGAATGATTATATTCAACAAAGTGATTATAAAGAAAGTTTCTGTGTTTTTGTTGACGTGAGGTTCTGATCTTATAAGAATGGTTCCTAAAACGAGATTTTAACGGTTGGCCTGTCTCACCTACAAATTACTCAGAGGTCTCGAAGAACGTACAATTGTGTAAAACATCCTCCTCACTGTAAGATGACCTCACACAAACAAGACCGCGAAACGTAGAGGCTCCAGAAGCACAGATGAATATGTAAATGGATAAAAAAAGAGGGCATGTGTAATACAGTCCGTGCTCTGCCGGTTGTAGCGAGTTCATGTATGTAATCACCCGAGGATTCCGACTGACATTCAGAGAGGACAGGTGGTCGGGGCCCTGTCTTCTCTAAATAGATTTGGACAGGGCCCGTCATGGAGTCCCGTCGTCACAGTCAGTCAGAGTGCAAGTCTCAATGATGCGCTTGTACAAGACTGTAGATTGGTCAAGTACCAAGCCTAGTGTCCGTCTGGTGACATTAGGATCATATCCACGGTATAAAAGGCATTTGATTATTCTTACGCATTTTCGATGGTTATGCTGCCTAGCTTTGATCCTTCTAATTTTGTTTATCATATCACCATAAAAGACAGGTTGTGTAATACCCAAAGTAATGTACTCTGTTGCGTGTATAGATCCGAATTTTAAAAGAAGTTGACTGTAATTTTTGTAAAATTTCCAGAAAGTCTTAACTAGTTTATGAAAGCGGAAACCTTGACCTAAAAGATTTTTGGTAATTTGTGAATTTTTTATGGTGATATGATAAACTCTAAATATATAAATATAGCTCTTTAATTTGCAGAGTGATGTTTAACATCGCTACTGCTCGCAAGTTTATATCATTCTGTCAAAAAGTAGAATTAATCTGATTCATTTCACATGAATATAAATTTACGAATATACAAAGACATTATACTGCTAATGATTAGGCAACATGTAGCGAAAAAGAAGTCCAAATTGTTAAAAGTTTACTCGGGACGATGGACACCGGACGGATCACTATGACAAGAAATTGGAACACCAGATTGACAAAAGAATCGCTATGACAATACATGTATAATGTCAGAGAGCAGCGTTCTGGACAAACCAGATATCTATGTTTCGGATAATGAAGTTTCATTATCATACTATATTTGAAATTTGAGACACCTTTCTTCATTTTGATTGGTCAAAGAGAAAATTTCAGGTACATATTTCATATAATTGAATAATATCAAGAATAAATGAAGAATTCAACTATTATCAATATGAAATCAACAAAACAAGTAACACGAAAATCTTCAAATGTATCGCAGATCTAGCTATCACAGATTCTATCTATCATAGTCTATATCACAGATTCTATCACAAAATGGCAGTTCTTGTAATATAATAGCAATTTCATTTGCGGGTATAATTAATTGTGATGTTGGAAAAATTATGAAGCTGGGGCATGAGTAAAGAATGTTGTGGATATTGTGCTAAATGTTGATTATTAGTTTGAATATTCAACGTGTTACATGTATCTGTGTGAGCCATCAAAACGGCTGATCTTTTTTTTCTGGGAGAATTTCATTTCCAAAATTCTGACTATTTGATCTTCTTCATATTTGCACATTTTCATCTTGAGCACACATATTTGAATCAAAATCCATACCTCCGATAAGTGAATTAAATTGAGCATCTGTCAACGGCTCGAACTCTATCATGGTCATGTCCAGGAGAGGACTTTCTGTGTGAACAGTGGTACTGCTTGCTGTTTCATAAGTTACCTGATCACGTCTCAGATTAGCAGATATTGTCTCAGACATTTTTCGTTTGATTTTCGGGTCAGTATATCCAGTAAATGTTTTCAAACTATTTTCTAACTTATGACCAGTTACAGACATTATATGTCGACTTGAAAATTTACCATCTGCATCTAAAATATTCACAGCTGTTGCTCTTAAAAAGTGGTTTGTATAATGGATAAGCCAGCTCTCTCCGAAATGTTGGGCTTCATTCCAGCTATGCTCCTGTATCCTAATGGGACATTATCATACCACTTTGTACTTCCTCTGTTTGGTCTTTGGAAAAAGTATGTTGCAGTCTGGGTTCAGAAGGCGCTTATACTTCATAAAAGATCGCACAGGACACATAGGATAATCTAAAAATACAAACAAGTCGAATTTCATTGTAAGCATTTTCAAGCTACATCATATTTATACACATACGAGTATATGTGATATATATTTCTACAAACCAAGATCTGAAATATGATGATGTATAATTGATTGCTTTTCTAAAACCTAACCCAAAGTTTCTTCACTTTTTACTGTCATAAGAGTAGTATATGTCAATTAAACAGTTATGAAAGTTTGCCATCTGCTGATTTTGGGTCATCTTGTTGATTCAAAGTGAGACTACACTTTACGTACATCATGGGATCGTCCAAGAAAAAAACGCACACGAAAAAGGACGTTGTTTGATGAACTCAAATCGGTTGCCATGTAGCGTCTCTCTCGTTCAAGTAAGTTGTTGAGCAAGGAACCAAGACTTGTGCAAAAGTTCAGGAATACAAAATAAATCAAATGGACACAGAAAGACAACTCTAAACAAAACAGAAATTGACAACAGTAACATGAAAACCCCGTTATAGTTTCATTTCATTTTCGACAATTAAATTTGACTATACTAAACTTTATTCACATAATAACAGGTAGAATGTTTTCATCTTGCATTATTTCATCAAATAATGTATAGAGATAAGGGAAAACACACGTACAGTTATGCAATTGTGTTAAGGGCAAAGTTATGGCTTGAAAGATAAGGATACTCCTTACTTCTATTACTACAAGGACAAGAATGAATGGTTCAAAATTTATGTTTTTGACATTTTTTCGCTAATTCAGAGTGTCTTCCTTATGAAAAACGTTTTGGGTGTTTCATAAGAAGACCCCTAAAATTCCGAAGATTTTTACGTACAGTTTCATGAAAAAAAAAAGTTGAATTTTCAAAATTGTGAGATTTTGTGGGGTAAAAAACTCACATTGGCCAGTAAAGTATGTCTATTGTAAAATACTTGGATTCAATCACAATAAGAATTGGGAAATTAATAACCTTGCACATGCATCACGATCATCTTTCAATACTTGCCCAATCACAATCTAATTAAAATTCAACTCTCTTTCATAAACTACATACAGATCTAACAAGGACCGATTGCAGGTCAAGTTCTATTAACTTCCTCATTTGCATAGATACGTAAATGTAACAACCAATCACAGTTGTTTTTATTTAAGAAATAACAACTAGCTAGCCGTGGTTTTTTGTCAGTAATTTCACGAGTCGCATGAACCAATCAAATTATCAACGAGCCGCGAAGCGGCGAGGTGATAATTTGATTGGTTCATGTGACGAGTGGAATTACTGACAATTTACTTCGCTTTATGTTTAATCGGGATATGTGAAGAATGACACAATAAAAACAAAATGTCACTGATATACCAAGTTATGTTATGTCATACCTTATCAAATGCAATTTTTCTCGCGATTCAAAATCACTTTGAAAATCCAAGTTCTAGATCTGAAAGATATTTCAAATCCAAATTAATTATTTACATGAAAAAATTGCTAACAACACCATAATCATATGAAAACGTTACTATATATCAACTTTAGTTTCGGAACTTTCGTCTACAAATACTTATATCAAAAGCAATAAAAGTGTCCCCAACATTTTGAGCAAACATAACAGTGAAATGTCTTCATTCAACATCCCTATTTATAAATTGGATCTTCCTACTATATACTGCATACCAAAACTGCACAAATCTCCTTACAAATTTAGATACATTGCTAATTCTAGCAACTGCTCAACTACAAGGATGTCTAGAAATCTGACGTCAGCCCTCACGGCGATAAAGGAACACGTTGCAAAATATTTTGAAACTGTTCTGAACAGGAATGATGTAAATTTATTTTGGTCTATAAAAAATTCAGGGGATGTGATTGACAAAATGAAATCTAGAAATTTTCAAGCCAATACGATTTCTTCATACGACTTTTCAAATATGTACACCACGCTTCCTCACGACAAGATTAATGTTCAATTGTCCAAACTCATTAAATGGTGCTATTATCGAGAGGGGAAAACTTATATTTGTACATCTGAATCAAAGGGTTTCTTTTCCGCTACAGAATACAAATCATACAAATCATGGACATGTAGCGACCTGTGTAGTGCCTTGTCCTTCCTCTTGGACAACATTTATGTAAGATTTGGTGAGAATCTCTGCGAGCAGGGATTCCTATGGGTAAAAATTGTGCGCCTCTTGTTGCAGATTTATTTTTATACACATATGAAAAAGAATTTATTCAAAATCTTCAAAAGCAAAGAAAACATGATGATGTGAAATGCTTCATTGGTAATTCTAGGTACCTGGATGTTATTCTTACTATCGATAATCCTGTTTTTGAAAAGTATAAAGATGTTATTTATCCTCAAGAATTGACTCTAAACAAGGCAAACGTTACAGACACAGAAACACCATTTTTGGACCTTAATATTAAAATTGTCAATGGAGAAATTCATACAAGTGTATATGACAAACGAGATGATTTTGGATTCAACATAGTAAATTTCCCCTGGCTTGACGGTGATGTCCCTAGATTACCGTCATACGGTATCTACATTTCACAGCTCATCCGGTATGCTAGAGCATGTACTGATGTTTTGGATTTTCATAATAGAAATCTACAAATTACAAAGAAACTTTTAAGTCAAGGTTTTCGCTTTCACAAACTAGTAAAGACTTTCTGGAAATTTTACAAAAATTATGATAAACTTCTTTTGAAATTCGGACCCATACAAGCAACAGAGTATATTACTTTCACAACCTGCATTTTATGATGACATAATTAACAAAATAAGAAGGATCAAAGGTAGACAGCATATTTATCGAAAATGCGTCAGAGTCATCAAACGCCTTTTATACCGTGGATATGATCCTTATGTCACCAGACGGACACAAGGCTTGGTACTTGACCAATCTACAGTCTTGTACGAGCGCATTCTTAAGACTTGCACTCTGACTGACTGTGACGACGGGACTCCATGACGGGCCCTGTCCAAACCTCTTTAGAGAAGACAGGGCCCCGACCACCTGTCCTCTCTGAATGTCAGTCGGACTCCTCGGGTGATAACATATATGAGCTCGCTACAGCCGGCAGAGCACGGACTGTATTACGCACGTCCTCTTTTCATATCCATTTACATATTAATCTGTGTTGCTTGGACCCCTGTATTTACGGTCTTGTTTGTGTGTGGTCATCTAACAGTGAGGAGGTTGTTTTACACCATAATTGCGCATTCTTCGAGACCTCTGGGAAATCGGAATAGTGGGAGGGTTGTGCACACGTAATCCAGGATAACCACACCGTCTGCTATTTACGTGGCAGATGGCCGTCATAAGTCGGCACCGGTTGCCCATTGGTCTCGTTGGATTATGTGTAGTCTTTTATGTTTCATGTTTCTATGGTGTGAGTTGGTGTTCCTTGTCCCTTTTGCGACTCTTTCTGTGGGTGTCTGTTCTGTGTTTTTACATGGGTGTTTTGGGATTTTGCTGTGGGTGCTGCAACCTAGTGATGTTGGAGATTCCCTCCTTTCTTAGCGAATATAGCGAAAATTGGTATCTTGCGAAAATGTCTGCTTATACGGTATACGAATTGAATTGCAGTCAAGGTTATAGAAATGAAATGTAATCAAAACGAATAAACACATGGAACAGCAATTTACCAAGATATAAAATAAGGAAGTAAGCAAGATGAATTGGAATCTAAGCTAGATAAATAAGAATGTAATCAAGACACATAGAATATTGACGAAAATAACCCTCCATAAATTACAGTGAATGTATTTCATATATTGTTTTCATCTTCGTTCATAAACATCGACGGTGGGTGCGGCTAGCCAACAGGGGATGCTTCCTGAGGGAGTCTCACTTCTAGCTTGCTAGGTGTCCGTCGATGCTCAATTTGGTGCTCTATTGTGAGCGATGTTGAGATTATCGTCAGGATCTTCTTTAACTCATTACATGTATTATTAAAAATGAACTCTTTCATGACATATCTTCTTCCTTTCATTTCATTTTATTACAGTCAATATGAAACAAACAACATACTTCATTTGATAAAGATTTCAATACATGAGAAATATTAATAGTATGGTTATCGATTTTGAGCAGTTTCTTTCATTATACATATACAACATGTCACCATGCAGTGATTGTATACACAGAGAGTTCCTTATCATTTAGGCTAACATAAAGTCTACCATCCTGACCATGACATACATATTTAGGCTTCCCTTCCAGATCCTCCTTATCCAGCAGCTTCCTGACGTACTCCCCATCCTTGGTTATCAGATGTAGACACTGACTAGCACTGTCAGCTACACACAGTGTCCCATGTATCTCCGTGATACCATACGGTGCTCCAGACAGTGGAGTGAACCACAGTGATTGACCTTCTAATGTCATACACATTACACCATTTTCATTCTCACAAGGCACGTATATATTGTTTGTATCACTGTCCATATGTATGTCCCATCCAAACCTAATCTTCTTCCCACACGCCTTCTTCATAATGATCTTCCTGGCTTGTATCCCCTGTCTGTCCAGTAGTGCGATGGCGTCGTCCCAGCGATGTAGTACACAGTAGTATTTACCGTTGTAATGGATACCGTCTGCCCTGTGATCCACATGATATGATACGTCCTCATTGACTATCGTCTGTCCACGTACTGTCCATAGATAAAGTGTGTCACCGGATCCACACGTGGCAAACGTATTGTTACACACATACGTTATTCCCCATGTATAATACTCAGATTTTAATCTTGTGGATGAAAGAAATATCCCATTCTCATTAAACAGTTTCAGTACTCCATTTACGGTATCAACAACGATCACTCTCTCCAACACACAAAGCACACCTTTCACAGTAAGGCCCCTCTGATCATTTGGTCTCCTTAAACTGAACTCCAAATATTTTTCAGCTTTCAGGCGTCCAGTGTCAAGCTGTTTGGACGTTGTACGTTTCTTTGGTTCAGCTCTAACAGATGTACATTCCACGGCGACCTGAGCTCCACGATACAGGACGGTGTCTTTTGTAAGTGTTACGTTCCCCAGAAAATCAGAGGCCAACTCGTCCTCGTTGACGGAAGATGGTTTCTGTTTGGATGTCGATAGCTCATTTCTTGATGTTGATTTCTTAATGAAATGTACAAGGTCTACAAGGTTATGGTCTTTAGTGATTTTTAATCGTTGATGGTAGTCAGAGCATGGTTCACACAGTAATAGATGACATTCATAACAGAGCGTTCTCGCCTTTACGTCTTTGTTTCCTTCCTTACAGGGCTCACAAAGTCGATCTGATAATGCCTCACTGGCCATACCTTAAAAAAGAAAGGAAAGTTTTATTGAGAACTTTTCATGACCTCATCTTATACATCGAATATTTGATCCGCTCATCCAAACATCTTTAATCAGACAACAGTGTAGTTCGTCCTATAACTTCGTATTGTATGCCGCGTGATCAACTTACTACGTCACACTTGTTGGAAGTACAATTTGATGACCCTGATTTTGACACATAATAACTTTGGTAGACGCTTAGTTTGCATCGATTGATAATGGAATATATACATAGCGTTTGATAATGTGTTAGTTATTTTGTTTTGAATACTAGTAAATGTTAAATTATTAATAAGTCGTAGTTATGTCGACAGAAGCCGTAAGTCGAGGCTCAGTCTTCTCACGTCATGGTAAGTCGGGGCAGGTCGTAGCAAACTCGGGAAGGCTGACATGGGCTAAGTCGGCGTAAATTCGTAGGTAGATTGTGGTAGGTCGTAGTCAAGTCGTATCGAGGTTGGGGCAGAGTCGGCGTTAAGGTCAATGAGGATAATTTCTGCGCCGAGCTCCCCAACTTTATCAAAATTTTAAGTCGGGGCTAATCGGTGAGCTAAGTCGGCATTGGACCTTAACTGCAAAACTGCTTCAGTACCTGGATATATTGAGAGCATACGTGTCTCTGCCTATTCATATAACCATATACGCATACCATGTGTTTCAAGTGCTGAATAAAAAGCTTTATCGTTTTATGGTCGATATTATATGAACAGAAAGCATGTTTTCATACAATATTTATAATTTTTCTTCCGATAAAAAACAGTCGCCGTTACTGTAAAAAAACATGGCGATTACAGTAGAAAAGGTTCGCTTAATACAGTTTTATACCGTAAAAAAGGGTCACAACACGGAAAAAGTAAACATATTCTCAAGATGACTCATAGATGAAATAAAGAGTTTTATATATTTTGTTCTGGTACATTTCTTACATCTTTGTCTGATAACTTCAGTACATTGTAGTTTCTTTTGATACTGATGTTATATGTCTTCAAATTCAATAGCATCATTTGAGAACAGATAAATTTTCAGCATGTACCAGACATGCACGTTTCGGGTACTTAACCCTCGTCAGTGATCCTCAATCTTAACAACGTAATATTGCAAAAGAGTGTGAAAATTATTATGTCCAAACATTTACCGAAAGTCGTAGCAGGATGGGTGAGTTTTGGGAACATAAACACTAAAAATCACTAGAAATTTATGTACCTGGCGGTTTTTGTCGTTAGAAACGCGAAATGCTTTATTTCCAGAATATGTAAGCATTTGATAGTCATAAAAGAAAATACGAAATGATTTATCAAACTAAACTTTAGAAAAGGTCGGAATCTGTATTATATTACCCGATTTCTCAATAAAGTAAAAGAATTACCGTACAAAATTGTCACGATTGCCGTAAAAAATAAATTCCCGCAGTCGCACGTTACATTAAGTGATTATTATCAACAGAGAGCAAACCTAATGAATTCTTCATATTCTTTGAGCAAATCTGAAGATATTCAACTCAAAATTCATTTTACATCCAAACAAGTAATGTTTACATGTTCAAATACTTTCAATGGGAGTCATGTGGTACTCAGGGGAGGTACAAGTAAAATCATTTATTGTATGGCTATAGAAATTCTAGATCTGGAATTTTTAAGTAAACATATTCTAAATCGCATAAAGAGTCTTTCATTAAGAGGGAAAATCTTATAAAAAACGAAGTGTGATTTCATAATCACCAATTGCAAATATTTAAAATACGACCATAGTTCCACGTATAAATAAATTTAAAAGGCATTCTGCTCATTGAAATATAGAAAACAGATTAATACCTTAAGATGCACCGTAAAATACTGACAGTTTAGAAAAATATGTTTAGCTCCATAAGTTGGCACCTCCATGTATAAGTTCATAATTACAGTTTAAAACTCGATGCAGTAAGCAATATCTGTCAATGAGAACATACTAGCACCGGTGATGGAGACTTCCCTCCGCATTTGACATTACCCCTCCCCCAAAACGCACAAGGACTCAACTCCCCGGGTAAAGCCGCCCTTGGTTCAAATTTCCTCTAGGGATGTCCGTTCATAATGCAAGCGTTCTATTTCTTTTTTTTTTTTATTTTCGCCTGTAAAATGCTTTCCAGAAGGACACTAGCTGTAACTTTCTTCACTTAAAAATAGGAAATAATGTACCGGTGTTATTTCGGCGAGTTATAGGGAAATTCTATTCTTGCCGAGGGATACTTTACTGATGGTCGTTAAGAGGGGAAGATATGCTTGAACCGTTAAAGCCTATTTTCCGGGGTGGAGGGGGTGTTGTTCTATAAATGGGATATTTTTAAATACACTGTGTTCTTTCTTTAGTATTCACTAGACAATTGCCCGTACATACACAGGTATAATGGAGTGAAATATTTAAAGAAAAAGAAATGTTGACATGAAAGGTAGTTAAGATGGTTTTTAAACATGCATACTGACAGGAAAACGTCAATATCACATTTAATGTATAAAACGTAGCTGTATATTTTTCAGGGGAATAGGCACTTTCCGTCTGACTTTTTATTGGAAATGGGAGGTAACATTTATTAACCCAGAGGGTAGGTATATATATTTAAAAAGCCCCCCCCTTGCATTTCTCCTCCAAACATTTGCGAAGAGCAGTCCTTTAAGTCAATTATAAACGCCTTATGTGAAAACAGGGGCGATTATTCCCTGCCCTGTGATGCGGAAAAAAGGAAATGGGAGGGGGGCTACATTCATTTACCCAGAGAGTAGGTAGGCTAGTGGAGGCTTTATGAAATTAGTCCAAATGGAAAAGAGATAAAGATCTATACCTTCTTCAAAACCTTCTGAATATCGCAGATCAGAATGAGAAGCTATATTTTTTTCTGTTGAATTTCAGTACAATGAACAATTTCATAATTAATATTGTCACATACAAATCATGGCCTTGGTAGTTCCTGTAGTTAAACTTAATTGAATATACAGTACAGATACTTTATAAAATCCCCCAAAATTGTCCCCTCCCCTTTCCATTACAAACAATTTGAGGAATTTATCTGGCCAAGAAAGGTCCTTTACAGTCACTTACATACGCCTTATGAAGATAGGGTGATTATTCCCAGTGATGCGAAAATACTCGGTGTGAAATTACCCAGTGCGAAAAAGTTTTGGTGCGAATATTCTCGTAACCTATGTTACACCCAATTGTACTCGGTGAAATCCGGACCTCACCGAAATAATGAATTAAAAACAGCACAATAGAGGATAAAAATATAACCTCGTCTAAGCGGCCATTGGCCTTCTAACTATCAGCAATACACCAAAAATTAACTCTTTGCCGATGCAGCGTGGAACTGGTTAAAGAATCACTATTTTATTTAGTAGTATATATTTTGAAATTTAATGTATGTTTGCTTATTTGGGCCGAATTTTTACTTTTATAAAGTTGATATAACAAATTCTTATATATTCGACAGATTTGATTTTCAGTGGCCTATATAGGTTTCTTCGGTACGCTTTTTCGACATAGTAACTTTCACACCTTTTTTGGCATATTACATTGTTAAGATTTAGGACCACTGACGAGGGTTAAGTACCCGAAACGTGCATGTCTGGTCCATGGTGCCAATTTATCTGTTCTTAAATAATGCTATTCAATTGGAAGACGTTTAACATCTGTATAAAGGTGAAATATATGAATCAATAAAAACTGTATGATATTTCTGTTATAAATATTGAAAATGAAAATTCATGTCTTAGAATCACTCCGTCCGATTCACATTTCCATTCATCCGGTTCCTCTGACACATCTATATCTAGGTTATCTCACCGATTGATTCCTAGATTTAAATTTCTCTTTTTAATATTCTAAGATTTATTTTTCCATTTTCTTTTGGGGGGGTCGTCAAACAATCGACAAAGAATCAATAAATACTGTAAATTTAGAACAAAAATGAAATAAAAAAAAGCTTACCTTTTATTTCATCGAACTGAGTTTTGCAAACATTTCGGAACTGAAAATTTGAACCAGGAAGATATAAACAAACCAAACAAAACATTGCAGTCTCATGACAACGGTATACTACTACAGTTATCTTTCTTTAATTGACCGCATAATGAAAGTTTACTGTAGAAACCGCAGATCCTAAGAAAAGAATTGTTTCTTTTATAGCTTTTTGTACAAAATAATACATGCATAAGGAAGAGAAAAGAATTGATATTTAATTTGGCAACGTATAAAGATATAAACTTAGTGCAAATTAGTTTTTCCTCTAGCTACCCTAGAAAACTTTTGATTTGAAGGTTGTTCAAAGATTGATAAAGAATAATCCTTTTATATTATCATTCTATTCACACATTGATAACGAATAATCCTTTTATATTATCATAAATTCTATCCACACATTGATAAAGAATAATTCTTTTGTATTATCATTATATCCACATATTGATACAGAATAAGTCTTTATATTATCATTCTATCCACACAGTGATACAGAATAATCCTTTTATATCATCATTCTGTCTACACAGTGATACAGAATAATCCTTTTATATCATCATTCTGTCCACAACTTGATAAAGAATGATCCTTTTATATTATCATAAATTCCATCCACACATTGATAAAGAATAATTCTTTTGTATTATCATTATATCCACATATTGATACAGAATAAGTCTTTATATTATCATTCTATCCACACAGTGATACAGAATAATCCTTTTATATCATCATTCTATCCACACAGTGATACAGAATAATCCTTTTATATCATCATTCTGTCCACACAGTGATACAGAATAATCCTTTTATATTATCATTCTATCCACACAGTGATAAAGAATAATCCTTTTACATCACCATTCTGTCCAAACAGTGATACAGAATATACCTTTTATATCATCATTCTGTCCATACAGTGATAAAGAATATTCCTTTTATATACTCATCCTGTCTACACAGTGATACAGAATAATCCTTTTACATCATCATTCTGTCCATACAGTGATAAAGAATATTCCATTTATATACTCATCCTGTCCACACAGTGATACAGAATATTCCTTTTATATCATCATTCTGTCCATACAGTGATAAAGAATATTCCTTTTATATACTCATCCTGTCCACACAGTGATACAGAATAATTCTTTTATATTATCATTCTGTCCAAACAGCGATACAGAATATTCCTTTTATATCATCATTCTGTCTACACAGTGATACAGAATATTCCTTTTATATACTCATCCTGTCTACACAGTGATACAGAATTATCCTTTTACATCATCATTCTGTCCACACATTGATAAAGAATAATCCTTTTATATTATCATTCTATCCACACATTGATAAAAAATAATTCTTTAAAGCCCCGGTCACACTGCACTCCACGTCCAGATCACGTTCAAAAATCTGCTGGACGTGGTCGTACGTGGTAATTTTTGCAATGACTGTGCTTTGTACGGGGTATGACCGCCGGCGGCTGTTCCACTGCTGAAACACTGCCTAAGCACGGCTAACAACGTCCAACCACGTCTAAAACTAAACGCGTTCGTGATAAGACGTTATACACACGCTTTTACCCGTGATACCAACGCGGAACACCCGTGCAATGGCCGTCCTCTGACCTTGATAGACCGCTTAAGCTTTCGCGTCTTACCGCGTCTTCTCCAAATCTTAATCACTGCCGGAACATGGATTATCACGTGTGTTTCGCGTGCGTTGCACGTCTTTACCACGTACACTGTCCGTGGTTGTCCGCGGTATAAAATTTTGAGCAGTTCAAAACTTCTTTTCGCGTCCAACGCCGTTCAGATTTTTTACCGCGTCCTAGCACGTCTACAAATCGTCTGTAGCGCGTCTTAAAAGCGCACAACAACGTCTGCTTCACGGGTGACCTTTTTTGGACGTGTTTTGGCCGTGATCAAGCCGTAAAGCGCAGTGTGACCGGGCCTTTATATTATCATTCTGTCCACACATTGATAAAGAATAATTCTTTTGTATTATCATTATATCCACATATTGATACAGAATAATTCTTTTATATTATCATTCTATCCACACATTGATACAGAATAATACTTTTATATTATCATTCTGTCCACACAGTGATACAGAATATTCTTTTTATATCATCATTCTGTCTACACTGTGATACAGAATAATCCTTTTACATCATCATTCTGTCCACACATTGATAAAGAATAATAGTTTTACATCATCATATTGTCCACACATTGATAAAGAATAATTGTTTATATAATCATTCTATAAACACATTGATAAAGAATAATCCTTTCATATTATCATTCTGTCCACAAAGTGATACATAAAGGAATCTGCAAGACGTTGGGCAAAGAAAGAGGATGTACAGCTCGACAGCCTTTCCGAATGGATAAAGTCCATCAGAGGGTTTCTTTTATCTAGGATTAACAGATTAAAATCAAATGTGAACACCAGATTCGAGTATATCTTTAAAGACCCTGATGTTATATCGGAGCTTGCCTAACTCCAAGAACATGTCATCAAACCAGCGGACAAAGCCTTAAATAATTACACATTTACTTGCAAAAAGACTCGACAGTCTAGTTAAAGAGTTGGGTTCAATTCCATTGAGTGTAATAATCAAAATCTAGATGATTCCGCTTATCAGTTTGTTCGTGAACGGCACCTACGACACTGATTCTTCAAATTATTAAGTGCGAAGTACGAAGTTCTAAGTGCAAAGTCCGTCTAGGTGAAAAAAGTATATTGGGTTGTGTGATTGTGTACGGATTCTTGTGAACAGCATTGAAGACAAAGTTAATTTCATAGAAACATCAAAACTTCCACAAAGATTCCCAATGGTGAGAGAAAATCCTTTTGCTTTTCAAGGTCTATAGCTAAAGTCACTGTAGAATAAGCTGAAAATCCCAGTACAGCGGTCATCAAAGAAAAATTAATCAAACCTTCTACAAATGTGTCTCATTGGGTGAGGGTGAATCATATTGATTCCAAGGTAAAGAGTCAAGGCCACTGTAATGTTAAACATCTTCATATTAAATAGCATCATTTGAGAACAGATAAATTTCCAGGATGGACCAGACATGCACGTTCATTGCACTTAATCCTCATCAGTGATCATCAATCTAAAGAATGCATATTGCCAAAGAGTGTGAAAATTATGTCCAAAAATTTACCGAAAGAATTAGCAGGATGGGTGGGATATGATGCTACAGGAAGACAGAGCGATAATAGCAGAAGCATAACACTTTCAACAAATGTTTTCCATGCAGAGAAAATGAACCCTTTTGATTGATTTTGAAGGTCAAGGGTCAAAGGTCAAAATCATTGTGGATTTAGGCTAAAAAATTTTCCCTGTATGGGAAGATTAAACCTTTTGAATACTAAGTTCGAGGGCACTGTGGACTCTGCTTGAAATCCTTGTAAACAGCGTAGAAGACAAAACAATAAACAGAAGAAGCATAAAATGTTTTTGCAGAGACAATAATTTTCAAGTTCAAATGTCAAAGTCACTTCGGACTTGGGCTTAAAAATCCTTGAAAAGGGCATATTGGAGACAAAGTAATTATCATCAAAACATTAAACCATCCACACGAATTTCCCCGATTGGAAGAGGATTAATCCTATTTATTTTCAAGGCCAAGGTCATTGTGGACGTTGGGTTGAAATCTCTGTTTTACAACAGCATAGAAAACAAAACTGCAATAATAGATTCATCGAAATTTCCAGAAATGTTTCTTATGCAGAGAGCTTGAGCCCCATTGATTTTGAAGGTCAAGGTCACTGTGCATTTAGGCTTTCAATCTTGTGAACCGCTTAAAAGACAAAGCAATATTCGTAGAAATATGAAATCTTCCACAAATGTTCCCCATGGGGTGAGGATAGACCCTATTGATTTTCAAGGTCAAGGTTACTATGAAAAGGCTTAAACACCTTGTGAACCAAATAAAAGACAACAGAATAATTATAAGATCACTAAACCTTCCACAAATGTTCCCTGCTTGAAGAGAATGGAAGTTAAGTTTTTTTTCTCATTTTCTTGGACAAGGGTCAAAAGTGAAGGTCATACTGAATATAATTTTAAAATCATTTTGCTGATGGCATAGAAGATCTGATAGTTGTTCTGAATTTTTCTTAATTGTGAAAGAGCTACAAAAAATTAGAGGTACAAATCAGGAAGATGCAGATTCAAAGAATTAATATAAGAATAATGCTTCCATGAAGACCGACTTACTTTCTCGAAATCTAGGAACACTGCTGTAAAGCAAAACTTTTATTATGTATATTCTTCATGTATAACCTGCTTGCTGAGTCGGGACATTTTTCGTCATAACTTTGATTTGACATAGACATTACTGGATTAAATGATAAACAATCAAAATAGCTGACGTTCATTCAGTCACTCTTTGTTTTCAATGATTATAAGTAATCTGAATTCTTAATTTGGAATAACAATGTTGATATAGGTTTCATGAAATTACTAGTTTGTTTCAAGGTACTGAAACGAGAAAGAAAAAGAAACATTTTATTTATGTACATATAACTTTTTTATTGCAAGTTCACTACTTTGTTTTTGTTCTTTTTACTTTCGAACGACATATGTGGGATGGGTACGGAAAAGTGAATCGATAAAGTAATTGAATATATATTTCATTTCTTTATTTTCATTTTCAATTATTCTCTTTTTAATCTTCAGCTGCTATACCTTTATATTTAATCTATTTATGGAATTATTTGAAAGTTATTATATATTAATTAAATACGCGACGCGAAATCATAATTTGTAGTCAGAGATGCTTATAAAGCATATCACATCACGAATGCACGGTGGCTATAAGCGGACATGTGGAAAAAACAATATCAAATCGTAGCCACAGTTTAGCTAAATCGTGCGCACAGTCTATCAAGTCGTTCCACAGTTTAAAACGATTTAGCTAAATTGTGGCCACAGTTAAGCTAAATTGTGCGCACAGTTAATCAAGTCATTCCACAGTGTAAGTTATTTTGTGATAACGATTTAGCTAAATTGTGGCCACAGTTTAGCTAAATCGTCAATACAGTACATCAAGTCGTTCCACTGTTTAAGCTAAACTGTGATAACGATTTAGCTAAATCGTAGCCACAGTTTACTAAATCGTGCGCATACTTTATTAAATCGCTCCCCCAGTTTAAGCTAAATTGTGGCCACAGATTACTAAACCGTGCTCAAAGTTTATGCTGAATCGTTCCCATAGTTGGTTGTATCATAAGCTCTCTGAGGATAGGGCTCACATTACACACAAAGAGTCCTCAAGGCAATGTTATTGTGGATCTTTGAATTTATTTGATAAACATCGAAGAAGTACCCATCGTTTATTTAGTCTCAAAGACGAGAACGTAAGGCAAATTCTAATTCTAATTTATTCTGATTGTTTCACGCATTCTGATTGGTTCACAGGATTTTTACAAGCATGTATAACGACGAAATACATGCCGCAAACCGACTCACTTGATATA
The DNA here is from genome assembly GCA_028142955.1 of Pinctada fucata. Classification (NCBI taxonomy): domain Eukaryota; kingdom Metazoa; phylum Mollusca; class Bivalvia; order Pterioida; family Pteriidae; genus Pinctada; species Pinctada fucata. The sequence continues at coordinate 28,549,323 of AP027114.1, forward strand.
CTTAAAAATGTATATTCCTACGTAAATTTGCACGTCACAAGCTTTAGCGCACTTTTTTCGTATGACCTCATGCTTCCCTTTGTTCTTCGCTCGTGTGACGTCATACTATGACGTAAAACTACAAGGCATGAGCTTGTAAATGGCGTTCTCCACATGTTAACAACAGAACAAGTAAGTTTATTATTGATAACACTTTGATTTTTCGCCATTGTAATAAATACGAAGCAGTTGTATTCATATTTTGCAGTGCAATAATTTCTGTTGGTCAATGTTAGTCCTCCGTAGCTACGTCACCTCTAAAGCGATACGTGAGACCCTCTGAGGGGTATAGAGAGTTAAAATATGTCACATGAATTAGAATAGGGATAAACGTACTGTGCTTTGTGGTTCCGACAGGTATGTATTGGATATACTGTTGGAATCATACGTTATACCGTCGGGGGCAAGCATCATATCCCACCCATTCTGCTACGTCTTTCGGTACATTTTTGGACTTTATAATTTTTACACTCTTTGGCCATATTACACTGTTTAGAATGAGGATCACTGACGAGGATAAAGTACACGAAACGTGCATGTCTGGTCCATGCTGAAAATTTATCTGCTCTTAAATCATGCTATTGAATTTGAAGACGTTTTACACTCACCAAGTGGTACAAATGTTAAACTTCTTCAAATTCAATAGCATCATTTCAGAACAGATAAATTTTGATGCTTGCTGAGCAAAACTTGCTAGAGTGCCACTTAAAAATATTATCTTGCTGTTCAATATAAAATTCCTGGAACATATTATCTCATCACAAAATAGCCTAGTTAAAGAGATTTATATTGCAACTAAAGAATCAAACACCTGGGTTGATCAAGTTTCCACACTATTAAATAGAATAGGACTTCAATTTATATCAAACAATCTCCAAACATTAAAAATAAACATTAATACAGTCAAACAAAGAAAAAAAGAAAAAAAAAACGCTAGAATTTTTAGTTCAACAAAACTCTCTTTTTACAAAAAATTCTACACAATGAATAAGAAATCTAAATATGTAGATATCTTAATCAACAAAGCTGAAATCTGTAAATTAAGAATCATTGCTCATGTTCTAGCAATTGAAAGAGACCGATATAAAAATATTTCTAGAGAAGATAGATTCTGTAAACTATGCAATATTCAACTAATTGAAGATGAACTATATTTTAGATGTGCGTATTTTATGTCATACATTGTCATTCACATTGTCTCATCATCTTAAACATCAGTTTCTGATTAATATTGATGGAAAGGTGTACTGTCATATGCTTCAAAATCACTCATATTTTCAGAATAACAGATAACTGAAAAAAATCATTCAGATTATTTACTTTTCTGTCAAAAATGCTTGCATAATCAATATCACTTTACGAGAATACTCTCTCACATGTATTCGGTGACATTTTTGGTGACTTGACTTTGGTCCTTATCATAAATATATTTCATTGTTCGTTTATATATCATATAAACATATCATAAATATATTTCATTGTTCGTTCTCTCCAATTCTACCATCGTATCTGCTTTTTTCTGGAAAAAAGGAAACATTAATTTGAATAACTTGAACTTGTGGAATATGTATTGAAACGTAAAAAAATAGAATAGAGTTTCAAATTTCCTCCCCCCCCCCTCAATTTGATAGGTTTAAAATGTATATGACTTTTCGCGAGTTTCAGATTTTAAAAAGTATGACAAATAAGGCGGATTAGGAAGAGAAAGGGTTGGAAGGGGCATGCCTTACTTTAGAATTTAAAAAATACCACAACTGTTAATTAAGTATATCTAAAATGCAATCATGATGTCGAATTCCTTAACCCCATAAGACCTATTCCTTTTTTCGATATCTAGACGGGAATTTTTCCGGGCGGGAAAGAAAGAGGGCTGGCCAAGACCCTTCGAGAGGATACCATCAAGGATGCTTTTTCCTTTTTTAATGAGTAATAACCCCTTTTGAATAATATATCGATGCCGACTTATTTATTATCAAATTTGTCACTGACCTTTGTAACATTGAGGAAGTCGTCTGCAGAATGTGTTTTGCCTGTATGGTGTTTTAAATACGTTCATCAATCCAGTCGTCTACAGAATGTGTTTTACATGTAAGATGAAAATACGTTCATCAATCCAGTCGTCTGCAGAATTTTTTTTACATGTAAGGTATAATTATTGATAAGTTCGTCGGTCAGTAATAGTTCAGTAGTGAAATATTTCTAAGTGAGAATGAAATATAATTAGATGCATAACATACACACAATCAGTATCGTACGAAAAAAAAGATAGAATTTTGAATTGTTGAGATTGAAACTGTCGAATACATGGCCGTATATATATTAGGAAATACCGAACGATGGAGATAAAAAATCGACGGAGTCTGCAGTTCGATAGCAAACACACATAAAGATTCAAGTATTCAATCAATTAAAACCATATCAAACTAAACACCCTTTCTGAGTGAAAAGTTGTAAACATAAGAAAATTATATTCAAAATACTAATATAATTACAGCGAGTGCCTTTTTCTTCGCTCTACTTTATTTGAAAGTCAAACAGGAGCGGTCAATTTGCCCTGCTCACATCTGTTTTCATGCGCACCCGTCCGGAATTGCATAACAAAATTGCGAGATAGTGACCACTGATCACAGTGATCACACAAAGATAACAAACACGTAACTATAAGACCCCCATATAGGATAGGTTGTTTCATATTAATTTCAGTTAAAATACATATTATGATATACAAATAAATTTAATAAGCAGAAAGTTGATTTTGGAGAGAGATGTCCTTAAAAATGATTGGGAGGGGGAGGGTAGGAGTGTTGCACATTCCCTCCATTTTTTTCCTATCGTATATTTAATTCATTTTCTAAAAACATGATTATAGATTACCATAAGTAATATTTCCCTCCTCCATAGAAAAATGACATTTTTCGAGGATTGGTTGTTCTTGTATAAATCTAAATGTAGTATTTTTGTATGTCATTGACGAAGAAGAATGTTAAGAAGAAAGTTTATTTTGTCTTAAACGTCCATGATTGCAAGATTTTATAAACATCAAAGAAGTACCTAACCGTTATTCAGTCAGTAAGATGTTTCAACATACACCAACAAGACCATCTTACACCATAGAAACATGAAACACAAAAGACCACACATAAACCAACGAGATCAATGGGCAACGCTTGCCGACTTAGGACGGCTATCTGCCACACAAACAACATACGGTGTAGTTATCCTAGATTACGTTCGCACAGCCCTCCAACTTTTCCGATTACCCGGAGGTCTCGAAGAATGTACATTTATTCAGTAGAAGACTATTCATTATCAAGGGAAAATTTCAGGGCTGTTCGTAGATGAACTGCATTTCTTGTGAAAGGATCGAAGGGTTTGTCGCAAACACTGAATAGCCCCTATTATATAACATCATCCGTGAAGGTAAATATCCTTCTGATGAAGAAATAACCAAGAAACTTTTAGGTCAAGGTTTTCACTTTCATAAACTAGAAAAGACTTTCTGGGATTATTACAAAAACTATTGTCAATTTCTTTTGAAATTCGGACCCATAAAAGCTCAGTAGTGACTTAATTTGGGTACTTCACGTCCTGCATTTTAGGATGACATATTTAACAAAATAAGAAGGATCAAGTTTAAACAGAATTACCATCGAAATTATGTTAGAATCACCAAACGACTTTTATACCGTGGGCATGATCCATCTGTCACTAGATCATGTAGATGGACACTTGGTGTGGTACCGGACAAATCTACAGCCTTGTACCAGCGTATACTTACGAATTGCACCCTGACTGACTTTGAAGACAGGCCCTTTGCAAACCTTTTTTGGAGAAGACAGTCAGACTCCCCGGGTGATATCATGAATGAGTTCGCTACAGCCGGTAGAACGCAGACTGTATTTCGCACGCTCTCTGTTTTTATATCTATTTACATATCCATCTTTGTGTTTTTTTTTTTTTTGGCTCCTGCGCTATGATGTTTGTTTGTATGGTCATATTACAATGAGGGGTTTATTTTACACCACAATTGTATGTTCTTCGATACCTCCGAGTAATCGGAAACATGGGAGGGTTATGCGCATGCAATCCGGAGAAGTATACCATCTGCTCATAACATGGCAGTTGGCCGTCCTAAGTCTGCACCTATTGTCGACTGGTCTGGTTGGTTTATGTGTAGTCATTAGTATACAGTTAAAGTATATCATTGAGGGAGTTAGCACGATTCTGGTTCCCCGAGACCAGACCTATTTCCCGAGGCGAAGCTCCTCAATGGTATACTTCAACTGTTTTATTATACCTAAACAAACATTATACTGAAACAGACATATCTCTTAGGTATACCGAAACAAACATTATACTGAAACAAACATATCTCGTAGACTTTTAGCTCCACATGGTTCCAATGGAAATTCTAATGATTTTGCCTTGTCTTCTCGACTGAGTGACGGAAAATATTAATTTTTGATGATAAGATAAACAGAAACATCATTCATCATACTCATACATGTTTAATGTTTGATAGTTTTATTTTATTGCGGATTAATTTATGTGCTAAGCGGATAGGAGGCGGATTACTCTGCTCGCGTTTTAACAGCGTCATCCGATCAACATTCAACGGCACTGATTGGCTGATACTGACACACCCCCAAAGAAGCTCCACCCCATTTTGAAACTAAGTCCCTAGGGTAATAGTCTTCTCAACTAACGCAACCCTTTGCAGGGAAATATTCTTATCAGATTTTAAGGGATTTAGTTAAATTTAATGAGTCTCTTTTTATATAGGAAAAAATCAGTAGAGGTATAAGAATGTTGATGTTCTAATACTATGTGATTGGCCTTCTTTGTACCTTTTGTGTCTCTTTCTGTGTGTGTCTCCTCTTTGTTTTTAGCATTGCGTGGTTTTTTTTGGGGGGGGGGTGCTACAACCGAATGTTGTTGGAAATTCCATCCCTTATCTTAAATATACTTGTCGAATCTCCGTGCCATCATCGTCGACCGACATACGGAGCTGCATCACTCAAGATGATTCACAATCATATTCAGCGTTTGTGCAATCGATATAAAGATGGAACAGAGACGTACCTGTATTGTTTATTTTTGATACTGTTTTAAATAAGAGTAAATTGCATATATCGTGAACATAAGATAAGATATAAGTCATACGATGGCTAAAACGCGATTGCAAATGTAGAACTATTTCTCAACATGAGGCTGCCGTAAGCTGTTATGTAAGTTGTTCTGACATTGTTCTTCCACCCCCACATAAGATTAAAGAAAAAAATGTGTGATACTTCAGAGACCACCAGTGGGATTCGTTTCATAAAAAATAGTCTGCGTTATTCATATTTTGCGTTTGCATAGCTGTGTGCAAAAACGTTTGGTCTTGTTAAAAATCAATGTGCAGCACGAAGTGCCTCACAGAATTTATTCCGTGACTGAATGGTTTGCACACACCATTGCAAATGCAAAATATGAAAAAACAATTCTGAAATATTTGTTCTATGGTAATAATTTAGGGCACTATCGTGATACTAAACTAGCCAATTTATACTACTTTGAAGTAATTTTGTGTCGACATTGTCACCAGACGAACACAAGGAATGGTACTTGAACAATTTACAGTCTTACGAACATGAAGACTTGAGGCTTACATTGTATCCATTCTACGAGGGAATTCCTTATATGTCTCATACATGTTTTTGACAGAAAAAAGAAAACGTATTATAAAGCTTAAAACTTCTTTTCTACAGTTACATAGATAAATAAAATAATTTTAGGTAAGTAAGAAAGTCCTTTCTCGATCGTTATGATATGGACCTTTTGTGACCGGACAAGCTCAGAATCCAAGAAATACAAGTCAACCTTCTCGTTTCATACTTTATTTCTCCATGATAATTTTCTCTAAATACAAATGTAAATATCATAAATACTTTGCACATCATTCAATTATTCAATTCAATGATACAATAATGTTTATTTTACGCAACAGAGAATATTTAAATAATTATGATGACGATATGACTGACTGACGGAGATACATAAATCTTCGACGGAATCATAAACGGTACGTAAAAATATATGACAGACAAAATTATGAATAGATGATAAAATGAAATTACTGATTTACATGAAACTCGGAACTGACTTTCATTAATGTGAGGTTACTAGAGCTTAATGTTTTAACGCCCTAATAACACTCATGATATGAAATAAAACAATAAAACGCATAACATACTATTTCAATAATATGGTTTGAGGCGATGCACACATTATAATCCGCGAAGCGTATTCAAAAAAAGTGTTGGCCGCCTCAAACCATTTCAATAAATTGCAAAATTGTTAAAGTTAATACTTATAATTTAATTAAATACTAGCAAAACTTCGATTACCATCTGTTCAATTTTAAACTATAAACACAATTGTAACAACAAGAGCGGAGAAAAGTATCCGCTCAGTTAGTTGCTTTTAGTAACCGACTACGGCAGTGTCCTGGTCGGGAAAACGACGATTTGAGAAGGGAAAATATTCCTACCTTAGTCCCATTTCTATATTCAATTGTCTTGTGTCGCAGACCCTCCGAAAAGAGGAACGGCTTTCATATAATAGGGAACATATGGGTTGTACACAGTAACTCGACGGAAACAGGTCGCAATTTTGTTTTGAATTTGACCGTCATTTGGCGCGAAGATATTGACGTCACAATGGGTTTTTCGTCACCAATTACGTCAGTTTGTGCGAGAAATTAGTGCAACTTCTACTACCTTATTGGGTCGAAACTAGTTTCGGCAAACATTTCCGGAAGTGGGCGTGTCCAATTAAGCAAACCAATTTATTGCGGTACAATATTAATATTAATTTAATTTCGCGGCTCGGTGATAATTTCATTGGTTCATGCGACTCTGGAATTACTGAACAACAAATCACAGCTAGTTAGTTGTTATTTCTATTCTACTATTGTTTTGCACGAGTTCTATAGCATATGCATGGGTGGAGTTTAGAGAACACAATTAAGCATTTTCGATGCATGGTAAGGTACTATAAACTCTATATTTTCTGAAAGGTTATTATGCCCAGTGGTCGGAAATAATAATTTTGGGACTAGAAAAACAAAGAGGAACAACTAATGAAGCATTTTAATTGTCTATTTTCTCTATCTAATATATGCAAAATAGCAAAGTTGTACAAGAGTTTTTCCCTTTGATTTTTAAGACCAGGAGGTCTGGTATCTGTACTCAGGGCATCATGACCTTTCAGAAAATATATAGTTTATGGTACCTTACCAGGCATACAATTTACCGTAATTTACAATGGAGATGGTTAAAACGCTATGAAAAATGACTCTATTGTACAACGGATACCTTAAAAATATCCATACATCAAAGATTGCGGCATGAAGTATGCGTTTTAAAAAAGATATGTAGAATCATGCTAACATAATCTGATTCATAACTTTGATTCTATGGTAGCAGATACACTGTACCAATTTTGCTGTTTTAAGACTAAATTTGCGATGTTAAACTACCATGCTAATATATCTGCTTTAATATCTTATCTGAAAAAAACCCTTATATTATCTTTCTTTGAAAAATTACATTAATCGACTTTATTTCAAGAATCTTCTTACTCACGAATGCAAATGTTGACAGCTCCTCTATTATAAGGACGGAAATAAAATTATAACAGCATATCTTAAATATCTTCAAAGAAAATGGGCTTTTTTTTGTCTCTATTTACATATTTTTACCTTGTATAAAGGAGAACATAAGTCGATCATATACCCCAAAGGTTGGCAAATATACAGGCCAATCAAAATCGGTGATGAATGTGAGACAAAATCTTTGAAATGGACTCGTCTTAAAAGACATTAGAATATAAAGGCAAAAAATCGTATAATATCTTCTCTTTCGTAAATCAAAGCACGCTCATGATGTATCGATTAGTATTATTTCTCTGTGTGATAGTTGATCATAATACATACATATCAGCATCGCCTCGTTGTGAATACCGAGATTTTTGTGACTACAACGAGGCTCGGGCATTTCCATCGTGTTATTGTGATAAACATTGTATCCATTATAATGACTGCTGTAAAGAAGTGTTTACGGCACATGCAAGTGTCAATAACAGTTGGCCAAATCTCATCGACCAAAGTTGCATTATTTTGACAAATCAGAAGGAAAGAAAAATAGAACGAATAGGGGCCTACATGATTACCAAATGTCAGAATTCTGGAACTCGATGTCAAACAAAAGGTGATCTCAAAGGACTTCTACCGGTTTCAAAAGATGAAGTGACATACTTAAACGCAGAATGTGCGATCTGCAACCATATTGAAAGTTTTGTATCATGGGGTGTTTTATTCCACGTTCCTGAGTTACAGAGCATCCTTTCAGCAGATAATGTATCTCTTGGATATATAAGGAACGACTATGTGCTTGAATACCTCTTGAATACACAATCAATTATGTACTATTTACAGCCACCTTTTGCCTTTCGTCCACGATTTTGTCCGTTTGACTATATAAATAGTACATACCATGGGCTCAACGAATATATTCATCAAAACATTATTGTATGTGATGATCGTTTATTTAAGAATAATGAGGAATGTCTTAAGGATGGATGTTGTTTGACATCGTTTTCATTTTGCCATGTATTATCTTTGATCCAGGGCAATGAAGAAAATCACTACATGTACAACATGGATGTAGTAGTCATTGTCAGTGCCAGTTCTGAGAAAAAAGAGGCACAAATTCAAGAAAAGGTGAGTACCAAACCTTACCAACATATTTATTTGATTATAAAATATTTTTGATCCATGAGCGTGTGATTCATATATCCGCGTGAAAAGTCACGATGCTCGGAAATGTGAATGTGAATCAAAAGTATTTCAACGTTGGTAAATTCTCCCTACGTTTAAAACATGGTCATAACGTCACAATATGTCAGCCGGTCTATAGAAAAATCTACTCATCATGTAAATACCAGCAATTATATATAAAACTATATATGGACAGTGAGAAACTATCAATATTCAAATGATATGCGTAAATGAAATATTCCATCAGTCATTATCCAGGCCGAAATAGAAATAATCCAAATGATGATTATACGTAAATCTATGCTAAGGAACTATCTAAGGGCAAATCTTTCCCTTTACCCAGATACCTCTTGACTCTTTGTTTCAGAATAACTCATAAAAAGTGACAGAGAATTTATAATTTAGAAAATATAGTTCAAGTAAAGTGAAACCACACTGTAATATGCAGAGACTAACAACAACCAATAGCCAAACAAACTAAGTTGTTGAAAGGAGGGAGGGGATCTCCAACCAGACCCGGTGGCAGTACCAACAGCAGCACATATGTATCTGTCCTTGAATGATGCTATGAATTTGAAGACGTTTATTATATGAACGATGCCTTGTTCTTTATCTTGGACAACATTTTTTTTTCAGATTTAGTCAAATCTCTACAAACATGTTCTAAGGATCCCTATAGGTACTTATTGTACGCATCGTAATGTAGATTAATTTCTATACACGTATAAAAGAGAATTTATCCACAATATCCAAAAGCAAAGATAATTTAGCGATTCTAAATGTTTCTATGACACGTCTGTGGACTTCGGTGATATTCTTGACAACCCTGTTTTTCCGCAAGAACCGACTCTGAACCAGAAACACAAAAGATTACAAACACAGAAACAACTTTCGTTTTGGCTTGAATTTTAGAATTGTCAAATAGTAAAATTCATAGGAGTTAATATGGTAGAAGAGATTATTTAGGATTCAACATAGGAATTCTCTGAGACTCTGCCTCTTCTCTCTGAATATCCGTTGGACTTCTCGGGTTTTTACATGTATTGACTCGCTCCTAAAGTCAAATTGTCTTGTTGGTTTATTTTAATATTGTATGTGGCGTCTCTTTTCCCTCTTGTGTCTCTTGATGTGTATATCTACTCTTTGATTTCGCATAGGATGTTTCTGTGTGTTACTGATACAGGTTCTTTTTAAGGGTGATGTTCTCAGCGAACTGTCATACATATTAACATAATTCAATTAATTCGATACGCCAGAGCTAGTTTTTAGTATTTTACAGTAGAAGTTTACAAATAAATATGAAACATTTACGGCAGACTCTCTGGTTGAATAAACTATTTAATTTTTCTTAAAGTCTTACAAAATTGCTCTAACCTTTCTATCAATTTTTAGCTATAAATACAACAGAGTGAAATACTTTGGAAAGTGCACAACATGCTATCTACACAGCCAATTGTGCCTCATATGAAATTCATGTGAAATTTACATGATGCTCATTACATATGAATTTCATGTGAGGCACAATTGGCTGTGTATATGGTGACAATTCAAACAAAAGACGTAGAATCAAAGATAGCTAGAATTACTATAGGCAGTGCAACAAAGACTAATCAATCACCGTTTAATACCGGCGATATAATCCTGTTTACAAGAATGACGTACGGTATATGACCAGTATACAGCCTTGGTCCACTTCTATTTTACATTTGCGGCAAGTTTTGCATGCAGAGGATGCTCACTCCTCCCGGACACCTGTTCCTGTCTTCATTCGGATATTCGCAATTGCCAAGTTAATGTCGAATTACACAATATTATGCAATATGTTATAGGATCGTTGACTACTGAAGTACGATTCGTACTTCTTTGGTACTCAAGATTGTACCGGAGCTATTTAAAGAATTTCACTGCTAATGTCTGTGACGAAGAAATTTCTGTGTGTTACGACCGGGTTAGCGTAGTGGTAGCGCGCTCGCTTCTCACTTCTAAGGTCCCGGGATCAAATCTCAGATTCGGCAAAGGGTCTTATGTGGGAGGGTTGGTGGTTCCCCACCCAGGCCTCTGCAGTTTCCTCCTGCTCCTTGGACCCCCTCACGCCAACATCTGAGCCAACGTGAGACATTTATATAAGTTGTGTAACTTGTTTGTTAAACGTTGTAAAATAAATAAAGTTTAAATTTGTGACGAAGAAATTTCATGACGGGCACCTCATACCTCAGAAAAGGAGACAGGATCCGTTTAACCAGCTTCTCTGAAATTCGAGCAGACTCATTTATTGGTGATTACATGCATTAGCACGCTCAAGCCGACTTGTATCTATCTAGATATCCATCTGTGTGTTACTTGGACGTGTTTGATTTGCTGTGATTTGTTAATGTAGTTATCTTACAATGAGAACGTTATTTTACACTAAAATTGTGAAATCTCTATCAGAAAAAGTGAGAGAGCTTTGAATACGTAAATCCTGCGACCTACGTGACAAACGAAAGAATCCATCGACTGCCCATCTTATGTGTTTCCATGTCGCATTTGATGTTTCTTTTCTTTTGCGTACCTTTTTGTGCTTATCTGTTCTGTTTTGGCAATGAGTGTTTCAATGTTTTGCTGTATGTGTGTTGTTTGAAATTCCTTTCTTTAAAGAATATTGAAGACCAAGAATAATTCCAGATATGTATCTTATTCATTTTAATTATAGTTTCGTTAAAGGAAAAGTAAAACAACAACAACAACAATCCTTGAAAGTTACCTTTAACTTGGTTTGGTTTGAAAAGCATAAGTGAAACACAAAACAAATCCATTGTGTGTAAAAATATCAAATGGTCCATCACAATTAATGCGAAAGTAACACATGTAGTCTTCAATGTGATCACAAGTAAAAAAAAAATAAGGAGGTGATCTCAAACAACACTAGGATGCAGCACCCACAACAAGAAGTTAAACAACCCATTTCATTGGGTGAAATACGACAAAGTACCTTGATAAACTACTGATTACCAGAAATAACAAAAAAAAACCGAACCGAAATCGTTAAAGTACGATCCGAATCGAACCGACCAAACTTGAACCGCGGTTAACCGAATTTTTGGTTAACCGTGACAGCCCTACCGTCAAGCCAGGGAAAATTTACTATGTTGAATCCATAATCATCTCTTCTGTCATGCGCACTTGTTTGAATCTCTCCATTAATGATTTTTATGTTTAGGTCCAAAAACGGTGTTTCTGTATTTGTAATGTTTACCTTGTTTAGAATCAATTCTTGTGGATAAATAACATTTTTATACTTTTCAAAAACAGGATTGTCGATAGAAAGATTATCATCCAGGTACCTAGAAGTGCCAATCTTCATGTTTTCTTTGCTTTTGAAGATTTTTTATTAAACTCTTTTTCATACGTGTATGAAAATAAAATCTGCAAGAAGAAGCACACAATTGGTATCCATAGGATCCCTACAACCTGCTTCTAAAGATTATTAGCAGATCTTTCATAAATGTTATCCAAGAGGAAGGACAAGGCAATACACAGGTCACTACATGTCCATGATTTTTATGATTTGTATTCTGTAGCGGAAAAGAAACCCTTTGATTCAGATGTACAAATATAAGTTTTTCCTCTCGATTAAAGCACCATTTGATGAGTCTTTCTACATAGAAATGGCCTCAGACAGTGCAATTCATGTTTTTCATATGTTTTCATTTTCGTGCTTGATCATCGACGGCGGGTGCGGCTAGCCAACAGGGGATGCTTACTCCTCCCGGGCACCTGGTCCCACCTCTAGCTTGCTAGGGTCCGTCGATGCTCAATTTGGTGCTCTATTGTGAGTGCTGTCGAGATTATCGTCAGGATCTTCTTTAACTCATTTGGACAATTGATAATTAATTTTGTCTTGAGGAAGCGTGATGTACATATTTGAAAAGTCGAATGAAGAAATCGTATTGGCTTGAAAATTTCTAGATTTCATTTTGTCAATCACATCCCCTGAATTTTTAATGGGCCCAAATAAATTTACGTCATTCCTGTTGAGAACAGTTTCACAATATTTTGCTACTTGTTCCTTTATCGTCGTGAGTGCTGACGTCAGATTTCTAGACAAAATTGTAGTTGAGCAGTTGCTAGAATTAGCAATGTATCGAAACTTGTAAGGAGACTTGTGCAATTTTGATATGCAGTATATTATAGGATGATCCAATTTAGAAATAGGGATGTTGAATGAAGACATTTCACTGCTATGTTTGCTCAGAATGTTGTGGGCACTTTCATTGCTTTTGATGTAAGTATTTGTAGACGAAAGTTCCGAAACTAAAGTTGATATATAGTAACGTTTTCAGATGATAATGGTGTTGTTGGCTCTTTTATCTTCTGGAGCGAAGACAAATTTTTCATGTAAATTTCTGATTGAAAACTTTGATTTTCAAAAAAAAAGTAACAAAAGTCAAATGGTTCATCGCGATTTAATTCGAAAGTAACACATGTAATAAGAACTCAAAGTGATAACAAATGAGTTAAAGAAGATCCTGACGATAATCTCAACAGCACTCACAATAGAGCACAAAATTAAACATAGACGGACCCCTAGCAAGCTAGAGGTGGGACCAGGTGCCCGGGAGGAGTAAGCATCCCCTGTTGGCTAGCCGCACCCGCCATCGATGTTTATGAAGCATGAAAATGAAAATGTATAAAATTCATGCACTGTCTGACGTTATGTCTATATAGAAAGTGCTATGGCGACAATGTCAGGAAAGTATATTCAAAACACTTACTGTCAAACCCCTCGCGGGGAACTTTTTTACGAGCTCCACACGGCAAAGGGCATAAGTGTGAGACAAATGAGTTAAAGAAGATCCTGACGATAATCTCAACAGCACTCACAATAGAGCAGAAAATTAAACATCGACGGACCCCTAGCAAGCTAGAGGTGGGACCAGGTGCCCGGGAGGAGTAAGCATCCCCTGTTGGCTAGCCGCACCCGCCGTCGATGTTTATGAAGCATGGAAATGAAAATGTATAACATTCATGAACTGTCTGACGTTATGTCTATATAGAAAGTGCTATGGCGACAATGTCAGGGAAGTATATTCAAAACACTTACTGTCAAACCCCTCGTGGGGAGTTTTTTTACGAGCTCCACACGGCAAAGGGCATAAGTGTGACACAAATGAGTTAAAGAAGATCCTGACGATAATCTCAACAGCACTCACAATAGAGCACAAAATTAAACATCGACGGACCCCTAGCAAGCTAGAGGTGGGACCAAGTGCCCGGGAGGAGTAATCACAAGTAACGAACACATTCTGCGGAGGAGCCATTGTGAAATACCAAGATCAAATTACTGTCCTGTTCACTTAATCCAGAGCACCCTGTTTTGGCGATTTATTCTGTCGTCTGAAGAATTTTGCTATAAATTATTGTTTCCGAGCATTGACCTCCTTTAGTAGTAACTGGAAATTAACTTCAACTTACTCTATCAGCTGCCTTCAAACCGCAATATGAAAAATAAAATGTCTACGGGAAATTCCCATGTTAATTTCAAGCCGCGGCCATCTTGTACTCCGTGTCAACAATCGTATACAGTGACGTCAAAGCCTCCGACGTCCCGCATTTTCAGCGATTTTACTATAGAAAATCCCCGTAGACTTTTTATTTTCCGTCCTATTTCTAACTTAACTGTCGCACAGCCAAAACAATGGTATTTTCTGTTACGACTAAAGGAGTACTATAAAATTGATATCTTTTTGGAAGATGACATTATCATATTTTAGAGAAAACCGGGAAAACAGGGTGCTCTGGAATTAATGAACAGGACAGTAGGTGTACGACAAGAGTAAGCATCTCCTGTTAGCAACAACTTTGTAACTTTGATTTTAATTTGATTGTTTCTTTTTTTAGGAAAACGCCTTTGCAGTATCGCTTCTCTACATGAATCTAAAGATAACGATATTTCTAAAGGTAGAGGCAATCGTTAACGGTATAGCGGAATTGGACTATTGCATCCAAAGCATCATTTCTTATTTATTAGCCTTAGAATATGGGCTTTCCAAACTACAGAATTACTACTATCTCATTGTGCAGGATGAGCGGTACCATTTTGTAGTAAACTTTCGGTCAGGCTTGAAGCTCACTTCATCGGAGGCGAACAGTCTTTTACAATTAGATTCTGTCATTCATTGCCATAACAAATCTACGGAGCAGCAGACTCCAATCCTGATCACGGGAGGTCCATGGGTGGGTTATAAGCACTTAGATAAACTCGAAGGCGTCAAACATCGATTGATAAGATCAGCAAAGTTCAAGCCATCTTCCGCGAATGGCATGAAGCTGTGTGACAACGCTAGTCTCGTTCTGAACACTGTGGAAGCTGATATTGTTTTCCATATTGAATGTCCAGGTAACGACGACTCGTCTGTGAGAAATAAAGCCAAAAGGAGAACGGGAGGAAGTATGTCTCACTATTTGCTTCTAAATCTGGTCATTTTAAGTATCTCGAACATTTTTATTTTCTAAAAAATTTGAATAGGCCAGAGTTATTTAAAATAGATTGGCGTTAGCTAGCGGATATGGTTTTCCATATTGAATGTGGGTTATCTTAACTTTAGGTGAAGAGTGAATATGTGCATACTCAAGTCATAATTAGAGTTGAAATTTGTATACTACTTTCTGTTTAGTCAAGAAGTATGTTTATAATCAAATAAGCGAGAAATGAACTTATATCTGTTATGTCAGAGAAATATCTATCTACTCAGTGTAAGGTTGAGATACAAGAATTTTAGGGTGTTAAATGAACAAAGAAGTTTTGATATTTTCTTATGTATTTTGGTGGTCTAGAATATATTGATGTTAGACATGTGTACAATTACCGTGTGAAAGAGTGAGAGAAATGTGTAAGACAAAGAAAGAGAGAATCATTGTACGAAAGAAAGGACGTAGAATCCGTTTTGAGAGTTGGACTGTGTGCCTCTCTGAAGAAAGAAAGGCTGTGTGCCAATTGTAAGCTGTGTGCTGAATGCTGAAAGAAATGTGTGTTTCTTATTTGTTGGTCAGACTGTGTGTCTGCATATGAATGAATGCTGTGTGCATTTATTCATATAAGATGTGCGTATATTGTTTTATACAGTTATTATGTAATGTGAATTATGCCACTTTGAATAATTGTATAATTTGTCATTTATCTCTTGATGAAGTGTACGTGATTTAATAAACTAAATACTATTTCAATTTGTGCTATATTTATATGATTGTATCTTGATTTTGTGCCTGGAAGTCTGTAGAGTAGCCGTTGGTCAATTATCATCGGTAGACGACGCCTTATCAAAGAAACGCGCGTGCCGAGATAATAAAGCGAATCATGAATTAAAGATCCTAGGGCGATAATTGGACATTAATATTCAATAGGGAATTAATCTACAGTGCTGACATAAACATGATACACTGTGCGCAAGATATAGTGTGAAAGGATTAAGATCGGATGAAGATTTGATTTGTATTATTTAGCCATTGAAATTTAGTTTATTGTAATAAATTTCCTAAAATCGTTATGCCTGTTCTTGATCTTTCAAAGTGCAGTTTTTTCCCACTCCCCGGTCATTAGTACGTGACAAATGTCTAGGCAATGATGACTTTCCTTATAGAAATAAAGCACAGAAGTCTCACTATTACTTTCTAAATCTGGTCATTTTAAGTATCTCGAACATTTCTATTGGTTAAAACATTTGAAAAGGCCAGAGTTATTAAAGAAAGATTGGCGTTAGCAAGCGGGTATTTTTTCGAATTCAGACGCCAATTTACGTTTCAGTAAAGTGTCTCAAATTTCACAAGATTCATCATAATCAATATGACTTAACATAAAGAAATGATAATTAAGTTAGATCTTGATTGTTGGACGTGTCTCGTTTTAATGGCCCCCGCAACGGAGTTGTAGGGGATATCATGGTTTCGCAGTGACCGCCCGTCCATCTGTCCGTCCGAAAATCTGTTCGTTTATCCATATGTCTGAACCTCGGTCGATCGTATGTCTCTTCAACGCATTCAAAAATGTCTGTTATCAAAATTTCTTGAAATTTCTAAACTGTGGGTCCTGCGGCATCATATCCCATGCATCTTGCTATGTCTTTCGGTACATTTTTGGGGCATAAAAATTTTCACACTCTTTGGCCAAATTACATTGTTAAGATTGAGGATCACTGATGAGGTTGAAATACCCGAAACGTGCATGTTTAGTCCATGCTGCAAATTTATCTGTTCTTAAATGAGGCTATTGAATTTGAAGACGTTTAACATTACACCAGAGTTATGGTCCTTGCACTCAGACTTCGATTTCATTTCAAATGGCAAGCCTTGTCAACTTGCCACCACAACTGCTCCCGAACCAGACTACAAAATATCATGAAGTGTGGATGTGCATGAAAATGGTAATTGTTGCGTGAAAAGTTACATCTGAGGTTTGACTTGGATTTCTCGAATATTGATACTATCAATGAAACATGTCTCATGTGGGGTAAAGAATAAGTGGTATGATTATGCATATCATCTTGTACATTTGTTCATTCGATATGATGTTCTTTGTGTTTATGTGAAGCTGTCTTATTGTCTTTGTCCGTTTGTCATATTTTCTTTTCTCATGAGAAAGATTTGCTGCATATTTTTCAAGACTATCTTCAACGGATGGACGGATCGCCTACGATAAATTCTTCCGATTAGCTAAACAGCTACTATCTTTATAAATTCCGGTAAATGGCAATATGGATATTGAAAATATTCACAGGAAAATTACATTTCATCTTTGCACTTAACTCAGTAGAGCGTGCCCGTAAGATTGCAAAATAATACCGAAATCATCTTCGACAAACAAAAGGGAAGCACGAGATCCTTATGAACACTAGCATCAACAACGCATCAATACATGCATGCGAAAACATACAAACAACATAAATGGTAATCCATAAATGCGAATAATAATGTCGGCTCCGAAAGGAGGATATGCTATAAAAGAAAGAATATAATCACCAACAACACTTGGTTGTAGTACCCACAGCAATTTCATATGTAAAAAATTGCATTGTTATCCAGATTACGTGCAGAAATCGTCCCATTCTTCAGAATGAAAAGAGGTATCACGAGAGGAAAACATCACAAGAAACTCTGAAAAATATCTGGCGCTCGGTTCTGTTAATGTACCTGATGATAAAAAGAGTTTTGACATACGGAAACAGTCCATAATGTCCTTTGTTTTGCTAACATGTTTCTAGTTTCTGTTTTCGTGCTTCTCTTTCCCCAAGATACATGAGTGTATGGTTTCTGAACATATGCGGTTGAAAAGGGTCTGCAATAACCGTACGGCTGCCTTGCGGCTGTCTTACGACTGCCGAAAAACTGCTGAAGGTTGCGTGCGATTTTCAACATCCTGCCACGTTATTATGTTGAGACGCACGGCAGCCGTGAGATGCGCGTACGGCTGCCGTGTGGTAGCATAACGGCAGTCACAAGATAATCATAAAAATATGATGAACAAAAACACACCTTCAAACTCTGCGACCTGCTACAAGATCGTGAGTCAATCTCACTGCAGCCTTACGGCAGCCTTACGTGAGTTTCTGGTTTTGTAACTATTTTCATTTATTGATGTTGATATAAGCTCCACGTGTTAAATAAGACATTCTGTTTGACTATGGTTAGGGTTAAGCCATTATTCAGGAGTTTTTCCCGTTGTTGTGATTTGGTCTTCCGTATTTTTATACCCCCGCCAAAAATTGGCAGGCGTACATCTCATAGAAAATCACACTTATATGATATATGTACACATCAAATCATGTGGTCCATGTTAACCTTCTTGTACACGAGATTGGCAAAACAACGGAATGTGCTAATCTTAAAATTTCGGTAAATTAAGCAAAAGTCATTTTTGTTAGAGACACAGTTGTATATCCTCCACTAATTACATCCTCTGATTTGATTCCATTCATCAGAATATATTTCGAAAGACATTCTTATCCACATTTTCATACCATAGTTGCAACATTAAGAATTGGAACGGCTTAACACGTTAATTTCCCGCGACTGAATGATTTAAGTGCATCACTTTTTGTCCAGCTCTCTCGCTTGAAAGAAGCTTTATTTTGACCCTTTATTCATTTGGTATCACATACTATTTTTCTTATTTAGGAACTTGACATTTCATCAAAATATGTATTATTCAAATTAAAGGACATTAACATCATATCACCATCTCTCTAATGATCTTCTGGTCATATTTTTAATCTAAATTTGCAAGTGAATCCACCCCCCCCCCCCCCCTGGAAATTGGGAGCCGTACACTCTTTTCAAAGTAGATGTAGAAAACTCTAAACAAAAAAAAGTATGTTACTAAAATGAATTTGGCCGAGTCTGGTAATTTCTGTGGCTGGAAGCTCCACAGATGAGGATTCACTATCCGAAACACGTGTTTGGTGCATTACAATTGTTTTGAATTGCTGTTAAAGAAGGAAACGTGCTGGAGCACTTCCATTTTAATAACAAAATTTGATCAATTATTGTAAAAATTGTTATTTTTTTAATTTAGCGCAAGGTAGAAATGCAAGAAGGAGATGCTTACTCATCCTGGGCACCTGGTCTCACTCTCATATCGGGAGTCCGCTTCTTTTCATGTGGTGGAGGTTTTTGTTTGTTTGCTTTGGTTTCAGTTTTATCCTGATTTTGTATGCCTTCGGTTTCTGATTTTCTGAATTATCGATTTTGTGCTGTATACAGGGATATGATCATTAGCCATATTTGTCATGAGTGCTCCTTTAACGTCTCAACAATACACAGTACGGGACTATCGGTGATAAAAGATATCAACCTGGAGGACGAATACCCCCTTCATTATCATTTTAAAGAAATCAGCATTGATGTAAACAATAATTAGAAATATGAACCGATCTTTTCTGGGAAAACATACTTCTTTGATAAATACGAAAGAAAGTATAAAAAAGTAATTATATACATTGGTTGCATTACAAGTACAAATTATGACAAATTTTTACCAACCCTGTATTTAATGGGAAAAGAATCAAGTTCTTAATTATAGCCCAGACTTGTTATACATGATACCTTGTCTTTCTATAATGAATGGTTTCAAATATGTTCGGTTCACGATTATAAGTTTATTGAGATGCTTGTAGTAGTCGGCACGTCTTTATCACATACATTACAGGTTAAACCATCTTGGCTGGGCCTATGTTGCTTACATAGATATATTTAGTTCACTTGATCAAATTTTTGAGCAAGATAGGGGAGAAATAAGGAAACCTTTACTATACAATGAATAAATCAACATACATGTATCTCTTTTTTAAAACTCTTTTTTGTTTTTAATTGCTTGCATGGATGCATTTATCTTATGCGTTTGATAACTTAAAATCTTCTTTTAAATTTGTTTTTGAGTAAGAAAGAGTATGGAAACCCTGAACCGACACGCGCTTTGCTCTTTGCTTTTTGCATTTCGCTCTTTGCTTTTGCATTTTTTTTTTCACTAAGATTTTTGCTCTTTTCTTTTTGTGTCATCTCACTCACGTTAAAAGGAGGAACTTTTTGTGGAATACATATATTTGATCAAGTGGGAGGGTTTATTGTACTGATAATCCAGATGATTTTGAAAGCTTTCTGCACTGTATAGAGACCCTCTTCCTTTTATAATTCAATTTAAGAAATAAAATTAAGCGACAACCAAACAGTGAATGAATTGATTGACTGACATACATTTCCTTTCATAAAAGATAATTGTCAGTTTAATCATTCACTGTAAGAAAGATGCGCTGACGTATTAACTTTTCCCTGGCTTGACGGTAATGTTCCTAGATTACCGTTATATGGTATACACTGTACATTTCACAGCTCATCCGGTATGCTAGATCATGTACTGATGTTTTGGATTTTCATAGCAGAAATTAACAAATTACGAAGAAACTTTTAAGTCAATGTTTTCGCTTTCACAAACTAGTAAAGACTTTCTGGAAATTTGACAGAAAATACTTTATAAAACAATTTAAGTCAATACTATTCCACATGTAAAACGAAATTCAGGGGTTATTACTTACGTAAGAGTAATCCGAACAGTTCAAAAAGTACCTCGAGATCAATTTTTATAGAAATCACCGCGAAGCATTTTCTTACTGATACTTCATTAAGTTAAGATCAATCCTCTAATGTATCAACAATATACAGTACGGGACTATCGGTGATAAAAGATATCAACCTTGAGGACGAATACCCCCTTCATTATCATTTTAAAGAAATCAGCATTGATGTAAACAATAATTAGAAATATGAACCGATCTTTTCTGGGAAAACATTCTTCAAATAATTGTATAATTCAGAGATTTCTGCTTAACAATTATTATAGATAATTGCATGCGATGCTTTTTTTAAAGATAGATACGAAAGAAAGTATTAAAAAGTAATTCTATACATTGGCTGGATTACAAGTACAAATTATGACAAATTTTTACCAACCCTATATTTAATGAGAAAAGAATCAAGTTCTTAATTATAGCCCAGACTTGTTATACATGATACCTTGTCTTTATATAATGAATGGTTTCAAATTTGTTCGGTTCACGTAAGTTTACTGAGATGTTTGTAGTAGTCAGCACGCCTTTATCACATACATTACAGATTTAACCATTTTGGCTGGGCATATGTTGCTTACATAGATATATTTAGTTCACTTCATCAAGATTTTCTTTAAATCTGTTTTTGAGCAAGATAGGGGAGAAATAAGGAAACCTTTACTATACAATGAATTAATCCACATACATGTTTCTCTTTTTTAGAACTCTTTTTTTTTTTGGTTGCTTGCATGGATGCAATTATCTTGTGCGTTTGATAATTAAAATGTTCTTTTAAGTTTGAAAGCTTTCTGCACTGTATAGAGACCCTCTTCCTTTTTATAATCAATTTAAGAAATAAAATTAAGCGGCAACCAAACAGTGAATTAATTGATTGACGGACATGCATTCCCTTTAATAAAAGATAATTGTCAGTTTAATTATTCACTGCAAGAAAGATGCGCTGACATTGTCTTTTAATGTAAAACTTAAGGTAGAGTATCCCTCATGTCAGAATTGCTGGTATTTTTTGCCTCGATACCCTATTTTTCTCTTAGCAATATTTTTCATATTATCAAACTCATATGGTTTTTGGGAAAAAACTTTTGTAGTTACATTTTAACACCTAAATAGGGATTTTTCTTACTTTTCCCATCGGGTCCAATGTTACAGTTCAAACGGCTAAATTTCTCGGTATAATCATGAAACCACAAATTAAATTTTGTTTGTATATCAGGTTTAATATAAGCTTTGAATATATGGAAATGAAAATATTATAAAATTTGTTATTTAGGAAATATGGGCATCTGATACCTAAGGGATGCTCTACCTTAAAAAATTTCGACCCTTTGGCCTTTATCAAGTGTAAAAAACGACGATCTATAACAATTCTAAGTAAAATCCATCCTTGCTTCTCTGACGTTTATTGAAAATGTTTATGTTAGTCAATGACGTCATAATATTAGCGGCACATGCATGCATTTCGCGTTACCCGCGAAAACTTACAAAGCCTTTGTAATATTGAACGATCTAGGAGAAGATGGTTTTTAAAAAGAACTAAATCATGATTTATACATATAAACATATATAACATTGAATTTATAAATATTACACATATATACATAACCTATTTAAACATATCCAATAATTGTGAGATACAAGCTCAAATGTGATGCCTGCAAGGATACCCAGACAGACCATGTCACAGACAAACAGACAACGAGTTGAAAATAAAGAAGGCCGAGATGATAGCAGAAAAAAAGAGGGACAAACAAATACAAGACTAGTGATCCCTCATATTGCGGACATGCTTAGTGAAGCCAATCAGATTTAATCATATGATAAAAGGATTTTCATATCATGGGGAAAAAATACACGCACACAGTGCACCTGCCCTATCCTGTATGTACACCTTCAATATTTGAAAAAAAATGTTTTGCATGTACTCAGAGGTTCGTTTTAATAATACAACCACTTGGTATTCTAGTTTCAAGATTTTATCCAGTTTTCTTCAACAATTAGTCTGTAATTTTCATCCTCACGCGTAGTCCTAGACATCACGGCCACTCGTAGATCGTGCTAATCATGATCAACCCTAACCCTAAAACCCTAACCCTTAACCCTAATCCAACTCTACCCCTCCCCTAACCCTTCCCCAACCCTAACCCTAACAGTTCCATCTTGGCATAAGCTTACCGTGCCCCTAACTAAGTCAAAAAAAGGGATTGCACTCAGGGTAAATTTACCCTAAGGCCTAACCATAGTCTTCTAGGTATCCGCTGTGCAATAGGCAAATTTTCATGCCTGGTAAGGTACTATAAACTATATATGTTCTGAAAGGTCATAATGCCCACTGCTAAGAAATAATAATTTTGGGGCCAGAAATACAAAGGGGAATAACCGACGAAGCATTTAAATTGCATGTTTTCTCTGTATAACAAATGCAAAATAACATAGTTATACACATAGTTTCTCACATTTGATTTTTAAGACCTGGGAGTGTTATATCTGTACTCAATTCATCATGACCTTTTTGAAAATATATAGTTTATAGTACCTTACCTGGCATAAAATTTACCATGCTTTACAATGGAGATAATTAAAACGCTATATATATGTAAAACGTCTTTAAATCCAATAGCATCATTTAAGACCAGATAGATTTACAGCATGGACCAGACATGCACGTTTCGGGTACTTAACCCTCGTCAGTGATCCTCAGTCTAAACAAAGTAATATGGCCAAAAAGTGTGAAATTATTATGTCCAAAAATGTACCGAAAGATGTAGCAGAATGGGTGGGATATGATGCTACAGGACCCACGATTTAGGAATTTAAAGAAATTTTGTAACAGAAAATTTAAAATGTGTTGAAGAGACAGACAATCAACCGAAGTTGATCGAACTTGGCTACATGTGCCCTCGGGGACTCTTGGTACACCAGCAGTGACACTCACCAAGTAGTTCAAATGTTAAACGTCTTTAAATTCAATAGCATCATTTAAGACCAGATAGATTTATAGCATGGACCAGACATGCACGTTTCGGATACTTAACCCTCGTCAGTGATCCTCAGTCTAAACAATGTAATATGACTCAATTGTACAACGGATAACTTAAGCCTAAGCCCTAACCCTAGGATTCCAACATAGGATTAGTTAACCCTAAGTTATGGTTTTGGAAAAACCTGATCTTTATCAACGCGACAACGCGACAATGCGACAACGCGACAACGCGACAACGCGACAATGCGTCAATGCGTCAAAGCGACAAAGCGCGGCGCGACAACGCGACATGGCACAAATCAGCACCATACACCTAACCTTGAAAATCATTAGGTGTCGTCCTCTTACTGCGAGAGTGTACCAAATCTCTTGGCCAAGGCTTAGGTTCTTTTTCTTGAGAAGTTGGTCACCATCAAGGTCATAAGATAAAAATGTAAGATCAAGTTAAAAGTTTTCTGCAACGCACGTGAGCGGGAAAGGTATGACAATGACTCTCTGAATATTTGAGCTAAGAAAACAATAAATGATAGAATCATATACATATATAAATATCTAAAATCAGTCACTGGCTGAAATATAAACTACTTAGATTTCTATCCATTAATTATTTAGTGGTCACGGCTAAGTAAGTCGTGCGCACGAGATAGTCAACCAATTATAAAAACAAAGGAATAAGATAATTTTGTCGGGTTTATTTTCGGAATGCCCATATTCTTGGATGTACCGACATGTAGACCTGAATTATTATGTGGCCATTGCAGGAACTCATGAAATAATAAAACAACAATTAGAGGCAATTTATTGTATTACCGTAAATTTTCTCTCTCATAATATGATATGAAATAATACAGAAATTTTTATTTTCACTTTTTTATTGTAAGTCTGATTTTTTACAATAATATTTACAAAACAAATGCAAGGTAATCATTACAAGAATCAAATATAATGATAGGTTCACACATTTACGGATGACGGTCCCGGATGCAGTACGGACAAAAATGCTATGGATGGTGTCAGATTTGCTACCATCGGTTTGTCACTACGGTATGGGTACTGTCTGAACGATCAGGGAAAAGAAAGGACTCAGACGGTCCGCTACGGCGTTGCTATGATAAAGTACGGCGAAGTACGGATAAGAACGATTCTTAATGGTCACATGGCTGTATTGCTCAGGTCACACATTCACGGATGAGCATCCCGGTCCAGCACGGATTAAACCGGCATCAACCGTAGAACATCGTACAAAATCGTAGAAAATCGTAGAAAACCACATTATTCCGTATTTGAACCGTGAGAATCCGTAGCTGATGTCTCACATCGTACTGCTTTTTTTAACATGTTCAAAAGACCAGTACGGATCAAGACCCATTCTAACCCGTACCAATCCGTTCTAAAGTAGTTGGAACACGTACTGAGAAGGTGCCGATCCGCACTCGTACGTAAACATCCGTAGCTTGACGCCAAGGAAGGTATTAGTACGGGTCAGTACGAGAATATCACGATTCAAATACGAATTTCTATGTATGTTCACGGGGAATGCTGCGTATTAAAACGGGTTCATACGGTTCAGAAGGGATTTGTACGGTTTAATTCGGTTAAGAACGGATCGCGAAGTATTGCTGCGGTTTTTCAAGGATCGCAATGGTTGTGGAATTTCTATCTAGGCACAGCAATAACCACTGATAATTCTAAATCTCAATTGAAGATCTTGAGTCCGATATTCTGCTAAAGATACATGATACTGTGATACAAAATCAAGCTGAAAAACATATTACAAGGCTAACGTGTAAATTAATATCATGTCGTATTACATGTATAAGTCATTTTGCAATAACATGAATAATATTCATCCTCAAAAGTGGTAGAGTGATTTTAGAACAAGGTTCAACGTTCAACATTCTTGAAAATATTAAACCGCGTTCTACAACCAGATTCAACATTCAAAAAACCATGGAGGCCCTAAGAGGTAATCATGCACGCATGTACGTAAACAGGGTGTGATTATTTTTCGATTAATAAACACAAGGTATACTTTTTTGTTCTGAAAAAAAAGTGTTAAGATCAGACTTCAAGACTAGATAGGTGAAAGTGTCCACAATTTGTTTATAAGAAAGAAATGTCACTTATAATTTGGTTGAAAACTGCATAAAATCTTATACAGCTGTCACACCTATAACAGCGCATTGGATTGTATGTGCAAATGTGTGCAGAACGAACGATTATAATGTCAATATATCCAAAATTTGACTCAATTATAAATGTTTGATATTGTCTGTTCAATTCCAATCATAATCCATGTGTAACACACAACAAAGACTACGTGGAATTAAACGAAAAGGGGGAAGGACGCTCTTCAACCCCCTTCCCGCCATTTTCATTCCTCTAATGAATATGGAAAGAAATGTTTTTTTTTGGACGTAATGATTCTATTTTCTTGGTAACTACTCAAGTGTGGTTGAAAGGCAATTACAAAAATAAGGCTGTAGACTCCATGAAACGAATATATTGGGCATATTGTTAAATACGAGCTGCTCGGATTAGAGAGCTCTTATGAGCTGAGAGTCTTGTACATATGTTTCAAAGATAAAACAACCCAAAATGTATGAAAAAAAATTAAACACTTTTTTCTCGATTTTTAATTGCATTTTTCTATGTTTTGTCACTTTTACCTACGGACACCTTAATCGAGCTCATATAATTTTCAAATGTAAACGTCACTTATAATGATACTTCTAGGTACCTGGATGATATTCATACTATCGAAAATCCTGTTTTTGAAAAGTATAGAAATGTAATTTATCCACAAGAACTGACTGTAAACAAAACAAACGTTATAAACACAAAGACACCATTTTTGGACCTATATATCAAAATTGTTAATGGAGAGATTCATACAAGTGTGTTCAATAAAAGAGATGATTTTTGGATTCAACTTAATAACTTTTCTCTGGCTTGACGGTAATGTTCCTAGATAACCGTCATACGGTATACACTGTATACATATCACAGCTCATACGGTATGCTAGATCATGTACTGATGTTTTGGATTTTCACAACAGAAATTTACAAATTGCGTAGAAACTTTTCGGTCAATGTTTTCGCTTTCACAAACTAGTAAAGACTTTCTGGAAATTTTACAAAAAATACTTTATAAAACAGTTTAAGTCAATACTATTCCACATGTAAAACGAAATTCGGGGGTTATTACTTACGTAAGAGAAATCCGAACTGTTCAAAAGAGTACCTCAAGATCAATATTTACAGAAATCACCGCGAAGCATTTTTTTTACAGATACTTCATTCAGTTAAGATCAAATTTTAAAACTTATCCGCTTTTGGGCATGTTGTGAATTTAAGTCTTGAATAGAGTCAGAAATGATACATTTTCCATAATAAATTGAAATCTCTATATAATTCAAGCTTAATGAGTGCTAAAACGGGAGATGCGCAAGAATGGTCTTAAATTATGACCAATGACGTACCTTAAAATAATCGTCATACAATTATGAATCTATTCGATCAATTATTGTAAAAAAAAATGTGATTTTTTTTAACTTAGCGCATGGTAGAAATGTGTGCTCCTTTAACGTCTCAACAATACACAGTACGGGACAATCGGTGATAAAAGATATCAACCTTGAGGACGAATCCTCCTTCATTATCATTTTAAAGAAATCAGAATTAATGTAAACAATAATTAGGAATATGAACCGATCTTTTCTGGGAAAACATACTTCAAATAATTGTATAATTCAGAGATTTCTGCTTAACAATTTTCATAGATAATTGCATGCGATGCTTCTTTTAAGAAAGATACGAAAGAAAATATTAAAAAGTAATTCTATACATTGGTTGGATTACAAGTACAAATCATGACAAATTTTAACCAACCCTGTATTTAATGAGAAAAGAATAACGTTCTTAATTATAACCCAGACTTGTTATACATGATACCTTGTCTTTCTATAATGAATGGTTTCAAATATGTTCGGTTCACGATTATAAGTTTACTGAGATGTTTGTAGTGGTCAGCACGTCTTTATCACATACATTACAGGTTAAACCATCGTGGTAGGGCCTATGTTACTTGCATAGATAAATTAATTAATAAATTAATTGTTTTTGAGCAAGAAAGAGTATGGAAACCCTGAACCGACATGCGCTTTGTTCTTTGCTTTTGCTTTTTTTCACTTAGAGTTTTGCTCTTTTCTTTTTGTGTCATCTCATTCATGTTACAAGGAGGAGTTTAGTTGTGTTTTTTTTTTTTGTGAAATACATATACTTGATCAAATGGGAGGGTTTATTGTACTGATAATCCATATGATTTTGAAAGCTTTCTGCACTGTATAGAGACCCTCTTCCTTTTTATAATTCGATTTAAGAAATAAAATCAAGCGACAATCAAACAGTGAATGAATTGATTGACGGACATACGTTTCCTTTAAGATAATTGTCAGTTAAACTATTCACAGTAAGAAAGATGCGCTGACATTGTATTTTAATGTAAAACTTAAAGAGAAAAATGCAGAGAACTAAAGGCAAATCAAATAAAAACACAAACACTCAAATACACAAATTTTCGGCCACTTGGCCTTTATCAAGTGTAAAAAACGACGATCTATAACAATTCTTATTCTAATTCATTCTGTTTGTTTCACGCATTCTTATTGGTTCACAGGATTTCTACAAGCAATTATAACGACGATATACATGCCGCAAACCGACTCACTTGACATACTTCAAAATGTATTCCTACGTAAGTTTGCACGTTACAAGTTTTAGCGCACTTTTGGCGTATGCCGTCATGCTTCCCTTTGTTCTTCGCTCCTATGACGTAAAACTACAGGGTATGAACTTGTAAATGGCGTTCTCCACATGTAAACAACCGAGCGAGTAAGTTTATTATTGATAACGCTTTGATTTGTCGCCATTGTAATTAGGGCTGGGACGGTTAAGGTATCCTCCAATTCGGTTCGGTTTCGAATCACAAGGCCTCGGTTCGGTTATTTTCGATTCGGTTCATTTGAATGAGAAAAAATACAAAATGGTGTGTGAAATGAATGAATTTAACAAAACTTAAAAAAATTGATTTCATCAAACTATCACCTCAGTCTAACCTTTTAGAACATCAATTTACATATATCTGAAGAATGTGCGGGTATATATACCGTGATTCAAAGCAATAATCAGTTTTTACATCCCAAATTATTGTTGCTGTATGTGATCCAACGTAGGTGTTGAACTTCAAGTTCAACACCTTATTTTTCAACAACCAAGTATTGACAGGTCTCATAAGACTTTCACAATAAATATTTTAGTGGACATAGCTTTCCTTACATGATATTTGGCGACTAAAATCACCGTTTATTCTTGTTGCTGCTAGTACAAAAACTTCCTCTGATCTGAGTTCATGGAATGCGAAAGTAGATCTACTTTACTTTCACTTTCTTTTTCATGAAAGGCTTGCACGTTGGGGGAAGAGCAGGCGCGAGCAGTCAATGCACGCTCTTTTCTTACTTTCCGGCTTTCTTTAATGTAATTTCTAAGCTATTTCAAAGATTTTCTGGTCACTATTTGGCTTCAGTTTACGATAATAAATTACGCCTGAACCGAGTCAAAATCTGCAATTCTACGTCGGAGCATCGAACCGACGATGCTATTTTCGAAGCACCGAAATTTTCGGTGCACCGCCAAGCCCAAATTGTAATAAATACGATGCAGTTGTATTTCATATTTTGCAGCGCAATAATTTCTGTTGGTGGTTGTTTGTCCTTCGTAGCAACGTCACCTCTAAAGTGATACGTGAGACCCTTAGAGGGGTATAAAAAGTTGGAATATGCCACATGAAGTAGAATAGGGATAAACGTACTGTGCTTTGTGGTTCCGACAGGTATATGTTGGATATACTGTTGGAAACATACGTTATACCTGTCGGAACCACAAAATACAGTACGTTTATCCCCTAAATAAAATTCATCCTGGCTTCTCTGGCGCGCATTGCAAATGTTTATGTTAGTCTATGACGTCATAATAATCGCGACACATGCATTTCGCGTTACCCGCGAAAGTTATAAAGTCCTTGTAATAATAAACGATCTAGGAGAAGATGGTTTTTAAAAAGAACTAAATCTTGATTTATTCATATATATAACATTGAATTTAAAATATAACACATATATCATGTATATACGCTACCTATTTAAACATATCTAATAATTGTGAGATACAAGCGCAAATGTGCCTGCAAGGATTTCCAGACAGACCATGTCACAGACAAACAGACAACCGTTTGGTTGAAAGTAAATTAGGCCGAGATGATAGCAGAAAAGAAGGGGAACAAACATATACAAGACTAGTGATCCCTCATATTACGGATATGCTTAGTCAAGCCAATCAGATTTAGTTATATAAGGAGCTGTTAAGATAAGGGCCGTATTTAGCCCTGAATCTCGTGACTTATTTCTTGCGCATGGCGAATCGTATACAGAAAAACATGAATCATTATTGAAATATAATGTATTTGCAGAACTTTTACATGTTTTACATTATGTTAAGGAACTCTTAAGGTTGTAAAATTAAGGTCGAAAGAGGTAGGGGTGCTTGGATAGAAAATCCAATAATATCGACAAAAAACGTAAACATTTTTGAATATTTTGTCTAAAATGTATAAATATAAACTAAAAGACATCAAATATGTCTACATTGTGTATCAGAAATAGATTTCGAACGTTCTACCTCCTTTAATCGGTAAATAATGAAATCCGGAACTTAAAATACGGTCTTATTCTTCATTCAATGGCTACAATGTAAGCCTTTTAGCGCGAAATACACATTGACGGAGAAATGAACATCACTCTTACTTATTCCGTTCCTAATTCTTGTATCTTTCATTCAATCATATTGAGTACACAATGTTTGATGATTAAAGAGGAAAAATAGTCAAATGTGCAATATTTAATGGTCAAAAAGATCGATTCTTAAAAAATGCACCCCCCTTTCCATTTTTAGTTTTTCGTCTCTGGGGTAGTGTTCCCCCCGGAGATACAGAACCCCACTTTGCCAAAAAATTTGTATCATGGATACACATCTCCAGTAAAAGTGGCTTTCTGTATATCCGGGGGGAACAATGTTCAATAAAACTTTTCCGTTTTCTATTGATTTCTATGAGAGAAAGATAAGTTTTGACCCCAAAATTAGCAATATAATGCAAAACAGATAAAAAATAACTTCATATTCTGATGGGATGCCGTATAGGTATACATTTTACCAACAAAGGTTCTTGAAATTTCAATTTTCAAAATTCCACTTTTCAGGGCTGATTTTACGCCTTATCTTAACAGCTCCTTAAAGTATCGCCTTGTTATGGAAAAAAATATACGCACATAGTGGTACCTGCCTTATCCTGTGTGTACACCTTTTATATTAAAAAAATGTTTTGCATGTATTCAGAGGTTCGTTTTAATATTACTACCATTTGGTTTTCTAGTTTCAAGATGTTTTATCCAGTTTTCTTCAACAATAAGTCTGTAACTTTTAACCTCACGCGAAGTCCTAGACATCACGGCCATTCGTAGATCGCGCTTATCATGATCTTTGAAATGTTTTATTATCGGTTTATCTCGTTGGTACATTATGTCACATCTATGTTCCTCGGTCTTCTCCTTTAGTGTTCGTTCGGTTTCGACTACATATACTGTCTTCGCGCATTTATCACAAATTAAGGCGTATATCAAATTTCTGTCGGTATATTTTGCATCCGTAACTATTTAAGTTTGAACTTTCTAGGTCCTTTATAATTTCAATTTCATCCGTTTTGATAATTTTACACACTGCACAATCACATTATTTTCTCACATGTTTTAAAGCATTCGATGTATTCCTGTGCACAAATGTGTCACATAGGTTTTTATCGCCTCTAAAAGCAAGAATATGAATTTCCGGGAAAAGCTCGCGCATTCGTTCGTATCGGAAAAGTGTATTCTGGTGCTTCCGTCAAATATTACGCACATCCGGTAAGAGTAAGTTAAAACTAGGGGCACTCTTTTTGATTTCGCGTTGTTACCATCCTTATGGCGTTATAGATCCTCTCTGTCCAGCTTATCGGCTTTACTAAGTTGTTGTTCGATTAATTTACTGCTGTATCCGCGTTTCCGTAATATTACGCCTATTATGCCGAAAGGATGGTAACAGCACGAAATCAAAAAGAGTGCCCCAAGTTTTAACTTACTCTACACACATACACACATCATAACATACACAAAAACAGATGATGATTCACAATGTAACTCTGATAACAAAAACGTTATCACACATCTATGAATTTTAGAATATGTTGATCAATAATCATTGATATCAAATAATCTTGAGACAAACATGCAAAGAGTCAGTTTTTTTCATTCGTATGACTTGTTGATCTAGTTGAGGGTTTCCCTGTGTGACCTGAATTGATCTTTCTATTGTTCGTTTTATCAAAGTACTTCGACTTTGTCGCTTCGTTAGACATGGCTCGGTGCTGTTATGAGTTAACACTTATTACTGTGAAATCGTAAACAATGAGTAAAATCCAAATTTATTCGTTCATACTTCAAAATTCCATAAAAAAAGTCATTAAAATCCATTCAGAAAGGTATCAATAGGTCACTGTACAAAATTTTTGTCTCTCGAACCAATATTATTAGCCAAAGGGGTAGGGCCACGATACCCCTTAATCGGCCCTCGATTTTTCCTTAGAAATTAATTTCATGGGGAATACTTGATCCTTCTCATGAAAATACACGAATGTTTACCGCTTTTAATGAAAAGAAAAATATCACCGGACATTGTGCCATTTAACTGTAATGGCGTCATTAAGTGACGTCATTTTGACGTTATTGACAAAATATTGTGAAAATTGCTTGGAATTTTATCTTTTGTGGAAGAATTTAATGTGGCTGCATTCGTTAACTGAGATAAAACGATTATGACAAAAGGATATATTGATAATCTTTCACGTATAATTTTTTCATCTTAGTTAATGCATGCGGCCATTGCTGATTTTATATAAATCTATAGTTTTTGCACCAATTTCCCGGAATATGACCAATTTTGGTGTTTTCAAAGGGCTAAAAGCTATTGATAAACGCATTGTTTACAAAAGATAGATTCGTGATTCAGTAGAGAACGTTTCAAAATGTCAAATCACAGTTAAAAAGTCTATGAGGTACAATGTCCAATATAAGGGCCAATATCGGGCTTCTTGGTCCTACCCCTTTCAAAAAATTCGCGGAGCGACACTTTAACGTCTACTCAACACGGGCGCCATTTTGAATCTCCGTTATTACAAAGACATTGTAACTTTTCGCGAGTAACGCGAAATGCATGCTTGTGCCGCGAATATTACGACGTCATAGACTAACATAAACATTTGCAATGAACGCCAGAGATGCGAGGATGGATTTTACTTAGAATTGTTATAGATCGTCGTTTTTTACACTTGATAAAGGTCAAGGGGCCGAAAATCCCAACAAAATAAAAAGACCCAACAATTTCTTTCGTTTCATTGATCATGTTGATTATAATAATTCAAGATGCCTTTATATTTACTAAGATCCATATATAAGACATAGTTAAGTTCTATAGTTGTGAGATTTTTTTTAGAATTATTCGGAAGTTTGCTATGATCGAATAGTTTTATTTGAATGTTATTTATTAATGTCTACACATGATGAATTTGAAAATAATTATCCTATTTCTCAAATTGTTAACATTCTAATTCAAGAAATATAACATTCAATGAATTAATTACAGGTCCAATAACTGCGTAATTCATGTATCAGCATATGAAAGAAAGACAAGTCTTGAATATAATCATGAAAATGATTCCCTATCTCTCTTTTGTATTAAAAAATCATGATAATTCAGAAAAATAAACATTTCAACCAAAATCAATGAAAAACTATTGAATAACTTAAATATGACAAATTTTCAGTAAATTAGCGCACAGTACCACACAGTAATAGAGTTATTCTAAAATACAGATGTCCAAAACGCGTCAAAAATATGTCTTTTGAGTGGCACCAAAAAAGATACACTTCCTAAGACATCTTTCTAGATCATCCTGATGCTTTCGGTATCTCGATATGTGCTTCGGTTCTGAAGAAGTAGTTTGTCAAAGGAGGTCACTCTCGTGACATAGTTTTGCATGTGGTGGCGCAACCTACTGATCGATCCGGACGAAAAACAAAAACACTTGTAGGGGATCATAAGCACTTTAATCCTACCAAGTTTCATCAAAATCCCTTCAGTGGTTCTAGAGAAATGTTAAAAGTTTACGACGGACGACGGACGACGGACGCCTGGCTATGACAAAAGCTCACTTGAGTCTTTGGCTCAGGTGAGCTAAAAAGCAACGAGAAAACGCAAAAAGTAAAGAGCAAAATGAAAGAAGCAAAGAGCAAAACGCAACAAGCAAAGAGCAAAACTCAAATAGCAAAGAACAAAACGCATGTCGGTTCAGGGTTTCCATAAAAGAGGAGAAATGAGATTAATAAAGTCAACATCTCTTTTTATGTCTGGAGTCGATGCCCATCATCAATGTAGGCCGATAGCTTCTCAATTAACAATGTACGGTGCAGAAAACGCAAATCTGACTGTCTTAAGTCTTCACCGATTGTCCATTGGTTTATATGTAGCCATTCGTGTTTAATGCTTGATGTGTTGAGCTCCTCGTCCCATTCGCTTCTCATTGGGATGTTTCAGTGTTTGCTATAGGTGTTACAACCTAGTTTTGTTGTATATCCCCTTGTTTAAATTATTAAGCCATCGACCCACTCCGCATCGTTTCGTCATTGATTTTAACAATGGATAGAACAAAATTAGGTACAACGAAACATAAAAAGCACTGTTTTCATCCCTTTGAATCATACATAAAGCATTTTGTAAATCCTACATTGTTAAGCTTCTGGAGTGAACATACTTGCATCATATGAATGTAGGTATTCCTTTGTCAAAAGTTTTATATATTGGAATCAACAGGGGATGCTTACTCCTCCCGGGCACCTGGTCCCATCTCTAGCTTGTTAGGTGTTCGTCGATGCTCAATTTGGTGCTCTATTGTGAGTGCTGTTGAGATTATCGTCAGGATCTTTTTTAACTCATTTGTATCACACTTATGCCCTTTGCCGTGTGGAGCTCGTAAAAAAGTTCCCCGCGAGGGGTTTGACAGTAAGTGTTTTGAATAGTTTTCCCTGACATTGTCACCATAGCACTTTCTATATAGACGTGGCCTCAGACAGTGCATGCATTTTATATATTCTTTTCATTTTCGTGCGTGAACATCGACGGCGGGTGCGGCTAGCCAACAGGGGATGCTTACTCCTCCCGGGCACCTGGTCCCACCTCTAGCTTGCTAGGGGTCCGTCGATGCTCAATTTGGTGCTCTATTGTGAGTGCTGTTGAGATTATCGTCAGGATCTTCTTAACTCATTGGTAATTCTTATCGAATTAAGAAGGTTTTGTAGTAGAACCGAACAGAAACAGCCCTTAGATAAATTGAAAGGTGTTGATACTAGAATGCAATCTCTGTAATGCAGCACCTACAGCAAAAAATCACCAGAACACCCATAATCGAAAACACCAAGGCAACAGCAAAACAAGAGACAACAAAGGAAAAGGAAGACAAAACACCAAAGACGACATCAAAACATTTTAAAATAAGACACAAGATTATAAGACGTCAAAAGTATATAAATATGATAGTCTACAATTTGTACTGAAACTAAAAAGCACATCAACATGCAGAAAACAAGTGCAGTAGGTTTTTGCCTTATTTGATGGTATAAAAATATGGTTCCCACTGGAGTTTTTTATGGCTTCATTACTCCCCATCAGCCATCCATCTCTACCATTTATTATGCATGAATATGTACAGGTTTCAGATGTGTCATACCGTCAGCTAAAAATAGAGCGGCCTTATAATATGTTGTTACAAATCATCTATTCATATTTTAGAAGTTAGAATATAGTTCATTGTTCATTTACAATTAAGGCAATTTAAACTCGATATTGATACCATAGTAAATATGAATGTCAATATTTTTGTTCAGGGTGGACTAATGTTCTCTGTTTCAGTAAAGCGATCCAGTTATCACTTACTGTATTGACTGGTCACACCAGCAGAATTCTTAGATTTGTTTGAATGAAGATTCAAAAGTCAAATGTCGCCATCCCAAAAGATACAAATACATACAATGACAGTGAAGCATTTAACATGGTATGATGTTTCATGTAAATCTTCAAATTCAATACAGTAAAACACTTTCATCGGGATACATACCAGGACCATTTTAGTTAGAAAAACCAGAAATTAAGAATGATATGAATGAGAAAAAAAATTGAAAAGAAAAAAATAATAATAAAGAGTCATGATTGCATACATGAGGTCAATAGAACTAAAATCATATGCATAGTTGTGCATTTGCCAGAATAGAGTTTATAATGTAAGTGGTAATAAAAAAAAACCCCACTTCATGTTAAATTGTTTAATATCATTATTCTTTTTAGCTATGTATTTTTCAATGATTAAATAATCTGATACTTTTCTCTTCAGATTTTCTATAATTGAGAACATAAGACATCAAATTCTCTAGTAATGATAGAATGTTTGAATCAAACCTACATTAAAAAAATAAATGTACAATATATTCTTCAAATTCATTACAAAAAGAATACATGCTGTTTGTTTTGATACCAATTGTTGAACGTATTTAAATTCAATAGCATCATTTAAAACCTGATAAATTTTCAGCATGGACCAGACATGCACAATTTAGCTTAACTTTTGTTTGCTCCCAATATTCTATGAATGATTCTATTTTGCAATCATTGCATATATGTGTCTTTTGTACCTTCAAAAATAAATTTGTTGATTTTTTTTCCAATTTAAGCTGGTCAAATCTAAAAGTAAAATCAGAAATGAAAATGTTGAAGATAGATTTTGTACCTCTTTCGTCTTTAATGAGATTGTGTATTGCACAGGAAATGCTAGGATACACTTTAGTAGTATGTACTGTAAGCAATTGCGGATACGCAAATATTAAGGTGCGTTGGATGCCAAATTATATAGTAAAAGCTGGATTCATAAGTATTTTGAAACTCAGGAATAACTCAATTAAACCTCCAGATTCATTCAATAAATCATTTATAAATATAACTCCTTTCGTAAGGAGTGATTTGTAATAAAGTGGTCTCTTGTTTATGCATATTGATGAATTATACAGTAATGATACAGAGTTTAAACATGATTTTCTCTGACGACTAGAAATAGAATAGTCATGAAATATATAAAGTGTTTCCTTCCAGAATGCGTTAACATTTTTAGATTTCTCTGAGCATATAGTGGAGCAGCCAAGTCGCTAAATTTGAAATTTTAATCAACCCACCTAACACAGGGCAAATTTTTATATCAAACGAAAGAATATAACATGGGACATCAGATTTGACCTGTCGTAAAAAATTCGTATGGTCAGATTTACAGTAAATTCAGAGAAAAGCGGAAAATTAGTAAAATTCAAAATCATAGATATTTTAACAAAGATTATCATCCTTTAGTAAATGAAAAGTCAAACTGACCGAAAACAATGTCAATATGCTAATTGAAGTCAAAAGAAAATTTTTGGATCAAATTGATTTTTCTAATTTCAACTTCATGGATGAATGAGCACAAATTCTAAGATAAATTGGTAAAATTGTAATTTTCAATCCTTTCACTTCAATATTGAGAATGTTAATTCGAAGATAAAAATTAATATACAGAAACGATATTTTGATATGTGAATGTGTTTTAAGGAAAGTTTGATAGAGATCGATTGAAAAACTTAAGAGTACCAGGCCAATAAAGTGCCCCACCCCCAACTTTGTTATAAGCGATTCACTGCAATATAAACTAGAAGATGTTTTCTCGATAATACGGAGTAAAACTAATTACGGCTAAATTAAGTTTTAACATATAATAAGGAAAAGTATCGCTTTATTTCAAAGAAGACGACAAATTTACGTCAATAATTTTGAAAAAAAAATTTCTGTACTATCTACGTTCTAGTAAATTCAAACATTGTGATATGGACGCATTTTGTCAGCCGAATTTTAGAAATAATTAAGTATAGCAAAGATTTTATGATCAACAAAACATGGAATTATGCAATGCAATTTAGTTCGACAAGCGTAGCTGCCTATACGACCCCATCACATTCGAGGCAATCATGGCATTTTCTTTCTCTGTTTGACCTTGTGACAACAGTTGTCGCTAAAACGTAGCTTAAAGGCATCGTTCTACATGTATTGTCGTAGCAAACTGACATGACCAGGCGGAGCTTATTTTCACCTGGTCATCGGAAGAGTTTACTTCTGACCAGGTGATAAAAGCCATATAAAATTACAGGTAATGAGTATTTACTCTAATTACGATGTGCAATTCATAATCTATCTACCCTAAAATTGTATCAATTCATCTTAATTGCTTGATTGAATTAGCTCCGCCCGGTCAGGTTAGTTTGCTACGACAATAGATGATAATGGGGATAGCCTCTGATTTCTAGTTTTGGTTCTCTAGTTTCTGATTGGTTGATCGTTGATGGCCATTATACGATATTGTATGTTTTTGTTGAGTTTGTTTTTTTTTTTTACTGTCTGTTTATTGTTTTTCATGCTTCATCCTTGTCTATAATGGACAATTTTTTTTTATTTCTCTGCAATTGTTTCTATACAAAATGAAACGGAAAAGTAGTGAACATCAAACAACCACATTTAAAAGAATTAAAGACGCTCACATAAAACTACCAACCGAGAGGCAAATCTTTAGCAATATTAAAATAGAAATGACAACACAATAAAGGGTGCTCTATTCTCTGAGGTCTCACGCTGAGCTTTCAACATATCAGTCTCGTCGTTACAAAAGTTAGATTTTACTATTTTGTATCGCATCTTGGACTCTTTAATATCCATCGTTGAAGGTCGATGCTTTGCTGTTGGAATATTTTCTTCTTGGACACATTTCACCGACTTTGCGTCATACTTTCACACTTTTTCAATTTTATTTCTTTATTCGGAGCTCTTTGGGAAATTTTATACGGCCATTGACGCGCCAACATTTTAGGTTCCTGTTGCGGCGAATTGTCCGTTGTCAACAGACGGTTGCTTTTCGTGATATAACCTTTTATTTGTTGTATTGTAGACATATGTAGTCCTTATTAATGTAGGAACTGCCGAATTAAATTACCCAATATTACATATGACAATGTGGTGTTTGTGCTCATGTACAGCATTATGAATCAAAGCCCCCCCCCCCCGTGACCCTTGAGGACTTTCCATTGGATCTCATGAAGACATCAAAGGGGTTCTCTGACTCAGTATATCTTGAAAAGCATCCACTTGATTTTGTAACAGTTTCAAATCTGAACGAAGAGTAAGTGCGGATGCTAAAAACGATAAATTGCACAACGTTTACCCAAGGCATATCGTAATGTTTAAAACACAGAAAACGAAGAGCCCAAACTCTGACCATGAACTTTACATGTATATTCACATCTCTGTGGTACCAAAATAAACGTCAAAAGAAGGGAGGATATCTCCAACAAGACCCCCTTGCAGCATCAACAGTAAAACACCAAAACACCCGATGCAAA
Organism: Pinctada fucata; assembly: GCA_028142955.1. Taxonomy (NCBI): domain Eukaryota; kingdom Metazoa; phylum Mollusca; class Bivalvia; order Pterioida; family Pteriidae; genus Pinctada; species Pinctada fucata. The sequence goes on from AP027114.1 coordinate 28,588,917, forward strand.
AACACAAAAGACGAGTACAGCACGAGATAGAAAAGAGACAATCGACATTTAAACATCAAACACAAAAGACTACACATAAACCGACGAGACCAATGGGCAACCGGTGCCGACTTTGGACGGCCATCTGTCACGTAGCTTAAAGGCATCGTTCTACATGTATTGTCGTAGCAAACTGACATGACCAGGCGGAGCTTATTTTCACCTGGTCATCGGAAGAGTTTACTTCTGACCAGGTGATAAAAGCCATATAAAATTACAGGTAATGAGTATTTACTCTAATTACGATGTGCAATTCATAATCTATCTACCCTAAAATTGTATCAATTCATCTTAATTGCTTGATTGAATTAGCTCCGCCCGGTCAGGTTAGTTTGCTACGACAATAGATGATAATGGGGATAGCCTCTGATTTCTAGTTTTGGTTCTCTAGTTTCTGATTGGTTGATCGTTGATGGCCATTATACGATATTGTATGTTTTTGTTGAGTTTGTTTTGTTTTTTTTACTGTCTGTTTATTGTTTTTCATGCTTCATCCTTGTCTATAATGGACAATTTTTTTTAATTTCTCTGCAATTGTTTCTATACAAAATGAAACGGAAAAGTAGTGAACATCAAACAACCACATTTAAAAGAATTAAAGACGCTCACATAAAACTACCAACCGAGAGGCAAATCTTTAGCAATATTAAAATAGAAATGACAACACAATAAAGGGTGCTCTATTCTCTGAGGTCTCACGCTGAGCTTTCAACATATCAGTCTCGTCGTTACAAAAGTTAGATTTTACTATTTTGTATCGCATCTTGGACTCTTTAATATCCATCGTTGAAGGTCGATGCTTTGCTGTTGGAATATTTTCTTCTTGGACACATTTCACCGACTTTGCGTCATACTTTCACACTTTTTCAATTTTATTTCTTTATTCGAAGCTCTTTGGGAAATTTTATACGGCCATTGACGCGCCATCATTTTAGGTTCCTGTTGCGGCGAATTGTCCGTTGTCAACAGACGGTTGCTTTTCGTGATATAACCTTTTATTTGTTGTATTGTAGACGTATGTAGTCCTTATTAATGTAAGAACTGCCGAATTAAATTACCCAATATTACATATGACAATGTGGTGTTTGTGCTCATGTACAGCATTATGAATCAAAGCCCCCCCCCCCCGTGACCCTTGAGGACTTTCCATTGGATCTCATGAAGACATCAAAGGGGTTCTCTGACTCAGTATATCTTGAAAAGCATCCACTTGATTTTGTAACAGTTTCAAATCTGAACGAAGAGTAAGTGCGGATGCTAAAAACGATAAATTGCACAACGTTTACCCAAGGCATATCGTAATGTTTAAAACAAAGATAACGAAGAGCCCAAACTCTGACCATGAACTTTACATGTATATTCACATCTCTGTGGTACCAAAATAAACGTCAAAAGAAGGGAGGAGATCTCCAACAAGACCCCCTTGCAGCATCAACAGTAAAACACCAAAACACCCGATGCAAAAACACATAAGACGAGCACAGAACGAGATAGAAAAGAGACACACGACATTTAAACATCAAACACAAAAGACTACACATAAACCGACGAGACCAATGGGCAACCGGTGCCGACTTTGGACGGCCATCTGTCACGCAAGTAGCAAATGGTGTGGTTATCCTGGATTACGTGCGCACAACCCTCTCACTTCTCCAATTACCCAGAGGTCTCCAAGAACGTACAATCGTGGTGTAAAACAACCTCCTCACTGTAAGATGACATCACACAAACAAGACCGCGAAACGCAGAGGCCCCAGAGACACAGATGAATATGTAAATGGATATAAAAAGAGGGCATGCGTAATACAGTCCGTGCTCTGCCGGCTGTAGCGAGCTCATGTATGATATCACCCGAGGAGTCCGACTGACATTCAGAGAGGACAGGTGGTCGGGGCCCTGTCTTCTCTAAAGAGGTTTGGACAGGGCCCGTCATGGAGTCCCGTCGTCACAGTCAGTCAGAGTGCAAGTCTCAAGAATGCGCTTGTACAAGACTGTAGATTGGTCAAGTACCAAGCCTAGTGTCCGTCTGGTGACATTAGGATCATACCCACGGTAGAAAAGGCGTTTGATGATTCTGACGCATTTTCGATGGTTATGCTGCCTACCTTTGATCCTTTTATTTTGTTTATCATATCACCATAAAAGACAGGTTGTGTAATACCCATAGTAATGTACTCTGTTGCATGTATAGATCCGAATTTTAAAAGAAGTTGACTGTAATTTTTGTAAAATTTCCAGAAAGTCTTAACTAGTTTATGAAAGCGGAAACCTTGACCTAAAAGTTTTTTGGTAATTTGTAAATTTCTACTATGAAAATCCAAAATATCAGTACATGCTCTAGCGTACCGGATGAGCTGTGATATGTAAATGCCGTATGACGGTAATCTTGGAACATAACCGTCAAGCCAAGGGAAATTTACAATGTTGAATCCAAAATCATCCCTTTTGTCATATACACTTGTATGAATCTTTCCGTTTACAATTTTGATATTTAGGTCCAAAAAGGGTGTTTCTGTATTTGAAAGGTTTGCCTTGTTAAGGGTTAATTCTTGTGGATAAATTTCATTCTTATATAATTCAAAAGCAGGATTGTCAATGGTTAGAATATCATCCAGATATCTAGAAGTATTATTGAAACATTTCAGCTCATCAAATTTTCTTTGCTTTTGAAGATTTTGGATAAATTCTTTCTCATAAGTGTATAAAAATAAATCTGCAACAAGAGGCGCACAGTTAGTACCCATAGGAATTCCTACAACCTGCTTGTATAGATCCTCACCAAATCTAACATAAATATTGTCCAAGAGGAAGGACAAGGCATTACACAGGTCACTACATGTCCATGATTTGTATGATTTGTAGTCTGTCGAGGAAAAGAAACCCTTAGATTCAGATGTACAAATGTAAGTTTTTCGCTCTCGATCAAAACACCATTTAATGAGATTAGATAATCGATCATTAATTTTGTCATGAGGAAGTGTGGTGTACATATTAGAGAAGTCGTATGAAGAAATCATATTGGCTTGGAAATTTCCAGATTTCATTTTTTCAAAAGATACTTTTCATAATCTTATATAAACTTAATGCATTTGTCTTCAATTCACGTATTTTCATTTCAACTTGTCACGAATGGGTTTCCATACACGGTCTTACCACGACATATTAAAAAGAAGTATTTCTCATTAATTTTTAAACAGTATGATGTAATTCCACTTTCTGCATTTAACTTTTATCAAAAATATGTATGTATACCGGTTGATAGGTATGATTTGATAGAAACTGTAACACGTTGTCGACCGAATCTTCATCTACGGAAACTAATTTGTGAAATGACGCTTAAATCAAAAGTATATACGCTTTAGGTTTTTACATTTATTTATGGCCCCTTAGAAAAATGATCAATAAAAAGGCATTGGAAATAATAAACATATATTTGTCGGTATGTTTCGAGACAAAAATTTAGTCTCTGTGCTTGAAAGAAAATATTAACACAGATTCTTCATATTTCACAGAAATTTGCATAAAACTGCAATTTTTAGAGAGAGGAGAAAATATTCTTCCTCCAAAACAATTATATAACATGTGTACATATCTAATACATTGATTGCAACGACTTTCTATACAAAAAAGAACAAAATATAGGAATACCGAGGATATAAACGATAAATATTTCGTTTTAATTTTTCACGATTTTATCGCTTTTTACCCAATTTAAACAAAATCTGACCGTGGCATATTCTTTACGACAGCTCTGTTTGAAAGCAGGGGTATTCAGCAAAAGGTTCAGACCAAATTCAGGCCTTTGTTAGGTGTGTTGATAAAACTCGAAAACTAAGCTTCTTTTTTAAATTGGTCGCTCTACTATAAGTGAATATTTGTTACCAACTTTACAAATCATATCAATGTAAACGTCTTCAAATTGAATAGCATCATTTAAGAACAGATAAATTGGCAACGTGGACCAGACATGCACGTTTCGGGTACTTAACCCTCATCAGTGATACTAAATCTAAACAATGTAATATGCCAAAATGTCACAATCAGATGTGAATGCAAATAGAGAGGCGCAATCTCCTGTTGTGTGTATAATACGTCCAAACCTGGATAGGTTAAGTGATTTAACAAAAGAAAATATATCGATCATTTTGCAGCCGCCCATACTATAGTCTTGAATGATCTGTTTCCTACTTACATTATCACATTTATTTCCCCATTTGAAAAACAAATCATTTATAAGTTGATTACAAAGTGAAGGAAGAGTAAAGAACAAATGTGTAAATTTAGGAAGTAAAAGAGTTTTAACCACTGTAATCCTTCCAAGTGTAGTTAGATTTCGCCTTGACCACATTGTTAGATCATTTCTTATTGCGGATATTCATATATATATTTTGATGTTTAATACTAAGTCAGGCGAAAAAGTTATACATAAAGCAGTAAAAGAAGAATTGCTCCACTTGAGGTGATAGTCTTAACAATGCTTTTGACTGCATCCTAAACTAGAGTCTTATCAATATTTGATTTCAAGCCAGAGAATTTTGAGAATTGAAATAATAAATCTAAAGCACTTTTAAGATTACTTTCACTACCATCAAGAAAGAGGCAGGTATCATCAGCATACTGTAATAAGCGAATTTCCTTTTCTCCGATTACCATTCCTTTTACTGATTTGTATTGCCTAAGATTTCTGCACAGAGGTTAAAGAGGTAAGGCGAAATCGGGTCACCTTGCCTACAACCATGCCCAATCCCGAGGAAGCTAGAGAAAATACAACTCTGAATAACGCATAACTAAGAATTTATATAGAGAAGCTTTATTCACCTTCTAAAATTTTCTGAAATATTCCAAAGTTTTGAACATAAAGCCCCACAAAAGAGAATCAAGCGCTTTTTCAAAGTCGATCAGCAATAGCATACCCGATATTTCTTTTTCACGCTAGGTTTGTAATACATTGTATATAATTCTAGTGTTTTCGCTGATACATCGACCTGACATAAACCCACGTTGGTATGTATGAATAAACTTGGGTAAAATTAACTTCATACGCTCTGCTAAAATACCTGAAAGAATTTTGTTCGTAATATTCAGAAGCGAGATTGTCTCCAATTCTTTTAAACATCCCATGATTTGTTTGGTTTAGGTATGACGGTTATAATACCTGTGTCTCTGTGTAATTGATAATTCGCCAGTTGTACAACCTTCATTCCAAGACCTAACAGAAAATACACGCAAATGAACCCAAAAGAATTTTAAAAACTCAGATGTAAACCCGTCTGGCCCTGGGGCCTTATCATTTTTCAATTTCTTCCGAAATAAACCCGCTTCTTTCAGAGTTATTAGAATTTCTAAACTTTTGCTCTCAGATTTACTTAACCTTGAAGTTGATTCCTCTTGCAAAATACTTCGATAAGTCGATATTTTCTAAATCATCATCATGGCTTTTATATAATTTTCTATAGAAAAACCCTTTTTTCATAAAGTATTTTTTCTTGATTTTCTGTTATTGATCCATCTCCTAGCCTAAGTTTCATAATGGTTTTATTTAAATGATGCCTTTTCTCCATGCCACAGAAATATGTTTTTCACCTTCCTCTATCAAACGTGATTTAGTTCTTATCATCATACATTTTATTTTATTCTTTCTATATACTTTCATCTCGTCTTTCAGCTCATTCAGTCTTTCTCTTAATTCTGATGTGATATTTATAGATTTCTCAAAACTTTCTATTTCATTTAATATGTATTTATCTCTATTTTCTCTTTCTGTTTTTTTATATGACGAGTAGGATATTGTTGATCCTTTGATATTAAGCAGGAGGAGATCACGAAATAATCTGTCATCAATAGTGAAGGCAATACTCTCGTTTTCTGTATTATTGATACTGTTTTCAGATATATTCTCTGTAACAACAGCATATTGTAATTTGGTATTGACTATTGTCCTTTTTACTAATTCTTTATATGATCAATCTTTGAGTAACGCATTATTGAATTTCCAGAATCCCTTTTCTCTTTTGTGGTTATTGAATTGTATAGAAATTTCTATTACAGAATGATCAGTTCGGTAACCTGGGGTAATAATAAATTGATAATGAAGGGAGAAAGTTCTTCAGAACCTAAAAAGTCGTGCTCTTTTCATAGGTGCATTAGAAAACCAAGTATATAATCTTTTTATCATAATGTACTTTCCATATATCTAAAAAGTTATAATCATTTGTAATGGATAAAACCTCATTTCTTGCGTTTGGGTTATTAACATGTCTATAGTTATCACAATCTAAATCAGTATCTAAAATTAGATTGAAATCTCCTGTTATCGTAACAAAATCGCTGCCAAATTCCCCTATGATATCTCTTAAAGTTCTATAGAATGCTAGTTTATCCCTATTTGGTCCGTAAATGTTTATCAATGTTAAAATGTAATCGTCATTTAATTTTAGCTGCACAGCTAATTAATTACCATTAAGATCTGTTTTTGTTCTCATAATTTTGTATTCGTCTGTCTCTTCAACGCATTTGAAATTTTCTGTTACAAAATTTCTTGACATTTCTAAAACGTTGGTCCTGTAGCATCATATCCAACCCATTCTGCTACGTCTTTTGGTACATTTTTGGACATAATAATTTTCATACTTTTTGGCCATATTACATTGTTTAGACTAAGGATCACTGACGAGGGTTTAGTACCCGAAACGTGCATATCTGGTCCATGCTGTAAATTTATCAGGTTTTAAATGATGCTATTGAATTTAAAGACGTTTAACATTTGAACTACTTGGTGAGTGTCACTGCTGGTGGACCAAGAGTCCCCGAGGGCACATGTAGCCAGGTTCGGTCAACTTCGGTTGATCGTCTGTCTCTTCAACGCATTTGAAATTTTCTGTTACAAAATTTCTTGAAATTTCTAAAACGTGGGTCCTGTAGCATCATATCCCACCCATTCTGCTCAACTTCTGATCAACTTCTGTTGATCGTCTGTCTTTTCAACGCATTTAAAATTTTCTGTTAAAATTTCTTGAAATTTCTAAAACGTGGGTCCTGTAGCATCATATCCCACCCATTCTGCTCAACTTCTGATCAACTTCGGTTGATCGTCTGTCTCTTCAACGCATTTGAAATTTTCTGTTACAAAATTTCTTGAAATTTCTAAAACGTGGGTCCTGTAGCATCATATCCCACCCATTCTGCTCAACTTCTGATCAACTTCGGTTGATCGTCTGTCTTTTCAACGCATTTAGAATTTTCTGTTAAAAATTCTTGAAATTTCTAAAACGAGGGTCCTGTAGAATCAATTCCCACCCGTTCTGCTGCGTCTTTTGGTACATTTTTATACATAATAATTTTCATCCTTTTTGGCAATATTACATTGTTTAGACTAAGGATCACTGACGAGGGTTTAGTACCCAAAACGTGCATGTCTGGTCCATGCCGCAAATTTATCAGGTTTTAAATGATGCTATTGAATTTAAAGACGTTTAACATTAAATAGGATTAAGCACCCTCTCGAGTTAGATTTCTCTGGACTCATCAGTTTATCATTAACCCATACAGCCCTCGTCTTTTTCATTTCATTCTCAGTTAAATGTGTATTCTGTAGGCAGTAAATGAAATGTTGTTGATCTCAAAAAGTGAAAAACGTCTTTTAATTTTTGGAAATCTCTCATAACTCTGCAATTTCGTGAACAAATGTTTATACTATCGTTCATTTGTTGAAGAGAAATCTTACATATAAATAAGCATGGGAACTAGCAAGCAGCAAAGCATACACAACCATGATAACCTACTCTTATTTTGCATAATGTATGCCAAAATATAACTATAGACAATTAAATATATCATAATGATAGGTACTATCTGATATCAAGTCCATGTGCTATTATCTTCTCACTATTTATGTTTAAGTTCATTTTAAAGGACAAATAGTCCAAATTATTATCATTTAAAGTGCTCGATTTATCAAGAATCAAACATCAATTGTCATGTTTAGAATTATTCCAAAAGTTTGTGATTCGTTTGATTACAAAACGTGAACAAAAAATCCTTTTGACTACGGGAGTCAGTAATGATATTTCAATTTGACATAACGTAAATAGGAAATATTCTTTAACAAATATAGCGTCTGAAAGTTTAAAGAGGGGATGGTTAATGTCTATCATTTGACAGGATATTCATTAAACATATCTACTAAGAACAATAACATCTAAATAACACAAATTTCACATAAATATGGTTATTCAGGACCTGAATATCGAAAAAAAGGCCATATTTCACCATATATTTTCATACATTTCCATTAAAGTATCCATACTTCAAGTCAAACAAGTCAATCAATGAATTGTTTTGCTAAAATTTACTTAAAGTCCATTCTAGTTAGAAATACTATAACAAGAATTATTTTCACTCAGTCAGTAATGATATTTCAATTTGATATAACGTAAATAGAAAATATTCTTTAACAAATATAGCGTCTGAAAGTTTAAAGAGGGGATGGTTAAAGCTGAACTAAGTCTTTAAAAAACCCCATGACGTAGTAAATTTTTTTTAGGGAACGGAAATTGTTAGAAGTGAAACTAACAATCTCCGTCCCCGAGCTAAAAATACACTTGGTCATGTGTTGATTTTAACTTTCCCCCTGATGACGTTTTGCATACTAATGTATCGTGACCCAAAATCCACTACCTCGAGTACTCGAGCGGTATATAAAGAAGCCTGGACGAGTGGACATTGTCATTTGTATGAGATGCCGTCTACCTGTAAAGATGAGTTCAGAAATTAGAAAATATCATAGAAACCCATACATTGAAATAGAAAATGGATAAAGTAATCATGAAATCTTCAGTTTTACTGAAATAATTAAAATACGGGTACGTAATCTTGGGAACTTGTGGAAGGGGATGGGTGGAAGGGGGATGTTTTAGAACGGGATGGGGACGGGACCGGGTGGGTAGGTTTTTCATATGCTTTATATGAAACATTGCGAACAAAAAAGATGAATTCAAAATATCCATAGTTACAATGTCAAAAAATTATATGCTACGGTTTACATTGATCAAAATTTGGTACATATGTGAAATAGTGGTGGGGTGGGATGTTGTTGGATTCAAGTATAGCATTCAAACCAACAGACATGAAAGTAAATTGAAATGATTTATCACAAGCAAAGGAGATCAAATATACATGTAGATGAAGAGGGAGCCCAATGTTTATGATCAACCAAGACATGTTGGGCCGGAAAGGGGGGGAGGGGCGGTTAAGTTATTGAAAATTTATATTATCTGAAGTGAAATAGTATATTGATCAGAGTTTACTGCTAAAAGTTTACATCAAAGAATGGCATGCAATCTATTAGACGGAAGAGTAGTTGGGAGGGGGTTGCCGGTGGGGGGGGGGGAGGGGGATGTTATATCGAAACATTGTCATGCAAAAAAGCACAATAAAAAAGTACATACATTAACATACTAAAATACGATAGTTAAATTCTTCTATAATATTCTATTTTCATTACATACGATTTTGTTACATATACCTGTATACTGTGAAAGGCAAGTACATAGCTGTCTCTCTGCCTTTTCCTCATTTCAAAATTTCTTTTAGAAAATGTAATTAATCAGCTAAATTTCGAGAATACAAAACTGCATGATTATTATAGTGTTTTACTTACATGATATTTTAGAAAATACAATCCAATACAGGCCAATGGTCGGTATACAATTTTCTACAACAAACATGACCTCATTGTGTAGACACATGTGAAAATCGCGTGTTCGATTAGACTATTCGCATAATGAAAATGGGCTTTTATAAATTCATATCAATTAAAATATACATGTATACTAGTTACCGAATATTTGAATAAGCTTCATTATCCATTGGAATTTATATTTATGATCGTTTGTATGATTATTTCCATTGATGTGTTAAGGGGGGGGGGGGCTGAACGAGGAGACCTTGGGATGCAACAGATGGAATTCGCATCGGAAATGGGAAAGAAACAATTTATAGAATTCTTGACAATCCTATTTATCATTAGTTTATAGGTTTCCTTTGTGTTGAAACTATTTTTCGTCGAACAACTCTACCTGGGCCATGTCTTGGATCCGTTTCCTCCCAATATCCCCATCTCAATAACTACCCCCCCCACCCCAATCAAATTCTGTGTAGCCCTTTCTTTTCAGGGCCGGGTCCAAAATTTATGTTGAGGGAATGGGGAACATAGTGGCCTTACAGTCTACACACTTTCCCGATACCATAACCATGACTAGGTCAAAGCTCCAGGTCAAGGTCACTAGGTCAAATGTTAAGGCATAAATTGAAAGGTCTTTTAATGGGCAACCTTCACGTATGATATAAAGTTTCTACTGCGTAATGTTCCTCAGATTTTGCTGCAACCAGAAACTTTAACCAAAATGTTGACGACAGACGGACAGACAGACAGACAGACAGACAGACAGACAGACGGACGGACGGACGGACGGACAGACAGACAGACAGACAGAAAGACAGTCAGACAGACAGACGGACGGACATCGTCAATCTATAGACCGGAATTGCTTTGCAATCCGGCCAATTAAAAGTGGCGAGTTGGAGGGGTTTTGTTTGGTCTTAATCATCCATGAACGATCATCGATCATATGCACTACTCTGGAGCAGAAATGTTGGAAGAAAGAGTAAAATTACTTTGAATTTCTGTGATTTTTTTTAAATCCACATTAAAAGTATAGGAATTGGAATTTAAAATTAATTTCATCTGAAACTCATCAAAGCTTTTATATATGCATTCACATGGTTTCATTTTTGAATAGCTATTCCTTTTTTCCCTTTTATCAATAATTTTCGAATGCATGAGTTCCCCAAACTACTGAACGTCTCGTTCTCAGCGAGGCATGTCTGTCTGTAGGCATGGTCCATTTAATATTATGGGGGGGGGGCTTTGGATTATTTTGTCGGAGCATGATTATTTTTTTCGCCCTATACCGGAGCAAAATTATTTTTTCTTGCAATGTTGGAGCAAGGAATTTTTTTTATGATAAGTGATGTGCAATATATAATGAATGTTTGTGTTTTAATAGAAATTCTTGATTTTTATTCAAAACTCTAATAAAATATTACTTTATTCTTATGAAAAATTTAATTCACTTATAAACAGAGAGATAGAAGTATTTACAATATAATCCTCAGTAAACAAAATTTATATCTTGTAAGAAGGGCTGAGGGGAGGATTTTCTAGACAAATTCGTAGTTACGAGAAACAAATTTCGAAGTTACCAAAAAAAAATTCTCGTTGTTACGGGAAAAAAATGGAGGTAAAAACTATTCATTTTTATCAAAAATCGCTGAAAAAGGAAAAACTCAATAATTTCACCGTCTTTTGGACAAATTCACATCAGATTCTGAAGCTTTAGATATGTGTAAAATATGGTAGACTAACGTAATTTGAAAGTTAAAGTTTGATATTTGCACTTATCTTTGGACATTTTGTATTTTTTTGGAAATATGGTATCCCCATATAGATCCGATTTCAAGATACCCAAGAGTTAGAATTGCTTAATTTGATTCAATTTGCAAAATTGAAATGTGATGACTGAAAACATTCATTAACTACTTTTGATATGAGTAATTGTCCAAAGTATGTAAAGACTCCAAAAAATTGAATAAAATAAAGCATTTCCAATTTTCAGCATTTTTATAAAATTTGTTATTTTTAACCCAAAATTTCCACGAAATACCTGAGTTGGTAAAGTGTACATGTAAATCAAATTCATTCTTGAGTAGGGCCTTTATACTTTCAAAAAATACTTTCAAATCCCACAAACTATGGGGGCCCTCCCCCTCATTCTTGTGATTTGTCCAAAATTGCTGTTTTTTTCCGTTTTCAAGTTGAATTTTACTAATAACCATATATATGCCCATATGGGGACACCCCACCCCTACACTGACAGCGACGACTTGGAAACAGCCCCCCCCCCCCCCTGGAAAATGTATAAATCGCTTTAATTCATCAAAATATGAGCCATTTTGATTTAGATGTATCACTCCTTATTTTGTTCCAAACATAGAACATTAGGATAACGAAATTGTGATCTTACTTATTATTTACAAGACAAGTATTACTAAAGCTCTAATCGAACACGCGGTTTTTTCACATGCGTGTAAAATGGTAACATGTGTACCGATCATTTGTAATATAGGATTGTATTTGCTTTACCAACATGTAAGTAAAACCATGCAATGTGCAGTTTTTTATTCTGATATAATTTTCGAAGATTGAGTCAATGGACTTGTTAAAAATAAATTTTGAAATTAGGAAATTTTTGTATTTTAGACGTTTAGTAAACAGGTACAATGTAAACATATAATGTGGGTCACTATAAAGTGTATTTATGTAAATGTGTAATGTGTAAGATACAGCTATACTGAAAATGAATATTTTATAGGCAGACATAGCTAAGAAGCATTTCAGTATGTAAAAAGTGTAATTTTGAATTACATTTGGAGTATGCATTACTTCCTCCCTGTAACGCGCACCTCCCCCCCCCCCCCCGCCCCCACCCACCCGCGAACTCGAAACCTCACAACGCTTCTTTTTCCCAGATCTTTTTTCGTCCGCATCTATTATGTAAATTATAGCAAAAATAATATTTCGCTTCATATATTTTATTTCAACGCTTTGATTTTGGGCTACCATTCGATCAACCCCCCCCCCCCCCGAACCCCAAACCCTCTTGATCTGTCCAAATTTTGAAACATTGAGTTCCCTACATGCATAGGCATTGTGATAAGTTTGTGATCATGTTATCTTTGTAAATAATCATTTGTTATTTACTACATTTCATGATGATTTACTTGTAGCAAATCTCCCCCCCCCCCCAAACTTTTCCAATCTGTACCTTAATTTTGATTTTTAAACATAGTACTTGTATATATCATTATGCATACGCCATAATTACTTTTGGAGGTGCTGTATATGTGAAACATGTACCGGAACCCCCCCCCCCCCAACTCCCGTCCCCCGAGTTCCCCTCCCTCTATCACGTACCCAGGGCAGATCTCATTCATTATAACTATATATGAGAAAATAATTTTATTCTTATTTGAAAATTATATTATGATATTTTAATGTATGATTTTCTATGCAATTTACTAATTTCTTAACTCATCTTTACAGGTAGACGACATCTCATACAAATGACAATGTCCACACGTCCAGGCTTCTTTATATACCGCTCGAGTACTCGGGGTAGTGGATTTTGGGTCACGATACATTAGTATGCAAAACGTCATCAGGGGGAAAGTTCAAATCAACACATGACCAAGTGTATTTTTAGCTCGGGGACGGAGATTGTTAGTTTCACTTCTAACAATTTCCGTTCCCTAAAAAAATTTACTACGTCATGGGGGTTTTTAAAGACTTAGTTCAGCTTTAATGTCTATCATTTGACAGGATATTCATTAAACATATCTACTTAGAACAATAACATCTAAATAACACAAATTTCACACAAATATGGTTATTCAGGACCTGAATATCGAAAAAATGGCCATATTTCACCATATATGTTCATACATTTCCGTAAAGTACCCATACTTCAAGTCAATCATGTCAATCAATAAATTGTTTTGCTAAAATTTAATCCATTCTCGTTAGTAATACTATAACAAGAATTATTTTCACTCAGTCAGTAATGATATTTCAATTTGATATAACGTAAATAGGAAATATAGCGTCTGAAAGTTTAAAGATTGGATGGTTAATGTCTATCACTTAACAGGATATTCATTTAACATATCTTCTCAGAACAATAACATCTAAATAACAAAAAAGAATCACACAAATATGGCTATTAAATCCCACATTCTAAACTGAAAGAAAGACCCGCAAAAATTATAAGTAATGCGTTTACAACTAAGAACGGCAATCGCAAATACAAATTTATTGTTGTTAACTATGACAAAACAGACATTATTCAGATGTTACACTTTCTGATCGACAACATTTTTGTAGTGTTTGGAGGAAAGGTCTTCCAGCAAATTGTCGGAATTCCAATGGGGACCAATTGTGCCCCACTCCTTGCTGACATCTTCCGTTAATCGTACGAAGCTGAATTCATCCAATCTTTGGTCTCTGAAGGGAAAAGATACTAAGCTTCTGACTTTAAATTCACTCACAGAAACATAGACGATGTGTTGTCCATCAATAATCCAAAATTCGCAGATTACCTCAGCAGTATCTATCCTTCGGAGCTTGAAGTCAAAGAAACTACAGAAACATATAATTCAGCATCCTATCAAAACATAAAGTTGTCCTACGTCACTGATGATTACATGAACACCTCACTCTATGACAAACGTGACGACTTCAGTTTCAGCATTGCAAACTTTCCTTTTCTGAGTAGCAACATCCCTGCATCGCCTGCTTATGGCGTGTTCATATCAGTTGATACGCTATGCCAGAGCAAGTACCGAATATATAGGTCCCACTCTCCAGAATGGTGGATTATATTCTGTCTTAGACCATTCGACCATCCAGCCACCGAATATACTTGTATCTTCCGAAATGGAAATAACTGGATGTGACAATTCTACCGCATTGAAGTGACGTATGTTGCATGCACTGGGCACCTGGTCTCACTCCCATATTGGCCGTTCGCTTATTTTCATATGGTGGAGGTTCTTGTTTTATCCTGGTTTTGTATGCCGTCGGTTTATAATTTTCTGAAATATCGATTTTGTACTATGTATTGGTATATGGTCATTATCCATATTTGTTATCTAAAGTTTGTTCATACAGAGAAAGATACCGTAACGTCGTATGACGTAATTTATCCGTGACCATAGTTCATGTTGACATCTGTATGACAAAAATATCATAAATGCAGAATCTAACATTTTCGTGAATAAGTTTGACTTGATCGTAACATAAACCGTGTAAAAAGGATTAATTATCAAGTAAATAATGGATTTTTTTTCTTGAAAATAGTGGCCATCTTGATAACAGCGGTCATTTTGATTTTTCGAGGTGGGTCTGTTCTTAAATGATGCTATTTATTTGAAGACGTTTACATTTATACCACTTGGTGAGTGTCACTGCTGGTGGACCAGGAGTCACCGAGGGCACATGTAGCCAAGTTCGATCAATTTCGGTTGATCGTTTCTTCAACGCATTCTAAATTTCTGTTATCAAAATTTCTTGAAATTTCTAAAAAGTGGGTCCTGTAGCATCATATCCCATACATCCTGCTACGTCTTTCGGTACACTTTTTCGACATAGTAACTTTCACACTTTTTTGGCTTATTACATTGTTTAGATTTAGGATCACTGATGAGGGTTAAGTACCCGAAACGTGCATGTCTGGTCCACGTTGCCAATTTATCTGTTCTTAAATGATGCTATTCAATTTGAAGACGTTTACATCCATAGCTAATATTGTAAAGCATGGCCTTAAGAACAATTATGCCAAGTTTCATGCTTTCCTGAACATTTGCACAATTATTTCACCATTCAGCCGGACTATATGAGAATCGTTCTAACATACAAAATCATGCACAGAGTATATATTAGGAGCATTGCATATTTCACAATCAGGTGGAAATCACCATCGAAATTCATGACAAAATTGGAATCCAGACGTATAAACAAAATTGCCTAAACTTAGAACAAATCCTCGCCATTTCGTCTATTTCACCAGAAAGTTGACAGGCGAGCCACTATAGCTTTTGTTGCTGTCAATTGACCTATGGACACCTCGTACTGACAGACGTAGGATGACACACTAGCGGGAATGACAATCATTTTCATTACATTAGTTAAGCACGTTATCGTAAAGTTAACGTTGGAAATTAGAGTTATTTTCTCCTAGTCAATTGGAAATATCCCATAAAAAAGTAAATGGAAATTAATCCAAGAACAAAATATTTGATTTGCATAATTATTGTGAAGTAGATGCCATATGGTTACATCTTCTATTATCTACCAATAACATTTTCTGCACGTCGTCCAAAACTACATAAAAAAACACATCACTAACATCGTCCAATAACTTGCCAGAGTCAATCTTACTTACACTATGTCTTCCATTATCTACCAAGAACATTTTCTGCACGTCATCTAATACTAACATAAAACACGTCACTAACATTGTCTAATAACGTGCCAGAGTCAATCTTACTAACACTTTGTCTTCCATTGTAAACCAAGAACACTTCTTGCACGTCGTCAAATACTAACATAAAACACATAACTAAGATCGGCAAATTACTTGCCAGAGTCAATCTTACTAACATCATGTCTTCCATAATCTACAAAGAACACTTCCTGCACGTCGTCATATACTAATCTAAGAGGCATAACTGACATCGTCCAATAGCTCGCCAGAGCAAATCTTAAAAACACCATGTCTTCCATTATCTACAAAGAACAGTTCGTGCACGTCCTCAAATACTAACATAAAACACGTCACTAACATCGTCCAATAACCTGCCAGAGTCAATCTTACTAACACCATGTCTTCCATGATCTACCAAGAACACTTCCTGCACGTCGTCAGATACTAACTTAAAACACGGCAATAACATCGTGCATTTACTTGCCGGAGTCTATGTTACAAATACCATGTCTTCCACTGTCTACCAAGAACATTTTCTGCACGTCCTCAAATACTAACATAAATCACGTCACTAACAGCGTCCAATAATATGCCAGAGTCAATTTTAATAACTCCATGTCATCAAATATCTTAAGTAACCGAAACGTGCATGTCTGGTCAATGCTGCCAATTTATCTGTTCATAAATGATGATATTCAATTTGAAGACGTTTAACATCTTTAACACTTCTTGCACATCGTAAAATACTAATATAAAACACATCACTAACATCGTCCAATAACTTGCCGGAGTCAATCTTACTAAATCCATGTCATCCAATATCTACCAAAAACACTTCCTTAACATCGTCAAATACTAACATAAAACAAATCACTAACATCGTCCAATAACTTGCCAGAGTCAATTTTACTAAATCCATGTCATCTTATATCTACCAAAACACTTCTTGCAATTTGTCAAATACTAACGTAAAACACATAACTAACATCTGCCAATAACTTGCCAGAGTCATTCTTACTAACACCTTGTATTCCATTATTTACAAAGAACACTTCTTGCACGTCGTCAAATGCTTACATAAAACACGTCACTAACATCGTCCAATAATTTGACATAGTCAATCTTACTTATACAATGTCTTCCATTATCTACAAAGAACACTTCTTGTACTCGTTAAATACTAACCAAAAACATATAACTAACGTCGACCATTTACTTGCCAGAGTCAGTCTTACTAACACCATGTATTCCATTATCTACCAAGAACACTTCCTGCACGTCGTAAAATACTTATCGAAAACACATATCTAACCTCTTCCAATAACTTGCCAGAGTTAATCTTTCTAGCACCATGTCTTCCATTATCTACCATGAACATCTTATGCACGTGGTCAATAACTAATATAAAACAAGTCACTTACTCCGCCTGCTGAAAAATATGGACAATGAACATATCCCAATACACAGTACAAAATCGATTTAGAAAATCATTAACCGAAGGCATACAAAATCAGGATAAAATAAGAACCAAAGCCCAGGAAGAGTAAGCATCTCCTGCATGCATGAAACACCCGTCACTTCAATTCGGTAGAATTGTCACCTGGTTACTTCCATTTCGGAAGATACAAGTATTTTCGGTGGATGGATGGTTCAAATGGTCTAAGACAGAATATCATCCACCATTCCAGAGAGTCTGACATCATAATGTATGACGAGTTCCCTATATCGACCGTAGAACTTCCTCAATGATTAGGCTATACGGTCACATACGTATCCCTGACTGAGACGCTTATCTGAAAGACGCCAAGCTCTCAGAACAATATATATATATATATTCGGTACTTGCTCTGGCATAGCGTATTAACTGAGATATGAATACGCCATACGCTGGCGATGAAGGGATGTTGATACTAAGGAAAAGAAAGTTTGTGATATTGAAATTGAAGTCGTCACATTTGTCATAGAGTGAGGTGATCATGTAACCATCAGTGTCGTAGTACAAGATTATGTCCAGATAGGAAGCTGAATTATTTGTTTCTGTAGTTTTTTTTTACTTCAAGCTCCGACGGATAGATTTTGCTGAGGTAATCCGCGACTTCTGGATTATTTATGGGCAGCACATCGTCTATGTATCTGTAAGTGAAGTTAAAGGTAGAAGCTATGTATCTGTTTCCTTCAGAGACCAAAGATTGAACGAATTCAGCTTCGTACGAGTCAATCTTAATAACACCATAATTATCTTCCATTATTTACCAAAAACACTTCATGCACGTCGTCAAATACTAACATTAAACACGTCACTAACATCATTCAATGCGAAAGTCAATATTACTGACACAATGTCTTCCATTATCTACCAGAACACTTCCTGCCCGTCATCGACTACTAATATAAAACACATCACTAACATCGTCCAACAAATTGCCGGAGTCAATCTTACTAAAACCATGTCTTCCATAATCTACCAAGAACACTTCCTGAACGTCGTCAAATACTAACATAAAACACATAATTAACATCTGCCAATAAATTTGTAGAGTCATTCTTACTAACACCATGTCTTCCATTATCTACCAAGAAAATTGAACGCACGTTCTCCAATATTAAGTTAAAACACGTCACTTATATCGCCTAAGAACTTGCCAGAGTCAATCTTACAAACCTATGTCTTCCATTATCTACCACGAACACTTCTTGCACGTCGTCAAATACAAACATAAAACATGTCACTAACATCGTTCAATAACTTGCCATAGTCAGTCTTCCAAATACCATGTCTTCCATTATCTACCATGAAAACTTCCTGTACGTCGTCAAATACTAACATAAAACACATAACTTACATCGTCCAATATCTTGCAAGGGTCAAAATTACAAACACCATGTCTTCCATTACCTGCCAAAGCACTTCCTGCACGTGGTCTTACACCAACATAAAACACGTCAAGAATATCGCCGAATAACTCGTCAGAGTCAATCATACAAACACCATGTCATCCATCATCTACCAAGAACGTCGTCAAATACTAACATAAAACATGTCACTTACATCGTCCCATAACTTGCCAGAGTCAATCTTACAAATACCACGTGTTCCATTACCTACAAAAACACTTGTACGTCGTCAAATACTAACATAAAACACGTCAATACCATCGTCCATTTACTAACACCATGTCTTCCATTATCTACCAAGAACACTTAATGCACGTCGTCAATTTATCAATGTTAAAATATATGTTCTATAGTACCAGTTCTATTGTACTAGACACGTGTTTCGGATATTGAATCCTCATCACTGGTACTTAATGCCAAACAATTAAATAAAGCCAAAGTGAATATTCCTGGTGTCATTTACAATATGTAGACTTTTGTTTGATTTAAGTGAAAAATATGGCCAAAAATAGTTTGAGGGTAGGCGCAAGGAGCTTTATTCTAAACATGACCGATAAAATACGCCGAAATCCTGGCTAAGGACAGAGCTATGCAATGAGGGAGATATCCTTTAGTTTTAGAATTTTTGGTATAATTTGATAACAAGAAATTTAGAATATATTTTGATGCAGTGTTTAACCACTAATACTAAGTCGTCGATATCCTCGGGGACTTCAAGTGATACCAGCCTAGTGGTTGAAATTGTCAATATTGAAATATATGTTCTATGTCCTGGGTATATCATAGTTTGTCCTTGTACGTCATATGTTTTTGAAGTATCCTCTATTAATTTGATTGGTATTTTGAGCCAAAAAAATATGTTTTTATGAATTATATATAGCCTATATCAAGAATCTTACCATAGAAAGTCTCACATTTCAAACTATGATTATTATCCTCTGTATTTCCTATTTAACTGAAATATAGGACTTTCAATAGTAAGTTTCTTGATATAGGCTATATATTCATACAAAACAATTTATAAGTGAACCTAAATAATTACAGTTCAAAATACATTCCTGCTATCATTTCAAGAACTTCTATAAATTCAATAAATATTCTCCAGAAATCAGCTATAATTTTTAAATGAAAAAATACGTTTTTCCCCCAAAACACTTTGATTTTTAATGAAATGTTAGTAAAACATATATAATCTGATAGAGTGTGAAAAGTTACACTAGAAAATAGCTTTCAATCATTGCTTTCAACAAATAAGGGTTCTTTAAATAAATATACAGAAATCTGACATTTCTGATTGAAAATACAGGTTTCTGTATAAAAGAATTAATTTCGAGGATTTTACAAAAAAAAAAAGAATATAAAATATATGTCATTTGAAAGAAGAGACTTTCAAGATGTTTTTTAAATCATCATTGAACGATCATATGTAATATTGAGGAGCTGAGAAGGAGGAATAAATTAAAAGTTCCTCAAATTTCTGTGAATTTTGGCAAAAATTCTATTTTTTTTCCCCAAATAAAATTTTAAATAAGCTCACTAGTAGTGTCTGATATTTTAAAAAGGCTGGTTACCATGAGAACATAATTAGCTAATTTTGATATTTTGAGTTCAAAATGCTGTTTGTATTTTCCAATTTTCCTTCTCTCTTGATGGGTATATGATAAAGAAATAGGATTTATTTTATAAAATGAGCAAATTCAAGATAAACCCACTTGTTGCTAAGTAGATAAGTTACCGTGGCAACGGTAACTATGGTCTTTAATATTACTTATTTTGCAACTTCAGAGTCTTTCAAAAAAATTTGCATCATGCTGAACAGATAAAAATTGTAGGAAAATATCCAACTATAAACACAAAGAGCTCTTTCAAAAACCGTGAAAAAGTTATGGGGAACATATGTTACCATGGCAACAATTTTTTATTATTTTTATAAAACAGTAAATACTTATCCCAGGAAGTTCAAATTCAATATGAATAAGCCTCATTAAGAATACGGTAAAAAAAAGTTTCAAATAATTAATGGTTGCCATAGTAATCTGGCCATACATTATAAAAATAAGCATTCTTGTAGTTTTCGAAGCCTTTTCCTCAAAAAACGAAACAGGCTTACACAGCTTTTTTTTTACATATACGATAAAGCAAAGTCTATACTTTATTTTAGATTTTAAAAATTTCAGATTACTTAACTTTTGATGCCCGTGTCCAAGTACTCAAAGTTGGCCTATCTGCAAGTTTACACAATCGTTCCCATAGCAACGAGCGTGTAACTTAATATCTTTTAAAAAAATTCTTCCATGTAATGAAATATTTTCTTGAATACATTAATTCATTCTCATCACTTTGAATTAAAATCTAATGATTTAGTAAAAAAAAAACTCTAAATATTGTCCAAAATTGCTTTCATTTTTGCGATTTGAGGTCATGTTGCCATAGCAACGAACACAAACTTTGTCCCAATGTGAATGCTTATGTTTTATTTGCATAAGCAACTCAAAAATGTAAGTTATTTATCATTGAATTTTGAAGAAATGACCAAAACACCATTTTGATAGGGTACCTGTGTTGATGCTATGGAAACATATAGATAAGACCATAAACCCGACATTATTATTACTTAACTTGAAAGAGCAATGATAGGGTACTGATAATTCATCAGTGTTTGTTTTAGATTATGCTGCATAAATGATCTATGTGACTTCAAAAATGCCCCAAAATGCATTTTTTCAATATTCGAGGTCCGTTTCCATGGCAACCGGATGTGATATTAAGAAAAGTTTTAACAATTTTTTTTACTTTTGGGCCAGACCCAACCTGATGTATAAATTTCATCAAAATCGGAGACATGCCGTGCCATGCGTCCTTCATAAAATTGCAAATGCTTACAGAGAATAGCTATTAATACCAATGAATTTACCAGAAGCAGAAGAAATGATTTAACAATAGAGTAAATTCTAGAAATCACAGTCATTTAATGATAATGATGCAATAAAGAACTTACTAGAATATTCTCTGATGAGATATACATGACATAGTAAAATCTAGAAACAATATATCAAATCATTAAAATAACATGACTATAAAGTACATGTACATGTGTACCTACACAAATAGTAAAACTAAAATAATACATGACCAACAACACCCCCCCCCCCTTTAAAAAGTTGGAATGTCAATGAAAACGTAGGTGGTAAATTCTGCTAAAATCACTCATGAAACTCCCGATAGTGCATCTGCAATCACATTGTCTTTGCCCTTGATATGGTTAATAATGATATCGTACTGTTGCAGCAATAAACTCCACCTTATAAGTCTTTGATTCTTGTTTGACATTTTGTGCAAAAATGAGAGAGGGCTGGGGTCAGTATATACAAGAATGGGATGTTAAGTAACATTCAAATAAACATCAAAATGTTGTAAAGCTAACAATAATGCAAGACACTCTTTTTCAATAGTAAAGTTATTCTTTTGACATTTTGTCAATTTCTTTGAAAAATAAAAAAACAGCTCTATCTACACCATCATCATTTTCTTGAAACAAAGCAGCCCCGATTCCTACGTCACTGGCATCAACAGTAAGCTTAAATTGCTTATCAAAATTCGGAGCTGACAGGACAGGACTATTCATAAGAACACATTTGATTTTCTTGAAAGATTCGTCACAGTCATTGGTCCATGCAAAATTCACTCTCTTTTATAACAGATTGGTAAGTGGACCAACAACTGACGAGAAATTTGGACAAAATTTTCTGTAACATCCTGCCATTCCCAAGAATCTCATTATCTCTTTCTCATTGGTAGGGATCGGGAACTTTGACATAGCTTCCACCTTGGCCATGATAGGGGAACAAATCCTTGACCTACTTTGTGTCCCGAATATTCTACAGTCGCATGACAAAATTCACTTTTCGCAAGGTTCACTGTGAGGTTTGCTTTCGCCAGTATGTCGAATAAAGTACGCATGATTTGGAGATGAACATCCTAGGTGTCGCTGTAGATGATAACGTCATCGATGTACGCCTTGCATCCTTCGAGATGATTTAGGAGTGACTGAATCATCCTCTGGAATGTGGCTGGTGCGTTTTTCATACCAAAGGGCATTACTTTATATTGGTATAGCCCATCTGAAGTCGTAAACGCCAATATTTCACTGACTTTCTCGGTAAACGGGACCTGCCAATAGCCTTTAAGCAAGTCAAATTCACTGACAAATTCATGTCAAATTCATTGACAAATTTTGAACTGCTAATTTTAACGATACAGTCATCGATTCGTGGGATAGGATAAGAGTCAGTTTTGGTAAATTAATTGAAGTCCTTACACAATCGGTAAGTTCCGCCTGGCGTCTGAACAAGAATACCTGGGGATCTCCAGTCGCTATTGCTTGGTTCAATAATGTCATTTTCAAGCATGTATTTTTTCCGTGGGTATTGAAGTTTTATCGGGTTTAACCGATAGGGATGCTGTTTGATAGGTGACGCATCACCTACAATGACGTCATGATGAGATACATTTGTCTTTTTTGGAACGTCTGGAAAGATGGTCGTATATTCCCGCATTAATTTGTGCACTTCTTCTTTTAGATGCACGGTAAGATTTCCGAGTTTCACTTCTGAATTTGTCAGAATTTCAGAATTGTTCAAACGGACACTCTAAGCGAAGACTTTTTCGACAGTCTCTTCATTACATTCAGGTTCAACACAATTTTCTAATGCATTTACATTGGCCAAAAGGGAAAATGCTTTTACAAAATTTCGGTCACTTCCATCAGAATACTCTTTCAATATGTTAAAATGACACACATTTTTTTCTTTTCGCCGACCTGGTGTCTTAACCACATAGTTAACATCACTAATTTTACTCTAAATCTCATGAGGTCCGAAATATCTAGCTTGCAAAGAATGATTAGGGAGAGGCAAAAATACAATAACTTTATCGCCTGGTTTAAAACTGTTTTTAGCATATTTGTCATACCATGTTTACATTTTCATTTCTGATGTTTTGAAATTTTCTTGAGCTAATTTTCAAGCATTATATAATTTCTCTTTGAAATTAGACACGTAGTCTAAGAGATTCAAATCGCTAGTCTTAGTCAACCATTTTCCTTCTATACCTTCAATGGCCTCCTGACCGTATGCCCAGAACTACAAAGATTGATAATGACCATATCCCTGTATACAGCACGAAATCGATGATTCAGAAAATCAGAAACCGATGGCATACAAAATCAGGATAAAACAGGAACCAAAGCAAACAAACAAAACCCCCACCACATGAAAAGAAGCGAACTCGCGATATGGGAGTGAGACCAGGTGCCCAGGAAGAGTAAGCATCTCCTGCTTGCATGCAACACCCGCCGCTTCAATACGGTAGAACTGTCACATCCGGTTTCTTCCATTTCGGAAGACATAGAGTACAATCTTTGGTTGGATGGTGCAAAGGCTCTGATCGAATGGACTTGAATAAAATGAGTGGATTTCAGATGTTCTAAAAGTCCCTTCGAATTTTTTCAGATCCAAACCTGGTTAATACCATTGCGAGAATATACTGTCGAACAATATTTTTAAGCCCAGATTTGATTTCAGATAAAACTTTGGTGAGATCGATAAAGATTTGGTGGAACATTATGAGGAACCAGCGATGAAACGTTGTTTGTACGGATTCTTATGCATTTTAGGTATGCAGTATAAGTATGGTAAATCTAAATCTAAATTGTTAGTTTCGAAGCCAAAGGAAGCAAGAGCTGATTTGTGGTTATCTATTATTTCAGAGGCAGGAAGGTTTGTTGGGGTGTAAGTGGGATTTCCAGGTGTCGAATTTAAACCTAACTCTTTTACTAGACTGTCGAAATAGTACTTTTTGCAAGAAAATGTGTAATCATTTGAGGCTTTGTCCGCGGGTGTGATGACATAATGTTCTTGGAGGTAGGTAAGCTATGTGATAACGTCAGGGTATTTAAATATAGACTCTAATCGGGTGTTCAAAGTTGATTTTAATCAGTTAATTCTATATAAAAGTAACCCTCTGATGGATTTTATCCATTCGGAAAGGGTGTCGAGCTGTACATCCTCTTTCTTTGCCCAACGTCTTGCATATTCCTAACAAGAGTCCATGATAATTTTGAAATTTTGGTTCCATGTAAAGGAATACTTTCTCAGTATTTCGGACCTTTTTTAACAATTCTTTGAGCTTGTCGTTCTTGACTATACTAAGGTCACCAGTTAACACTAGCAAAAACCAGCTCAAAGGGACTAAACCCCCAGAGACTCCTGAACCGCTTCTCGTGTCGCAAACAACACGAGGTGAACCCCTTCATTCCAGTTTTTTTTCATACTGGTGACAATATAGTTTCATCATAGTTTTAAGGGTTTGATGAAAGCGTTCAAGTGCCCCCTGGGACTCAAGATGGTACGCAGAAGACTTATACTGCCTGATACCTCGCTCATACATAACCTGCTGAAACAACCCTGACATAAAATTCGAACCCTGATCTGACTGAATAGCCTTGGGAGCACCTACGAAACTGAAAAAAATGTAAGGGCTTTAACTATGGTGTTTGCCTTAATATTCCTAAGAGGTATGGCTTCAGGAAACCTAGTCGAAGTACACATAATTGTCAGTAAGTACCGATTCCCTGACCTAGTCCTAGGCAAAGGACCTACACAATAAACTAACACCCTACTAGAAGGTTCCTCAAAGGCTGGAATGGGTTGGAGGGGAGCAGGTAGTGTAACTTGATTGGGTTTACCTACCATCTGACAATTATGACAAGACTTACAAAACTTAGAAACATCTTTTCTCAACTTAGGCCAGAAGAACTGACATAAAATCCTATTATCAGTCTTATCGACACTTAAATGGCCTTCTATGGGTGTGTCGTGAGATAAACTCATGATGTCCCCGCGATACGCTACTGGAATCACTATCTGGGAAACGACCCACCACAAGTCATTTGGTCAGTCAGATCAGGGTTCGAATTCTATGTCAGGGTTGTTTAAGCAGGTTATGCATGAGCTAGGTATCAGGCAGTATAAGTCTTCTGCGTACCATCTTGAGTCCCAGGGGGCACTTGAACGCTTTCATCAAACCCTTAAAACTATGATGAAAACATATTTTCACCAGTGTGAAAAAGACTGGGATGAAGGGGTTCACCTCGTGTTGTTTGCGGCACGAGAAGCGGTTCAGGAGTCAGTCACTTTGAGCCAGTTTTTGGGCATACGGTCAGGGGGGTATTGAAGTTATTGAAGGAAAAATGGTTGACGGAGACTAGCGATTTGAATCTCTTAGACTACGTGTCTAATTTCAAAGAGAAATTATACAATGCTTGCAAATTACATCAAGAAAATCTCAAAACATCATTAATGAAAATGAAAATATGGTATGCCAAACATGCTAGAAACAGCGTTTTTAAACAAAGCGATAAAGTTATTGTATTTTTGCCCATCCCTGGTCATCCTTTGCAAGCTAGATATTTCGGTCCTTATGCGATTTAGAGTCAAATTAGTGATGTTATCTATGTGGTTAAGACTCCAGATCGGCGAAAATGTGTGTCATATTAACATGTTGAAAGAGTGTTTTTATAGAAGTGATCGAAATTTTGTAAAACCAGTTTCCACTTTAGCCCATGTAAATACATTAGAAAATTGTGCTGAACCTGAATGTAATGAAGAGACTGTCGAACAAGAATTCGCTTAGAGTGTCCGTTTGAACAATTATGAAATTCTGCACAAATTAATCCGGGAATATCCATCTTTCCAGACGTACCAAAAAAGACGAATGCATCTCATCACGACGTCATTGTAGGTGATGCGTCACCTATCAAACAGCATCCCTATCGGTTAAACCCATTAAAACTTCAATGCATGCGGAAAGAAATTCAATACATCCTTGAAAATGACATTATTGAACTCAGCAATAGTGACTGGAGTTCCCAAAGTATTCTTGTACCGAAGCCAGACGGAACTTACCGATTGTGTACGGACTTTAGAAAAGACAATTCAGTCACCAAGACTGACTCTCATACGATCCCCCGAATCGATGACTGTATCGATACAATTGGCAGTGCAAAATTTGTCAGTGAATTTGACTTGCTTGAAGGCTATTGGCAGGTCCCGTTTACCGAGAGAGTCAGTGAAATATTGGCGTTTGCGACTTCAGATGGGCTATACCAATATAAAGTAATGCCCTTTGGTATGAAAAACGCACCAGCCACATTCCAGAGGATGATTTATTCACTCGAAGGCTGCGAGGTGTACATCGATGACATTATCATCTACAGCGACACATGGGATGATCATCTCCGAGTCATGCGTACCTTCTTCGACATACTGGCGAAAGCACACATCACAGTGAACCTTGCGAGAAGTGAATTTTGTCATGCAACTGTAGAATATTTGGGTCACAATGTAGGTCAAGGTTTTATTATTCCTATCATAGCCAAGGTGGAAGTTATTTCAAAGTTCTCGATTCCTACCAATGAGAAAGAGATAATGAGATTCTTGGGAATGGCAGGATTTTACAGAAAATTTGTCCAAATTTCTCGTCAATTGTTGGTCCACTTACCAATCTGTTACAAAAGAGAGTGAATTTTGCATGGACCAATGACTGTGACGAATCTTTCAAGAAAATCAAATGTGTTCTTATGAATAGTCCTGTCCTGTCAGCTCCAAATTTGATAAGCAATTTAAGCTTACTGTTGGTGCCAGTGACGTAGGAATCGGGATTGCTTTGTTTCAAGAAAATGATGATGGTGTAGATAGAGCTGTTTGTTATTTTTCAAAGAAATTGACAAAACGTCAAAAGAATAACTTTACTATTGAAAAAGAGTGTCTTGCATTATTGTTAGCTTTACAACATTTTGATGTTTATTTGAATGTTACTTAACATCCCATTCTTGTATATACTGACCCCAGCCCTCTCATATTTTTGCACAATATGTCAAACAAGAATAAAAGACTTATAAGGTGGAGTTTATTGCTGCAATTGTCAATATCATTATTAACCATATCAAGACAATGTGATTGCAGATGCAATATCGAGAGTTTCATGAGTGATTATTGCAGAATTTACCACCTAAGTTTTCATTGACATTCAAATTTTTTTAAGGGGGATGTGTTGTTGGTCATGTATTATTTTAGTTTTACTATTTGTGTAGGTACACATGTACATGTACTTTATAGTCATGTTATTTTCATGATTTCATAATAATTGTTTCTAGATTTTGCTATGTCATGTCATGTATATTCCAGTATGTTCTGTATTACATCATTATCATCATATGACGTGATTTCTAGAATTTACTCTATTGTTAAATCATTTGTAATGAGTCATTGTTCCAGAAGCTTCTGGTAAATTCATTGGTTTCAAGTATAAATACCTCTGAAGAACTGTGTTAAGGGGGCATTCGTACACATTCATAGACACAATTCATCCATCCATTCGATATACTGGGATACCTTATTTGTCGAGACTTTAATCCAGTTAACAACATTTGGACACCGAGCCTAAACTTTGTGGACCGTAACGGACACATTGATCCGGACATTGTATTGTAAGTTGTAATCGTTTTAGATATATATATATATTGGTACGTAATTAAACTTGTAAATTTATATTCTGTCTTTATCTGATTTTTGCTGGCGTTTGAGGGTATCCTGACCCATAACAGAATTGGGGGCTCGCCCGGGATAGTAATCTCTGCATATTTACACTTTACGTAAAGAGAAAAACATTTTTCTCAATAAAACTTTTGCCAGAAGAAATAAATCATGGTATTTTCGGTCACTGAATTTTTGAAATCGCAGAAGTAGAATGGTTCAAATCATTGAAAAAAGATGATTTGATTAGTTTAGGTCTTCACTTTAAGTTAGAAGTAAAATGTTCTATGAGAAAACAAGAAATTAAAAATATTGTGGCTAAATGGCTTTTAGCTGAGGAAATCTTTTCGTCATACGATTTTCCTGTTAAACCTGTTTCAAGCAAAATCAATATGTCAAAATTTGAGTTTGAATTCGAGAAAATAAAAATACAATTACAATTTTAAAAAGAAAAAAAGAAAGACAATTAGTAATAGAAAAAGAAGAAAGAGAAAGACAATTTGAAAGAGAAAAAGAAGAAAGAGAGAAACAGGAACGTATTCACGAGAGAGAACTCTAGTTTGAGCTAGAAAGTAAAAGTTAGAGAAAAGCGTTAAGGAAAATCCTGTTCCTTCACCTGTCAAGTCTGAATTCGACGTCGCCAAAAACTTTTGGGTCAGACCCAACCTGATGTATAAATTTTATCAAAATCGGAGACATGCCGTGCCATGCGTCCTTTATAAAAGTGCAAATGCTTACAGAGAATAGCTTTTAAGTCCAAGAATGTACCTAAAGTCGTAGCAGAATGGGTTGGATATGATGCAACAGGACCCACGTTTTGTTGTAACAGAAAATCTCAAAAACCCTTAATGCACTTCGTAAAATACTGATCTAAATCAAATCACTAACATCGTCAAAAAACTTCCCAGAGTCAATCTTCCAAGAGTCAATCAGTGTTGCATGCAAGCATGAGATGCTTACTCTTCCTGTGCACCTTGTCTCACTCCTATATCGGGAGTTCGCTTCTTTCCATGTGGTGGAGGTTTCTGTTTGTTTGCTTTGGTTCCTGTTTAATCCTGATTTTGTATGCCTTCGGTATCTGATTTTCTAAATTATCGATTTTGTGCTGTATACAAGGATATGGTCATTATCTATATTTGTCATTACAAACACCATATCTTCCATTATCTACAAAGAACACTTAATGCACTTCTTCAATTACTAATCTAAAACACATCAACAACATCGTCCAATTACTTGCCCGGGTCAATCTTACAAACATCATGTCATCAAATATCTATACCAGGAACACTTCATGTACGTCCTCAAATACTTACGTAAAAGAAGTCATTAACGTCCTCCCAAAAACTCATCAGAAAAATTATTCAAAACCTACCAAAACACACCATAAGTGGTAGATAGGTACATCACAAACCTTCTGCAATATCTAGCCAAAGCACATAACTAACATCGTCCAATACATAACCAAAGCAAATCAATAACTTCCTTGCGAATGTTCTTCATCGGATTTCAACTACTCTCCTTGTGGACACGTTATTACTGGTTATCTTAGTATAGTTAATAACGACAAGTTCAGAGAAATGTTAAAAAAAAACGTCCAAAATACAGAGAAAGTATGTCCTTTACATGGAACCAAAATATCAAAATTATCATGGACTCTTGTGAGGAATATGCAACACGTTGGGCAAAGAAAGAGGATGTACTGCTCGACACCATTTCCGATGGATAAAATCCATCAGAGGGTTACTTTTATCTAGAAGTTACCGATTAAAATTAACTATGAACACCAGATTCGAGTCTATATTTAAAGACCCTGATGTTATCACGGAGTTAACCTACCTCCAAGAACATTATGTCATCACACAGCGGACAAAGCCTCAAATAATTACACATTTACTTGCAAAAGTACTATTTCGACAGTTTAGTTAAATAGTTGGGTTTAAATTCGACACCTGAGTCCATTCGACCAAAGCCATTGATTTTTCGACACTTTACACTACAATTCCACATTCTAAATTGAAAGAAAGACTCGCAAAAATTATAAGTAATGCATTTACAAGTAAGAACGGTAATCGCAAATACAACTTTATTGTTGTTAACTATGACAAAACCTATTTTGTAAAAGAAAAGTCCGATTCTGAAAATAAGTACACTGGAACTGATATTATTCATGATGTTAAACTTTCTGATCGACAACATTTTTGTGGTGATTGGAGGAAAGGTCTTCCAGCAAATTGTCGGAATTCCAATGGGGACCAATTGTGCCCCACTCCTTGCCGACATTTTCCTTTACTCGCACGAAGCTGAATTCATTCAATCTTTGGTCTCTGAAGGGAAAAGATACTCAGCTTCTGACTTCAACTTCACTTACAGATACAAAGACGATGTGTAGTCCATCAATAATCCAAAATTCGCGGATTACCTGAGCAGTATCTATCCTTCGGAGCTTGAAGTCAAAGAAACTACAGAGACAAATAATTCAGCATCCTATTTGGACATAATATTGCCCTACGACACTGATGGTCACATGAACACCTCACTCTATGGCAAACGTGACGACTTCAATTTCAGCATTACAAACTTTCCTTTTCTGAGTAGCAACATCCCTTCATCGCCTGCTTATGGCGTGTTAATATCTCAGTTGATACGCTATGCCAGAGCCAATACGAAATATACGGATTTCGTTCTGAGAGCTAGGCATGTTTCAGATAAGCTTCTCAGTCAGGGATATGTTTGTGGCCAACTAACATCGTCACTGAGGAAGTTCTATGGTCGATATTGGGACTCGTCAAACACTATGATGTCCCACTCTCCAGAATGGTGGATGATATTCTGTCATAGACCATTTGAACCATCCAACCAATGGTTGTACTCTATGTCTTCCGAAGTGGAAGTAACCAGATGTGACAGTTCTACCGAATCGAAGCGGCAGGTGTTGCATGCAAGCAGGAGATGCTTACTCTTCCTGAGCACCTGATCTCACTCCCATATCGGGAGTTCATTCTTTTCATATGGTGGAGGTTTGTGTTTTTTGCTTTGGTTCCTGTTTATCTTAATTTTGTATGGCTTCGGTTTCTGTTTTTCTGAATTATCGATTTTGTGCTGTATACAGGGATATGGTCATTATCCATATTTGTCATGTAAACGCACTATGAGCGTAATTCAATACCAACTAAAGCACACAAGAAGCGTAGTCCTGCTTGCAAGACTCCGGTGCTCTATATTATGCTGCTGACGCATTTTTGAGCTCTTTTAGACATATTGTTTTTCATAATATTATTATGATGGGCTAACGCAGCAATCATGTATGACGTCACAATGACGTTACAGTTAGAACACTTCCGGGATGGCTTAACTCACCATTTAGGGTGAGACAACATTTTCCTGACACCTAAAGTCGTGGACAAATTAGTTTCAAGTGAAGGAAAAGAAGATCCTGAGAGAGAGAGAGAGAGAGAGAGAGAGAGAGAGAGAGAGAGAGAGAGAGAGAGAGAGAGAGAGAGAGAGAGAGAGAGAGAGAGAGTTCCTGACGATAATCTCAACAGCACTCACAACAGAGCACCAAGTTGAGCATCGATGGACCCCTAGCAAGCTAGAGGTTGGAGAAGGTGCCCGGGAAGGGTAAGTATCCCCTGTTAGCTAGCCGCACCCGCCGTCAATGTTCACGCATGCAAATGAAAACTATATCTATTAAACAAGCATTGTCTGAGGTTATGTCTATATAGAAAGTGCTATGGCTACCATGTCAGGGAAAAACATCTAAACACACATCTATACACATACTGTCAAATCTCTCCCGGGAACGTTTTACAATGTGTAGTATATGTGTGTTCCGTGTGTTTAGTATGTGTTTGTTCAGTATTGTTTTCATTTATGCTTATATGTACTGCATCTGGGTATAAAATGTTGATTTATACTTTTATACAGGTACTTAACAAGTATAGAAATATGTCATACAACTGAGAAAAAAATCTTCAAGACAATTTATGAGCCTCTTTGTATATTTAAGACATATTTTTAAAGTCTTTATCTGTTTCTCTTCATTAAACTTCATTGCATGCAATAAGTCAATTTAAATTTATTTGAACATGAAACAAAATATCTATTTATCATTTGGTGATTGTAAATGGTAAATTGTTATGTATTATATATATCCACAATTAATCAATGTCATTATGCACAAATGAACATTATTACAATTTACTAAGTTGCATAATTCTAGTCTCCCCGGCCAAAAGTATTAATGCATTTGCATGTACAAATGGGTACTGGGAGTTCTTCCATTCGCTCTAAAAGGTATCGTATAAATATTCCTCGCATTTGCGATGGTTTCTCCTTTTCGCAGAAACACGAGGACATAAATTCTAGTTATTCTTTCTGTCCGTCCGTTCTTAAAATAGATAAAATTGGGCATTCTTTTGAAGGATATGCGATTTGGCTTTTATCATTTTGAAATCTAACTAGGCAACAGTCAGGTTTTGCTCTTAATTCCATAATTGTAATGTAAATTTCATTGTGTAGTTAAGGTCATAAAATAAATTTTCGAAATGAATTTTGATTAAATCATTTCTTTTTTAAGAAATGACCAACCCACCTTATCAGAACGATTCTGTCAGCCGTGCAAAGAAGGGCAGAAAGACGTAAAGGCGAGGACACTATGTTATGAATGTCTTATATTGCTGTGTGAACCATGTTCCGACTATCATCAACGATTGAAAAGCACAAAAGACCACCACCTCGTAGACCTTGTACATTTGATAAAGAATTCAGCATCAAGAAATGAGCCATCGACAACGAAATCGTCTACCTTCAACAAGGATGAACTTGCTTCTGATTTTCTGGAAAATATATCACTTAGAGAAGACACCGTCCTGTATCATGGAGCTCAGGTCGCTGTGGAATCTACATCTGTTACACCAAAATCAGAGGAACGTACAACGCCCAATCAGGCCGATCCTAGTCTGAAAGCAACGAAATGTTTGGAGTTCAGTGCGAAGAGACCAGAGGATAATTGGGCAGTCAATGTGAAAGGTGTACTATGTTTATCAGACAAAGTAGTCGTTCTTGATTATGGTAACAAAGTACTGAAACTTTTTTATAAGAATGGCACATTCCTATCGTATGTTGAATTAGATGATAATGCATTTGGGATAACGTCAGTACGTGGCAGTACGTTCGCCACGTGTGGACTCGGTAACACAGTACGTCTATGGACAGTACGTGGACAAGCAATAGTCAGTGATGACGTATCATATCACGTGGCTCACGACGCGGACGGTATCCACTACAACGGTAAATACTACTGCGTAATACACAACACGTACAACGCCATTACAATACTGGACAGACCGGGGAGACAAATCAGGAAGATCATCAAGAAGGAGGCCTTTGGGAAGAAGCTAGCGTTTGGAAATAACATATATATGGACAGTGATACTAACAATATATACGTATCTTGTATTCATGAACATGGTATATTATGTATGACAGTAGAAGGTCAATCTTTGTGGTTAACTCCACTGCCTGGTCTACAGGATATCATAGAGATACGAGGGACACTATGTGTATCTGACAGTTTTAATGACTGTATACATATGATAAGCAAGGAAGCGAAAAATATCAGGAAACTGGTAGAGAAGAAGGATCTGGGTGGGGAGCCAAGATGTATATGTTATGGACAGGATGGAAGACTCTATGTTAGTTATTATACAAAGAGTAAGAGACGTTACATGATCTCTGTATACACAATCACTTAGTTGCGACATCATAATGTGGTTCCCAGTGTTCCAACTCTTTACCTTTCTAATGAAATTTCAAACCAAAGTAATGCATCAGACAAACATTTGGTATATCAAATCCTCATCAGTGGTACTTTATCAAATACCGAAATGATTAGTAGCAGTAGTAGTATTTTAATTTCATAAATGTATAAATATTAAAGATTTTTTTGTTGGGATGTTTCGTTTTTCACTGAAGTTGAAAATAAAAAAATACAACAATTCTGTTAAATTCGTTTGGTGGGACAAGAAGGAGGGAAGGGTTTTGATGTTGGATATAAAAGCGAAAAGATTTCGACAAGAATGTGACAGAGCCTTAGAAAAAGAATGGACGGATGAACCTTTACAAGCAATGGGATCAAAACCGTCAGGCAGTCCATAGATTTTGAACAAAACGGAAAATGTATGCATTTTTGGCAAATTCGCGAAAGATTTCTATCCCCGTCCATAACCTCTAGATCCGCGTTTGAAAGAGAAATATAAGGATATCGCAACCTCTGAAGACGATACAATGCGTTGTCCCTACCAGGAAAATAAAGCCCTGGATACAACCTGCCGTGTATGTTTGTTTTTTTTTTGACGTGCGTGTTTTGGGAGGGTACGGGCGCTGTGTTTTTCTGACGACGTGAGGAAGATGTGGCACGAGCAAGGAAGGAGTTCGTCAACGCACGTCGTTTGTACGGTTATACAGATGGTTACATGCATCATATGCTGCGCACGTAGTACGAGCGTTGTGCATACGTACTAAAAACGTGCATGCAACTTGGGAGTGAAACCAGGTGCCCATGAAGAGTAAGCATCTCCTGCTTGCATGCAACACCCGTCGCTTCAATTCGGTAGAACTGTCACATCCGGTTACTTCCATTTTGGACGACATAGAGTACAATCTTTGGTTGGATGGTTCAAATGGTCTATGACAGAATATCATCCACCATTCTGGAGAGTGGGACTTAATTGGTCCCCATTGGAATTCCGACAATTTGCTGGAAGACCTTTCCTCCAAACACCACAAAAATGTTGTCGATCAGAAAGTTTAATATCTGAATAATGTCTGTTTCAGTGTACTTATTTGCAGAATCGGACTTTTCTTTTAAAGGGTAGGTTTTGTCATAGTTAACAACAATAAATTTGTATTTGCGATTACCGTTCTTACTTGTAAACGCATTACTTATAATTTTTGCGAGTCTTTCTTTCAATTTAGAATGTGGAATTGTAGTGTAAAGTGTCGAAAAATCAAAGGCTTTGGTCGAATGGACTCTACTAAAATGAGTGGATTTCAGATGTTCTAAAAGTCCCTTCGAATTCTTTAAAATCCACATCTGGTTGATACCACTGCAAGAATATACTGTCGAACAATATTTTTGAAGCTCAGATTTGATTTCAGATAAAACTTTGGTGAGTAAGATCGATACAGATTTGGTAGAACATTTTGAGGAACCAGCGATGAAACGTTGTTTGTACGGATTCTTATGCATTTTAGGTATGCAGTATAAGTATGGTAAATCTAAATCTAAATTGGTAGTTTCGAAGCCAAAGGAAGCAAGAGCTGATTTGTGGTTATTTATCATTTCAGAGGCAGAAAGGTTTGTTGGGGTGTAAGTGGGATTTCCAGGTATCGAATTTTAACCCAACTCTTTAACTAGACTGTCGAAATAGTACTTTTTGCAAGAAAATGTGTAATTATTTGAGGCTTTGTCCGCTTGTGTGATGACATAATGTTCTTGGAGGTAGGTAAACTCTGTGATAACATCAGGGTCTTTAAAGATAGACTCGAATCTGGTGTTCACATTTGATTTTAATCGGTTAATTATAGATAAAAGTAACCCTATGATGGATTTTATCCAATCGGAAAGGGTGTCGAGCTGTACATCCTCTTTCTTTGCCCAACGTCTTGCATATTCCTCACAAGAGTCCATGATAATTTTGACATTTTGGTTCCATGTAAAGGACATACTTTCTCTGTATAATGGACCCTTTTTTAACAAATCTCTCAACTTGTCGATCTTGACTATACTAAGGTCACCAGTAATAACGTGTCCACAAGGAGAGTAGTTGAAATCCGATGAAGAACATTTGCAAGGAAGTGGATGTAGTGAGGGATTACTTTAATTAATACACTGCAGGAATCGTTTGTAATTGTAAATTTCAAATGCAACTGTTGGTGTGTAGCTATAGGAAATACAAGGAGTTTCTTTTCTCTTGAAATATGGTGGGATTTTTTTCTGTGACAGTTTTGTGATTCAAAATTTGACCAAGATTCAATTTATGAATACCTATGTTTGCAAAACTTACTTTAATGAAAGGACAGTTTGTTGAATTTACAGGTAAGGTTAAGTGTGTTAACAGTACATCTTCTTTCACTTATTTGTGTCACACTAATGCCCTTTGCCGTTTGGAGCTCGTAAAAAAGTTCCCCGCTAGGGGTTTGATAGTAAGTGTTTTGAACATTTTCCCTGACATGGTCGCCAAAGCACTTTCTAAATAGATATAACCTAAGACAGTAGAATGCATGTATTTTATATATTTTTTTTTATGTTCGTGCATGAACATCGACGGCTGGTGCGGCTAGCCAACAGGGGATGCTTACTCCTCCCGGGTACCTGGTCCCACCTCTAGCTT
Organism: Pinctada fucata; assembly: GCA_028142955.1. Lineage (NCBI taxonomy): Eukaryota > Metazoa > Mollusca > Bivalvia > Pterioida > Pteriidae > Pinctada > Pinctada fucata. Next base: position 28,625,940 of record AP027114.1, read on the forward strand.
GCTAGGGGTCCCTTGGTGCTTAATTTGGTGCTTTATTGTGAGTTCTGTTTAGATTATTATCAGGATCTTCTTTAACTCATTGCAATTTATTCTCAATGTGCATGTCGAACTTTTTGATGACTCTGTAGACTGCAGGCAGACCGAGCGCAGTGAAGGTTCTGCTGACACTATAGGGCCTACGGGGAACATTACTTACACTAAAATTGTGACCAAGTTTTTAGTCATTATTTGAATGATCTTTTTTTTTTTACTTTATTGTTGATGACTTGTATGATTAAGAATTTTGATTTTATATTGGAATTGATATATTCAATTAACTTTATAATGTCATTATATTGGACTTCAATTAATTCCATGGGTACCCCACAACACTATATCAAAGTTTCTACCCGAGGGATCTTCGATCATGTATAAATAACAAGGGGAGCTGATACAGTTTCATCTAGTCCATCCTCCATAAGTAACGGAGGTAGAGGTCGTTACGCTACTCACACCTAACCGAACATGCACCTAGAGTTTTTTTTTTGTGAAAATCTTGAGCAAGGTTTGGCGTATGTTGTTCCATCAGGACAATGCTCTTCACAAGTCTGTCACTTCTATGGCTGCCATTCATGATTGTGGCTTAAATTTGATTGAGCATCCGGCTTATTCATCTGATCTTGCTCATTCATTCTGGACTTTCATCTAATCCTAAAACTGCAAGCAGCTCTTTCTGGTTTCCATTTTCAATCCGATGATGACGTCATACTTGCAGTGGATGTCTTTCTGACCAGTCATGATAAGGATTTCTATAGAAAATAGTATTGAGGCCCTTAAACACCGGTGGCAAAAGTGTATATAGATACTGAAGAAGATTATGTAGAAAAATAATGCAAAATATCTGATAAAATTCAAATCCTTCAATCAGCCTTCTTAGTAGGTACAAGTTGGGCGCACTTAAATTTATTAAAACTTGAATTATTTGTGAAATTATTTTTTTAATAAAAGATACACGATAACCGCTTGCACTTTTGTGGGGTTTTTTTTCTGACTGGTGCTAAACGATCGCACTTTCATTGGTTACATAAACGCTATTGGGAATCAGATTTTTCAAAGAGACGTAATCAGATTACATTGAAAATCAGATTACAGTTTTGACGTATATTGAGATAGAATTACCAAATTATTTCAAAAAGGACATACAAAAAAAGATAAAATTATATACATGTACTGCTATCTGACAAGTAGAAGTAGGAAATCCTAAGCTCTACAAGTCCCATACTGCCAGAGCTATTTTTCTTAAGTTTTTCATTTCACAAAATATTAATTGAATTTACATTTTTGTATTTCGTTCAAATATTTATAATCTAATTATCTCATTACACATCGGCGTATCTAGACTCAGAAAGAATTAGTCGTAAAAGAATAAATCACCAGAAGTTTAAGTTTAAAATCAACGAGAAAATATCTTATGTAACCCCTCTCCCCCCCCCCCTGATTTATGAGCTATACATTCATTATTTGTTTATCAGTCTAAAATAATTTGGTCTCTTTATCCACCAGGTTGATTTTATAACAACGTGCTGAAATTGTTTGATCTGAATGGAATATATCTATCATCTACAGAATTAAAGTATAATACTTTGGGGATAATGTATGTACAGTACGTTTGCCACGTGTGGAATCGGTAACACAGTATATCTATGGAGAGTACGTGGACAAACAATAGTCAATGAAGACATATCATATCACGTAGATGACATTTCGAATGCTATCAGCTACAACGGTACATACTACTGTGTACTACAGAGTGATGACAACAAAATCACAATACTCGACAGACAAGGGAGACAAGTCAGGAAGATCATTATGACGGAGGCGCGCGGGAAGAAGTTTGAGTTTGGATGTGACATACATATGGACAATGATACAAACAATATATACGTACCTTGTTTCGATGAAGATGGTGTATTATGTATAACCATAGAGGTTCAATCCCTGTGGTTCACTCCATGGTCTTGTCCACTTAATATCACATGGATAATGGAAACACTGTGTGTAGCTGTCTTTCATTATGACTGTCTACAACTGATATACAAGGAGGGAAAGTACGCCAGGAAGCTGCTGGATGAAGAGGATCTGGGAGGGATACCTGAACTTGTAAGTTATGGACAGGATGGCAGACTTTCTGTTAGCTACTGTCCATATGATGACAGAGATGACATAATCTCTGTTTACACAGTCATGTAGTGGTGGTATGATGTATACATGTATTTAAAGCAACTGTTCAAAATCTGTTACTTACGTATAAATGTAGGTAATGTATTATATCTTAAATGAAGTATAGTATATATCATCTTGACTGAAAGAAATAAAAGGCAAAAATGATATGTCATAATGAACTTAATTGTAATATTCTTCTTTTGTTATACACAGGATATTGGTGATTTAAAGTAGCCGATCCTGCGTCGAAACGAACAGGTAGAGATAAATGGTGTGATATGAAGATATAGCATATGATATGACATTGTGAATTTGATAATGGTTTAGAAAGAATTATTTCTAACTAAAGTGTACTCATTAATTACATTGATTATGTCTCGCCGTTTTCCTAAATCAAATTTTAGAAAATCTAAAGCTCAAAACCTGCGTCGGACATTTACCACTAACTTCATATTTTTCTCCGATCTATATTCCCTTTCTATCCCCGACTTCTTTTAAAAGTATCATGAATCTAGTGAGACGATTCTTGCAAGATATTTCTCATATAAGCAGGAAGCTAACTTCGCCACATTTTTCGATACAAATTCAAGATTCCATATTCGTTTTCTGAAATATACGACGTTCAATCTTACAATTTTATTTTCCATAGAACATTCGAGACAGTACTATTAATGCCTTTTCAATTGAAGTCTATGGAACATCCACCTCTGTTCAATGGCACATCCCATGTCTCTTACAAAATTTACCCAGACGTTTGATATAAAAAGGTTTGTGCATGAAGGTTTATGATACCTAAAACTAATAACTAGAAAAATTGCTGACCACAGATAGAGTCTGAAAAGATCTAGCCAATGAAGATTTAGGACCAATTTTTGCACTCAAGTCTAAAATGCGATTTTGGAGTCCACGGGACTTCCTTGCGACCTTTCATCCATAGCTACAATTGATAAATTCACATTTTACCGGTGTTTCAATTTCTTATTGATATGTCTATTATGTAATATGGCCCAATATGTGATATGATTAGATTATTCAAATACACGGGCACATTATCTAAAACACACATCTTTTGTTGAAATAGGGATATTATAGAATTATTGACTGGAAATGAGAGCATACTCAGAGCAATATATGATTTGTTGGACCTGAAGATAAGATATTGTATTTTGTCTGAAGGTCCAAAAAAAATCATATATTGCCCGAATTCCCAGTCAATAATTGTTTTGTTATACCTTACATCAATACTGCAGCGACGAACCGATTAACCCAGCATGTTTACGTTCATTTTCGTCTATAGAAGAAAGGGCGCAGAAAAGTAGGTGGAGCTGTATAATAGCGTCATCAACTACGTGACGTCACAAACGATTTACCGTTTATCGGTCAATATTGTTTGAACTACTAGTATTGCCCTAGGGCCAATATTGAAGTAAATATTGACTGCTTGGTCAAATATTCATTATAGGCATTTTTCCTAAGGAGAATTTATATTGAGATACTGATAAGGGTTTAACAATGTTAAACGTCTTCAAATTCAATGGCATCATTTAAGCATAGATAAAATTTGCAGCATGGACGTGATCTGTTCTTTGGAAAAATACAAAATGTATTGTGCTTCGTCAAGCATCTCTACAAGACGACCGTTACTGCAAAGCAGGAAGGCTGTAACTATTATGCCATTTAAGATATTTTACTCCAAACCAGAACGAAAGTGAAAATATACAAAATATCTCGTTTTGGCCTTTTCAGAGAGAGAGCAGAAGTTACGGTCATTTTTAAGGCATTTTTCTCTCAGCCTTTTCTCGCAGTTAGCTATTTCTTGGTCAACTTTTCGCTGCGGATCGATTTCTTTTTAAAACATATTTAGTTTGTAATTCAGACAATGACTGAAAGACAACATTGACAAAGAGGAATTCGTTGGTTTTTAATACTGACCTACTGAGATGACATTCATTTAGTGACGTTCATCCGCTTACCGTTCACAATAAAATTTGAATTATTTCAAATTCAAGTTGTAATTTTATTAACATCACTGCCAAACAATATGTGATAGCGTCTATAAATCTGAAAAGAATCCATCCCTATGCATTTCATACTAGAGTCATACATAACGTATTAAAATATATCAACGAATTTATGACAACTTTTCCCGCGCTTGCTTGGGTCCTTTTCTAGTAAGCATAAGTTTAAGGTGTTTTACAGGGGAATCAGAAATAAATTGGGTCGATGAAAAAAGTTGTATTGAACTAGGCGACCAAATTTATTTCTGTCACCCCCCCCCCCCTCCCCTTATAGCACAATATTATTCCATCGACGGCTTCGTTTGGTTTGTCTATATTTTGTTAACAAACTTTTGTTAAAAAGCATGTCGACGACGTCAACAGCTTCAAGCGTCAAGACAGCATTGTGAATCAAAGAAATTTATCAGAGGTAGAATTTATTTCGTGTACAAAAGATTTATGAAAGCCTTACAATAACAATATCATGGTGGTATATTACATGTTGTATGCTTGTAGAGGATGTAATGTAGTAACGCCATCGTTCAAGTATTTGTGAGTATATGTGTGTTCATCACACCATGGTATACACCGTAGAGTGTTCAGTTTTTCCAAATCTCTATTGTTACAAAAAGAAAAACAAATGCTCTTATATAAAAAAAAATTCAAACTTAATATTTCGCATTATTTGAAATAATCAGAACAAATTGATGATCAACCCCTTAGAATGAAAGGATTTAAATTGAAAGATAGGATGGGATCTCCAACAAGACTTGGTTCAGCACCCACAGGAAAACACTTAAGTGAAAACACAGAGGAGACAAAAATGGAACGAGGAACGCAAAAGGGACGAGTATCGCAAATGGGACGAGTAACGCAAATGGGACGAGTAACGCCAAATACGATATTAAAGCACCAAAGACTACACATACTCTAACGAAACAAATGGGCAATCGGTGTTTAGGATGGCTTTCTATCATGTTAGTAACAAATGTTGTCTTATTTTCCTCTTTTCCGGTTATCAAAAGGTCTCACAGAACGCACAATGCCACACAAACAAGACAAAAAAAATTGCAGGGGAACAAACAAAAAACATTGATGATGCTTAAATGGATATAAAAAGGGCATATGAAAAACAATCCGTAATCGCCAGCTTGAGCGAGTTTGTGCATATTTTCACTAGAGGAGTCAGACTGAAATTCAGAGAGGAAGGGTGATCGAATATATGTTTAACGTCTTCAAACTCATAAGCATCATTTTAGAGCAGATAATTTTACAGCATGGACAAGACATGCACGTTTCATGTCATTTCTAAAAATGTGTCGAAAAAGAATAAAAGTTTTTTTTTTTTCGATTTTCAATTGTGTTCAGTATTTCGGTAAAATTCATGAAAATCAATGACTGGGCCTAGCCTTGCAGAGTTTATATATATTACGGCAATGCGGCAAACTTTACACGATGATTTACCAAGATTAAATTTGTATCACGAAAGTCGTATCTGTGTGATTGACAACGTGATGAAAAAGATTGAAAACAAAAAAAGGAAAGAATAATTAACAGAATAGTCAATAACAGATAATAACCATTGGATGATAAATATGGATAATGACAAAACCAGGACAAAACAGGAACAAAAACAAAACAAACAAAAACCTCCACCACGTGAAAGAAGCGAGCTCCCGATATGGGAGTGAGACCAGGTGCCTAGGAAGAGTAAGCATCTCCTGCTTTCATGCAACATCTGCCTGTTCAATTCGGTAAAACTGTCACATCCGGTTATTTCCATTTCCAAGACATGGAGTACAATCTTTGGTTGGATAGTTCAAATGATCTATGACAGAATATCATCCACCATTTTGGAGAGTGGGACAGCATAGTGTATGACGAGTTCCCCATATCGACCGTATAACTTCCTCAGTGACGATGTCAGTCGGTCATAAACATATCCCTGACTGAGAAGCTTATCTGAAAGACGCCTAGCTCTCACAACAAATCCGTATATTTGGTACTTGCTCTGGCATAGTGTATCAACTGAGATATGAACATGCCATAAGCAGGCGATGAAGGGATGATGCTACTCAGAAAAGGAAAGTTTGTAATGCTGAAATTGAAGTCGTCACGTTTGTCATAGAGTGAGGTGTTCATGTGACCATCAGTGTCGTAGGACAACATTATGTCCAAATAGGATGCTGAATTATTTGTCACTGTAGTTTCTTTGACTTCAAGCTCTGAAGGATAGATACTGCTCAGACTATTGGATTATTGATGGACGACACATCGTCAATGTATCTGTAAGTGAAGTTGAAGTCAGAAGCTAAGTATCTTTTCCCTTCAGAGACCAGAGATTGAATGAATTCAGCTTCGTGCGAGTAAAGGAAAATGTCGGCAAGGAGTGGGGCACAATTGGTCCCATTTGAAATTCCGACAATTTGATATTGATAAAATGATATTCTCTCGTCTCTCCGCCTGTCACACATTGTGCCCTGGCAATATCTCCTGAATCGTTTACCCGATCACTTTCATATTTTAGTATGTTGTTGCTTATTAATCAAAGAGCTTTGTTTTGGCCCTAAACTGGTAAGACATCATATATTATTTTGCTAGTTCAGAAACTTGTCATTCCATTCAAAACTATTATCGAAATTAAAGACGGTTACCACCATAGCACCATCCCTCCAATGCTATTTTGGTTATATTCTAAGTAAGATACATACAGATTTCAGATAATAAATAGTAATGAACTGCTTTAGAATGTAGGGTAGAATTTTACATCTGGTTTCTTAATTTTCTATGGTTATGTATCTATATGCTCTTAGCTGGCTCTATATATGGTGTTCGAATTTCTGATTCTGCTACGTACATTTGCTTAGATATTTCTGCAATGAAAAAGATTCCCTCGGAGTGAAGAACAATTGATGCTAAATCGAAAGTGAACGACTATTATTTCTATCTCTTAAAGAGGTAGCTGAATATTTATTCATTTTTTGAACTCAGAAAATTTAGCATCATAAGCTTTATAGAGTAATTGTCAATATTTAAATACAGGTTCTATAGTACATTACCAAATTTATTGTACTAGATAAGTGTTTCGGATATTCAATCTTCGTCAGTAGTACTTAGCGAGGGGTTTGACAGTAAGTGTTTTGAATATACTTCCCTGACATTGTCGCCATAGCACTTTTTATATAGACATAACGTCAGACAGTGCATGAATTTTATACATTTTCATTTCATCGACGGCGGGTGCGGCTAGCCAACAGGGGATGCTCACTCCTTCCGGGCACCTGGTCCCACCTCTAGCTTGATAGGGGTCCGTCGATGTTTAATTTTGTGCTCTATTGTGAGTGTTGTTGAGATTATCGTCAGGATCTTCTTTAACTCATTATTGTCAAACAGGTTGAATAAAGCCAAAGGGGATTTTTCTGGCATTTCTACAATATAGAATTTCCTCTTGTCAAAACTGAGCGTCTCCAAAGTTTTTGTAGCGTGTATTCAGAAGCATATATAAATGTAAAATATGGCCAAAAAATCGTTGGAATGTAGACGCAAGGTGCTTAATTCTAAACATGACCGAAAAAATTAATGGCGACAGCCTCGGTTTTTTTTTTTGGGGGGGGGGGGGGGGTTTATGTTATCTTCTTTTGAAGTTTTCAGTTAAGGAAGTGTTGTAGCCAACAAGATTTAATTGAGAATCATGATATTTTTTTCTTGATGATATTCTGTCATAGACCATTGAACCATCCAACAAAAGATTGCACTCTATGTAGTCCGAAATGGAAGTAACCGGAAGTGACAATTCCACTGAATTGAAGCGGCGGGTGTTTCATGCAAGCAGAAGATGCTTACTCTTCCTGGGCACCTGGTCTCACTCTCATATCGGGAGTTCGCCTCTTTTCATATGGTGGAGTTTTTTTTTTTTTTTTTTTTTTTTTTTGCTTTGGTTCCTGTTTTATCCTGATTTTGTATGCCTTCGGTTTCTAATTTTCTGAATTATCGATTTTGTGCTGTATACAGGGATATGGTAATTATCCATATTTGTCATATATATATCCTGATGACCATGATCAACACTCATTCAATTCAGGACGAAATTGATAACTCAATGCGATTCGTCAGAAAAAAATATACACTGACAATTGGAAACGAGGATGACTTGATTTTTCCGGAGTCTGTAACTCTATTGTAAGACAAAGTCATGCATTGTTCAACTGAATACACCGTCGAATTAATAAACACCACATTAAAACCAGATATACATGTAACAACCAAATAGGTAAACCCTGTCCGACTTAAAGAAGTAAAATGTGTGGAGTTCAGCTCGAAGACACCAGACGACAAAAAGAAAGTTTTTGTAACCGGTGTACTGTGTGTCAGATAACGTAATTGTTGTTGATTTTATAACAATTTGCTGAACTGTTTGAAAAGAGGCAGATATCTCTCATCTGCAGAATTAAATCAGTCTACTTCAGGAATAAGGCATGTAAGTGACTACGTTTTCGCCATATGTGAATGGAGTAGCAGAGTATGTCTATTGACAGATTATTCGAGGACGTATCATATTGTGTTGATCACTCTGCGTCTGGTATCCACTTCACCGATACATACTACTGTGCCCTTCATGGCGGAGACCATGCCATCACAATACTAGACAGACAGGGGAGACAATTAGGTCTGGAAAATTATCATGAGGGAGGCGTGTGGGAATAAATTTAAGTTTCGTTTAGACATATACATGTATATAGATAGTGATACAAATAATACATACGCAACATGCCATTATGAGCATGGTGTCTTATGTATGACGCTAGAAGGCCATGCTCTGTGGTTGACTTCACTCTCTGGATATCCTTATTAAGGGAATCATTGATATAAAAGGAACAATTTATGTAGCTGGTTTTTCTTGCATACATGTGTGAGATGAATCTGATGGAGGAAGAGGACCTGGGAGGACAACCTTAGGACATGTGATAACCAAGGACGGGAAGTGAAAGATGAATCTGATGGAGGAAGAGGACCTGAGAGGACAACCTAAGGACATGTGATAACCAAGTACAGGGGGTGTGAGATGAATCTGATGGAGGAAGAAGACCTTGGAGGACAACCTAAGGACATGTGATAACCAAGGACAGGGAGTGTGAGATGAATCTGATGGGAGAAGAAGACCTGGAAGGACAATCTAAGGCCTTGATAACCATGCAAGGATGGGGAGTGTGAGATGAATCTGATGGGAGAAAGGACCTGGGAGGACAACCTAAGGACATGTGATAACCAAGGATGGGGAGTGAGAAATGAATCTGATTGAGGAAGAGGACCTGGGAGGACAACCTAAGGACATGTAATAACAAAGGACGGGGATGTGAGATGAATCTGATGGAGGAAGAGGACCTGGGAGAACAACCTAAGGACATGTGATAACCAAGGACGGGGAGTGTGAGATGAATCTGATGGGAGAAGAGGACCTGGGAGGACAACCTAAGGACATGTGATAACCAAGGACGGGGAGTGAGAAATGAATCTGATGGAGGAAGAGGACCTGGGAGGACAACCTAAGGACATGTGATAACAAAGGACGGGGATGTGAGATGAATCTGATGGAGGAAGAAGACCTGGGAGGACAACCTAAGGACATGTGATAACCAAGGACGGGGAGTGTGAGATGAATCTGATGGGAGAAGAGGACCTGGGAGGACAACCTAAGGACATGTGATAACCAAGGACAGGGAGTGTGAGATGAATCTGATGAGAGAAGAGGACCTGGGAGGACAACCTAAGGACATGTGATAACCAAGGACAGGGAGTGTGAGATGAATCTGATGGGAGAAGAAGACCTGGAAGGACAATCTAAGGCCTTGATAACCATGCAAGGATGGGGAGTGTGAGATGAATCTGATGGGAGAAAGGACCTGGGAGGACAACCTAAGGACATGTGATAACCAAGGATGGGGAGTGAGAAATGAATCTGATTGAGGAAGAGGACCTGGGAGGACAACCTAAGGACATGTAATAACAAAGGACGGGGATGTGAGATGAATCTGATGGAGAAAGAGGACCTGGGAGAACAACCTAAGGACATGTGATAACCAAGGACGGGGAGTGTGAGATGAATCTGATGGGAGAAGAGGACCTGGGAGGACAACCTAAGGACATGTGATAACCAAGGACGGGGAGTGAGAAATGAATCTGATGGAGGAAGAGGACCTGGGAGGACAACCTAAGGACATGTGATAACAAAGGACGGGGATGTGAGATGAATCTGATGGAGGAAGAGGACCTGGGAGGACAACCTAAGGACATGTGATAACCAAGGACGGGGAGTGAGAGATGAATCTGATGGAGGAAGAGGACCTGGGAGGACAACCTAAGGACATGTGATAACAAAGGACGGGGATGTGAGATGAATCTGATGGAGGAAGAGGACGACATGTGATAACCAAGGACGGGGAGTGAGATATGAATCTGATGGAGGAAGAGGACCTGGGAGGACAAACTAAGGACATGTGATAACAAAGGTCGGGGTGTGTGAGATGAATCTGATATAGGTAGAATACATGGGAGGACAACCAAAGGACATGTGATAACCAAGGCCGGGGAGTGTGAGATGAATCTGATGGAGGAAGAGGACCTGGGAGGATAACCTTAGGACATGTGTTAACCAAGGACGGTGAGTGTGAGATGAATCTGATTGAGGAAGAGGTCTTGGGAGGACAATCTAAGGAAATGTGATAACCAAGGACAGGGAGTGTGAGATGAATCTGATGGAGGAAGAGGACCTGGGAGGAGAACCTTAGGACATTTGATAACCAAGGACGGTGAGTGTGAGATGAATCTGATTGAGGAAGAGGTCTTGGGAGGACAATCTAAGGACATGTGATAACCAAGGACAGGGAGTGTGAGATGAATCTGATGGAGGAAGAGGACCTGGGAGGACAACCTAAGGACATGTGATAACCAAGGACGGGGAGTGTGAGATGAATCTGATTGAGGAAGAGGACCTGGGAGGACAACCTAAGGACATGTGATAACCAAAGGCGGGGGGTGTGAGATGAATCTGATTGAGGAAGAGGACCTGGGAGGACAACCTAAGGACATGTGATAACCAAGGACGGGGAGTGTGAGATGAATGTGAAGGAGGAAGAGGACCTGGGAGGACAACCTTAGGACATGTGATAACCAAGGACGGGGAGTGTGAGATGAATCTGATGGAGGAAGAGGACCTGGGAGGACAACCTAAGGACATGTGATAACCAAGGACGGGGAGTGTGAGATGACAATGTCAGACAATGCATGAGTTTCATAGATTGTTTTAATTTTCGTGCGTAAAAATCGACGGCGGGTGCGGCTAGCCAACAGGGGATGCTTACCCCTCCCGGGCACCTGGTCCCACCTCTAGCTTGCTAGGGGTCCGTCGATGCTTAATTTTGTTCTCTATTGTGAGTGCTGTTGAGATTTTCGTCAGGATCTTCTTTAACTCATTTGTGTCACACTTATGCCCTTTGCCGTGTGGAGCTCGTAAAAAAGTTCCCCGCGAAGGGTTTGACAGTAAGTGTTTTGAATATATTTCCCTGACATTGTCGCCATAGCACTTTCTATATAGACAATGTCAGACAGTGCATGAGTTTCATAGATTGTTTTCATTTTCGTGCGTAAACATCGACGGCGGGTGCGGCTAGCCAACAGGGGATGCTTACTCCTCCCGGGCACCTGGTCCCACCTCTAGCTTGCTAGGGGTCCGTCGATGCTTAATTTTGTTCTCTATTGTGAGTGCTGTTGAGATTTTCGTCAGGATCTTCTTTAACTCATTTGTGTCACACTTATGCCCTTTGCCATGTGGAGCTCGTAAAAAAGTTCCCCGCGAAGGGTTTGACAGTAAGTGTTTTGAATATATTTCCCTGACATTGTCGCCATAGCACTTTCTATATAGACAATGTCAGACAGTGCATGAGTTTCATAGATTGTTTTTATTTTCGTGCGTAAACATCGACGGCGGGTGCGGCTAGCCAACAGGGGATGCTTACTCCTCCCGGGCACCTGGTCCCACCTCTAGCTTGCTAGGGGTCCGTCGATGCTTAATTTTGTTCTCTATTGTGAGTGCTGTTGAGATTTTCGTCAGGATCTTCTTTAACTCATGAATCTGATGGAGGAAGAGGACCTGGGAGGACAACCAAAGGACATGTGATAACCAAGGACAGGGGTGTGAGATGAATCTGATGGTGGAAGTGGACCTGGGAGGACAACCTAAGGACATGTAATAACCAAGGACGGGGAGTGTCCTAAGAACATGTGTAAGCCTCTCGGCCTACAAATCATGTACTTCGCGTTGTGTATTTTACTTTATCATTTTCGGCACTTCGAAATAAAAAGTCCTGGTAAAGTTTTACCGTTTATTAACATATGAAAGTTACATGTTGGTTATAGCCGTATGAGAATCGTTCTAACATACAAAATCATGCGCGCAGTATATATAAGGAGCCTGGGATATTTCACAATCATATGGAAATCACCATCGAAATTCATGACTAAATTGGAATTCAGACGTATAAACAAAGTTGCCTAAACTTAGAACAAATCCTCGCCATTTCGTCTATTGCACCCAGACCTGTGACAGGCGAACCATTATAGTTTCTGTTGCTGTCAAGTGACCTAAGGACACCTCGTATTGACAGACATAGGGTTACACACTGGCGGGAATGACAATCATTTCTATTACATCAATTTAGCACGTGATCGTAAAGTTAACGTTTGAAATTAGAGTTATCTTCTCCTGGACAATTGGAAATATCCCATATACAAAATAAATGGAAATTAATTAAAAACCAAAATACTCAATTTGCATAATTATTGTGGGGGAGAGGCCATATGGTTACACATGTGATAACAAAGGACGGTGAGTGTGAGATGAATCTGATGGAGAAGAGGACCTGGGAGGACAACCTAAGGACATGTGATAACCAAGGACGGGGAGTGTGAGATGAATCTGATGGAGGAAGAGGACCTGGGAGGACAACCAAAGGACATGTGATAACCAAGGACAGGGGTGTGAGATGAATCTGATGGTGGAAGTGGACCTGGGAGGACAACCTAAGGACATGTAATAACCAAGGACGGGGAGTGTCCTAAGAACATGTGTAAGCCTCTCGGCCTACAAATCATGTACTTCGCGTTGTGTATTTTACTTTATCATTTTCGGCACTTCGAAATAAAAAGTCCTGGTAAAGTTTTACCGTTTATTAACATATGAAAGTTACATGTTGGTTATAGCCGTATGAGAATCGTTCTAACATACAAAATCATGCGCGCAGTATATATAAGGAGCCTGGGATATTTCACAATCATATGGAAATCACCATCGAAATTCATGACTAAATTGGAATTCAGACGTATAAACAAAGTTGCCTAAACTTAGAACAAATCCTCGCCATTTCGTCTATTGCACCCAGACCTGTGACAGGCGAACCATTATAGTTTCTGTTGCTGTCAAGTGACCTAAGGACACCTCGTATTGACAGACATAGGGTTACACACTGGCGGGAATGACAATCATTTCTATTACATCAATTTAGCACGTGATCGTAAAGTTAACGTTTGAAATTAGAGTTATCTTCTCCTGGACAATTGGAAATATCCCATATACAAAATAAATGGAAATTAATTAAAAACCAAAATACTCAATTTGCATAATTATTGTGGGGGAGAGGCCATATGGTTACACATGTGATAACAAAGGACGGTGAGTGTGAGATGAATCTGATGGAGAAGAGGACCTGGGAGGACAACCTAAGGACATGTGATAACCAAGGACGGGGAGTGTGAGATGAATCTGATGGAGGAAGAGGACCTGGGAGGACAACCAAAGGACATGTGATAACCAAGGACAGGGGTGTGAGATGAATCTGATGGTGGAAGTGGACCTGGGAGGACAACCTAAGGACATGTGATAACCAAGGACGAGGAGTGTGAGGTTAATCTGATGGGAGAAGAGGACCTGGGAGGACAACCTAAGAACATGTTATAACAAAGGACGGTGAGTGTGAGATGAATCTGATGGAGAACAGGACTTGGGAGGACAACCTAAGGACATGTGATAACCAAGGACGGGGAGTGTGAGATGAATCTGATGGGAGAAGAGGATCTGGGAGGACAACCTAAGGACATGTGTTATGGATAGGATGACAAACTATGTTACCTACTTTCCGATGGATGATGACACACATCAAATAATTACTGTGTATTCATTAGATAGTATGGAATCAAAAGAATAATTTGACAAGTTTGAATATCTATCTTTTGTCTATTTCATTACTCCGGAATCAAAGATTAGGGGGCATATAGTTGTTGCCCTGTCCGTCTGTTTGTCCGAGGTAAAAACTTTAACATTGGACATAACCTTTGAATGGTAAGCGTTAGGGCTTTCATATTTCACATCTGTGTTGCTTGGGTCAAGACCTTTTCATTGATACCAAGATTTTTTTTACCTTGTTATCTTGACCTTTGACCCACTTTTGAAGAAACTTTAACATTGCCAATAGCATTTGAATGGTAGGTGGTAGGGCTTCCATATTTCACATGTGTATTCCTTGTGACAAGATCTTTCCATTGATACCAACATGTTTTAATATAATGACCTTGAACTTGACCTTTGACTTACTTTTGAAAAATCTTAGCATTGCCAATAACTTTTGAATTGTAGATGGTAGGGCTTTCATATGTCTATTTCTTGTGACATTGGTACCAAAATTTTTGACCTCGTGACCTTCACCTTGAACTACTTTTGTAAAACTTTATCATTGCTAATAGGAGACGGCGTTTATACTGACAAAGATGCAGACGGGCGCATTAGTGTTACGCAAACACAGTTTTTCTTATTTTTACCGCAATGACTTTATAAATTACTTGGTTGGGCAATTATTGCAGTAATATCAAATTAAACGGAAAGAAGCATATCTGGTCCTCTCCCCCCCCCCCCAAAAAAAAGTTTTATTCTCATACTTATAATAGTACTATACTCTAATGTTATGTTTTATGTGTTTAGAATGCGTTAAGTACGTATGATATATAAACCTGATAGGTACTTAAAAAGGTTCTTATGATTTTGTGTTGTGTGTAATGTAATTTTAATGCATTGTTTGAATAGGTGATATACTTTTAATCTATTATGAATTCAGATTATGTTATTTCTTTGTGTTTCTTTATATGTGTTATATGTGCTATGTGTTTCATGTGGTAGGTTTCATTGTGCATGTGTGTTCCGCTGTGATTACTTTAAGCAAGTCGTCTTGTTTGGCACATTTTCCCTATTTTATCAATTGTTGCTGAATTGATCCTACAGGAAATTTTGAGCCGCGCACTCTGCAAATTGCACAAAATTAATTTTAAAAAATACAACAAGAGGGTGCTTCTAAAATGAATCTTGGCTGTGTCTAAAAATCACTTTAGATTGAAGCATAACTGATAAGGATTTGATATCCGAAACACGTGTCTGGTGAATTATAAATTGGTTTGAAATTTTCTTCGGGAAGTTTAGAGTCGGTGCGGTCATGATGCGTTTGTCATGTTTTAGGTTCAAGTGTTCAATATGCTGTCATCACAATTAGCGAGGAGTTTATCATGTTTTAGAAATGATTATTTGTTGTATGTGTGAATTGATAGTTGTGTTATAATGTATTATATGTGAAAAGTTTGTTATGTGAAAAAGAAAGGAGGGGATTTCCAACAATATCTGGTTGCAGCACGCACAGCAACCCCCCTCCCCCCCCAAAAAAAAACACCTAATGCAAAAACACAGAGCAGACACTCACAGAAAGAGACGTAAAACAGACAAGGAAACACCAACTCTCACCATAGAAACAGGAAACATAAGTAATGCTGACGAGGATTCAATATCCCAAACACGTGTCTAGTACAATAAAGTTAGTACTAAAGAATATATATTTCAATATTAACAATTTCAATCACTAGGCTGGTATCGCTGCTAGTGGACTTTAAGTCCCCGATGATATCGCTCACCTAGTTTTAGTGTTTACGCACTGCATTGAAATATATTCTTAATTTCTTGTTATCAAATTAGACCTAAATTTCTAAAACTAAGGGGTATCTCTCTCACTGCATAGCTCTGTCCTTAGCTGGGGTTTCGGCATAATTTTTTCGGTCATGTTTAGAATTAAGCTCCTTGCGTCTACACCCTCCAACGATCTTTGGCAATATTTCTCACTTAAATACGCTTCTGAATAAACTCTACACAAAACTTGGAGCCGCTCATTCTGGCAAGAGGCAATTAGAAGTCTATATTGTAGATTGCGCCAGGAAAATTCACTTTGGCTTGATTTAAACTGTTTTACATGAAGTACTACTGACGAGGATTCAATATCCAAAACACGTGACTAGTACAATAAAATAGCAATCCAAGGAATGCTTGTGTCGCCTGCGAAGCGAATTTTTTTTATCGAAAGTAGGTCAAATATCAAGGGCAAGGTAACTAGGTAAAAAATTATGGAATGTTTAGAAAGGTCTTTTCATAAGGAATACAAATGTGAAATATCAAAGCCCTATCACTGACAAATCAAAAGATAAAGCCAATCTTAGATTTTTTGAAAAGTAGGTCAAATATCTAGGGCAATGTCAAGAGATAAAAAATTATGGTATGCGTAGAAAGGCCTTGTCACAAACAATGCACATGTGAAATATTAAAGCCTATCACTTACCAATCAAAAGACATAGCCAATCTAAGATTTTTTGAAAAGTAGGTCAAATATCTAGGTCAAGGTCACGAGGTAAAAGTTATGATATGTGTAGAAAGGCCTTGTCACAAACATTGCACATATGAAACATCAAAGCCCAATCACTTACCAATCAAAAGATATATCAAATCTTAATTTTTTGGAAAGTAGGTCAAATATCTAGGTCAAGGACACGAGGTCAAAAATTATAGTATGTGTAGAAAGGTCTTGTCAAAATGAATACACATGTGAAATATCAAAGCCCTATCACTTACTAATCAAAAAATATAGCCAATCTTAGAATTTTTTTGAAAAGTAGGTCAAATATCTAGGTCAAGGTCATGAGATAAAAAATTATGCTATGTGTAGAAAGGTCTTGTCACAAAGATTACACATGTAAAATATCAAAGCCCTATCACTTACCAATCAAGAGATATAGGTAATCTTAGATTTTTTGGAAAGTAGGTCAAATATCTAGGTCAAGGTCACGAGGTCAAAAATTACGGTATGTGTAGAAAGGTCTTGTAACAAGGAATATACATGTGAAATATCAAAGCTCTATCACTTACCAATCAAAAGTTATGGGGTGTGACACCCAAGTGTGACAGACAGACGGACAACGGACAAAGTGATCCCTAAGTGTCGCTGTGCTTCGCAGGCGACACAAAAATGGTACTATAGAACATATGTTTATTTCAATATTGACAATTTATTGCTTTTAAAGTGTACAAATAATCGGTTGTTCAACTTGATCTGTTTCTTCTGCTGATTTGAATGTGATGTACATAAGACTGTTTTATGCATTATGTTTATTGCGTTTTCATGTTGTTGTTTTTTTTTTGTTATTCCCTAGCAACGCTATTGTGGAGAGGATATAGAATGCCTGCAGTATGTTTGTATGTTTGTGAGAGTGTATGCTGGGATTGTGAACAGTATGGAAGTTGTCTTCATAGAAGCATCAAACTTTCCACAAATGTTTATCAATGCATGATGAACCCTGATGATTTTCAAGATCAAGGGTCAAAGGTTAAGGTCACTGTGAACTTAGGACTTTAGAAAATCCTTGTGAACAGCATAGAAGATAAAGCAACAATCGTAAAAACAATGTTCCTTTGTGAACAGCATAGAAAATAAAGCAATCATAGAAGCATAAAACTTTCTACAAATGTTTCCTATGCAGAGAGGTTTTCAATGTCAAGGATCAAATGTCAATGTCATGTGAACTAAGGCCATAAATCTTTGTGAACAGTATAGAAGACAAAGCAGTAATTATAGAAACATCATATCATCCACAAATGTTCACCATGGGGAGAGGCTGGACCTATAGATTTTCAAGGTCAGGGGCCAAACGGTCAAGGTCACTGTAGACTTAGGCTTTTTAACTCCTTGTGAACCCCATACAAGACAGCAATATTCATAGGATCACCAAACCTTTCTATTTGGAGAAGATGAAACCTTTTAATTGTCTTGGTCAAGGTTCAAAAGTAAAAGTCACTGTGAAGTTGATTTTAAATCATTTTGCTGATATCACAGAGCATGAAGCTGCGAGGGAATGCTATGCTTGTGTTGCTTTTATTTGAGTTCATGTCATGCTTCCCGTTATGTTTCACTTGTATGTTCACTCGTGAAGTTCAAGATCTTGAACATTCATAAGTAAACAAAGAATTTCTCTTAGAGCTACAAAAATCAGCTACTTTAAAATGAGGAAGATGCAGATTCAAAAATATTATTATAATATTAGAAATCAATTGTATGTAAGGTTTGCCTCAATAAAATTGAGCTACTCTAATCTCTGCAGTGGTATGGTTATTTTCCATGCTGATATTAGTGAATGAAAAACAACAATTGTCATACATTTGAATCAAATTTTATCCGAATCTGCTGGAGGAGAAGTCCAAAACTGGCCAGATCCCTCAGGTCAGAATTGCTGGTAAATTTTGCCTGGATACCCTATTTTTCTCTTCAGAATTTTGATTAGATTATCAAAGTAATATGTTCTTGGGAAAAGAAACTTTTATCGTTACATTTTATCACCTCTAAAAAGGGATTTTTCTTACTTTCCCATAGGGTCCAATGATAAAGTTGAAATGGCTTAAGTTGTCGGTATAATCATGAAACCAGGAATTATATTTTGTTTTTAAATCAGGTCTATCATAAGCTTTGAATATATGGAAATGGAAATACATTTTTTGCATTGTAAAATTTGTTATTTCTGAAATATGAGTATCTGAGACCTGAGGGATGCTCTACCTTAATAAGTGAATTTATAATACATGAAAAATAAAACATGTACTGTCTAGGACCATTTTATTTGCAAAAAACAAAGCATTAACAAGACATAACTGGATTAAATGATAAACAATCAAAATAGCTTACATTCATTCAGTCACTCTCTGTTTTCAATCCTTAGTAGTAATCTGAATACTTGATATACCAATGTTGATACAGCTTTTAAATTTGAACTTCTTAAAATTTCACGATATTCATTTCCCTCTCCTCCTCCCAAACGAAGAAAAAAATAACTATGATAGTAATTAGAAAATACTGTACGTCACAGATAATCATTTAAACATTTCTGCCATTTTTCATCCTTATTTTCCAGTGAATGTCCTTGTATAAAGTGTATTTTCCAAATGACCACATCAAAGACCTCTTACTCAATAGCACTTTTTTCATATTTTGTAAATAACAGCAGCTGTACATATATTCAACTTTTTCTCAATATCATGGCAACAATTATTTTGCCTTTATATTTTTCTTTTTTTTTTCTTACACAAATATCTTTACAATTACTGCCTGGATTCACACAATACTTTATCACAAACTTTTTTTTCAGTCCTTCCAGTATTCTTGCATGGACTGTAGAATTGGATCGTCAAATTTAGCGTTTGTAAACAGACATCCCACGTAGGAATGAGTTCCCCACAGATGATGTGATATTACTTTACAGCAGCCCAGGTCTTCTATTTCGAAGCCTAACTTTCTGTACCTCTCGTCTGTTTCAAACATAGCGGAGTTTGTATGATGCCCTAGGTACTGAAAGAGAGAAAGGGAAATAAGAAAATTTATATACATTTATGATTAATATTCTGATTTCTAGTACAATGCACCTTTATCTCACCATTCAAACTTACTACATGTTAAAACATTTGTATATTGAATTAAATAGCAAACACTCTAGAAAGAATTATTGTGAATGTGAAACAAACACAAGCAAATTTAAAGAATTGTGGTCACTGACTTTTGGGTGTATGTAATATTTATAAGCTCTGTTCAGGTGTAAGAAACCTATAGAAATACCAAATGTGAAAAACATAGGGTAATCAAAGATTACATAGCTCGCCTATACAGGTTTTTGTCAGAAACCAGGTTAAAGTTTTTGAAAAGTAGGTCAAAGTCCAAGGTGAAGGTCACTAGGACAAAGGTCATGGTCTCAAAAGAAAGGTCTCGTCACAAGGTATCTACATGTGAAATATCAAAGCCCTTCCCCTTATAGTTCAAGAGATATAGCCTAAGTTAAAGTTTTGTCTACGGACGACGACGACAACGACGCCTAGGGTATGGCATTTGCTCTCCGGACTTTTCCGTCCCGGCGAGCTAAAAATACCCAGAGTTTTTTTTTTCAAAATTCAGCCAAAGCCTTCGATCATAAGGTAAAATTTTGACATCATCAGAATGTGAATTACATGTATGAAAGCCCTAACATCTAAATTTACCGTAAAGTTATGTCCATAGTTAGGTTTTTCAAAAATATGTAAATCTATAAGATCAGTGTACAACACATAATATCAAAACTTTTGGTATCAACAGAAAGGTCTTGTCACAATATGCATGTACATGTATTTTAGAAATGACTGTCTTACTTTGGGTGTTCATGGTATTATAATTCAGGTTGGCCATGAGCAAATTCCGTGAATAGCGATTCTCGGAAAATTTGCATCTGTCCAACCAGAATCATACACCCATGAACACCAAAAGTATGACAGTCATTACTTTTATTTACATTTATTCTAAATATCAATCATCTTTATTTGCATGCACATCATATATTTTGCCTGTAACAGCGTCAAATGCATCTTAACGTGGGTAAATTCTCCCTACATTCAAAATTGAACATGACATCACAGTACGCAATCCAAATTATTGGAATATAATTCTAGTTGCCTTATGGGTGTTAAACGTGGGAAATCTACTAGTAATGTAAATATTTACATGTAAAATGAGAAATCCTAATCACTTACCATTCAAAAATTTCTATGATTTATAGATGGACAGGTAGATAGACAGAGGAACAAACAGACAGATTTAAAAATAGCAATCCAAGGAATGCTTGTGTCGCCTGCGAAGCGGTTTGATTATTATTCTAGAAAGTGGATCAAAATTCTTGAAAAGTAGGTCTAGGTCAAATATCTAGATCAAGGTCAAAAGGTCAAATTTTATGGTCTGTGTAGAAAGGTCTTGTCACAAGGAATACACATGTGAAATACCAAAGCCCTATCACTTACCAATCAAAAGATATATCCATTCATAATTTTTTTGAAAAGTAGGTCAAATATGTAGGTCAAGGTCAAAAGGTAAAAAAAATAATGGTATGTGTAGAATGGCATTGATACAAGGAAAATACATGTGAAATATCAAAGCCCTATCAGCTACCAATCAAAAGATATAGCCAATATTACTTTTCTTGAAAAGTAGGTCAAATATCTAGATCAAGGTCAAAAGGCCAAATTTAATGGTCTGTGTAGAAAGGTCTTTTCAGAAGGAATACACATGTGAAATATCGAAGCCCTATCACTTACCAATCAAAAGATATAGCGAATCTTATCTTTTTTCAAAAGTAGGTCAAATATCTAGGTCAAGGTCACAAGGTCAAAAATTATGGTATGTGTAGAAAGGTCTTGCCACAAGGATTGCACATGTGAAATATCAAAGTCCTAACACTTACCAATAAAAAGATATATCCATTCTTAATTTTTTTTTAAAGTAGGTCAAATATGTAGGTCAAGGTCACTAGGTCAAAAATTATTGTATGTGTAGGAAGGTCTTGTCACAAGGAATACATATGTGAAATATCAAACCTCTATCACTTACCAATCAAAAGATATAGCGAATCTTATCTTTTTTTCAAAAGTAGGTCAAATATCTAGGTCAAGGTCACAAGGTCAAAAATAATGGTATGTGTAGAAAGGTCTTGCCACAAGGATTGCACATGTGAAATATCAAAGCCCTATCACCTACCAATCAAAAGATATATCCATTCTTAATTTTTTTGAAAAGTAGGTCAAATATGTAGGTCAAGGTCACTAGGTCAAAAATTATGGTATGTGTAGCAAGGTCTTGTCACAAGGAATATACATGTGAAATATCAAAGCCCTATCACTTACCAATCAAAAGTTATGGGCTGTGACACCCAAAGTGTGACAGACAGACAGACGGACAGACGGACGGACGGACAGACGGACAGACGGACAACGGACAAAGTGATCCCTAAGTGTCGCTATGCTTCGCAGGCGACACAAAAACAGAGTTAACTTTTAAATAAATGTCCTTGTGCTTTCACAAAAAGAGAGGCAAAAATAAATACAGTACAGTAAAGTACAGTACATACATGATTAAATACAATCAGGGATTAATCTACCTCTGTGTCCTGCATCTCTGACGCATAAAAATCGCTCAGGACCCATTGATTTCAAATTGCTGCATCCCACTGTGCGCATTGTTCACGTTAGTATAATGCGTCTGTTTTAGTTCATGTTTACATATATGAAACATTCCAAGTCAAGAAAGTGTATATACAGCATTTACATGTATTTAGCTGTATAATGTGTAAATGTCTCTTGTTTATTTTAAGCCTAACAGATATGTGGTATCGTATGAGAAATCATTGCGGAGCAACATTTTTTTATTTTCAAATTAAAATTAATATGCAGTCCGATGTGTGTCTAACTTCTTTATATCATTTGGATTCAGATGTAAAATATACAATATATTTATGAAAAATTCTTCCATTTAAAACTTAACATGACTTGAATAAAAAATTTTAGAAATCTATTGAAATCATTAATTCACACCATAAGTGTACCATCTTTCTATACCCTATAGAATTGGTTTGTTTGGATAAGGTTTTACTATACACATGTACAAGGCTTCGCTAACTAAATTAACAATCAATATACTTAATTTGGCAAAATTAGATTGAAGTTTAAGAGTTAGACGTTTATTTTGTGGTTCATATAATGATTTCAAGGACATTAACGCTGCGAGCCGGTCAGCTTACTTAAGGGTATTCGCGAACTTAAAACGCCATGAAAAAAAGAAGGTTTGTAGAAATTGGGACGCATTAATTTCTGCTGGGACCCGTTGTTTTGGCTGAGGACCCATTGGCCAAGTTTCAGTGGGTCCAGAGGCCCCAGGGTCCAGAGGACCCATTAAGATCAAATTGTAGATTAATCTCTGTACAATGGATTTGTTGTTTATTTATCATTTTGTTTTCTTTCTTTTTGTTTATGTTTGAGTAAGTAAATATGAAACAAAGTAAAATGGTAAACATTCATCCTTGGTCCGAAATCATAACAAGATAAACATTACAAAAACAATGGACATACATGTACATGTATCTACAAGCCATTGTGAACCCTAAAAACAGTGAGAACAAGTCTTCATAAGGACTAATCATCTACTGCAGGGATGCCAAGTCCATCACAAAAACTCAGTAGAACATTATCAGTCAATGTAGAGTGTTAAAAACTTACAGGTTTTCCTGATGATGGATCTATAAAGTCAGCCCAATAACCTCTCTCTATAAGGTTCTGACAAATATCACAGGCTGCCTGGATGAACTGTAAAACATATACATGTACATGTATACACTTAAATTTTAAAAGACAACAAAGTAACCTTGCCTCATAAGGCTGTGAAAAGTATGACAGGATGCATGGATTTTTTAAAGACCATTGGGGTCAGGATTTCAATCAAAATATCAGGTGTACTACGAGACAACAGACCATTCTTCTTGCAGTTTAATGTTTCATACAAAGCCTGTACACTCTTTACGGCAACTTTTCCTTGCATACAAAGCAGGCTGCTCGTACTGCAACACTAGGACGACAACTCTGTGCGTTTTTTTTAAGGTTGTGGTGTTGCAGTATGAGCAACCAGACTGTATGCAAGGCAAAGTTGTCGATGGTACGGACTGTACATGTACTAACTTTGTATATAACATCTGCACATATTTAAATATCATAAGAGAGAATCACCAAAGACCCTTTGGTAGGGTCTAAAACAATTACCAGATACATGACATTATACGGTACCCAATCATTTTGCAAAAATTTCTCACTCTCTGACAGATCAAAATCACAACATTACTAAATGAGTTACAACCTTCAAATCACCTACTTGAAAATAGTTCATAGAATTGAAAAATATTACATGAATATTTAAAACTTACCGCTGCTAATAGCATTTCTCTTTCGTTTTCAACGTTTTGACTCCAGCCAGACATATCGTACATAGTTCTGTGACTAATCGTTACGATCGTTAGAGATCCCTTCATTATGTCCCTGTCTGGAAACAGATCGCTGTAATCTGGAATAATAATGAATGAAAACAAATTAGATGACAAAAGAAATTACACAATCAATGTGATTCCCCGGGATGAAACTCTTAAAATGGCATATGTTGTGTCATCATATTAAATCACAAACTGCATAAGCCCTGTAGAATCATATTGTGCCACAAAGGCTCCACTATCCTGCAAACTAAACCCACAGTTGTAACCATATGGCCTCTCCCCCACAATAATTATGCAAATTGAGTATTTTGGTTTTTAATTAATTTCCATTTATTTTGCTTATGGGATATTTCCAATCGTCTAGGAGAAGATAACTCTAATTTCAAACGTTAACTTTACGATCACGTGCTAAACTGATGTAATACAAATGATTGTCATTCCCGCCAGTGTATAACCCTATGTCTGTCAATACGAGGTGTTCTTGGGTCACTTGACAGCAATTGAAGCTATAGTGGTTCGCCTGTCACAGGTCTGGGTGCAATAGACGAAATGGCGAGGATTTGTTCTAAGTTTAGGCAACTTTGTTTTTACGTCTGAATTCCAATTGAGTCATGAATTTCGATGGCGATTTCCACCTGATTGTGAAATATCCCAGGCTCCTAATATATACTGCGCGCATGATTTTGTATGTTAGATTCAACAGAACGATTCTCATACTGCTTTAAACTGTCGTATGTTAATAAACGGTAAAACTTTACCAGGACTTTTCATTCAGAGTTACAAAATGACTAGAGGTCTACACAGTGACCTGAATTTTATTTTCTACACAGAAAGCGGTGATTTCAGAAAACAATAATGAATTGATAATACGCAAGATCGCAAAAACAGTGCGTGCAGCATGTCTGTTCTGATTTTTCATTTAGTCATCTTCCTAAACCATTGTTCAAACTTGGGCAATCTTTCTGCCCAAGTAAATTGATGACGTCATAACAATGGAGAACAATCAAGGAGTGTGTGAAAACATTCATATAGTCTTGTTTAGAAGTATTTGCGATCTTCCATATTACGGTGCATATGTATAGAGAATAAGTGTCTTAATTTTTGTTTTGTATGGGTGTGCAACATACAGCACTTGAGCAAGTGCATTATCTAAGGATAATAATGTTATGCCCAAAAGGACATTACATTTACAATAAATGTAATAGTTACATGTATGTGTTGCATACCAGTAACAAAACACAATTAAGACACTGTATCTATGAAAATTAACAAAAGCTAAAGGTCAAGGGCATAAAGCAGGTAGAGAGCTTGCATGTATAATTGTACATGAAAATCATGAAAAGTTATACATTAAAATACTTAATATAAATGAATATTTCAAACAATTAATCACAAAGTAGAATTGAGGCCATTCTACAAGATTCCATACCGTGTAATATGACTGAGGAGGTTAGGACTCCATAATGGGAAAATGGGAGGATAGGACTCCATAATGGGAAAATGGGAGGATAGGACTCCATAATGGGATAATGGGAGGATAGGACTCCATAAAGGGATAATGGGAGGATAGGACTCCATAATGGGAAAATGGGAGGATAGGACTCCATAATGGGAAAATGGGAGGATAGGATTCCATAATGGGATAATGGGAGGATAGGACTCCATAATGGGAAAATGGGAGGATAGGACTCCATAATGGGAAAATGGGAGGATAGGACTCCATAATGGGATAATGGGAGGATAGGACTCCATAATGGGATAATGGGAGGATAGGACTCCATAATGGGAAAATGGGAGGATAGGACTCCATAATGGGAAAATGGGAGGATAGGACTCCATAATGGGATAATGGGAGGATAGGACTCCATAATGGGAAAATGGGAGGATAGGACTCCATAATGGGAAAATGGGAGGATAGGACTCCATAATGGGATAATGGGAGGATAGGACTCCATAATGGGAAAATGGGAGGATAGGACTCCATAATGGGAAAATGGGAGGATAGGACTCCATAATGGGATAATGGGAGGATAGGACTCCATAATGGGAAAATGGGAGGATAGGACTCCATAATGGGAAAATGGGAGGATAGGACTCCATAATGGGAAAATGGGAGGATAGGACTCCATAATGGGAAAATGGGAGGATAGGACTCCATAATGGGAAAATGGGAGGATAGGACTCCATAATGGGATAATGGGAGGATAGGACTCCATAATGGGATAATGGGAGGATAGGACTCCATAATGGGAAAATGGGAGGATAGGACTCCATAATGGGAAAATGGGAGGATAGGACTCCATAATGGGATAATGGGAGGATAGGACTCCATAATGGGAAAATGGGAGGATAGGACTCCATAATGGGAAAATGGGAGGATAGGATTCCATAATGGGATAATGGGAGGATAGGACTCCATAATGGGAAAATGGGAGGATAGGACTCCATAATGGGAAAATGGGAGGATAGGACTCCATAATGGGATAATGGGAGGATAGGACTCCATAATGGGATAATGGGAGGATAGGACTCCATAATGGGAAAATGGGAGGATAGGACTCCATAATGGGAAAATGGGAGGATAGGACTCCATAAAGGGATAATGGGAGGATAGGACTCCATAATGGGAAAATGGGAGGATAGGACTCCATAATGGGAAAATGGGAGGATAGGATTCCATAATGGGATAATGGGAGGATAGGACTCCATAATGGGAAAATGGGAGGATAGGACTCCATAATGGGAAAATGGGAGGATAGGACTCCATAATGGGATAATGGGAGGATAGGACTCCATAATGGGATAATGGGAGGATAGGACTCCATAATGGGAAAATGGGAGGATAGGACTCCATAATGGGAAAATGGGAGGATAGGACTCCATAATGGGATAATGGGAGGATAGGACTCCATAATGGGAAAATGGGAGGATAGGACTCCATAATGGGAAAATGGGAGGATAGGACTCCATAATGGGATAATGGGAGGATAGGACTCCATAATGGGAAAATGGGAGGATAGGACTCCATAATGGGAAAATGGGAGGATAGGACTCCATAATGGGAAAATGGGAGGATAGGACTCCATAATGGGAAAATGGGAGGATAGGACTCCATAATGGGAAAATGGGAGGATAGGACTCCATAATGGGAAAATGGGAGGATAGGACTCCATAATGGGAAAATGGGAGGATAGGACTCCATAATGGGAAAATGGGAGGATAGGACTCCATAATGGGATAAGACAGTGCTCTGGGCCTCTAGCTGAACATGCAAGCTTACATAAAGCTCATTTTGAAGGCAGAAATCAGTGTGCTTATTGGGATTACAATTGCACCACCCTTTTCGTGAAGCCAGAAACAAGGATGGCATATGAAACATTATATATTGCCTACTGTGTACTAGCATCACAAGGACATTCACCTACACGTACAACAGACCAGCGTCCTTTTCAGGTAGAGGACGTACACCCTCTCATCTACTTGCAGTACAGAGACCAGACATACATGTACATGTAAGCATCAGCCTTATGACAGTCTTAATGAAAACATTTTTAGCTCACCTCGACGAAGTTGAGATGAGCTTATGCTATAACCCCGGCGTCCGCATCCCCGTCCGCGTCCGGTTAAAGTTTTTGGGCAACTCAGTATCTGACAAAGTACTGATGCTACAGTAACCAAACTTGCACAAGTGATTCATCTTGGGATGCTGAGGTGAACCCATGCATCGGATGCAGCATCTGACCTACATTTTGCGGTTGAATGACTTTGTCAATGTCTGGTTAAAGTTTTTGGGGTAGTTCAGTATCTGACAAAGTACTGATGCTACAGTAACCAAACTTGCACAAGTGATTCATCTTGAGATGCTGAGGTGAACCCATGCATCGGATGCAGCATCTGACCTACTTTTTCCGCTTGAGTGATTTTGCCTTATAAGGCCAATATTGAGCAAAGTATAAGTGCTACATGTACCAAACTTGCATATTGGATGTATCTTTAATCAAACTTTCATAAAATAACCTTGACCTACTTTTTCCACTCGAGTGATTTTGCCTTGAAAGGCCAATATTGAGCAAAGTATAAGTGCTACATGTACCAAACTTGCATATTGGATGTATCTTTGATCAAACTTTCATAAAATGACCTTGACCTACTTTTTCCACTTGAGTGATTTTGCCTTTAAAGGCCAGTATTGAGCAAAGTATAAGTGCTATATGTACCAAACTTGCATATTGGATGTATCTTTGATCAAACTTTCATAAAATGACCTTGACCTACTTTTTCCGCTTGAGCGATTCTGCCTTTAAAAGCTTATATTGAGCAAAGTATAAGTGCTACATGTACCAAACTTGCATATTGGATGTATCTTTGATCAAACTTTCATAAAATGACCTTGACCTACTTTTTCCACTCGAGTGATTTTGCCTTGAAAGGCCAATATTGAGCAAAGTATAAGTGCTACATGTACCAAACTTGCATATTGGATGTATCTTTGATCAAACTTTCATAAAATGACCTTGACCTACTTTTTCCACTTGAGCGATTCTGCCTTTAAAGGCTAATATTGAGCAAAGTATAAGTGCTACATGTACCAAACTTGCATATTGGATGTATCTTTGATCAAACTTTCATAAAATGACCTTGACCTACTTTTTCCACTTGAGCGATTCTGCCTTTAAAGGCCAATATTGAGCAAAGTACAAGTGCTACATGTACCAAACTTGCATATTGGATGTATTGTAACCATATGGCCTCTCCCCCACAATAATTATGCAAATTGGATGTTTTGATCTTTAATTAATTTCCATTTATTTTGTTTATGGGATATTTCCAATTGTCCAGGAGAAGATAACTCTAATTTCAAACGTTAACTTTACGATCACGTGCTAAATTAATGTAATAGAAATGATTGTCATTCTCGCCAGTGTGTAACCCTATGTCTGTCAATACGAGGTGTTCTTGGGTCAATTGACAGCAACAGAAACTATAATGGTTCGCCTGTCACCGGTCTGGGTGCAATAGACGAAATGGCGAGGATTTGTTCTAAGTTTAGGCAACTTTGTTTATACGTCTGAATTCCAATTTAGTCATGAATTTCGATGGCGATTTCCACATGATTGTGAAATATCCCGGGCTCCTAATATATACTGTGCGCATGATTATGTATGTTAGATTCATTCTCATACTGCTATAACCAACATGTAGCTTTCGTATGTTAATAAACGGTAAAACTATATCAGGACTTTTTGTTCCAGAGTTAAGAAAAAGACAAAGTAAAATACACAACGCGAAGTACATGATTTGTAGGCCGAGAGGCTTACAATATCAGATTTGGTGCCGTGACGCTAAATGATACGAATCATGGGATATACGTGAGTTATTGCCTTGAATGCAGAGGATGTACTTGTACGCGAAACCAGGATTAAACAGGAGACAGGTGATGGAAATTACACTGAAATTATGTATACTTCAGGTAGGACACATTTACTTTTCTCGTGCGTATCCTCATTTTGATTGACCATGTAATTTTATCATTTTTCAATTTTTTATCTAAACAATTAGGTAAATTGATTAAGATTTTTTTTCTTCGCATTTTCAAGTAAACATGACTAACGTTGACAACAAAGTTACGTCTCACAAGATGGGAATTAGTCGGGATTCCGGTTCAGGTAGTTCTGAGGGTTTTGGTTCGTCTCAGGGTAAAAGTTGTAGTACCTTTAGATTTGGTAGAATTCCGGAAAATGGCGAAGATGCTTTTAAATGGATTGCAAATCAAGTTAAGGGTCTTCAAACTGCAATTTCTGTACCGTTACTTCAGGTAGTTAAACCGTTTGAAGGCGATTCTTCAAAATTTAAACAGTGGGTAAAAGATATTGAAAAGTATGCGCAAATGGCTCGACTTGATAACACGGACATACCGAGAGTTGTTTTAATGACTTGTACTGGCACAGTTGGAGATTTTGTGAAACGATATTTAGACGAAATTGAGTCAAAGGGCGGAACCCCTGATTGGTCAAATCTCAAAATGTTGATGAAAAAGCGCTATGCTGAAATTACGGATAATCAGCGAGCCATGACTGAGCTCCGTAATATTAAACAAAGGTCAGAAGAAAGTGTACAATTGTATTCTGAACGTTTGCTAAAATTAGCGGAAGACGCATATTCTGCTCCTTTTGATGAAAGAGAATTCAAGTTAGTTCAGAAACAATTAATTGATATCTTTTGTGACGGATTGTGTTACGATTACTTGAGAATGAGAGTCATGAGGTGTGATCCAAAAAGTTACGAGGAAGCGGTAGAAATTGCAATAAAAGAGCAAAATTTACGAAAGCGTTTTAATCTCAGATCAAATAAAAAGAATGAACCACTAATTAATGACACAAATTCAGATTTAGTAGAGAATCAAAATTTACGATCAAGCTACGACGAGAGTAACCTAAACAGTCAATTAACCATGCGCGTAAATAAATGTAAAAATACCGGTGAGAATCAAAACACGCGTATCCCAATAGAGACCCTGAATCAAGATACGACAGTTGAAAAATTGTGTTACAAATGTCATTCTAAAGGACACACAGTTTGGGAATGTCCATTGCGTGAAAATAATCAAAACATTAAAACAACCATTGATTACTCAGACCCAGAAACAGACGAAAACGAAGAACCCCCTCTTAAACGTAAATATTCCCTAAATAAACATGAAAACGAATCATCCCCAGATAAAGTCCCTTTTAAGAGTTCAAGAAAGGTCTCATTTCAAATGCAAAGTCAAAATCCATCAGAAATTAAGACCACAGAGTGCTGGAATTGTCACATGAAAGGTCACTTTAGACGAAATTGCCCAAACCGCCGAAATCCGGATAGATACAGGGCTCTGAATTACTCAAATACAAGGTCTCAATGGCGTTCAAGCAGTGCGCGGAACCAGGGAAACTTGAAAGCTCTCTTCAAAAGGAAGCCGTTGGAGAGAGCAGAAATTTTTCTAAAAGAAATTTAGAGAGTAAGAAACCCGTTTCCGATTTAAACATAGCTGGAAACCCAAGCTCTTGTATCATTAAGATTGGCAACTCGAGATATCGATCTTTGGTAGATACGGGCGCTGAAGTTTCCCTTATGAGTAGGAACATTTTTGAGCGATTATCACCAAAACCAAAATTAACGCGTGTAATCAAGAGTTTAAGAGCAGCGAACGATGCGCCGATCAACGTTTTAGGACGAACAACTTTGACATTTTCGATAAACGGATTAAGATTGTCTCAAAATTTCTACGTGGTAGAGACGCTTACCAAAAATTTTATCTTAGGACGAGATTGGCTGAAGGAATACGGAGTGCGCCTTTACTTCGACTTAGGAATGCTAAAAGTAGGAAAAACATACGTGAAGCTCGACGAAGACACTCATATTTGCTCGATTTTAAGGTTAGCTAAAAAGACAACGATCGAACCGCAGACCGCCACTATATGTCATGTTAAGTTACAGAAAGGCTTCCGATTATCGAACTCAAGACTTCTTGAGGTCACGAACATTGACCCCGGATGTATCTTAGATGAACCTGGCCTGTCACTTAAGGAATCAGTGAATACTGTCAAATCTTCCTTGAAGGTACCTGTCTTAATTCTTAATGAGACGAATAAGTGCTACCGTCTAAGGAGAGGAAGCGTAGTAGGGAGGGCTAGAACTTTGACCCCTCAAGATATTTTGACCTTAGACGATGAAGAACCAATGGAAGTTGATGAGCCAGAGACTGAAATTAAATCAGATTTCGAGGAATTACATGTACCCGAAGGAAGGCGCCAAGAAATAATCAAGTTACTGAAGAAAAACAAAGACCTTATCGCTAAGAAAGACTCAGATCTTGGTGGAACAAAGACAGTACAGATGAAAATAGATACCGGAAGTCATCATCCGATCAAGAATAGACCATATCGGACACCTTTGAACAAAAGAAAAGTGATAGATGAGGCTATAGACGAGATGTTAGACGCACAGGTCATTCGAAGGTCACAATCTCCTTGGTCATTTCCTTTAGTTGTAGCAAAGAAAAAGGATGGCAGTGACAGGATGTGCGTCGACTTTAGAACTCTCAACAAGATCGTTAAACCGATTTCTTTTCCTCTTCCTTTGATTGACGACATCTTATCTCTGATAGGAAACGCAAAATATCTTACTACCTTGGACTTAAGACATGGATACTGGCAAGTGACTTTGGATGAAAGAAGCAAAGAAAAAACCGCCTTCGCGTGTCATCGAGGACTTTTTGAATTTAACAGAATGCCGTTTGGATTGAGTAATGCTCCAGCTGTCTTTCAAGAACTTATGAATATCGTCTTACAAGGATGTGAAGGATTTGCAATGGCATACTTAGATGACATCTTAATCTTTACGACCCTAAGGAACACATAAGAAACATACAGGAAGTATTCAACAGATTAAGACAACACAATCTTAAGCTCAAACTCAAGAAATGCGCTTTCTTCAAGGAGGAAACAGAATACTTAGGCTTCGTAATCAACAAAGACGGCATAGCTCCAGATCAAAAGAAAGTAGAAGCGGTCAAAAACTTGCCAGCTCCCAAGAATGTAAGGCAAATTCGTGGATTCATAGGTATGTGCAGTTACTACCGGAGATTTGTACCGAATTTCTCGAAGATAGCAGAGCCACTTATCAACTTGACGAAGAAATATGCCAGATTCAAATGGACAGAGGAATGTCAACATGCTTTCGATTATCTTAAGGAAAGTCTTACAGTAGTACCACTCCTTGCATATCCAGATACAAACAAACCTTATGTCTTATACACAGACGCTAGTGACAACTGTATTGGTGCATGTCTTACTCAAGAAACAGACGAAGGAGATGAAAAACCTATTTACTTCCTGTCACACAAACTTAGTCATACTCAGACAAAGTGGTCGACAATAGAGAAAGAGGCTTTTGCGATTCACTACGCACTTCAGAAGTTGGATCATTACTTACATGGAGCTCAATTTACAATCAAGACAGATCATAAGCCCTTGAAGTATCTCCTAGATTCACCGATGCAAAATAAGAAAATACAGCTATGGGCTCTAAGCATCGCTGGATACAACTGTAAGATCGAGTATGTCAAAGGTGAAGACAATCACTGTGCTGATCTTTTGTCCCGGATACCGCATCCTAAGACGTCAAAACAATCTAAGAAATTCGAAGACGAGCCAGACATAGATGATAGAGCGTTTGAGATAGGAGTCATCAATTCAAATGAATTTAATCCAAGAGACTTTGCAAGTTGTCATGTCGAAGATCGCGATGAGATCACGAAAGCGGTATCAGATTTACCAGAGGAATTCAATTTGAAGGAGGAACAAGAAAAAGATCAAGAAATGGTTAAACTTAAGAACAGACTAAGGAAAGGAACAGCAACAAAGGCTGAACAGACACACTATTTTGAAGACAAGGAAGGGTTATTCTATTATCTCTCTCAACCTGACTCTGAGGACCCCAAGCTAAGACTGTATATTCCTCAAGAAATGGAGACAGTCGTCCTCAGGCAGTATCACGATCAACTCGGACACATGGCTGTAGATAAGACGTACGATTCTATTCGTCGTAAGTACTTCTTCCCAAACATGTACAAGAAAATACATGGATATCTGGAGAAATGTGTCACGTGTCAGACAAGAAGCTCAAGGAAGTCAAAGCCACCGGAAGGTGGAAAGGAAACCGAAACACCGCCTTACCCTTTTGCAAAGATCGGGCTGGATTTATCAGGACCGTACCCGACGACACTGTCTGGAAATAAATACATTGTCTCCTTCATTGACATTTATTCAGGATGGCCAGAGGCTTTTGCTGTGCCGGACAAGTCTGCAGAACGAATAGTGCATCTGATCTTAGAAGAAATTTTCCCAAGATTCGGCTGTCCTCTTGAGATTATCTCAGACAATGGAACAGAAAACGTCAACAGAAAAGTACAGGAAACTTTGGATGAAATGAACATTCATCATATCAAAACTTCATATTACAGTCCCCAAGCAAACGGAAAGGTGGAGCGATTTCACCGTACTCTCCATGGCGTCATGTCTAAGAATATCCAAGAAGACGTTCAAACATGGGACTTGTATTTGAATCAAACACTTGCCGCCATTAGGTTTCATGTCAACGAGTCATCAAAGTTTTCTCCATATTTTCTCCTTTATAACAGAGACGTAGTACTTCCCTTGGACACCATCTTAAAGCCAAGACGCAGATATGTGGGCGAAGATTTACACAAAATAGCTCTTCAGCAGCAACACAAGTCATTTACTTTAGTTCACAGAAATATGAAAGAAGCGAAAAGGAAACAGAAACAGTACGCAGACAAAAACAGTACAGAAGAAAATTTCCAGATAGGAGACCCAGTGTACGTAAGGAGTCACAGAAGAGATAACAAGCTGGATGTGAAATGGCAACCGTACTTCCGGATTATTGATCAAACAGGTCCGCTTTCATTCATTGTGAAAAATCAGCTAGATGGCAATACCACGAAGACACATGCTAGACATCTTCGGCCTGCGAAGATTGATGAATGGAAAGTTCCGAGAGATTCGGCAGGACACATCTTGCGAAAAACAACGTACGTAGTCCCACCCGAACAATCAGACAGTGATGAGGAACAGGCTGTCCCTCAAGACGTTGCAATACGACACAGAGTTCAAGAGAGAGAAGATTCGTCTGACGAAGATGACATTCCCCTTATGGAACTTCGGAGACGACTTAGAACTCGTGCCATGCCCGAGACATGTACCGACATGGGAGATGATACGAACACTGATTTAAATCCTCCATTAGAGAGCTCACCGAGTGCTCCCGAACAAAAGTGCGAGGAGGAAAAAATGGAAGTAGATGCAATTTCCGGTAAACCGGAAGAGGGTTTCTTACAAACTAAAAAGGCTTCCCAACAGAAACCTGTTGAAAATATCCCATCTTTTGATCCCCAGCTTCTTATGAAAAGTCTGTATGAAATGACAAAATATATGACGTCTCAAAACCTTCAGATATCTGCATCCTAAAAAAAAAACTTTATAAAAGCTACTTCAGTCATCTGATCCTTAAAATAAATAAGTAACAGGAAAATGAAAAAAAAGAATATTTTTTTTTATCTAAAGACAGGGAGGGAAATATGGAAATGAAAATAAAATGAAAAAAGCTAAGTAAACTTAAATTAATCAATATCATTAAATTAATCAGAATCCGAGAAAGTAAATTTATTCGGTAAAGATAGATAAAAATGTTCAAAGAAATCGATATAAAAACGAAACCCTGGATAAGTCACTGTGTACATCGTAAAAATATTTGCTCTTTGTTTGTAATTTCTAACTGGATCTCGCTGGTTTAGTGCAGGATTTATGAATGACTTTCACTCTGGTGGTCGTGTTACAGTTCTCACCTCAGATTAGAGCGTATAACGATATTGACCTTTGTTGCCCTTTTCCCCGTGTTGGAGTTTATTTTGACGGTCGTCCCATGATGCAGGTTGTTAGCATCAGCATAATTTGTTTTTGTTTAGTTTGCACGCAGACTTGACATATACTGACGACGTCTTACAACAATGAAAAGAGCTGCTTGTCTTAATATCGTTTTATTAATTCGTTTCAATCTTGATAAAAAATGCCTGCATTTTCAGTTAAATAAACTTCAGTAAATATTAAGACATGGAAAAAGAAATAAATTTGGAAATTTCTTTTAAAAGATTTGACACAGGCTTCAAAATCATTTTTTGTAAATTCGAAATTATGGTCAATTAGAGGTACAGAGAAAAGCCCGGTGTCACTTAACTGCCATGAACAATTAATCTCAATATAAATAAAAGACGAAAGAGCGTGCAGGTCAATTCTTAGAGACACGTAAAATTAAGAAGACGAAGCCGAAGAAGAAACCCGAGTCTGTGACGTCAGGTGAACCTGTGCACGATGTTACCCGTGTGGCCGGATGTGTAACCAGCCCGTCACTACAACATACGAACACTTTTCGCTGATATTGGCAGAGTGAAATCGGTCATTGCGAAAACAGGAATATGAACTATTTTGTACTTGTTGACCTTCCTAATAAGACGCTGATTGTATGAGAATATGAAAACCCCGTCGTTTTTCTGGGTGCATGGCGTCATCCGGATTACGGGAAGATCTTGGTAACGTCACAAATGCCAAGATGCGTCAAAGGAGGTCGAGAATAGAGAAAAGACGAAATGGGTCCGGACGAAGAAGACGAGACCGTGATCCTAAGTCGAAAACGAAAGAAGAAACCGATGATGATCGCGCGATGATAAACAATTAATTTCACGATGACATCGAGGTCCAATTTATTCGTTTTACTCCTCGGAGGTTATTCTGTTCACGAAGAAGGACCAGACACGAATCATAGATGGGGAAGAACCAAAGAAAATGATGTCATACCGTGATGATGGCCATAAGAAGAATAAGTGAATCCGTGTGATGTGTTATTTAGTGAAAAAGCAGAGTAAATGTGTAATGCTTATAATGTCATATGTTATATTAATATTGCAATAATTGATGAAATGTCATTGATGTTTGATGCATGCATTTGTATAGTAATACAATGGTATTTGATTCTATGATGCAATTGGCCTTGAAAATGTGTTTCTTTTACAGGTTATGAACATTTTGATTGAACATTTATTATGATGAAAATGACCGGGTCACTCCTGATGAACAGTTGAACCGAATACAATGACTTTGTATTGCATGTGTTTTGATTATATGTTTTTTATTAATATGTAAGAAGTGATCCCGGTGGCAATTACAGTTAAATGGTTCATTATTGTGGTGTCAAGGCCATACGTTTAGAAATTTAGAAAATAACCAAGTATCACCGAATTTCAGATTTGATGATATTGTCTATCAAGATTTTAGATGAGTGTCAAGAAGTTATCCAGGTTAATGATTGTATTTGATTGATCATCAAGGTCGCAAAAATCTTGGTTATTTTATTAAGTGGGGGAGTATTGTAACCATATGGCCTCTCCCCCACAATAATTATGCAAATTGGATGTTTTGATCTTTAATTAATTTCCATTTATTTTGTTTATGGGATATTTCCAATTGTCCAGGAGAAGATAACTCTAATTTCAAACGTTAACTTTACGATCACGTGCTAAATTAATGTAATAGAAATGATTGTCATTCTCGCCAGTGTGTAACCCTATGTCTGTCAATACGAGGTGTTCTTGGGTCAATTGACAGCAACAGAAACTATAATGGTTCGCCTGTCACCGGTCTGGGTGCAATAGACGAAATGGCGAGGATTTGTTCTAAGTTTAGGCAACTTTGTTTATACGTCTGAATTCCAATTTAGTCATGAATTTCGATGGCGATTTCCACATGATTGTGAAATATCCCAGGCTCCTAATATATACTGTGCGCATGATTATGTATGTTAGATTCATTCTCATACTGCTATAACCAACATGTAACTTTCGTATGTTAATAAACGGTAAAACTATATCAGGACTTTTTGTTCCAGAGTTAAGAAAAAGACAAAGTAAAATACACAACGCGAAGTACATGATTTGTAGGCCGAGAGGCTTACAGTATCTTTGATCAAACTTTCATAAAATGACTTTGACCTACTTTTTCCCCTTGAGCGATTCTTCCTTTAAGGGCCAATATTGAGCAAAGTATAAGTGCTACATGTACTAAACTTGCATATTGGATGTATCTTTGATCAAACTTTCATAAAATGACCTTGACCTACTTTTTTCACTTGAGTGATTTTGCCTTTAAAGGCCAATATTGAGCAAAGTATAAGTGCTACATGTACCAAACTTGCATATTGGATGTATCTTTGATCAAACTTTCATAAAATGACCCTGACCTACTTTTTCCCACTTGAGTGATTTTCTTATTATACATGTACTTAGCGATATGTTTTAATTGAACTTTGCTGCCGCGAGGTGAGCTTCGTAATCTTTGATTACACTATGTTTTACCATTAGCCAGCCAGGCTAATTGAGCGCAAAAATCTACTCGCCACCCAAAATTTTCACTAGCCATTTTCTACATGTCATTTAATCAAATTCTCTTTCGACTGCAATTTCAGACTCTAACTCATCAGAAAATAACTCAATCAAAGCATATTTTTTCTCCTGCTTTTTGCTGATATAGACCCCTTAGATGTCTCAGCTTCCTTTTGCTTTCTTGCAAATGCAGGTTGAAAGCATTCATCTTCACTACATCTCTGTAGTGTCATTTCCATCTACATACATGTACATTGTAGTTAGTAACTAGCCAGTCGGGCTAGTTCAGCAGCAAATTCTGGTGGCTTGAGGAAATATTTGGCAGCCATGGCAGTCGGGCTAGTGAGTTTTCTTATAGACTGTTAAGAGCCTCGAGGCTCCAGATGAATTTAACATGCACATATAAATTTACCTTTTCGTAACACTGCGGGACAGTCCTGGGCCACACACTCCAGTATGTCAGACGGTGATGGTTTTGGCTCCATCAGATACTGCTCTTCTGTCTGTAAAATATATGTCATAGTGTTATGAAATGAATATAGATGCTTTATTCATTATCAAGGAATATAATATATAGGGATACTGATAAGTTACTACTGTTTATTTCAAATTTTAACATTTAAATGTATGTGATAAATATTAAATTTCAGTATGGCATCTTAAAATCATTTGAAAACTCTTAACAAATAGCCTTTCTTAATTGCATAATACATTTAGGGCATAATATGTAAATTGAATGTAGGATTTTATAGTCACAAATTTAGTTTTACTGCAACGCATTATCAGAGCAGAAAAACTGAATTTGCGACTATGAAATCATAGAATATATGCACGCAAATCATTCAAACACACATAATGTGATCCCCATTTAAATTCACTTAAATGCTCATTTCATGTCACTATGCAGCATTGCTAAGGGTATGATGTCATCGTTGATTTGAAGGTGTAAACACTCACTAATTAAACAACATCAGCCAATGAAATTTCGCGTTGCACATGAAGTTTATAAGAATACCCAGTTATAACCTTCTTATAAGAATGCTATCACCAATGATATTGATTTACGAAGTAGAGAGTTCTTTAAACACAAATGTCAGTTGCCATATTCTTAACTTTTGGACATTGAACATCTTTGAATATTGATGTCATGGTAACTGGATACAATGTATGTCAATAATTCTGACAATCTTGATACATATACCAGTAATAGCAAGGGGTGAACAGACTGATAGACAAACAGACAGACCCTGGACACAATGATCTATACATGTATATGCTGTTATGAAGGACATATGTGAGTCAGTGCAGAGTTTTTTACTCTTTGATTCCAGGGGCCTGGGCCTTCAAAATTGGGAAAAATAGCGACATTTGGTAGAAATTGGGAAAAATATTATACAAATAAATTGAGAAAACAAGCAAAAACTTGCTTCTAATGAAGACGAATAAACGCATATAGACACCTGTAGTACCAAGAATATTATATTTCAGATAGTGTACATTGTTAGACAGATAAATTATAAATGTATTTTCAGTAATTTCAAAGGGTTTTTATACTTTTTTAATTGGAATTTAATTCTTTTTCAAATTGGGAATTTTAAGCTCAGAAATTGGAAAAAATGCCTGTTTTTCAGCATTGGGAATGGGGCCGAATTTCTGCCCTGGAGAACCCCTAAAAAAATCCCTGCAGCGTTTTACAGCAGCCTTACCGCCTGAGATATATGCATTGTTTGTGTGATGACTCTACGCTGCCTATCTACAGGTAAAGCTTTTTCTAGCATCGTCTCCGGGTCTTGTATCGAGGAACTGGGCATGGTCGTCTGTTGTGACATCACCAGGTGATTTGGTAGACCTATTTTACCGGGTAAGGGGAATCTTTTATCGTCGGCACCGAATGGACCTAGCTTTAATTGCTCTGAAAAGGCAACACACAAGAAAAGGTTTAACTTCTGTTTCAGTGAAAATACAGTAATTGTAAACAGCACTGAATTTCTTCTGAGATGAAAAACTCAATTCTTACTGTATGTAGAAGTAAATTGATCACAACCCAATGGACCAAGCTTAAATTGCTCTGAAAACAGGCAACACACATTGAAATTTTAAATTATTATTACAATGAAAAGACAGCAAGTGTTAACTTAATAAAATTGCTTCTGTGGTTAAAAACTTCACATTATATGAAATCTCTTCCTATTTGTAAATTAAACAGGTTGATGAGGATTAATTATTCGAAACATGCATGTCTTGCACACCACATTTGGAAATCTTTGTTATTTTTTTAGCTGCTCCATGGTGGCAGAATTGGGACTTTTTGTTTCTCTTTTTTTGTTATCAATTTTATGTCAATAAATAACATAACTCATTCAGCACTTGAACAAAAACTTATGCATTTTGAACCACACAAGTTTCTCATATCATAAATCATATACCTTTACTTCTAGGGTTATCACTCTCCTCTTCATATACGATTTGTGGCTCCTCATAGTTGGGGAATGCACTGAAGTGTCGTACAACGGCTTGGAAACTAGGAAGGTAGGCTGTTATACGGGATCGGCTGGCTAAGAGCTGAAATTAACAAAGTATCATACATGCAGTCATTGTTACAGGTAATATACAGTCAAAACTGATTTTTAAAAGGAACCCTTACACATGAAGGACAAAGGAGAGAGGTGGTCTTTAAAGAACACTGTTTGTGAGGTCACAAATTTCTTTTTATATCTGTACATTAAGGCCTTGTTACATGACGCGATTAGTTGCACGCAACTAATTGCAGAGATTTTACGATTTGGGCAAGTTGCAACGACTTGCACTGTTACACATTGTGTTATGGGTCAGAATACCCCAAAACGCCAGCAAAAATCAGACAAAGACAGAATATAAATTTACAAGTTTAATTATGTACAAAATATATATATTTACAATGATTACAACTTACAATACAATGTCCGGATCAAAGTGTCCGTTACGGTCCACAAAGTCTATCGAATGTATGGTTTCCGGTAATCACAAACGTTCTCGAAAGATCGGTGTCCAAACGTTGTTAAATGGATTAAAGTCTCAACAAATAAAGTGTCCCAGTATATCAGAATAGATGAATGAATCGTGTCTACGAATGTGTACGAATGTCCCCCTTAACACAGTTCCTCAGAGGTATTTATACTTAATAACAATGAATTAACCAGAAGCTTCTAGAACAATGACTCATTACAAATGATTAACAATAGAGTAAATTCTAGAAATCACAGTCATGTGATGATAATGATGTAACAAAGAACATACTGGAATATTCTCTAATGAAATAAACATGACATAGTAAAATCTAGAAAGAATTATTATGAAATCATAATACAACATGACGAAGTACATGTGTACCTAGACATAAAGCAAAACTAAAATAATACATGACCCACAACACCTCCCCCCTTAAAAAAAGTTTGAATGTCAATGAAAACTTAGGTGGTAAATTCTGCAAAAATCACTCATGAAACTCTCGATAGTGCATCTGCAATCACATTGTCTTTGCCCTTGATATGGTTAATAATGATATTGTACTCTTGCAACAATAAACTCCACCTTGTAAGTCTTTGATTCTTGTTTGACATTTTGTGCAAAAATGTGAGAGGGTTGTGGTCAGTATATACAAGAATGGGATGTAAAGTAACATTCAAATAAACATCAAAATGTTGTAAAGCTAACAATAATGCAAGACACTCTTTTTCAATAGTAGAGTAATTCTTTTGACATTTTGTCAATTTCTTTGAAAAATAACAAACAACTCTATCTACACCATCATCATTTTCTTGAAACAAAGCAGCCCCGATTCCTACGTCACTGGCATCAACAGTAAGCTTAAATTGCTTATCAAAATTTGGAGCTGACAGGACAGGACTATTCATAAGAACACATTTGATTTTCTTAAAAGATTCGTCACAGTCATTGGTCCATGCAAAATTCACTCTCTTTTGTAACAGATTGGTAAGTGGACCAACAACTGACGAGAAATTTGGACAAAATTTTCTGTAAAATCCTGCCATTCCCAAGAATCTCATTATCTCTTTCTTATTGGTAGGAATCGGGAACTTTGAAATAGCTTCCACCTTGGCCATGATAGGAGTAACAAAACCTTGACCTACTTTGTGACCCAAATATTCTACAGTCGCATGACAAAATTCACTTTTCGCAAGGTTCACTGTGAGGTTTGCTTTCGCCAGTATGTCGAAGAAGGTACGCATGATTCGGAGATGATCATCCCAGGTGTCGCTGTAGATGATGACGTCATCGATGTACGCCTCGCATCCTTCGAGATGATTTAGGAGCGAATGAATCATCCTCTGGAATGTGGCTGGTGCGTTTTTCATACCAAAGGGCATTACTTTATATTGGTATAGCCCATCTGGAGTCGCAAATGCCGATATTTCTCTGGCTCTCTCGGTAAGCGGGACCTGCCAATAGCCTTTAAGCAAGTCAAATTTGCTGACAAATTTTGCACTGCCAATTTTATCGATACAGTCATCGATTCGTGGGATCGGATAAGAGTCAGTTTTGGTGACTGAATTGACTTTTCTAAAGTCCGTACACAATCGGTAAGTTCCGTCTGGCTTCGGAACCAGAATACATGGGGAACTCCAATCACTATTGCTGGGTTCAATAATGTCATTTTCAAGCATGTATTGAATTTCTTTCCGCATGTATTGAAGCTTTATCGGGTTTAACCGATAGGGATGCTGTTTGATAGGTGACGCATCACCCACAATGACGTCATGATGAGATGCATTCGTCTTTTTTGGAACGTCCGGAAAGATGGTCGTATATTCCCGCATTAATTGGTGCACTTCCTCTTTTTGATGCACGGTCAGATGTCCGAGTTTCACTTCCGGACTTGTCAGAATTTCGGAATTCTTCAAACGGACACTTTGAGCGAAGTCTTTTTCGACAGTCTCTTCATTACATTCAGGTTCAACACAATTTTCTAATGTATTTACATTGGCCAAAGTGGAAACTGGTTTTACAAAATTTCGGTCACTTCTATCAAAATACTCTTTCAACATGTTAACATGACACACTCTTTTTTCTTTTCGCCGACCTGGTGTCTTAACCACATAGTTAACATCACTAATTTTACTCTCAATCTCATAAGGACCGAAATATCTAGCTTGCAAAGGATGACCAGGGATAGGCAAAAATACAAGAACTTTATCGCCTGGTTTAAAAACTCTGTTTCTAGCATCTTTGTCATACCATGTTTTCATTTTCATTTGTGAGGTTTTGAGATTTTCTTGAGCCAATTTGCAAGCATTATATAATTTCTCTTTGAAATTAGACACATAGTCTAAGAGATTCAAATCGCTAGTCTCAGTCAACCATTTTTCCTTCAATAACTTCAATGGCCCCCTGACTGTATGCCCAAAAACTAACTCGAAGGGACTGAACCCCAGGGACTCCTGAACCGCTTCTCGTGCCGCAAACAACACGAGGTGAACCCCTTCATCCCAGTCTTTTTCATA
Source organism: Pinctada fucata (assembly GCA_028142955.1). NCBI lineage: Eukaryota > Metazoa > Mollusca > Bivalvia > Pterioida > Pteriidae > Pinctada > Pinctada fucata. The sequence goes on from AP027114.1 coordinate 28,669,853, forward strand.
CTGGTGACAATATGTTTTCATCATAGTTTTAAGGGTTTGATGAAAGCGTTCAAGTGCCCCCTGAGACTCAGGATGGTACGCAGAAGACTTATACTGCCTGATACCTAGCTCATGCATAACCTGCTGAAACAATCCTGACATAAAATTCGAACCCTGATCTGACTGAATAGCCTTGGGAGCACCTACGAAACTGAAAAACTTTGTAAGGGCCTTAACTATGGTCTTTGCCTTAATATTCCTAAGAGGTATGGCTTCAGGAAACCTAGTCGAAGTACACATAATTGTTAGTAAGTACTGATTCCCTGACCTAGTCCTGGGCAAAGGACCTACACAATCAACTAACACCCTACTAAAAGGTTCCTCAAAGGCTGGAATGGGTTGGAGGGGAGCAGGTGGTATCACTTGATTGGGTTTACCTACCATCTGACAACTATGACAAGACTTACAAAACTCAGACACATCTTTTCTCAACTTAGGCCAGTAAAAGTGACTTAAAATCCTATTATAAGTCTTATTGACACCTAAATGACCTGCCATGGGTGTGTCGTGAGCTAAACTCATGATGTCCCCGCGATACGCTACTGGAACCACTATCTGGTGAACGACCCGCCACACGTCATTAGGAGGTGCATCGGGTGGTCTCCATTTCCGCATAAGGATGCCATCTTGTATGTAGAAGCACTCTCCGACTTTGTCCGCTTCTTCTCGGGGAAGGGCCCTCTTGCTTAGTCGGATGATCTCCGGATCTTTAGTTTGCTCGGAGAGGAGCTGCTCACGGCTTAAGGCATCTGTATCCCTGTCTAATGGCGGATAGGAATCATCACTAGGTACTGTCGGAGACTTGTCAACATGAAGTGGTACTGACGTCTCAGGTACGTTGTCATCAATGGTAGACATGAATGTGTCAGAAAGGTCTATACTTTTGGAGGGATGGTCCTCGTTAAGTGCAAAAGTACTCTCAGCCTCTTTCAGTCTGTTCCTGACCATCGCCCTGGTAACAGCGCAGGCTGGATACAAGTCGTCGTCTTCATCATCGGACACGACATCGGACGTGATTTTCTCACAAACAATCGGATCGGCTACAACTTTGCCGCCAGCTAAATCGTTACCAAGCAACAAGGAAACGCCTTGAACGGGAAGAGTAGGTCGAACACCTACGATAACAGGTCCAGTAATTAAGTCTGACTTTAAATAAATTTTATGAAGGGGAACATCAATGACGCCTAGCTCCACACCCTGTAATAAAACTGACCTACCAGTAAAAGTGTGCTCAGACAAAGGCAATGAACCCTCTAATAATAAAGTCTGGGCAGCACCAGTATCTCTCAAAATCTGAACAGGCAACGCTTCGCCAGAATCACTGAGTGAAACAAATCCCTGTGACAAAAAGGGCTTATAATGATCCTCCACAAAATCATCAGAACTGGACTTAGAACCCTGAATCTCAGGAGTGTCAGAACAAATCGAATCTAAGGCTTTCCTATCATTTCTAACAGACGCACAGGCCTGTGACTTAAGTTCTTTTTTCTTCTTAAGCTTCAAACACTCACCAATAACATGACCTTTTTTCTTACAATAATTGCATGTAGGAAGCGATCCCACCCCTGGGGATGCCTCAGAACGCTCGGACCTAGGACCGGACGTAGAACCACCTTGAGATGGTGACTGGGAACTAATGGACGACTGAGACTCTTGTAAATTTTTCTTTGGAACATCTGAAGTTTTTGCGCTATCGCTAGATTGAGTTTTTGACACAAAATTTTTCTTATGAGTGAGAGCATACGTATCAGACAAAACAGCCGCTTCTTCAAGAGTTTTAACATTTTTGTCTTCCAAATGAGTTCTTAAATCTTGATGTACACACTCTTTGAACTCTTCTATCAGAATTATTTGACGCAAATTGTCAAATGAATTGGGAATTTTCTTAGATCGAAACCACTGATCAAATAAATCTTCTTTTTCTCGAGCAAATTCAACATATGTTTGATTTTCAAACTTTTTGTACTTTCTAAACTTTTGTCTGTACGCCTCAGGTACTAACTGATATGCTCTCAAAATCGTGTCCTTGACCTTGTCATAGTCTGAACTCTCAGCAATACTGAGCGCCGAGTACACTTCAGCCGCTTTGCCAATAAGTACGCTTTGTAATAAAGTTGGCCAAAAATCGCGTGGCCACTTCAGATTGGCCGCGATTTTCTCAAAATGTGGAAAATATTTGTCCACGGACTTTTCTTGAAATTTTGGTACTAATCTGATGTTTTTGGCGGCATCGAATTCAGACTTGACAGGCGAAGGAACAGGATTTTCCTTAGCGCCTTTCTCTAACTTTAATTTTTCTAACTCAAACTGGAGTTCTTTCTCGTGCATACGTTCCTGTTTCTCTCTTTCTTCCTTTTCTCTTTCAAATTGTCTTATGTTTTCTTCTTTTTCAAATTGTCTTTCTTTTTCTTCTCTTTCAATTTGAAATTGTCTTTCTTTTTCTTCTTTTTCAATTTGAAATTGTCTTTCTTTTTCTTCTTTTTCAATTTGAAATTGTCTTTCTTTTTCTTCTTTTTCAAATTGTAATTGTATTTTCATTTTCTCTAATTCAAACTCAAATTTTGACATTTTGGTTTCGCTTGAAACAGGTTCAACAGGAAAATCGTATGACGAAAAGATTTCCTTAGCTAAAAGCTCTTTAGCCACAATATTTCTAATTTCTTGTTTTCTCATAGAAGATTTTACATCTAACTTCAAGTGAAGACCTAAACCAATCAAATCATCTTTTTTCAATGATTCGAACTCATCTACAGTCGGCGATTTCAAAAATTCAGTGACCGAAAATACCATGATTGATTTCTGCTGGCAAAAGTTTGGAGAATTTTCCTTTTTTCAAAAAACGAACTTTACGTAAAGTGCAAATATGCAGAGATTACTATCCCGGACGAGCCCCCAATTCTGTTATGGGTCAGAATACCCCAAAACGCCAGCAAAAATCAGACAAAGACAGAATATAAATTTACAAGTTTAATTATGTACAAAATATATATATTTACAATGATTACAACTTACAATACAATGTCCGGATCAAAGTGTCCGTTACGGTCCACAAAGTCTATCGAATGTATGGTTTCCGGTAATCACAAACGTTCTCGAAAGATCGGTGTCCAAACGTTGTTAAATGGATTAAAGTCTCAACAAATAAAGTGTCCCAGTATATCAGAATAGATGAATGAATCGTGTCTACGAATGTGTACGAATGTCCCCCTTAACACAGTTCCTCAGAGGTATTTATACTTAATAACAATGAATTAACCAGAAGCTTCTAGAACAATGACTCATTACAAATGATTAACAATAGAGTAAATTCTAGAAATCACAGTCATGTGATGATAATGATGTAACAAAGAACATACTGGAATATTCTCTAATGAAATAAACATGACATAGTAAAATCTAGAAAGAATTATTATGAAATCATAATACAACATGACGAAGTACATGTGTACCTAGACATAAAGCAAAACTAAAATAATACATGACCCACAACACATTGCAACTAATTGCATATTTTTGGTGCAAAATCTGTACCTTTCCCGCCTAAATTTTGCGAATAGAATGTGTTATCAACAGACAATGCGACATGTATTTACAATTTTTTTTATAAGTATATTCACTTTTAAACATAGGGTAATCAAAGATTACTTAGCTCGCCTATACAGGTTTTTGTCAGAAACCAGGTTAAAGTTTTTCAAAAGTAGGTCAAAGTCCACGGTCAAGGTCACTAGGTCAAAGGTCATGGTCTCAAATTAAAGGTCTCTTCACAAGGTATCTACATGTGAAATATCAAAGCCCTACCCCTTATAGTTCAAGAGATATAGCCCAGGTTAAAGTTTTGTCTACGGACGACAACAATGACGACGCCGAGGGTATGGCATTAGCTCTCCGGACTTTTTCGTCCCGGCGAGCTAGAAATCTCATGATGATGAGAGAGCAGAAAATCACTATTTTGACCAAAGAAAACCTTGGAGAAAGCGTACTGTGATCCTCTGTGAGAAAGGTCTCCATTTTATGGTCAATTTAATTAACATGACCAAAATTCGCCAAATAAAGTTTGAAATAAGGAATACCCGGCATTTTGATAGGCTGACGTTAAAAGTTGCATGCGATTAATCGCAAGGAATAGAACATGTTCTAATCCAAAAAAAGTTGCATGCGACTTTTGAAAGTTGCATGCGATTAGTTTTAAGCTATGTTACACGACGCGATTTGTCACTTGCAACTAATAGCAAACGATTAGTTGCGTTGTGTAACAAGGCCTTTAAAAATTAAATATTTCATTTACAGTGTAATACATGTACTACAATGTGTCAAGAGACCAGTGGGTTTTCTTCTCACTTTAGCGAAAAGTTGGACAGATAAGGGCCATATGTGGGAAAAAAGATAAGCACATGATCCACCAAAAGGGGAATTTTTTTATAAATGAAATTCTTGCAATAACTGTACTAGAATGATTTTGAGTTAAAACATGGACATAAAACAACCATATTTTACAATTCTGATTCATTTGATTGAATTTTACACAGTTTAATTAGAAAAGTTTTAATTCAGAAAAAATCTTTCATATGGGGGAAATTTCTTTGACAGGACTGGCAGACAGGACTGGTAAAAATATATACAAGTACACCAGGGAAGGGGGATTGGGGCCGAAAATCATCAATTTTTTTGCCGAAAAAAAAAGTTCACTGAGAGAGATAAATTGAAAATTTTACACAAAATGAATTAGAAAATGGAATATGCAGGTTCATTTGCATGTGAATTATTTCTTTGAAAAGCTAAAGGCTTGGTGAATTGTCACATACAAAGACAGCAGTTTCTGAATGTACTTTGCTGACTCGGACCCAACTAAATTGTAGTAGTAGCTTACCCGAGTTGCCATCTTCTCCTTTTCTCGTGAAATATTTGTTTCAGGTCTCCGCTCTTCGACTGTTTAATTGTGAATTGAAACTGTCAACGATCTTCTTTACACTTCTAAAATAAACATGATAAAAGAGCAAAATTCTTTAGCTCAGGTGTTGTTTTCTATTCTTTAACATGTTAAAGTAGATGATTGATTCAATTTCTTATTTTATGTGATTGGTTTATTTTCATAAATTTCAATAAGCATAGCACAACTCACAAGTCATGAAATAAACTTAACAGGATAAAATTTAGAATTAACGTAAGAATACCTGCATCATTCATGAAGCGTACCACAGAAAATAGAATTTACTACAAAGACACGATATGTGTAAGGCATTAATACTGTGTCTTAGATTTTTTAAGTACATGTAGTCTCAATACAAAGTTTTCTTACAGTACATGCAGGGATTGATCTACAGTTTGATCTAAATGGGCCCTCTGAACCTGATGAAAATTAGCCTATGGGTCCCCAGCCAAAACAATGGGTCCCAGCAGAAATAAATGAGTCCTAAGTACTGTAAACAGTCTTTTTTCACAGCTTCTTCGGATGAGGGTCATAAAGAAGGGCTAGATGAACAATACAGAGGAAGTAGTTCTCCCAAACTCATACCTGATAACCCTAGGACATGGTTAAGAGGAACAGTGGGGTCACAGACCCACCGAACCCCCCCCCCCCCCCAATCTTCCATTAAGATTTTATTTTCAATCTTCCATGATAAAATAACCTTTAATACAGTTATCAACTTAAGCCACAGACAAATGTATAACAAATCATTGGTACATGTATGTACATCTTTTCACAATTTTTTCTTACTTACATATCTTTCTAATTCTGTTGTTCAGAAACCCATGTGTTTTTGAGTCCAAATAATGTCATGATAATATCTGTGATCCCCCATCAGTGGTAGTAAAATCACAATGACATCTATACCCTGTTACCTACTGGTATGGAACAATAAGCAAATTCAGGGCCCTTTTTAAAGAGTCTTTAACATAGGGGAAAACAGGAAACATATAAATCGTTTCTGAACTTGTTTCCTGCGCATATTCCAATAAAGGCGACACCTTATCGTAGCTACATGTATATTGTTTTTGTCCTTTGTCTATGCATTCACTGCTTTAAAAGTTAATGTCATGTTTGTTATCATTTCCTCCTTGGTCAGTTCAGACCAAGATTTAAACATGCGTCTTTATAGGGAATCTACCGTTAAGGATTTTAAAGAGAGTGACAAAACAAGAGAGGTAAGAAAGGAGGGGATCTCCAACAAGAATCAGTTTCAGCACCAACAGCAACACACCAAAACACCCCAAAAGTAAACACAGAGAAGACACGCACAGCAAGAGACAAGGAACGGCTCTTAAAGTCCTTCCAAGTAAATAACGAATACATAATTTATTCGAATATGAATCGAATTCGCGTCACAAATATTTAAATAGCATTTGGTGATATTGCCTGAATATAATCAACAAGATCTAAAAAAGTCATCACTCAGTGGTAACGTAACAGGGATTTTTTTAGGGTCTGTAGGGGGCCGAAATTCGGCCCCATTCCCAACCCCAAAAAGTGGTACATTTTCCCAATTTTGGACCTAAAAATTCCCAATTCAATCTTTTCTCCAAAACGAGAAATTCATTTCCAATTTATGTATCATTAACTGAAAGGAAAGCAAAAGTAGAACAAACATGCTGTGTTAATTAGTTTAACTCTACTGTTCTGTTCACTAAATCCAGAGCACCCTGTTTTGGCGATTTATTCTGTCATCTGAAAAATTTTCCTATAAATTATAGTTTCCGAGAATTGACCTCCTTTAGTCGTAACTGGAAATTAACTTCAACTTACCCTATCAGTAGCCTTCAAACCGCGATACGAAAAATAAAAAGTCTACGGGAAATTCCCATGTTAATGAATCAAGCCGCCGCCATATTGTTCTCCATGTCAACAATGGTAAACAGTGACGTCAATGCTCCCGACGTCACGCCTTTTCAGCGATTTTACTATAGAAAATCCTCGTAGACTTTTTATTTTCCGTCCTATTTCTAACTTAATTGACGTACAGCCAAAACAATGGTATTTTCTGTTACGACTAAAGGAGTACTATAGAATCGATATCTTTTTGGAAGATGACAGTATCATATGTTAGAGAAAACCGGGAAAACAGGGTGCTCTGGATTTAGTGAACAGGACAGTAGGAGGGATTCAAAATACAAATGTAAAGACAATTGATATGATAAGGGATAATTTGCACGAATATATCTTTTTGTTGTTTGAAATTTATTTCCCAATTTAGCTTGAAATGTTAATTGCAAAATTCCCAATTTCATCGGCTCAGGCCCCTGACATCAGGGGCTAGAAAAAACCCTGCGTAAGCTAAAAGAGAGACAAAGAAAGTGAACAAATAAACCATCAGGCATCTGACAGCTAAGGGATTACTCCAGAAATGGCTATAATAGCTAAATATGGCTATAATAGCTATAAATGGCTATATTGGAGAAATAATTTTAAGTACTAAAAAATAAAATTTTTTGAATTTTTCCTTCAAACTCAAAATCGCAAATCTTTATGACCATGTGATCAAAGTTTACAAAAGAAGTTGGTATGCAAAACTTACAATTTTCAAGTTTTGACCAGGATAAGTTATCAAAATTTGACTCATTCAATCTCAAAGATGGTACATTTTACATGTCAACTTCTTTAGTAAACATTATTCAGATGGTCATAAACATTAGCGATTTTGAGTATTTAGTGCAAAATTCCAAAATTTACTTTTTTAGTACTTAAAATTATTTCTCCAATATAGCCATTTATAGCTATTATAGCCATAATTAGCTATTATAGCCATTTCTGGAGTAATCCCGGACCTGTCTGACCCTTGTCAGCAATATCAGAGAAAATTCGAGAGAAAAAAATATTTAAATATGCGGTAGTCACATGGTAGTAGGAATCACCGAAAAGACAGCATTTACCGAAAAGACAGTGATATTTACCGAAAAGACAGATATATTTACCGAAAAGACCATTGAAATTAAGAACAAATTATTCTATTACTCATTTTATGTCAACAAATATGATATTCAATCAAAATTCATAACTTAGCTGCAACTTAACAACAGATACAACTGCATGTACATGTTCTGTACTACAAAAAAAATTACCAATTACATATATTTCGTATTTGTTGTTATGAAATATATAATTAATCAGTTATTCACACTCTACTTCATGATAATTATGACTTATGCTACAATATTCATATCAATTCATCATTATTGAAGTAAGTTTTACATTCTCTATCAGAGGAAACTATGACTAAGTCAAACCTTAAATCAAATAGATTTTTGGTTTTGATGATACATTCAACTGTATAAACACATTTCCAATCATAAAATGTGTTTAGTTTTAAAATCTAAGTGTCTTTTCGGTACAATTTTGGGTCTTTTCGGTAAATATCACTGTCTTTTCGGTAAATGCTGTCTTTTCGGTAATTCCTACTACCCTTAAATATGTCACTTTCTTCTTTGAGAGAAAGTTCTCAGTGCCTAACAAACATAAACTGATAGAGAAGAAATATCCAACATAATGATAATCTCTTACCAAAAACCTATAAGACGAAAAATGCAGTCAGCTATAAAAGCTTCTTTTTGACGGAGATCTATTCTGTGTCACCCACGAGCTCTGCTTCGATAGTGAAAGTAGACTTGGCTGTTTTGTTGGCAATGAAAATATGCATACATAGGTTAATTTTCAGTGTCACTGCTCATTTTCGGAAGCTAAATAGTCGCAGGATGGCAACTTGCAATTCTGATGTTAACATAAGACGATACAGTGGTGTTGAGGGCGTAGATGAAAAGAGAAATGATGTGATATTTTGCAGTACAGACCACGCCCCCATTTCTCACCATGTCATTTTCTTTGGGGGTGATGTTCAGGTGCGTATAACACAGTGTCCGCCAAATTCATCTCACCATAGGAGTGCTCGGACAATTTTTTTCTACCTGACTTATGTGCATTAATATGTTGAGCTGGACTAGCTGGATTGTCTGTCATGTCGTTCCTTAAATTGTGACAAGACTTTTCTGTCAATACCAAAATTTACAACCTTGACCTTTGACGTACAGTTGAATAACTTAAATTGGCATAACCTCTTTACCAAAAGAGGTAGACAGGCTCCCATGTTTGACGAGTCCTCTTTCCCTGTACGTATGATAAAATTAAACAACAAAAGGTTGGTTTATATTTTTTAATAGATAAACATCGGCAGCCTGTGCACGATTATCATATGCGACCCTGACTCCAACCTTTGACTAAAACTTGAAAAACTTTATCATTGGTCATTTTTAGCATGAACCGTTTTAGGTAGGACTCTCATTTTTGGCATGCACAGTCATTGATTTTTGGCTCTCTTTATTTGCATGTGCATTTCTTGAGACAATTTTTTATTTGTTTTTGTAACCTCACAAAGATTTGTAACTTCCATTATATCAGTGATCAGGATCGATCAACATGAAACGTCACCATGTTCACAGTACAGAAATTCCAATGATGAGTATATTAAATATCGGAAACATGCATGTCACTAACAGTGGTGCACTGTACATAATTTCCAAAAAGCAGACTCTGAGTTTGAATACTATATTTTCAAAGATTTATTCCCCATAATTGTCAATACTATACCATTTTGAATGTGGGGTCAAAGGTCAAGGTTAGGGCTGAGTATCGCGGGTCAAATGTGTATTGCTATATATTGCGATATTTGGAAAATTATAATTGCGATATATATTGCAATATTTTTATACGGTAACATCAAGAGTCCTTATGGTCTTTTTTTTCCTACCTCAATTTTCCTTTCAAAATTTTATTTTAAAATCTGATAATGTCTTCATCATGATATAATTACGGATGCACATGTGCAGACAAATTTGACACATCATACGTACATGCATGAATATCCAGTTGCAAAAATAATATCCATCCAGTTATTTTAAGCTATTAATGTGATAATTTTGCTGAGACATCGGCGGACACTCGCGGACAGACAGTGCAAAAAGTCGCTAGGAAACTTAAAATGACACCACAATATTGTACGTTTAAACAATCATAACTAAATATATACATGTACTATAAACAAAATATAAGAAGTCTTTCTTGCAAATTAGTATACCAATGTGCAGTAAGTTGCGGAACGTTTCTAAAGATCGAAGAAACGTTATTTTACCTATTTCTTGAAATCTATTTTGTTGTGTAGCATAGAACGGACACTTCGTCATGTTTAAAAGTGGCTAGTCAGAAAATTGCAGAACTTATCGCTTTCGCCCATAAGTTTCAAAGAAACAACATAAAAATATGAAGATAAATAATATCGTCAAAAACCGGTTTTTGAAAACAAATACCGTGGTACGTATTGCGAAGCCTCGTATTGCGATATACCGGTACCGCGATAAAACCCCTCAGCCCTAGTCAAGGTCATAGTAACTTTGATGATTGAAAATGGTTTTCAGATCATAACAGCTAGAGTGTGTCATTTCCATCAATCATCATAGGCTTATCTTGAGTTGAGGATTAATTGTAGGATTTGTTTGTAGGACCATTCAAGTCAAATGTTGTCAGTTTTAAGTACATGTGTTACAATAAACTATGTAAGGATTAGAAAAATATGTAATTTTGCAGTTTTCTTTTTTTTGCATTCAATGATAATTCTTTATCCTTTCAAATATGTAAGGATTAGAAAAATATGTAATTATGCAGTTTTTTTTTTTTTTTTGCAGAATTACCCTGAAGAGATGACTAGAGAGGATCTAAAGCAGTATTCACCATGGAACTTGGAAGCCACTGCCAAAATCCTGGCAAGGCGATTCCCAGACAGCGTCGTCATGGTCATCAAACCGGCCGCAATGTTTTTGAATATGTTTAGCATCTTCTCCAATTTTCTTCCTTTCTCTAATGATGGTATACCAGAGATTGGAGGAGAAACAGAGAGTGTGGGTCATTTAGTGCGTCTATACCAAAATTGTTTTGAAACTGATCGCCAAGCTCGCATTTCGAAAAATGTTGAAAATGAATGTTACATTCCTGATTCTGTTGAAGATGTTTTTAGTAAACCTATTAGCTTGGTTGGTTTCAGTAAAGGTTGTGTCGTGTTGAATCAACTTATGTTCGATGTAGATCCAAATACACAAGACGAGGATCAGAGAAAATTTATGAAGAATTTGAAGGCAGTTTATTGGTTAGATAGCGGCCATGTCGGTGATAAAAATGCTTGGATTACAGATCATGAAGTGTTGAAGAAGCTCAAAGATTTGAATTTGAGTCTGTATATACATGTTACACCTTACCAAATACGAGATTCAATTCGAAAATGGATAGGGGAAGAAGAAGAAATTTTTGTACAGAAACTGAAAGATCTTGGTGCAAATATTACTGAGAAGAAACACTTCTTCCGCGAGAAAGGATCCATAGAAAATCATTTCAAAATATTGAAAGAATTCTAAATACTAAAATAGCTGGCATTTTTGAAGATAAAATCTTTGTTCTTAGGTATTGAACAATGTACGTTTTACTCAATGAATCTTAGGTGATTTTCTATGCTAAAGTGGCATTAAATGGCATAATACACGTACATTAATTAAAGCATTTCTGTGATAAAATTTTGATTTTGCAATAAAAAAAAAAGTTGATATGCTTCATGGGATTTGGTTGTCTTTATTTTCATCTTGATGCATTAACTTCAAGGAATTTTAACATGGTTAAATTGATACAATCTTATCATATTAAAACCCCATTCTGATGTCTGCATTTACTGTTGAGAACTATTCTCAGAAAATCAAACCTTAGCAGGAAGGAAGAACTATGACCTTGACTCAATAAACAGGAATTATAAAAAATCAAGAATTTGTCTTACAATACAGCAAGATGATGGGATTGTACAACTTCAGACATGAGTATCATAAGAATTAACTGATTTTGTTACAAAGGCATTTGTCCTAGTGACCTTGACCTTGCACTTATCCTGTCAGAACTGCTTTAGTCACTTAAATTTTGACTGATTTTTCCCCATGTCCATGCCTGGAACATAATTTTAAACCCCTGAGTGTATGAATTTGAAAAAAAAAATCACAGAAATATTGTCCAGATCCATAGAATAAGACGTGACCTTGACCTAAATTCATATCTCTTAGGTCAGAGTGGAAAAGAATGGTACAATGTAATACCTTTCTAATAATATGTTCAAATTCGTTTCTTCTATATCAGAAATATGATTGGATTTGATAGTGTCTCATAATCTTGGAATTTATCTTCATCTTGAAACAGGATCACATTTACAAGGCAAGGTCTTGGTACATTTAAAAAATATTGGTATAATTTTGTCTTTGCTACTACTATTTTACCCTGCATAAGAAACGAAGGTCAAATCTGCTAGATCATTGACTTTGTGAAAAGTATTGGTATAATTTTGTCTACACTACCAACCCTAACCCTAACTTTTTTTATTCTGCTTTAAGAAACATCACAGAATAGCTGACAAGGAGAGAAAAAGTACATATCGTGACCTTTAACATAGGTCAAATCTCCAAGGTCATTGTGAAAAATAGTCTTTTGAAAATACATGTATTTGACAAACAAAATTATCGTCCTTCATGTGTACATTCAGATGGTTCCATCTCTTTTATTTCTGCCAGGTTTAGTAGAAACCCAATGAACAGTGTGTGTATGAATGGGGGGAGTAGTAGAGACCATGTGCTACTATATGATTCACACATTTTCCAAGTTGAAAGGGTCATACCTCCTGCTCAAATTTCCACATTAAAAATATCTCTCTTCATTCACATTCTAAGAGACTGCTTTTCCGTCATTGTTCAGGAATAGGCCACTTGCCAAAATTCATAATGGCTGACAAAGTGGTGAAAAATGTCCAAGATGGGTAATTTTTGCAAACTTTTTCATTGTTACGTCTCCATGGAATTGCGTCTTTTAACAGTGACGTCATAATGTAAAACAACGCCAAAAGATGTTGACTCAGACATTTTTTGCTTTCTAACAAGATTGGAAAATGGTCTATTCAATAGGTAAGACATAATACTCAATGTTGAGGAGTTGGCAGTTCAAGATAGAAAAAACAGGCGTTATAGAAATTTATCTCTAGTCCCCTCCTGTTTTATTGATACTACAGTGGGGCTAATGATACATTATATACTTGTGTATGATTACTGAGTAAAAGTATTTGTTGTCATTCAATTTTCAGTATTTCTGACCTTGTGTATTATTGGCGTAGACTAAATACAAACAGAATATAATATCACATCATATTTAATATATCTTGATATCACAGTCATCAAGTTTGACATTAATAATTTTTTATCTTTAAATAAATATACATATTTGTATGCTGTCCAATTTTAGTAAAAACAGACAATGAAGTGGTAATTCGTCCATTGATAAACATACATGTACATGTACCATGTATTTGTATGTTAGTAAAGACTCTGTTTATATTTTCATAATTCATGATAAATACGCTTGCACATTTATTTGTATTAGTAAAATCCTTAAACCTAAAAGTCTCTTCACAGGTGATACAAAAAACTAAAATACGTGTAAATAAAAGATGAAATACATGTACATACTAGTATATCATTTCAATGAGTACAGAAACAAGACATGCCAACTATTATGAATGAAGAATATCAAATTGTACAAAAAGTATCATATATTTTTATATAAATCAAAGAATCCTTATGGAAAATTGCACTGCTGCTGTTAATTCATATGGCAAACATGATGTATCATAATAATGTATCTGAATATTTTATGTATCAATAGCTTGTTATTGCATCATTGCTAAATAAAGCCACTTCATTATATCATAGCTATTTATAACAGTTATTACATCATAGTTATTTTTAGCCTAGGAAGGACCAGGGTATTCTATTAACGCTGCTGCTCCCATCCCTGTCCCCATACACATGGATACAACGCCATAGGCTCTGAAATATATCAAAGATAGACATGTAAACTACATCACAATGTAAATTTATATACTGGGAACAACATTCATACAAATTTTAAAAATCATAGGTTGAATTTATTTCAAAACATAGGGTCATCAGAGATGAAAGTGCTCACCTCTATTTACAGATTCATCATCCACATACATGTAAGTTTGGTTGATAAAAAAATCAAAGAAGGCTGGTAATGAAGATTCTAATTTTACCATACCTGGTCTATCAAGCGTGAAATATAGGTCAGATGCAGCATCTGTACAGTGCATTGCAGTAAGCATCCTCAGATACATCACCCACACAAGTTTTTTTTTATTGATCTAGGATCTAGGCTGGAAATGTACCTGTCCCATTTTACTTAAGGGTCAGATGCAGCATCTGTACCATGCATTGCATAAAGCATCTTTAGATGCATCATCCACAAAAATTTGGTTAATGGACCTGTCCCATTTTACTAAACCTGGTCACTCAAGCATGCAATGTAGGTCAGATGCAGCCTCCGTACTATGCATTGTTGTGAGCATCCTTAGATGCATTAACCACACAACTTTGGATGACCTAGGACTTACAGTAAGGTAGGAATAGCCCTGTCCCATTTACCCAACCTGCTCACTCAAGCATGAAATGTGGTCAGATGCAGCCTCTGTACCATGCATTGTAGTAAGCATCCTCAGATGCATCATCCATACAAGTTTGGTTGATGTAGGACTAATAGTTTGGCAGGAATGCACCTGTCCAATTTCGCTTAACCTATAGTGCAGACAAGGACGATGACGGGGCGATAGCATAAGCCCCCCTCTACTTCATCAAGGTGAGCTTAAATAAATGAGAAGATGCACAACATACTTTTGTACATTTTAAAAAGTATTCCAATCAACCATACAATGTTACCTTTTGCCTCTTCTTTTGAGTTCGTGTAGTAGGGTGGCAATTTGTCTAGCCCCCGTACATCCCAAGGGGTGACCCAGGGCTATGGCACCACCAAGTGGATTAACTTTCTCATGCGGAATTCCTAGTTTTTCCACACAATATGCAGCTTGGCTGGCAAAGGCTTCATTGATCTCAAAGATTTCGATATCAGCTACTGTCAGACCTTCAACAAAAGAAAATATTTAAAAGCATGGTACTTTTTTATATACTCCTTAAAATTTGAAGTTCAAAATCATTCAGAGGAACTCTCATTTTGAAACTCTATCATGCAAAATGAAAATGGCCTTCCTTAAAGATACAATTTCCTTACACGAATACAACTTGTGACCTAACTAAGGTGGAACCAAATTGCCTGCATAATGACTTCAGATTATTTAAATTCCTTTAAAATATTTCATTGACATTAGTAAATATGGCCACTAACATTATCCATTCAAATACAAGTGCACGAAGTCCATGTACATTTAAGGCTCAAAAATGTGTCAAGCTTTCCTCCTACATAAATTTTCCTCATGCAACTTAAGTTGAAGTTGCGCATGTAACTGACCTGTTTTCTTGAGGAGTTCTGGTATGGCTACTGCAGGACCTATACCCATGATATCCGGAGGACATCCGGCCACGGCGTAACTTCGTAACACTCCGAATACAGGCAAACTACGACGATTAGCCTCCGACCTGCGGGCGAGTAACACGGCGGCAGCTCCATCACTAACTTGGCTGGAATTACCTGGTAATGAAGAGAAATGGTGTTAGAATAGATACATGTACATATTGCAACCAAACATAAAATTCTATGTTTCAGAAAGTAGGACAACAGAGAAAATTAATGTTGTTTTACAGATGAATGAGAAATTATAGTGTTTCCTTGCACCAAGAGAAGCAAGAAAAGTGTCATTTGATACTTTATTATTTTGTAAGAAGTATACAATGTAAGTATCAAAATTTCCTTTTTATTCCAAATGTATTGGAATAATTACAAGTTCAACAGTAGACTGATCAATTTATCAAAATATCTGATGGCAGGACAAAAACAACATTTAAATCTCACAATCTTTGATAATTGGCATATTGCATTTGCTATAAATGCAGTTAACTTCAGAAAGATTTTGCTTCTCTTTTGAATCTTAATGAAGGTTCTACATTACCTGCTGTTGTAGATCCACCTTCCTTGAAAGCAGGACGTAATTTGAGCAACGTCTCTAAAGTCGTTGGTCGAATTCCTTCATCTTTTGAAACCTACAAGTTACGTAAGCTATGCCTTAATACAAATACAACTATCATGAACAAATTCAATAAGGCCATACCAAATTAATTAAATGTTCTTTGGATTTCCCGAATCATATTTTTCAAAACTTGAAAAACATAATATTTTTTTAAAATATTTTGTTCGCCCGCACCCTTAAAAACCTGGCTCCAAAATTTTCTAGGGTCACTTAAGATTTTTGCGAATTTCAAAAATTCTAGAAGACTCAGATTGTGCTAATTTTTACGAAAATGATTCTTGTTGTGTGTGTGCAATATTTGTTGGGAGCAAATTCATTGTCCCAAACATGACACTCGAAGTCAAGGTGGGACGAATGTTTGAAATCTGTTGTGTACCGTTACGTTCTTGGTTTCTTAGTTGCCAGATTCCTTAGGGAATTCCCTGTTGAGTACAGTAAACATCTGAAATGCATTTTATTTCACTCGCTCGCACCTTTTAAAATAGCTTAAACACATAAAAAAATGAAATAATTATCTTTTCGCTCGCTCGCACCCTTTTTTTCACATGAAAATCCAAAGAACATTTAATTAATTTGGTATGGCCTAAGTAACATTTTCCAAAATTGACAATTTTGAAATCTGATATTGAGCAAGATGTACAGCATTTGTAAAACATGTAACATTTTTGTTCTCGTAGGCAGCTACATGTATCTTAAGTGTGTAGGTCAAGTAAAAATCAAAGAGGGTCAACGACAAGGTCATTCCTTGTACCACAAGAAAGGTCATGTCACAAGGAAAATACATAGACCTTTGATCTTGGTAATGAAATTCTTTTATTTGTTAGGAGAAACATTTAAATTTAAGTCTGCATTGTCCCACAAGTACAATAGAGAAGACGTGACTTCGAAAATCAACAGAATTCTCCCCCTTGTCTCTAGCTGTAATACTTCATGGCATGGATGATATATTCCTAGACAGTACATGTAGTCATAATTCCCCAAAACGTTCATGTCCTTAAATAGACTATTTTAGGAGAAGTTCAGTCCAAGTCACTCAAAGTCTCCCTTAATTTTCAATGTTCATTAATTACCTGTTAATTATAGGGATTCGCTCCACCTACTTTTGTAATTTGTTTCATAAGTAATCATGTACCAAGTAAATGACAAGTTAAGCTCAGCAAATCCCATTCCTTGGTTGCCCAAGTAGTACATTGGTTGTCAATGACTGCAAGTACAGTCTTTACGTAAACTTTTTTCAGCCACTAGCCCGAAGATAAATTTTACTGGTTTTTATGTAAAGTTTCTTAAGAAATTCTTCTAGCCCAGCAAAAATTTGGGTAGCCTCAGGTGTCTGTTTTTGAGTTTTGGGAAAGACTGCAAGTATCTGACAACAAGAAATCTCAAACTTGGCTAGGCCAAAATGATTTTGCTTGTATCCCACCTACCAAAGACACTGGCACAATATGTACATCTAAAGAAAGGATTATACAAATGTTGCCCGATTAGTTCTGAAACAAAAACTTACTATGCAACAGGCTGAGTTTTCCCCTTGTGTGTACTAATAATTCATCACATGATGTGCATTATTCATTGTCAGAGGAACTATTTCAACATTTTGTTCATGTCGACAAATTCAAAAAGTTTAATTTGCACTTACTGTGACGCTCTTCTCATTTCCATCTTTGTCTTTAACTGTCGTTGTCACAGCAACAATTTCTTCATCAAAAGCTCCAGATTTCTGAGCTCTGGCTGCCCTGCATGTATGTGATAAAATTCACTGGTTTTATAATGGCAAGATTTAAGATAATTTTTTTTTTATTTTTTATTAAGTAAATGTTGCACCAAATATGTTGCACCAAATACATGTATGTTTTTTAAAAGATCAAAGTTACTGGGTAAAAATATTTTACTAAGAGGTCTTGTTACAGGAGTCCATCAAAAGAATTGTGGTCCATTTCTGAACAAGGGTCAAACTTTAAGGTCAAGGTCAAAAGGTGGAGCATTGACTTTTTTCATTGACTTCTATTCTTTCCAAATCTTTTCAAAGCAATCTTGTCCACATATAAAATTCTACTCAATTGAATTTGTGTAAAATTAAAACTTTTAAAATTGCCAGCCAAAATGACTTAATCATGACGATGCATGTCAATTGATACTGATTTGAATGAACATAATGTCTGCAGGTTTTTTGCTTTTGTTCTTATGGATCACAGTTTCTTCTTCGCTATTGACATAGCTTTACTTAAAACTAGTATTGCCTATCACAAATGTATATGAAAAGGACAAGACTCATATGTAGGTACCTCCCTTTGCGACACTTTGTAATTTAACAAAATCTATGTGAGCTTCAAAAAGGTGAAGTATAAGGTAAACTTGTCTAAAGTAAAGGATTACAAGGTATATACCTACTTTTGCAAATTATTTTTCACAAATCATACATAAATTCAAGATTTCACAATTTTAAAAGAACTAATATTACATAAATGTATTACCTTTCTTGTGAAGCTAATGCAAATCTATCTTGTTTATCTCGTGAGACACCAAATCTTTCTGCAACATTTTCAGATGTGATTCTGAAAAAAAAAATTAATAAAGACAATTTCTTCTTAATTCTACATGTAACACTTAACTTCAGCTTGAATACTTTTCCTTTTTTACCGTAATTAAAATCATATCTAAATCATTCTTCAAAGGTCAAATTTTGGTAGAAATTAGCAATTTAAATCCTCCATATTCATTACAAATTTCAAGAGCTCATTTGATTTGTTTAATCATATTATTTGAGTTTTCCCTGATGAAATGTGCCTCAAAACAAGTCTCTATTCTGCATTTGTTGTTTTTCAATATAATTCTTCTTAAGACAATGTTCCAATTCACCTTTCTTATCAGCACCTTGGAGTATTTGGGCTTTTCATACTTCCCATCAAACTAAAAGTGAATCAGTATAAAACTTGACTTCAACAATATTATCAGGATTATTCTTTTGATGTGGTAGCTAAAGCTGTCCCATTCTGTAGTAGAGGAGGTACATGTAGGTCTCTGGTTTGCTACCGAAAAATTTTACCACCCTTCCAGCTAAATTTTGAAATCCTATTTGTTCCAGTGATAATCACTGTAAAACTTTCTCTGAAGAAGCCTAAATGCACCAAGGTGATAGTTGAAGAGAATGCCCTCTTTAAACTAATGCCCTCTTTAAACTAATGCGCATCAAATCTAATTCGCATTAGATACATGTATGATGCGCATAATTTTGATTCGAATTGGATTCGCATTGCATTCTTACGACCAACTCTAATGCGTATTAGATTTTGGTACATTTGCACTGATGGCTGTAAATTTTCTAATCAGAAAAGTTAGAATTTATGCCAAACTATTGGATTTCTCAATTTTTTTTCCTCTTCGTAAACTCTTCCAGCAAGGCTAAGCTTAACATAGAATGACGTCATTACCAGATAAAATGATGTCATAGTACAATGTTACTTAACGTAAGTCAAGAGATGAAGTGCAGAGTGCATAGTGAATGAAATCGAGTATTTGACCTCTTATTCTATGTTTTGCGGTCAAAGGGTAGTGAAAAGTGCCAAGTTGTTGTGTATATGTACTATAGAATTCAAGTTTGTCATATACCCATGTGCTAGATTTAATGCGAATTAGATTCACTTTGCGTTCACACAACAAAATCTAATGCGCGTTAAATAAAATGCGAATTAAAGTAATGCGAATTAAATTTGTCATGTGAACGCAACCAAAATTTAATGCGCATTAAATTCGCTTAAATGTGCATTAAACCCTTCATGTGAATCGGGCATTAATCTTGGATGCAAAATGCAACCTTGCACACAAAATCACAGACTATAGTTAATAGGAATTTGGAAGCAAGCCACAATACATGAGAATGCACCTTGCAAAGCTTGGATCAAATGCATTCTTTAGCTGATTCCAATATAAGTTACAACATGACGAATGTATACAAACCCCATGGGTATGAGCGAGTCTCTGGCTTTGTCAACCTCAAACATTTTGGGATTGATTGGAATGTTTAGCTCCTGGCCTCTGTGCATGGTCATAGATTCCACTCTGTGTAAGAAATATATCAAGAAATGTTAACAGAACCAATAGATGAATTCCAATACCCTAACATTGCATGGGGCTTTTTGAACACACATTAGAAGGTACAAGACTTTATAATATGGGCCATGCAAATACTGTACATCAGGAAATTTTGGCGTCGCGAAATTAGGGCGTCACATACCCATTATATATGTATCATGCAAAAAGAATTGATACTCTATCAATAATGCATTCTGAGCATTGGTGTTCACAAGATTCCAAAGTTATATATACATGTACTTAATGAGAAACTGTTACCACAAGGTTACATGAAGTTCTATAGGAGAAAATGACCACATCAATTTCCTAAGACAACAGGGATCAGGGGCTCAAACAAAATACCAGGCGCACAACTACACCATAGACCCATCATGATGCAAAAAGAATTAACTGTCTATCATTAATACTTTTTTAGAAATGGTGACCACAAGATTACATAGAGTTATATAGGAAGATTTTCTAAGACCCTGGGGGTCAGTGCTCAAACAAAATATCAGGTGCACAACTAGACCATAGACCCATCATGATGCAAAAAGAATTTACTGTCTATCATTAATACTTTTTTAGAAATGGTGACCACAAGATTACATAGAGTTATATAGGAAGATTTTCTAAGACCCTGGGGGTCAGTGCTCAAACAAAATATCAGGTGCACAACTAGACCATAGACCCATCATGATGCAAAAAGAATTTACTGTCTATCATTAATACTTTTTTAGAAATGGTGACCACAAGATTACATAGAGTTATATAGGAAGATTTTCTAAGACCCTGGGGGTCAGTGCTCAAACAAAATATCAGGTGCACAACTAGACCATAGACCCATCACGATGCAAAAAGAATGAACTTTCCATCACCAACAGTTTCAGAGGACTTGAAACCACAAGAAATGTTTAACGAACAGATGGCAGGACGCAGGGCGATCACATAAGCTCGACTAGTCTTAGACCAGTAGAGCTAAAAATGATGACTACATGCTGAAATCAAATTCTTGAGAAAACAAAGGAATTATCTACCGAATTCAAAGTAAATATGCTTAACATTCAAATTTCGGTGAGTTGCAACAGTGATTTAAAGTGAAAATTTACACAAAGGCATGGAAATGAAAGAATTGTCATAGGGAAAGATAACTCTTACCCAGCTCCAATTCCAAGCAATGTCTGTCCTACTTTAATACTACCTGAAACCAAAACCATGAAAGAAAAGTCTTAATCAAAAATTGAAACATATTAAACTTTTGGTTAAATGTCCATAATTATAAAGCAGTAATAGAATTGAAATTTTGAGAATGCCCAATTTCAATGATTTTATAAAATTTCAATGGGCCAATTCCTAAGAAAGTACTGAGACTTCAATGTGCCATTTTGCAAATTAACGAGACTATGGTGCATTTTAAAATTTTTTTATCTATAGCTGTATAGACAATGTAGCCTATTAGGTGACAGAAATTTGATTTTTAGTTTTACGGGTTTTATTTTTTTCAAAATAGGGTAGGAGGAGGGAATAAAAATAAAATAATCAAAGCTCTGAAGGAACTGATGGCGAGTTTCGTTTATTCATTTTAGAATGATATCAAACTATTTTATGGGATTTTTAAATATTGTATTAGCAGATAGAACAAATCCATTTTCCAATGTTCGGAAATAAAACATTTATGAACCGTCAGGGACGGAAATTGGCAGTCGCCCAGTCGCCCATGGCGACCAAATTTTTAGCTGGGCCCCCAAAACATCATGTCCTACACGCCCATTTGGCGAATGAAAATAAAAATACATAGTCCTTATTTAATTATAAAAAGGAATTTCTTTCGCTTCTATGTTAGGCTCCATACTTCATCAATGAAGCTCTTTTAAAATCAGGGGCTTATATTAATACATGTACGTACCTGTTTACATACGCGAAATTTACGTTTTCTCACGTGTCACTGTGCGAAGCCCTCGTTCAAAGTTGCTATTAAGATAATTGGAATTTGGATTACTGCATGTTGTTCGCACACACAGCCTTACTGCATGTACATGTTTTCGAAAGCATTCGTGTATACGTTTACCGATTCATTGAAAGGTAGTGGTACTTTGCACGGCCGAAATCAAAACTAATTTTCTTAATTCATTTATCGAAAATCTTTTAAAGTCGTTCGCCAAATTTACGCCCAAAATCTCATTTCAACTGATTCAATCCATGCCATAAGGGACGGTATAACGGCGCGAATATATGTAATGAATGTGCCGACCAGAAACTCACTTTTTACATCTCTCTCTCTGTTGACGTTTTAAAAATATCTATACGAACCGTGTATTGTTCTAGCCCCCCCCCCCCACCCCACTCTCTCTCTCTCTCATTTTGTCGTTGATAACGTACATCAATAAGCGTGAAACGTGAGACTGTACAATACTAAAGAGACGTTTTATTCAGTAGAAACCTATCGGATTAAAAAGACCCCCCCAAAAAAAAATAAAACAAAAACAATAGGCAAGCGTTTGGAAGGGGTGTCATGACCCGCAGAAAGAAAAAAAAACGATCGTGAAAGTGATTTCAAAAGAACTACAGCAGAGGTTTTTATTGTTCTATTAGAGGCTATTAAAACGTGTAGAACTTGACATTGTACACCTGGAAGAAATAAACTTATCTTCTTTACAAGTTTAAGATTAGATGTGTATTTTTTCTGGGCCCCCAAATTTTAGCCTGGGCTCCTAAATTTTAGAGTTTAGGGGCCCAGTTGGCTCCTAGGATATTTTGATAAAGGTTTGTCCCTGTGAACCTATGTCAGCATGACTGCTAGTCAGTGACAGATTCAAGGGGGGCATAGGGCCCCCTTTAATTTTCCAATCATGGGTAAAACAATCATTTTAAATCAAGAAATATAATTGTTAAATGCATCAAATCCCATTCTTTAATTAATTACAGTCACGAAAATGGTCCTAAAAAGGCTGAAATTCAAGAGATTCCAGGAGGCTTCAACCCCCCTAACAGGGCTCTGCCCTGGACCCGCTGGGGATCTAGGAAGTCCCCAGACCCCTTGCCAATTACTTACTCCCCCCCCCTAAATAATAAGGTGGATCCGCACTGATAGTACAGATGTTTATTTTTTCTTCATGTATAGCACAGGGGTGAGGTATTATCGCTTGGTCACAAACCCTTTCCTCTATACGTACCCTTTCTTCTATATGTCTATATTAAAAAAGTTATATAGACAGCACAAAAGAGGTGAAAACAACCACGTTCACTATTCAGACAATGTCGGATCAGCCCAACAAAGGGCGAATGCACGTCGCTTGGAAAAAAAAAGATAAAAAAGTTTTATATATATAGACAGAAGGGTTTGTATTGAGGAAAGGGTTTGTGACCAAGCGATGATACCTCACCCCTGTGGTGTATAGATCTGTATATCTGTTCCACAGGCCGTAAAAGTGCCTGGTATGTGTACTATCTCGCAGATACACAGTCATGTCAAATTTCTAACTTCAACCATTGCAAAATTCGCTATAGAGGTTCCAATAAGATCATGCTTTCTACAATTGTACCTATATATTTAATCTACTATGTCACCAAATTTCTAACTTCAACCATTGCAAAATTCGCTATACATCTACATCTACATCTACATGGTACGTTGAACCATCAACAATTGATGACTATTCAATGGCGTGAACAGATCGCTACTATATTTACAAGAATTCTTAGTAAATGAAATTACAAAAATAGAAAAGTTAAAAGATAAAAAAGAACAAACTATTTACAGCTTCTGTATATGGATACTTAACAAAAATTATGGTTCTGAACCAGAGATTTAAACTGGTCCAGAGATGGTGCGTGAATGATTGAATTTGGAAGTGAATTCCACAGAACAACAGTGAAGGGGAAAAAACTGTATTTATAGTAGTCTGTTCTGGTACTGAAGATTTGGTACTGCTGAGAGTTGGTGCTGCGGGTACGTGAGAATGTATTTTGGGTGAGGTAAATGGTGGGATTTATTGCTACCAGGTTATGAGTCAGTTTATAAAACATTGCTACTCGGGATATATTTCTCCTAGTTTCTAGGGATTGCCAATTAAGATGATCTATCATAGAGGAGACACTGGATTTATTATGATATCTGTTTGTCACATATCGTCCAGCTATAGAGGTTCCAATAAGATCATGCTTTCTACGATTGTACCTATATATTTTATCTACTATGTCACCAAATTTCATTAAAAAATTACCCGTACTTCCAGAGATATCGTAGGTACCACTTCTTCAGTGACCTAGTTTTTGTTTACTCGAATTTAGCTGTTCAGCGTGTCCGTTTCAGCCCTGGCTCGGTGTTCAGTGCATTCTATTTGCGAGATGCGACAGACCTATGCGCTATGAACGCTTGATTGTCTGTGAATTCTAAATTGATTTCTATACCTAGAAGTGTAATGTATGACCGTAACTCCTCGTTAATCGCTTAAACACTGGAACTGCTACGACTTGAATATCAGCGCCTTCCATTTTATTTACATAGTGTCACGTCACGGGGTAGTAGGAATTACCGAAAAGACAGCATTTACCGAAAAGACAGTGGTATTTACCGAAAAGACCCCAAATTGTACCGAAAAGACACTTAAATTTCACGAGACAGTTGATGTTTACTGCATCCTAAGTATCCTTTTTAAAATAATCTCTAACTTTTTTTTAAACATTATGAAACAACTGTTAAAACGCGGAATGCACTGTACGCTGTCTTAAATAAATATGGTGAATAATGAGGTCCAGGGTCATCGGGCCACACGATCGGAGTTGAGAAAAACTGTGAATATATATTTATCTTCACTCATTTATACATTTTGGGGCGTGGGGATGTCACGGAAGTGGTGTGACGTCAAAATCCTGCGATCACTATAGCCGAGATCGCTACGCGAAACTCGCCTAAAAATCAGTAAATTTCAATATTTCATGTTTTGTGTCACGATCACGATCTTAATCCAGCTTGTTTATTATGTTTTCTCTAAAACACTTGCATGATAAAGATTAAGTGAGAATGATAAGTAATAACCAGTAATTCAGATAGCATAGAAAAAAAATGTACAATCAGTTCATTTTATTTTTTCTCCAAGTGTAGTAAAATTAGGGTCGGCGGATCCGTAAAACTAAGAATAAAATTTCTGTCGCCTTATTATATCATTGACGCAGTGCGCCCCTATGTTAGACCTTTTCAAAAATTATGTCGCCAGTTTTGAACTTGAAAATCAACAATGCTAAAATGACATCAATTGCAAAATGAACTAAATAATTAGATAGTAATTTAATCAAATTATACGAAATTTACAGATTATATTTTGTTTGTACATCGATAGACAGAAAAATGATTACAGCCATTTCTTTTAAATGGTTACAACTCAATGGAAATGTGTCTTTCACAGTGAAGGCATAATGAAAAACAATGTTAATTTAAGCTCAATAAAAAGATCTGAAAATAATTGTCTTTTGTTAGATACTACACGAAGGACTGTTACAAAATTATGGACTCTTTACTGTCTATAGGATTATCAAACATGTCAAATTATCCCTTATCTGTAGGATTACAGATATTACAGGATTGTTGCCTGTATTTGGGATTACTATTGCCAGTAGGATGATTTCAGGATTGAAACATGCCAGTAGGATTACTGGATAATTACATGTATCTGCTACATTCATTACAGCCTGTAACCATGAACAGCACTGTCTATTTACACTCGTAACAGTAACATGCCAATAGGACTACTACTGGAACTACAGGATAATTACCTGCTACATTCATTACAGCCTGTAACCCTGAAGAGCACTGTCTGTTCACACTCATTACTGGCACTGTGTCTGGTATACCACTGAAAATAACTCAATATTGCCAGATTAAGAAGATTATGGTCTTGTAAATTATTTCTGTTCATCTGTTTTAATACCTGATCAATTTGTTTTAAGACCTAGCTGTGTTCATATAATTTGTAGTGACTGAGAATGGAAAGAAACTAAAACCTTTTTTTCACAAATACTAATAATAATGGGAGGTAAGACTTTCAGACATGTTGTATTTGACCATGAATTTATACAGCCCTGGACAACTTTGTAAATTAATATATATTTTAAAAGCACTGTAAGGGACATCAAGTCATGTGGGCGCATTCTAAGAAAGCTGGAAATTCTCTCACCTGTAAAACTGGGCAGCTCTAGCTGAAACGGAGGCTCTAGGGTCTCCAACATTTCCTGAAAAACCAGCACAAAATTATAAAATCATATATAATAAAAACTGATTAAACAAAAAATTGGGAAAGGAGGGGGCGGGGTCATGCACATTTACTTATAAAATCTCTTATTCATAAAAACAGATACAGTGGTCATAGTAGAACAGTATCACTTTGCCCATCCAACCTAAGTTTATTGAATTACATTCTTTGATTTGGTGATTCAATGCAGATTTATTGCAAATCTTTTAAAGCAATAAAGTATGTGATCCTAGGACTAAGTCTGTAATAATATTCCTGCCCACATAGACATACATACAGACAGACAGACATCATAAATACTATACTCATCAGTTTACATGCATAAGTGAAGGAGTGTTCATAATAAGGAAATAATGGCACTTGATACAAAACGTATTGTGTTATTGAATCCAGATACAGATACTTGTTGCGTTATTCGTTATTTCTTACCCACACAAATATCACCAATGTCTTCAGGGCGTAATTTTGTCTTCTCTAACGTCGCTTTGAACACGGCTGCTAGCATGTCATCTGTGAAGGTATCCTATAGAGGAAATCAGTCAGAAAAAATATATCTGTGTTGATGTAGCACCATATTCTAAATTATGAAAGTACAAATTTTATTATCTGATTTACACACATTCACCAATTTTCATCAGCTAGTAGTGGCCTTTGATAAGCATAATCAATGTCGAACAATGCTTTGAATGCATGGTCATTAATTTGATTATAAAATCAAAATGGATAGTTTAATTCACACATGCTTTACAAAAATTACGCACATTTGGGGTATTCTGCCCCCAGGCCCTCCGTTGCGAAAAAAGGACAACTCAGACAGAAGAGTCACGGTTTATTCTATAAGAATATCCGTAAAGGCTACAAAGAACAGAAAAACAATACTAAGAAACAGTTCACAAATTTGTAATAAATTTACCATGTAAAATCATTCAAAAATATCTGTTGAACAATGTAAACCTTAGAAAAATACTTTGGTAGCACCACTTAAAAAATAATTTGGTTTGACAACGAATAAAATGCTGAGATTCAATGTAAAGTGAAAATGGATCATATTACACAAAGGAGCGAGTAAACAACGCGACTAGAATCAACGATTGCACTATGTAATAGAAAGAATACTTAAACATGGATTTATGAGATAATTGTGGGATATCTAAAATGTGTTATTAGATAGTATTTATAAAAATTCTTACACTGTGGACGCCGTACGATGACAAAATAGTCGGGTGACAGACCTGGCGTGGTCTTGCTTATCAAGATGGGAAGTGGCACAAAGCATACGAAAAGAAAACCCGTAACGGTTACAAAAATCCGGAAGTTCCATTACACTCCCCGTCTGATATCATAAGATATCACTTATCAAAACAAAAATTCAAGGGTGTTACAGATGAGTAAAAATGCACCCGATATTCATACAAATTTTTCAATTCAAAATGATTGTCTAGAAAAGAATTCATTTGAACTAAAACATAAATTCTCTTAGCTAATTAGAGAAAATCGTTCATTTCTAGCAAAATGAGATGCAATTACCAATAGATTAAACAATGACTAGATTTCTAGAAAATGTAAGAATGCGAAAAGTCTTCAATGCCTATCATTTAGATTCAGAAACAAATGTTACAACCTTTACATTGATAACAAACTAATCTAATAATAACACAAGTTCACTGATAGGGCGCGTGTATCGACAAATTTTTCCGTTCACGGAGAGACGGACATCGACTTTCCTTACTAGGCCATCCTTGCTGGGGAAAACTTTCTCCACAATTGCCAAGGGCCACTGACTACGCGGTGCTTCAGGGTCTCGAAATAGGACAATATCCCCTTCCTTCATATTGCGATGCTCTGCGGTCCACTTGCGTTTTTCCTGGAGCGTTTGCAAGTATCTCTCTCTCCACATTTTCCAAAACATATCTGAGAGAACCTGAACTTGTCTCCAATGCTCCCTGTAGATATTTCTTACATCCATGTCTATCAGAGTTGGTGCATCTCCAGAAAATTTTTGGTTGAGGAGCATGGATGGACTCAATACAATCGGTACGTCCGAATCGTAGGAAATCGGTGCTATCGGCCTTGAATTTATAATTGCGGCTACTTCAGCCATTAGCGTTACCAGCACTTCGTGCGTTAGATTCTTTCCTTTTGGTCCGAGAAGTACGGCATTAAGTATGTTGCGAGTAAGACCTATCATGCGCTCCCACACTCCACCCATGTGAGATGAGTGTGGCGCATTAAAAATCCAAGTAATACGGGATTTACTAAGGTAATCTTTTACCGCTCCAGTCTGCACGTCAATTTTTAGGTCTTCTATCGCTCCTACGAAATTGCTTCCCCTATCGGAGCGGAATTCTTTTACGTTTCCTCTAAGTGCAACTAAGCGTCGAACCGAATTGATGAAAGAAGAGCTTGTCATAGATTCGATGACTTCGATATGGATAGCTCTAGTGACCAGGCAAGTGAACATAATTGCCCATCGTTTTGATTCTGCCATTCCTCCTCGTGTTTTGCGCGAGACGATTGACCATGGTCCAAAGGCGTCAACACCTACTGAGCTAAATGGAGGTGCAGGTGTCAAACGATCAACGGGAAGATCGGCCATCCTTTGTATTTCTGGTTTCCGACGCAACCTTCGACATACGAAGCAGTTGTTGATAAGAGATGATATCATTCGCTTCGCTCCTACTATCCAAAACCCGTTATTCCTGATAGCACCTTCAGTTATGAGACGACCTTGATGCGCGACTTTCTCGTGAAAATGTCGGATAATAAGCTTTGTGACATGCATGTCCTTCGAGAGAATGATCGGATTGCGTTGTTCAATCGGTAGAGCTCCTTGGTTTAACCTTCCACCGACCCTGAGTATTCCTTGATCATCCAAATAAGGTGATAAAGACGCAATGGTGCTGCTTTTATCGACCGCAGATCCATGCTGTAGCGAGCATACATCTTCGGCAAAGTGTTGGCGCTGAGCTAGGCATAGCAAGAAATTTTCAGTGTCCTGTCGGATACTCAAGTCATTGATTGCTTTTTGACATTTTCGACGGCGCATACATGATTTTAGCACGGACATCGCAGAGACGAGCCTTGACCAGCTTGAGAATTTCGCAGATTTCTCATTTACTACATGATCCACTGAGGCCTTAGTGGCATAAACTTCTACTCGTATTTCCTTGTCCGCATCAGGGACCACTAAAGGATACTCCTCCATTTCATGAGTAGTGTTATTTAAGACTTCCGGAGCCTTTAGCCACTTTTCATGTAGAAGCTCGGCGGTTTGTAGGCCTCTAGTTCCATGATCTGCAGGGTTCTCTTTTGTAGAAACGTATGACCATTGGGACGGTTCCGATATCGAGAGAATACGATCTACCCGGTTGCTTACGTAATTGTAAAATCGACGCACTTTATTGTGTATGTATCCAAGCACGACACGGCTATCTGAGTAGTACTGCACATTAGTCACAGGATGATGAAGACTTTGAGTGACCGTTTTTCCGACTTCGGTCGCGAGAACTGCTGCGCATAGCTCCAGTCGTGGAATGGTGTGTCCATGTGAGGGAGCAAGTTTTACTTTCCCAAACACGAAGGAGCAGTGCGACGAACCCTCGTGTTTGACCTTTAAATAAGCAACAGCTGCTATAGCATCCTGACTCGCATCACAGAAAATGTGGATTTCCACACCCTTTGTTACACTTAAAGAAATCGAAGCATATGTTCTCGGAATCACGAGAGTTTCCAATGACTGAATACTTGTTCTCCAACGTTCCCATCGATCAATATATTTCGCATCCAATGCTTGATCCCAGTCGGAGATAGCAGCGATCTCGCGAAGAATGATCTTTCCTTCTAGGAGCATTGGGGCAACGAATCCAAGGGGATCATAAATACTGTGGAGAAGTGAAAGAAAACCCCTTCTTGTGTGCGGTTTATTTTGTAACTGAATGTCGAATACGAAGCTATCCTTGTCCATATCCCATGACATTCCAAGACTTTGATGAATCGGAAGTGCATCGACGTCCAAGTTGATAGACTTGACCTCCTTCCCTAAATCCTCCTTTTGAAATGACTGCATAACGTCCGGACTGTTCGAGACGATCTTGTGCAGTCTCAGGTTTCCTTCTTTCTCGAGAGTTTTTTGCGTCCTCTTCATCAATTCAATTGCCTCCTCCTTAGTAGGCAAGGACGTGAACGCATCGTCAACATAGAAGTTTGAGTTGACGAATTCCCTTACATCGGTTTCCGCGGATAAAACACTCTTGCGCAGCCCATACGTCGCCACTGCCGGAGATGGGCTGTTTCCGAACACATGAGCACACATGCGGTAGTCTATGAGCTCATTCTCAGTGTTATTATCCTTGTACCAAAGGAAACGTAGATGATCACGATGTTCCTCCTTTACCAAGAACGAGTAGAACATTTGTTCTATGTCCCCTGATATAGCGTACTCGTTCTTCCGAAAACGCATGAGTATTCCAACAAGGCTGTTAGTTAGGTTCGGTCCTGACATTAGCACCTTGTTTAACGAAACACCTTGGTATGTTGCAGACGAGTCGAAGACACCTCGGATTTTGTCTGGTTTCTTCGGATGGTACACCCCGAATATTGGGAGATACCATGCTTCTTTTCCATGCGGTAATTCCGGCGCGACTTCTGCTGCTCCAGAGTCAATTACCTTCTGCATGAACTCAACGAAATGATCGTGTTTTACGCGGTCTCTTCTCAGGCTGACATCCAAAATTTTTGCACGTTTTAATGCAACGGGTTTATTGTTTGGCATAGCCTCTCTCGGTGAGCGGAAAGGTAATGGCGCCATCCAGTTACCTTGTTCATTCCTGACACATTCGGTGTCCATTATTTTCAGGAACTCTCTATCCTCGGTAGAAAGTCCGGGCTCATTATCGTCTGGCTTCCTTTCGAACAAGTCATCCTCTTGGATGTTTAGGTCATTGTTGCAAGGCTCAAATATTGACCCTCTACCATCCCGAAATACGTTGGTCTTGAAACTTCTCACTGTTTCAGGTGTATGCCTCTTATCTAAGCAAACTTCACCAACGATCACCCATCCTAGGCACAGCTTTTGAGCGAATGGAGTTTCCATCGGTCCTATTATTTGCTCTTGTACATAGTGAGCTCGCAATAAATCTCGCCCGATGAGTAATCCAATATAACATGATGGGTCATATTCTGGGATGTGTTTTGCAATCGGTTTAAGATGCGGATAAAAGTGTGCTATTTCTGGAGTTGGTATCTCTGAAGTGTCAGTAGGCATATCGCTGCATTCGATTATATTCGGAAGTTCCAAGCAAGCTGTCTTGTCAAGAGATTCTATGTAGAAGTTATGAGCCCTTCGACCTATTGCTTTGAACTTTCCTGAGCATGATTTAAGGGTATAACTTATCTCCTCTCCCTCCACTTCTAGGTCATCCAGGAGCTGGCTACTAGCAAGTGTTTTGTTACAATGCTCGTCTAGCATCGCATAAGTAACAACAGAAGGTAGTGGCTTCCCTTTTGGATATATCCGTACTAGCACAGTTTTAGAGCATGATCTGCCTTTAAAGCCTTCGCCGCAGATTTCGGTACAGTATGCTTTCAAAGGTTTTGTTTCCTCCCCGCCGTGCAAATCCGCGGGAGAGTTATCGCCAAGACTGTTGTTCCCAACACTAGGGGAGCCTTGCACATGCTGCTCGTGCATAGAAGTAACATGTCGAGTACTTTGACATTCTCCGCATTTGATATTTTGTTTACATTTCCTCTTCACGTGATCGGGTGAACAACAACGGAAACATAATCTATTTTGTGTTAAAAACAGCTTTCTCTCGTCTATGCTCATCTTCCTAAAGGCCTTGCAGTCCTCGAGTTTATGGGATTCGCAATGAGGATGTAGCAGGCAAGGAACCTTTCTATGAGCCGGAGGTTGGAGCTCCTGGTTTTCTGGTTGTAATTGCGTTTTCCTTGATATAACATGGCGTCCTGTATTCTGCTGAGGTACAGGGGGTGACCTCTGCCATGATCCTTGAACATCAAGGGAAAAACTGGGATCGTTCAAGGTTGAGGTTATTTCCCGGATGAACGAAACGAAATACGAAAATGGGGGAAATAAAACTCCCTTGTCCCTTTTGTACTTTGAAGCTCTCTCTATCCATTTGTTCTGCAAATTCGTTGGTAGTTTGCTGATGATTGGATTGACACCTCCTGACGTGTCATAATATGCAAATAGAGCTGTGTATTTTGGATTTTGTTTGAAAGATTCAATTTCAGCAAGCAAGTCATGAAGCTCATACAATTTCGTTTTGTCTTTCGGTAAAGTAATGCGCGGAAGGTTCTTAACTTTATTTCGGAGAGTTGAGTCGACCAGTTCAGGGGCTCCAAATCTCTCGTCCAATCTTTCCCATATCTTCAATAATGCTGATTCAGAATTATTCGGATTGGCTCTCCTTATACTCGTAGCTTGTTTGACTGATTCGGGGCCAAGCCATCTGAGCAAGAGCTGTATCTCTTCATGAGCTGTGACCCTTGCATCCTCAATTACATTTTTGAATGTGCCCTTCCATACGAAATAGGTTGAAGGATCATCATTGAAATTCTGCATCCGCTGTAATATTAGGTCCTTTCGAAGCAGGAAATTGGTCAAGTCCTGTGCACCTTGACTTGCTGGTTGTGGTATGCTCATTAATGGCGGAGCTTGATACAGAGGGTGTGCTCCATAAGTAGTTTGTCCATAGACATTGCCTTGAGGTCCCAATGCCGCAGGTGTGCAAACTGGGGCATTGTGTGCGACAGTGGGGAATTTTACACTACTTGGAATTTGTGTGATAGTCGGTTTGAGCATGGAAAACGGTTCTGCGTCCGGATTCAAACCTCTGTCCATTCCAGCAACATAATCCCTAGATTTTTCATACGATGTTGTGGTTGGTAAGTTGATGTCTGGATTGTCATCTTCCAGTCGGTCCATGCTGAGTTCTGCTTCAGCTATCTGGTATTCCTCCTTTATATTAAGTAGTTCCATATCGGCATCAAGATCCGTATACATTTGTTCAGTTTCGGCTGCTCTGACTTTCATCTCGTGTTCTAATTGAGCCTTCTGTTTCCTAATAAGTGCCTTTTCTTCGGCTATTTTGAAGCGCACTTTTGCAGCCTCCCTTTTTTGTGCTGATAGAGCACTGGTCCTGCTCATCGATCCTTCCTCCAGAATTAGGGAGATGGTACTTTCGATTTTAGATATGGCTCCCTTTACCCTGGTTGTAAGTTCCTCATACAATACTACTTGGCCTTCCATCTCATCAATGCTGCTTGTTGTTCTTTCTCTATGTAGAAAATTAAGAAACTCCCTATATTTGGCCTTGTATGTGTCGTATTGAGTGTTGATAGATGATTTTACTGAGGTAAGAACGGTGACATCATTTTCACAGGTTGCACCTTTCATGATAGCATCTGACAGTTTTTCTATGAGAGTCTTTATTGTCTTTTTGTATTTTTCTAATTTTTCATTGAACATCGCTTCTCCTTTTTCCGTGGACTTACGTACTCTCTGTTCGGAAGTTTCCTCTGTCGTATCCCCTTTGTCCTTAGGATCTGGATCGTGCCTATCAGTATCTTGTACTGTGGTGTCCTCCTTCTGGGTTGATGTTTTTTGTTCCATCTCTGTTCCACCAGCCTGAGTCGACCCTCCTACAGTTGCCATGGCTAGTCCTTTACTATTCTGCCCCCAGGCCCTCCGTTGCGAAAAAAGGACAACTCAGACAGAAGAGTCACGGTTTATTCTATAAGAATATCCGTAAAGGCTACAAAGAACAGAAAAACAATACTAAGAAACAGTTCACAAATTTGTAATAAATTTACCATGTAAAATAATTCAAAAATATCTGTTGAACAATGTAAACCTTAGAAAAATACTTTGGTAGCACCACTTAAAAAATAATTTGGTTTGACAACGAATAAAATGCTGAGATTCAATGTAAAGTGAAAATGGATCATATTACACAAAGGAGCGAGTAAACAACGCGACTAGAATCAACGATTGCACTATGTAATAGAAAGAATACTTAAACATGGATTTATGAGATAATTGTGGGATATCTAAAATGTGTTATTAGATAGTATTTATAAAAATTCTTACACTGTGGACGCCGTACGATGACAAAATAGTCGGGTGACAGACCTGGCGTGGTCTTGCTTATCAAGATGGGAAGTGGCACAAAGCATACGAAAAGAAAACCCGTAACGGTTACAAAAATCCGGAAGTTCCATTACATGGGGATTAATTTTTATTGGTCTAAATGATAAATTTAGATAAAGTGAATGTTTATCAGGCCAAAGTTTTATCGGGCCAAACAATTTTCAGGAGCTCTGCAAATGGCCATATAATTTCAGACAAATTTATTAAGCATTATGATTCCCTTAAATATTTACTTAACATGTTTACAATAGACCCTTTTACACCAATTGTCCATTCAATCCACTTTGTTCTCTTCATAAGACAATTTTGCCCACGACTTAATACAATTGAATGACCTCGATCATTCTGCTCCAACACACAGCATGCACTAGCTTAATAGTGTCATGGATTTTCTGGTGAGCAATTTAATCATCCTTAAAGCAAAAAGGCAGAAGTGTTAACCATTAATCGACATTGGCGTGAAACAGTCTACATTTTTATAATCGCTAAATGTTCAATATAAAATGTAGCACCTGTTTGCAGACGTGCAGACTTTTGAATTATGGATTACAGTACATTCGTCAAACAACTTTGCTTTGACACCATTTGAAAATTACGTCATAATAAAAAAAAATCGACTACTGACAGCTGTGCCTAGCTAGCAATTTTCAGGTGCGATGTTGTTCATTTAGTGATGCCTCAATTTTCCCGTTCCTAACATTTTCCATGTGGACAAATTAGTACCTTAAATCCTCCCCTCCGTGACTTTCCTATGGGAGTCCTCAGTGCTGATATAATGACCACATCATCTGGACTGTCCGGGAATCTCTTCAGACGTCCTGCACATTGCACGAATTCTGTCCTCTTGTTTGGAGCATCCTCATCCCCTCTTACAGATAAATGTCCTAGAGTAACCCTGAGCCTTTCCATTCTAAATACTGCTTGATACTAAATTCTATCCGACTGTTGTACACGATTTTAAAAGAAAACTGTTCCAGTTATTGACCTGGACTTATGTATCGGCGTGTGTACCGATCAAAGTTCAATTTCGTTAAAAACTAAGTTCCTTTTGGGGGGGGGGGTTAAAAAGATATTTGTGTCACCTGAGTACATGCAATATTTATTTTAACGTTATTTTTCAATCACATTGCGCATTGTAAATGCTTTCAGACAGAAGACAGACTAGTTCACAGTTTTAGTCGTTGTGCGCCAGATGCAAACAGAAAGTAGAAAGTAGACCAAGCGGATTTCTCTTCGCTTTACTAGTGCACCTCAGCACCTGGTACAGCGACCACGTCAGGTAACCAATCTAATGTTAATATTACCTGGTTTGCGAGAATTTTCCAAAGTACATGTACATGTATGAGGGGGGGGGGGGGGGGGTATCTAGACCTGTCAGCTACTTCCTAGGCGGATCCAGAACATTTCCAAGGGAGTAAGAAGAGGGGGGTCATGCACTTTGAACATCGATATCGTCCAGTAAATGATTTGGAAAAAAAATCATGGGTTTGGAACATTCCATGGGGGGAGGGTCCCCTACTCCCATTTGATACGTCCTGTGGTTTATCATTTTTGGAAATAGTACTAATATCTAAAATAAAACTGACTATTAAGGTGACTGGCCAACTAAATGAATAACTGACTGGCTAAATGACTGACTAACTGACTGAATGATCGACTGACTGACAGACCAACTAATCAGCCAATGGACTCACTGAAGACAGAATGATCAACTGACTGACTGTGGTGACTAAGATAAAGTTCTATTGGACAAACTGACTGATCTTCTGTTCTACTAACTGAACGACTGATCGACTGTTCAACTTACTTATTGACTGAATGACTGACTGACTTACTTACTCACTGTTCGACTGACTGATTCACCTAATTTTGGACTGACCGACCGACTAACCGACTACCCGACCGAATGTTTGACTGAACGACTCACCTAGAATGTTTGACTGATTGACTGACAGACCAACAGACTGACTTACTGTTCAACTTACTAATTGATCTTCTGTTCGAATAATATTTATAATCAGAAACCAAACATCCACGCATATTAAAAATTCGGACCCGACACCCGATACACTTCGGTATCTTTGTAAGTGAAATTATTTCTGTATCACGTAGTATCATATAATTTGTATCAGGTGTTTCGGCGGTGTTAACATTGACATATATCATTCTATATAAGGTCCGCCATCATCAGGAGTCCGCCTTATATAGTTTTCTATATTTTTATGCATGAACTTATCACTAAGTCTGTTATGTTTTTATGTTTTTTGTAAGCTATAATTGGCCCTTGGTTTCTGATTATAAATATTGACTGACTGACCAACCAGCTAACCGACCACCAGACTTACTGATTGACCCACCGACTGACCAAGCAATTGATTGACTGATTGATCAACTGTTTGACTGAAATTGAATGAATGAATGACTCAACAATTAAAAAACTGAGTGATAGTATTTCGTGTGCAAAAGACTGATTGGATGAGTGACTTACTGACTGTTCGAAAGACTGACTCACCTAGTGTTCGACTGACTGACTAACTAAACGATCAACCGACGGACTGATCGAATGATTGTTCGACTGGCTGAACGATGAACTGAACGACTGACTGAGCCATTGACTTACTGAACAACCGTTAAAATGAATGACTGACTCGATCAACTTGCAACAAGGTCATAGGCGGCACAGGCTTGCAATATAAATTTCAAAGTGAAGAAAAGCGGAACTGAAATCGGACGCATGCGTAGGAGATTGTGACTGACTGCCTAATTGAGAGACTGACTGACTCGACTACTGTTAGACTGACTAACTGATCGACTGACTCACCAAATGTTCGACTGACCGACCAACTGACTAACTATAATTGAAAGACTGATTGATTTAATGTTTGACTAAATGAGTGATCTTCTATTCGACTAAATAACTGACCGACCGACTGACAGACAGACAGACAGACTGAATAAACGATTGAACGAATGAACGACTGAGTAAACGGCTGAACGACTGAAGACCGATCAACCGACTGACTAACTGACTGACTATAACTAACTGAACAACTGACCTACTATTAGACTAATTGACTGATTTTCTATTCGTCCTACTCACTGGCTGACTGAATGAATGACCGATCGACCGACCGACCGACTCACTGTATGACTGACTGACTGACTAACTAATTGATCGACTGTCTGACCGAACAAAATAACGACTGACAGAAGAACTGTCTGAGCGACTGACGGACTGACTGACTGAACAACAGTTCGAAAGACTGACTGACTGTTCAATTTACTGACAGTGTGACTTACTGACTGTTAGACTGACTCAGTCATCTTATCTTCGACTGGCCGAACAACTGACTGATTGACTAACTCATGACTGTCGGACTGACTGACCTACTATTCGAATTAATGATCGACCTTTGGTTCGACTAACTGACCGACCGACCAGTCGACTGACTAAACAACTGACTGAACGACTGACTGAACGTCTGAACGACTGACTGCAAGACAGACTGAATGACTGTTCGACAGACTGATTTACTGTTTGACTTAGCCGACTCACCTACTGCTGGACTGACTGATTTACTGACAGGACGATTGAATGACTGCTTCAATGACATACTGAACACCTTATGTTCAAATGACTGACTGACCGACTCACAGACCGACTCACATATTGACTGATCGCCTGACTGGCTGACTAAACAACTGACTGAATTACTTTCTGAAAGTCTGAACAACTGACTAAACGACTGACTGTTCGACTCAATGAATCACCTACTATTCAACTGACTGTCAGACCGACCGACCGATGGAACGACCGCCTCTCTTTTTGTCTGAGTAACGACTGTTAAAAAAAACTGACTGACTATTCGACTAAATAACTCACATACTGTTAAACTGACTGACGGACAGAATTAACCAGCAAAACGACCGATAGACCAATAAACGACCGACCATCTTTCTGACTTACTGACCGACTGACTGACTCACTTAATGTTCGACTGATTGACGGACAAACGGACAGACCGACTGATAGACCGATTGGTTGACTGATCGACTGACTATCGGATTGACTTACTGACTGACTGACTGGTTTACAAACTGACTGACTGACGTGACTGATTGACTGTTCGAAAGACTGATCATGACAGATTGAGTGACTGACAGTTTGACTAACTGACTGACTATCTGATTGATTGCCTGACAAACCCTCAGACAGACTGACTAACTCATTGACTGACTGACCGACTGACTAACTGACTGACTGAATTAACGAACGTACGACTGACTTAACGACTGAGCGACTGACTAAACGACTGGACGAAAAACTTACTCTTCGACTGACCGACTCGCTTACTTTTTAACTGACTGACTTCCTGACTGTCTGACTGCCCGACTGACCGACTCGCCGGCCGACCGACTGATTTACTTATCTACTGTTGGATTGACTAACTGACTGACTGATTGAACAACCGAATGAACGATTGACTGAACTACTGTTAGACTGACTGACTATAACCAAATGTTCTTGACTGTCTGACTGCCCGACTGACCGACTCGCCGGCCGACCGACTGATTTACTTATCTACTGTTGGATTGACTAACTGACTGACTGATTGAACAACCGAATGAACGATTGACTGAACTACTGTTAGACTGACTGACTATAACCAAATGTTCGACTGACTGACTGATTGACTCCTACTCCTACCGACCAACAGGTTAAGTAATAACTAATCTGTCTGACTGCATGGTGACTGACTGACTGACTGACTGACTGACTGACTGACTGACTGACTGACTGACTGACTGACTGACTGACTGACTGACTGACTGACTGACTGACTGACTGACTGACTGACTGACTGACTGACTGACTGACTGACTGACTGACTGACTGACTGATCTGTACTTGCTGAATGTCTCAACGAAAGCACAACTGATTAAGCGACTGACTGAACATCTGCCTGTCTTTCTGACTGCATGTACGACTGTTCGAAAGACTGTCAAACTGAATGTTCGACTGAATGACTCACCTACTGTTCAACTGATTGATTAACTGACCGACCGACCGACAAATCGACCAATCGACCGACTTCCATTCTGACTGAATGATCGACTGACTGTTGACTTATTGATTCACCAAATCATTGGTTATCTGACTGACTGGCTGACTGACTGATCGACTATCTAATTGACCGACTGACTGACTGATCGACTGACTATTTGACTAATCTTATTGGCTGACTGACTGATGGAAGGACTTACTGGCTTTCAAACTGAAAAAAATACTAACTGACGGTTTGACGTATATGATGTACTGAGTGGCTATCTGACTATCTGATTAACTGACTGACAAACCGATCGACGGACTGGCTAACTGATCGAATGAAAAACTTAACTACTTACTGAAGGTTTGAACGACCGAAGAACAGACGACTGACTGACCGACTGACTCTTTGACTGTCGAAACGACTACTGGTATTCGAATGACTCATCTACTGTTCAACTGACTGACTTTATTTTACTTCCTGTCTGTTCGACTTGCCGAGTGACGGGCTATCGACTGACTGACTCGCGTAATGTTCGGCTGATTGACTGACCGATAGACTGACTGACTGACTAAATGACTGACTGAATGACTATC
This sequence comes from Pinctada fucata, assembly GCA_028142955.1. Lineage (NCBI taxonomy): Eukaryota > Metazoa > Mollusca > Bivalvia > Pterioida > Pteriidae > Pinctada > Pinctada fucata. The sequence goes on from AP027114.1 coordinate 28,710,071, forward strand.
TGTTACCCGATTGACTGACTGACTGACTGATTAAGTAACTGTTAGACTGACTGACGGGTTGAAGGACGAATGGACCGACGAACCAACCGGAAGACTGAGAGGCTGACTGTCTGACTGATCGACTGACTGATTGCCTGACCTACCTTCTAACTGTCTGACCGACTGACTATCTGACTACAATGTATCTATTGACAGACTAATTAATTAATTGAACAACTGACTGAACTACATATAACTTTTGTCTGACAGTTCGACTGACTGACTGACCAGGGATTAATCTACCTCTGCGTCCTGCGTCTCTGACGCATAAAAATCGCCCAGGACCCATTGATTTCCGATCGCTGCGTCCCATAGTGCACAGTGTTCACTTTCGTATAATGCGTCCGTTTTAGTTCATGTTTACGTACATGTATATTATTATTAAACATTCAAATCGAGAAAGTGTATTTACAGTATTTTATTTAGCTGTATAACATGTAAATGTCTCTAGTTTATATTTTGACAGTTCTTTTAAACCTAACAATTCTGTGGTATCGTCATGATCGTATGAGAAATCATTGCGGAGCATCTTTTTTTTTTTATTAATTAAAAGTAATATGCAGTCCGAGGCGACGCAAGTCTAACTTATTCATATCATTCGGATACAGATATATATATTTATGAAAAATTCCTCCACTGTAAACTTTACATGACATTATGAATCGATTAATCTGTTGAAATCGTTTAATTCAAACCATCATTGTACCGTCTTTGTAAACCGTATAGAATTGGTTTGTTTGGATAACGTTTTACTTTATAAACACATGTACGAAGTATCGATTACTAAAAAAACAATCAATATACTTAATTCGGCAAAATTAAATTGAAGTTTAAGAGTTAGACGTTTTTTTTAAGGAACATATAACGATCTCAAGGACATAAAACGCCGCAAGCAGGTCAGATCACTTGTATTCCCGAACTTAAAACGCCGCGAAAAAAGAAGGTTTTTAGAAATCGGGACGCATTAATTTCTGCTGGGACCCATTGTTTTGGCCGGGGACCCATTGGCCAAGTTTCATTGCGTCCAGGGGACCCTTTAAGATCAAATTGTAGATTAATCTCTGCTGACTGGTCGATTTATTGTCTGACTGAACAACAGATCAACTGACTGAAATACTCGCTGATTGCCTGAATGATTAAACAACTGACTAAACGACTGGATGGACGACTGACTATCTGACTAACTTAAAGACTGTTAAAAAACTGACTTGTTCGCCTGAATGACTCATCTATTGTTCAATTTACTGGCTGACGCACCGACAGACATTCGGGACGACCGACCTTAATTCTTTCTGACTGACTCTTCCAAAGAATGATTCACTGACTGTTCGACTGAATGCCTGTCTCACCAAATATTCGACTGACTGACTGACGGACGGACTGACCGCCGACTGGACTACTGACTGACTGACTGACTGACTGACTGACTGACAGTCTGAAGGATCGACAGATTTGTCGACTGACTAACTGATCGACTGGCATTATTTTCATCTGATTGACTGACTGACTGATTTACAGACTTACTGACTGTCTGACTGACGAACTGAACGATTGGCTGTTCGAAAGAATGACTGACTAACTGACGGTTCGACTTATATGACTATCTGGTTGACTGACAAACCAACCAACCGATGGACTGACTGACTGACTGAATCAATGATTGTCGGAATGACTGACTGACTGAACTAACGTACGAACGACTGAGTGACTAACTGATCGACTGTCTGATTGACTGACTTAACAATTGGACGTCTGACTGAAAGACTGACGACTATGCGACTCACTGACTGACTGTTTGTTCGACATACTGACTGATTTTCAGACTATCTGATTGACTTACTGACAGACCGATCAACCAACGGACTGACTCATTGACTGACTGACTGACTGACTGACTGACTGACTGACTGCTCGACTGACTGATTCACTGACTGTTTGGCTGATTGATTGACGACTGATTAACTGCATTGACGATTTAATAATTCATCGAATGACTGACTGAAGGATTGACTAACCTTTTGTTAGATCGAGTCCCCTAATATTCGACTGAATGACAGACTCACCGAACGACCGAATGATTGACTGATCGTCTGTCTGTCTGATTCACTGACTGACTAAACAACTGACTGATCTACTTATTGAAAGTTTGAACGACTGAACAACTAACTAAACGACTGACTGGACGACCGACTGGCCGGCTAGCTGAATGAATGAATGACTCACCTACTATTCATTAGACTGACTGACCGACCGACCGGACGACTGACTATTTTACGACTGGCTATTTTTTCGTCTTACTGATCGACTAACTGATCGACTGACTAACTAAGCTCATGTTCAACTTACTGAATGACTGACAGACGGATCGACCGACCACCAACTGCCTGTCTCGTTGACTGATTGAACGAACGAACAACGATCGGTTGATTAAAAGACTGGCTGAACAGCAGAGTGAATGTCTGAAAGACTGTCTGAACGACTGGATGCCAGACTGCTGTTCGACTGACTGACTGACTGACTGACCGACCGACCGACCGACCGACCGACGTTCTTTTTCGATCACTGACTGATATTTCGACAAACTGATTCACAAATTGTTGCATTGGCAGACTCAACTAAATTTCGACTGATTGACTGACTGACTGACGTAGAGATTGACCGACGAACGACCGACTTACTGACTGACAGATCTACTGACAGACTGACTGACTGATGTATTGACTGACTGCCTTATCGATTAACCGACCGACTAACTCATTGAGTTGCTGACTGACCGATTCTCCGACTGACAAATCCACTGACTATCAGACTATCTGATTGATTGACGGCTTGACTGAAGGACGGGCTGACGGACTGAATGACTGATAAACTGACTGATTGAGGGACTGACTTACTGATTGACAATTCGATAGACCGTCTGATTGACTGTTCGACTGACTGATTTACCTACTGTTGAATTGATTTACTGACTGACTTATTGAACGATAAAACAACTGACAGAAGGACTGATTTAATGATTGACTGACCTACTGTTAGACTGACTGACTCAACTTATGTTCGACTGACTGACTGGCCGACTCACCGACAGACTAACTACAGGAAATGGAATGATCGGGTGTCTGTCTGGCTGACTGACTGAATGAAAAACTGAACTACTTACTGAAAGTCTGAACGACTGACAGACTAACTGAATGATCAGTTGACTGCTAGACAGACTGACTGGCGTTCTGACTATCTGATTGATTGATTGACTGATCGACGGTATGGCTGACTAACTGACTGACTGATCGAACTGATGTATGACTGAAAGAATTACTGAACGACTGACTGATCGACTCACTAAACGACTGGACAACTGAGTGAACAATAGTTCGAAAGACATGTTGACTAATTTTGTCTGACTGACTCATGCACCTACTGACCGACTAACTGACTGATTGACTGCCTGGGTGACAGACCAACCGACCGACCGACCTTCTTCTTGACTGACTGAGTGTTCGGCTTACTGATTAACCAACTTTTCGACTGACTGACTGACTGACTGACTGACTGACTGACTGACTGACTGACTGACTGACTGACATACGGACGAAAAGACCGAACGACTGAACGACCGACTAACTGACTGACCTATCGAGTGACAGACTGACTGATCAATTGACTGACTGAATGACTGTTCGACAAACCGAATGACCGACGATCATTTCTAATTTACTAACACTGACTGAAAAACTGACTATCTCATTGACTGTCCGACTGTCCGACTGACTGACTGACTGAACAACTGACTGAACTACTTACTGAAAGTCTGAACGACTGAACAACTGACGAGCGAATGGATGGACGGCTGACTGTCTGACTTACTGAAAGACTGCTCGAAAGACTATCTGACTGACTGTTCGACTGAATGACTCACCTAATGTGCAACTGCCTGACTGACTGACTACTGTTCGACTGACTGACCGACTGTATGACTGACTGAATGAGTGTATGACTAAATGACTGACCGAACGACAGACCTCTTTTCTGACTGACTGTTCGACTTACTGATTAACTGACTGACTGTCTGACTCACATTATGTTCGACTGACGGACGGACGAATTGACCGACCGGACGACCGACTGACTAACTGACTGTCTGACTGATCGATTGACAGACTGACTGACCGTCGGATTGACTGACTGACTGACTGACTGTTTAACTATCCGACCGACCGACCCACCGAATGACCGACGTATTGACTGATTGACTATCTGACTAAATATTACTGGTCGAAGTCGACTGACGGGAAGACCAACTGAATAAGTGAACAAGTGACTGAATTACTTATAAAAGTCTGAACGACTGAACAACTAACTAAACGACTAGGTGGTCGACTGACCGTCTGACTAACTGAAAGACTGTTTGTAAGACTACCTGAATGACTGTTCGACTGAATGACTCACCTAATGTGCAACTGCCTGACTGACTGACTGACTGACTGACTGACTGACTGACTGACTGACTGATTGACTGACTGACTGACTGACAGACAGACTGATTGACTGACCGACAGACAGACCGAACAACCGACTTTTTTTCTGAGTGACTGTTCGACTGATTATCTGACTTGCCTAATGTTCCACCTACTGATGGCTGATGGACGGACTGACCGACCGAACTACCGACTGACTGACTGTCTGAATGATCGACTGAAAGATTGACTGTCTGACTGTTCGACTATCTGAACGGTTTACTGACTGACTCATTGACTGACTGACCGACCAACCGACCGACTTCCCGACTTATTGACTGATCGACTTACTACCTGATTTAGTGACTGACCGACTGACGAACGAACTGACTGACTGAATATCTGAACAACTGACTGAAGGACTGACTGACTGACTGACCGACTGACTGCTTGACGGACGGACGGACGAACTGACTGACCGACAGACAGACCGGACGACCGACCTTCTTTCACCTTATGTTCGACTGGCTGATTGACTGACGGACAGACGGACGGACGGACTGACCGACCGACCGGACGACCAACTGACTTACTGTATGACGGTTCGACTGACAAACAGATGGACTGACTGACTGATCGACTGACTGTCTGTGTATCTGATTGTCTAACTACATGACTTATTTTCGGATTGAATGACTGATTGACAGGCTTAATTACTTGTAAACTGACTGACGGACGGACTGACTGACTGATTGAACGAGCGTTCGAAAGACTACCTGACTGAATGACTGACGGTTCGACTTACTGACTGATTATCTGGCTATCTGATTGACTGACTAACCAACCGTCCGATGGACTGACTGACTGAGTAAGTGACTGAATTAATGAACGAACGACTGATCGACTGACTAAACGACAGGGTGACTTACTAAACAACAGTTCGAAAGATTGACTGACTCGCCTACTTATGGATTAACCGACTAACTGTCTGGACAATTTAACGACTGACTGAACGACTTACTGAACGACTGACTAAAATGATGGACTGCTTGGCTGACTGAATCACTTAATGTTCAATTGACTGACCGACTCACAGACCGACCGTCTGATTGACTGATCGACTGACTAACTTACTGAGACTGAACAACTGTCCAAATGACTTATTGGACGACTGATTATCTAACTAACTGAGCGATTGTCCGAAAGAATTCTTGACTGTACGAATGAATGACTCCCTTAAGTACTGTTCAACTAACTAATTGACTGACTGACTGATTATTCGACCCAGTGATTTACTGACTGTTCGTTTGACTAACTAACCTAATGTTTGACGGACCGACCGACCGACCAGACGAAAGACTGGCTGACTGACTGTCTGACTGATCGTCTGACAGACTGACGGGATGATACCTGATGCGACATGCTTTTCATATACAAATATAATTTTAACTTATAGATACACTGGGGAAAACACTAGGTTACTTTACGATATCATGTACGAACTAGAAAATCAGGGAAAAGAGGGATTATTTGTAATGATTGATTTCGAAAAAGCATTTGACTCCGTGTCTTGGAAATTTATAAATGAAGTACTTAAGTTTTTCAATTTTGGTCAAAAATTCATTAACTTTATAAACTGTCTGAATAAAGATTTCAAATTATGTGTTATTCAACATGGCTTCTCATCTCCATTCTTCTCTATTGGCAGAGGCTGCCGTCAAGGCGATCCCATCTCTCCGTATATCTTCATTCTTTGCGTAGAAATTCTTGGCATACTTTTTAGGGATAATAAAAGAATAAAAGGCATAAAATTTAAAAATAAAGAGATAATAAGTCAGTACGCTGACGACACTGGACTCTTTTTAGATGGTAGTATTAATTCTTTGAAACATTCTCTCTCATTACTTGAACAATACGCCAAATTTTCTGGTCTTAAACCTAATATTGAAAAATGCAGATGTATTTGGATAGGTGCTAAAAAACACAGTATGGATAAATTATGTACGGAAATACCACTCATTTGGTCAGATGAACCCTTTACTTATCTTGGCCTAATTTTCAGTGTTAATCTTGATGAAATGATAAATTTGAACTATTCCCAAAAAATATTAGATATAAGGAAACTGGTTACTAGTTGGTCAAAACGATTACTTAGTCCTATAGGAAAAATAACTGTGATTAAATCAATATTTATCTCTCGGCTCACCCATCTATTCATATCTTTACCTAACCCAGATGAATCAATTATAAAAGATTTAGAAAGAGTACTTTTTGCATATTTATGGAATAATAAAAATGATAAGATTTCTAGAAAACAATTATATCTTGATTATGAAGAGGGTGGGTTAAAAATGATAAATATACCAGCTTTCATTAAATCACTCAAGTTAGGTTGGGTTCGACGTATTTTAACAAAACACTCATTACTTACTGATCTTTTCATGGTTATTACAAATAAAGAGATTAACGAATTACTAAATTATGGTCCAGAATTCATAAAAAAATTATCGAATTCAACAGGAAATCCTTTCTGGAAAAATGTTTTGTCTTCATTCTATGAATTCAGAAAAATTATATATGAAAAAATGATAAGGAAAGCAACAAAAATTTTATTTATCAAGAAATTTGGTATAACGAAAATATAAAGATAAATAATGTTCAGATTTTTTATAAAAAATGGGTAGAAAATGGTATTTTTTATATTTATCATTTCTTGAATGAATATGGAACTTTATTGTCATATAATGAATTCTGTGAAAAGTTTAATTTCAAACCACCTTTTACCTTATTTCTTGGAATAAGGGATGCCATAATAAAGAAATGGCCAGAGCTTAGAGTAAATAGTGAATATATTATGATAATCATAAAAAATAAGAGTAATAATGTATCTGTGTATGATGTTTTCTTGAACTCTAATACTATCAAGCAAAATTATATTGATAAATGGTGCTTAGATATAAATATTGAAAAAGATGATATTAGTTATACCTTTATTAATAAATTACCCTTTATTGTTACTAAAGATCCAAAACTGTGTTGGTTCCAATATCGCTTGCTTCACCGTATACTTCCAACGAATGTTTTATTATTTAAAATGAAAATTAAAGACACAGCATCTTGTGCATTTTGTAATACAGAAGAAGAAACATTGTTGCATTTATTCTTTCATTGTAATATTGTTAATAAATTTTGGGGAGATTTGCTATCTTGGATAGAATTAAATGCAAATACCACTGTACAATTTGAAAAGGAAACAATAATATTTGGCAAGAAATTCAGAAAATGTGGAAACTGTTTGAATCTAATTCTTCTACTTGCAAAACAATTCATCTTTACACAAAAAATCAGAAACAGACCACTTGATGTTGATGCCTTTATAGTTTTGTTAAAAAATTATTTCATGATAGAAAGATACATCTTTGCAAAAAATAATAAATTAGTAAAGTTTTATAAAAGATGGGAAATTTTGAAACACAATTTTGAGTAATGTATTACTTTTATTATTATGGAATATCATTATAATAATATAGATAATATGAAACAAAACATACTTTGGATTAATATTTTCAGGTACGAGTCTGTGAGTGAAAGTTGTCCTTGGTCTTTACATGTATGTTGCATAAAATGTTAAAATGTCTGCATGAAAATAAAAAAAAAATATAATTTTAACTGCATATGAGACCTACATTTGTATATCATATTGCTGGACATTTTTAAATTAACTCGCTGCACTACATGGTAAATAGGTCCACGTAAGAATCGGGCAAGGGTGATACATCATTTTATTTATTTATTTATTTATTTATTTATTTATTTATTTTTGGTAAAACTTTTTATTTCTGTTTTGAGACAGATATCTGGTACAAATAAAACATATGATTTCCATTTCTCAAGGTAGCGATGGTGAACCGAGATATTTACCTCATAATTTATAAAGGATTATGAAGGAAAAAAATGGCGGGAAAATTTCCTCTCTATAGATCTATAATTCAACCAAATTTGCTACCCTTATAACTTTCTTCACCATCCAAGTATGAGAAAAATTCCCATGCGCGGATCTAGAGGGGGGACCGGGGGTCTGGAACCCCCCCCCCCCCCCCCGAGATTTTCGGAGATGGGGTCCAGCTTTGGCCGATGTCTAATTGAAAGGGGTCTAAAAATGCATCAAAAGGCTTTGAAACCTAAAATTTCGGCTCGCTTAGCTCGCCATTTACGAGTACAAAATTATTTTATTATTTTTTCTGCAAAATTCCTTAATCATTTTCAATTTTTTATACTAAATAATTTTATATAACTTTCTTGGTTCTCATGAACTCGTTGTTTCAACAGTCCCTTACTTCATAGGATGTAACCTTCCTGAGACATCTTTTTCAAGGTTTTGTCATTTTAAGATGTCAGATTATTTGGGAAAATGACTTGAATATCTATTTATTCTCATGAAATATAGACAAAATGTGAATGAGTCAAAATTTTCGCGGCTCGCTCCGCTCGCCGATATAAGGAGTAAAATATTCAATGTTATAAATAATCATCTCCATCGAATCAAGACAAATTGATATTTCACATCTGAAATAAATTCAGGCTCGCTTCGCTCGCCAATTATTCATAAAAATAACCATGAAAGCAAAGCAAACAACACTCGCCCTCAAAAAAATCGATCCTTAGTGCACACGTTGCCCCCTCACCATGATATGCACCAAATTATACCTGATACTAGGTAGACTTCCTACAATTTTGGACCCCCTCTGACCAAAAACGCTGGATCCGCGCATGAAATTCCTTCAGAAAATTCATAAGGAGCTGATCTGAACACATTTTAAGAGAAAAAAGTTCTGCAAAAAAGTTAAAGGTTTTTCAACTGCCTGATCCTTACGTGGACCTGTACTTTAAAAAAAAAGTGTAAATAGCTTGTCCTGTAGCGTCATATTCCACCCATCCTGCTACGTCTTACCGTACGTTTTTGGACATACTAATTTTCACACTTTTGGGCATATTACATTGTTTAGATTTGAGGATCACTGTCGAGGGTTAAGTACCCGAAACTTGCATGTCTGGTCCATGCTGCAATTTTATCTGTTCTTTAGGTGCGTCATTGGTCGCGATAAGACCATTCTTGCGCATCTCCCGTTTTAGCACTCATTGAGCTTGGATTATATAGATATTTTAATTTATTATGGAAAATGTATCATTTCTGACTCTATTGAAGACTGAAATTCATTTCATACCTATAAGCGAATAAGTTTGAAAATTTGATTTAAACTGAATGAATTATCTGTAAGAAACTGCCTCGCGGTAATTTCTATAAAAAAAAATTGAACAGTTCGGATTTTTCTTACGTAAACTTGTAATAACCCCTGAATTTCTTTTTACGTTTGGAATATTATTGACTTAAACTATTTTATAAGGTACAGCTGATGGATAGGGAAAACTTATAAACTGTATAAATTCCATCCAAATTAAGGCAAATTTTACCGCGCTGATACTTTTTCAAGAAAACCACAAAATGGCACTATTCTTTCAAGAGCGTATGTTCTCTCTTATTTCAACACGGACATGTACTTTTTCTTTAATATTTTGAAAAGTCTTTCCCAGGAGCATAGTTTACTGTGTGTTTGAAAAAAATCGTTGATATTCAGTATCTCTGACATTTTTACTTAAACTTAGCCGATTTTCGTAATTTTTGTGCAAATTCGAGAAAATTTTAAATGATCTGTGAATTCGGTCAACGGTGAAACTTTATCAAAATCAAGTTTTCTACAAAGTTGCTTACCTGCTTTGTTGTATGTTAACAAAGAACACTAAAATTAAAATCAAATGAGTTCATTTGAGCACTTTTTGTATTTCAGTTACAAAATTTAATGTGCTATTTTTAGCGACAAATTTCCAGCATTTTTACCCTGTTTTTCAAATAAGCATAAGTCTTGATTTTCATCACGGACCTATTATTTCTTCGTAAAATGATCAATTGACATGATTCCTATGATTTGATATGGTTTTCATACAATCGTTAGTTTAAACAACATTTATTTCTATATACATAACGAGGTAACAATAATATTACAATCATGAAATATAAGGATGGAGATAAAGCTGTAAAGCTTATTTATGACTCTTCTCCTTTTCATACAATCGTTGAAATTCCTTACTACAGAAATGACATCAGTGCCTTAAATGATGCTATTCAATTTGAAGACGTTTAACATTAGTTTTAAGGAGTTTATATCAGCGTTCATGCAAATATCCTCAGAAATCTGATATTCGCACCAACGAAGGACGGCGAAGAAGTGTAAAGCGATTTAAATGCAACGTAAATGGACTGTGTTGGAAAATAAAAATCAAATCATTATTTTTCAGTTCAAATTTTCGCGGACTTTTTACTAACGGAAGTAAAATGTAGCACGTGATATTATTTGACCGAAATAACAAAAACATGGCGGCTAAGGGGTGAAACTTGTTTCCTGTTGTTTGTTACAAGTATCCCAGTTATCTAAATGCTTTTCTCAAATCGGACTAAAGGGTCACCGATGAAACTAGGTACACTAGTGCTTCAGCAGATTGACGAAGAGGTAAAAGTTTGCACTGATGCCCTTCAGAGGTCGAAACTTTTCGTCCTACGAGTTGTTTGTGCACGCAGGTGGCAAAAATGCAAATTCGAAGTTTTTCATGATCTCTTCCTAATTAGCGGCTTATCAACAGTTGATGGTCAAATTTATACTACTCTGTCATATTTGTGAATGTAAATTCTTGTCGGGAAATAGTGAAACTGTATGATTGACAAAGTCGAGATCAAATCAGAAAAAAAAGCAAAGAGAAGGGGGGGGGGGGGTTATGAACTCGTAATCTAAAAATTGAACTTTCTTCATTGTTATCTTTTATGTGACCAGAGTGTAAATGTATCTATATGTGTACCGGTATGTTCATTAGGGCCGTCACGGTTAAATGAAAATTCTGTTAACCGCAGATCAAGCTTGATCGGTTCAATTCGGATCGTACTCTACTGGAGGATTTCAGTTCGGTTTCTTTTTTTCTGGTTATATGGTAGTCAGTAGTTTATCAATTTTGTGTGATTGGATACTTTTCATCGTATGAAATGGGTTGTTTCACTTAATTGTAAACATGCACCTGTTTGTTTGAGAGGTGGAGTCTAAGAAGTCTTCTAAGTGTTCTAGTTTGGTTATTTTATTGTCAAATTGATAAAATCTTGAAGAAAAATGCTTCAAAACAGAAAAATGAAAAAGAATTATTTGTTGATTTGTTATTCTTACCATTATTTCACTCTTTTATGGAACTAAACAACACAAACTCAAACCAAACAGAAAAAACCGAGAACCACGGTTCATTTTCTGAACCGGACCGACTAAAGGCTGAACCGTGACAGCCCTAATGTTCATAGTATGGAGAACAGCATAGAAGACATAGCAGTCATCTGTGTCAGTCGTGTCAGTCTGGCTGATTTGATTCATGGATCTGTCACATGGTCACATTATACTCCATTCCGGCGATAATTCCGCATGTCATAGTATTTGATGCAAGTTGAGAGTGAACCTCATGTCAAGCGATCTCCTTATACACATGCATCTGATTTCAGTTCCACTTTTCATCACATGGAAATCTATATAGTAACCTCTGTCGTCATCGCCTTTTGTTCAACTCCCTTTTGCAGACTGGAACTGCATGGGCTTCATATTTGTAAATAAAGTATTGCAAATTTATATCATCAGGTTTTGAGTCATTTGACTACATTTATTTTGTTTGATTATTGATGATAATTAGACTCTTGTGCATTCTATCGAAAACTGTAAGATAATTCAAGATAATTTTTTTTTGTATGTCCAAAAGTTACGCAACATTGACCACAATTAAGTTTTAATAACTTTTATTGAAACTTGGTAAAATGATCAATTCTAGTACATGCAGTAATTAAGGGTGAAACGTTTACACGTGTACACGGAGCAGTTTCGTTTTTTGACTGTAAACGTTTACATAATTTCTAAACGTATACACGGACTACTGTACATGCAATAAAAAGATATTCTTTAATATCGTTAATATTACTCTAAAAACTCAATACTTGTATTGATTTCCTGAAGTCGCGAAGTCAGTCAATTGATTCTTCATTTAACGTACGTACGAAATGTACATATATGTGCTGTCGGAGTTATGCATGCATCCTTGATTCAAACACACTGGACAAACTTTAAACAAACGCTTAAAACGGGAAGAAAATATGTCTGAGAATCAATCTAATCCTATTATAGAAAGAGCCGATATCTCAAATTTGACACTGCCACAACCGTCTCTTTCTCCGTCATTGCCGTCTATTCCTTCATCTATTTCTCCGCCCATGCCTTCTCTTGATGGTCCGGTGTCCAACCTTCCACGAGTTACTGTTTTTGTAACTTACTTGCACTTTTGAATTGTGGGAATTGTTCAAACACATTTGAAATTAACAGTTTGATTTTTGAATCTTTGAAAGTTTTATTGCTGTACGAAACATAAGCATGTCGTATTAAAGTTGTGAATTTGATCTAGTCAAGCATAACTAAGTTGTATTTATGTCAATTTATTACCATGTCTGCAAATGAATACTAGTGGATATCACTTTTCACATTAGAAATACAAAGAAGCATTTAAACGTTTACGTTTCGTTTACAGCCTTCCGTGTACACGTTTAGGAAATTTGGTAAATGTTTCACCCTTAGCAGTAATGCATACTGATCCGAATCAACCTGAAATGACTTATGAACTGTTTCTCTAGCAAAACTATGATTCTATCATTCTTAAAAAGATTTGAATTTCATGATTATAATTGATTTTTAAAATCTTAATCAATTATCGTAATCAAAGGGTCTGGCGATGATGTTCCCGACATCGGAGATAATCGGCACAATACTAACTGGTGCATGCAGATACATGTATTATAAAAAGCTATTACTGTGACATAATTTTTTAAAACTTTAGAAAGAATCTAATTCAAATTGAAAGTTAATTTTTGACACAGACAGTATATATACATGTAAATGCAAGTGTATGAACTTCGCTTTAATGCATTGCATATTGTTTACAGGGTTTTTTCTAGCCCCTGATCTCAGGGGCCTGTGCCAATGAAATTGGGAATTTTGCAACATTTTAACCTAAATTGGGAAATAAATTTCAAACAACTAAAAGATATATTCATACAAATTATCCCTTATCATATCAATTATCAATATTTTGAATCCCTCCTAGAGATAAACTAACACAATATGTTTGTTCTACTTTCGCCTTTCTTTCAGTTAATGATACCTAAATTGGAAATGAATTTCTCGTTTTTCAGAAAAGATTGAATTGGGAATTTTTAGGTCTAAAATTGGGAAAAAGTACCACTTTTTGGCGTTGGGAATGGGGCCGAATTTCGGCCCTTCATAGACCCTAAAAAAATCCTTGGTTTAACATGTTTAAGAAGAACAAATCCATTTTGACGATTTTTTCCTTTTACTTTTAGCCACCATTGGTGCAGGCCTGTTTCCATGGTGACCCTGATGAGGTGCGAGCATTGCTGTATAAGAAAGAGGATGTTAATTACCAGGTAAACATTGAACTGTTTTTAGTCAGGAAGCATTTCTGGTTTAATATCTCACTGAATTGAAATACATCGTACTGGTACATGTGGTACATATAATATTTTTGTTTATATATATGACTGGCTTCTTACATGTATTTTATAACCATCACCTGTGAATTGGTCAGGTTATTTTGAAATTTTCTCTGTGTTTAGCTGATTTACTATATACATATGTACATGTATATGATATATCGCAACTTTTGATTGAGTTTTCTCATTTTGAATTGGTCAGTGTATACAAATAACATTAATTTACATGTGATGATTAGCTTTAGCATTGTTTAGGTAGAAGTCTTTATAAAAACTCTCTAGCCCAAGACTCGGATCTCCTAACAATTCTGCTGGGCTTGTAGAAATTGTTTAACAAACTACACCGTGTACACAGTCAGCAAACTTCTTCTTGGCTAGTAAACAATGTTAAAAAAAAGTTTTCGTGAAGACTCGTGCTTTGTACATGTATATACATATCAAGGTTTAGTGCACCTGCAAAACCGTCAAGCTCCGATCCTGAAAAAAGAACCACAATCGGCATGATTGAACTGTACTTATACTGTAACTGTTTATAACTTTATAACTGCTATTGTCTATTTCTTTTTCACAGGATGTGGAGAAGAGAAGTCCTCTCCATGCGGCAGCATACTGCGGAGAGGCGGAGATTGCGGATCTGCTGATAATGAGTGGAGCGCGAGTAAACACCAAGGACAATAAATGGCTGACTCCACTACACAGGGCTTGCTGCTCTAAAAGTGATGTTAGTATTTATCATATTCTGTGATGAAAGTTTTGTAGTCGTTTAAGTTCTTTGACGTTAGATTAAATTTGTAAGGTTCTGCGATTTGAGTACAGTACAAGTAGTTCATATGTAGAGTGATATTAGTTGTCATGTCCTAAAACATGTAAAAAGTGATATTGATGGTTATTATGTGGTGAAGCAAATAATCGGAATATACATTTAATTGCTTATACTTTTCATAGGAGACTGTAGAGACACTCTTACGTCATCAGGCAGACATCAACGCCCGCGACAAAAACTGGCAAACTCCGCTACATGTGGCCGCTGCAAATAACGCGGTGAGATGTGCCGAGTTTCTGGTGCCGCTACTGACCAACGTAAATGTGTCTGACAGAGCAGGACGCACAAGTCTACAACACGCCTCCTTCAATGGCCATAAAGAGGTAAGTCACACATAAGTGTTGTAAAGATAGTCGTCGCTATCGTTGCTAAAACTTGAAAGTCGCTGACTATGGATAATGGTTTTTGAAAAGCAATTGTCTCTGTTGAAATTACGTGAAGCGAGCTGTGTATATACACACAAGGGTTTGGACTTCCTCCTCATAGATTGCTTTGCCATGAGTTCATATTTAAAACAAGGAATGTTCAACATTTAATTTATTTTCATGATTTTAAATAAAAATCAGATTCTTAAATCACAAGCACTGAGTATTCTCCTTCTGAAAAAAACACAAAACATACAATAATTTTAAAACAAGAAAAAAGTCCGATTATTCTGATTGTGATATCGATTGTACTCCTCCGATAGTTTCCGATAATCGATAGTGAATTTTTTTTTCGATTTTACAACACTATCACACATGGATGACTGATCAGTCACAAAAATGTTAGAAAATAATCTTGTTTTGAAATACCAGTAACAAGTTTTCATTAAGCATTCATGAAACAGTCATTTCATACATTAGCTTCTTGGGGGAACAGTTTTCAATGTCCTCTCAGTTTTGAGGGACAATATTGTTGTTTGACCTAGACATGATTATTTTCCATTTCAAAGCAGAATTCCACTCCCCAAATACCAGGAATCTTGAATTACACCTGCAGAATTCCGTTTTCTAGGGTTGCTACATGTGAAAATTGTCATGTTTTACCCCCTTCATATTATTTCGTTTTTCAGTTAAATAAAGTCTGTATTAGCTCTATAGTTAGTAAATTAAAAAAAAAAAACTCTCCCATTTACAGATGGTAAAGTTACTGTTGGAGAGGGGAGCCACTATCAATGCATTTGATAAGAAAGATCGTAGAGCGATACATTGGGCGGCTTACATGGGACATACAGAGGTAGTAAAACTACTGGTGGAGCATGGGGCAGAACTTAACTGCAGAGACAAACAGGTAAGAAAACTGAAGTCTTGAACATGTTGAAGAGTATCAGATTTGTCAAGCGAAAATTGTTTGGTCGAAAAAAAGCTCATTATTTAACTCATTTGAGAAAAATCCCAGAATGTCCTAATTGAGTCTTTGCGGAATACAGAGTTACTTCCCATTTGAAAGGGTATCTGACGTAAAATCATGACGTTATGAAAATGGTATGGTAACAACAATTTTGCACTGTCGTTTCCCAGAGTTTAGGGACTGTTTCCATAGAATTCGATAAGGTCACAATCAGCCTACGTCAGATATCGTCCAAAATGGGAAGAAACTCTGGTCTTCGAAATGACCGAATATTTCATGGGAGATTTGAAGAAGTCTGGAGAAATCAGTGATAAGTGATCTGGAACTTCAAGGACATTTTGGGTATGGGCCATTTAACATGATTTTCTTCAATTTTAGTGGGTCATTTCTTAAGGAATTACACTGAATTCAATGGGTAATTTTCAATGGTGCATAGCCCTGTCCTTCCCAATTACTTGAGATATATACACATGTACATATATACATGTACATATTACATGTATAAGTTCTGATGTATCCCAACAAAGAATAGAAGAAATTCTTGAACTGTGATCTGACTCTTTATTATTTGCTGTTCAGTATTTCCATATAGAGAATAAGTGTCTTAACTTGTGTTTTGTTACGGGTATGCAACACACAGCAAGTGTATTTATCGTACATGTAATGCACAATAGTGCAATTCATGTGATAAGTGCACTTCCTGTGTGATGCATACCCGTAACAAAACACAAATTATGACATTTATTCTACATGTATATATGCACCATAGTTGTCTGTTTCGTTCTTGTTTTCTGAAATCGCATTTTCTAGGTAAAAGGGTGTCTTTAAAATTCAGATCCCCGCAGGTTCAGTTTGCAGGTTAGAACAGCAGTCATGACATGTTTCTTTAGATCTTATGCAATGTGACATCACAAGCATTAACATACGAAATGCAGCATGTCCCTTTTAATAGTTGCATCTCGGGGAATTACAGTCTAACCTGTCTATAACGGACGGCTCGGGGAAAATCAAATATTGTCCTTTATAGAGAGGTGTCCTTTATGCAGAGGTTCAGTTTGATATACAAGTTGCAATAATTTCCGTCAATTTTTTATAAGTAGTTTTACAATGTAAATTAATAATTAAACAGAATACATGTTCTAATACATGTAATTGGGTCATGTAGAATTAAAAACATGTTTCTCAGATAATTGAGACTACAAAAAAAGGAAATTAAGGAAGGTAGTATATTTTTTTATCAAGAGTAACTCTTGCAATATAAATGTAAGTAAAGCATTAAGTTTTGCAAACATTTTTTTTACGTAGGAGAGTGTTTCCCTAAGTAAACTGGGAAATAAAGTTTTAAAATGACACTTTCCTCCCATTCAGTTTATGAGAAAGGGGAGACGTAATTCATGATAAATAAGTACGCAAGTGCCATGTCACGTACAAGGCTCGGAATGTATTGCGGTTTCTCATCTTGCCTATGGAATTCCCGCGATTTACATGTTTAAAGACCCCTCACTTCTTCAGGAGGGCCCGTGAGTAGGTCAGCGTAGAGCGTGTATACGGAAGCCAAGGCTAGATTGATCGACATTAAACCGCTAGTTGATCGAATTACATGTATGCACGCGGGTACATAAAACGTTGTTGATAAAACGTAATTTTAAATCCTTACATTTACGGATAACATTGATGTAAGTGTCGCGTGTCGGCGGTCCGTGAATACCTCTAAAATCATGAACGTCATTATCAATCGAATCTGAAATATTACAATAAATTCCTGATGTTGTTCAGCATAAATATTAGTATACATATGCTGTTTACATTTATAAAAAGACGGAGAGAGAAAAGAGTATGTCGAACTCATTGTAAAATATCGATCGTTAAATTGTCCGCGACGCGTGCCAGCATGTGGTCAGTAGCTATACAATAAATGAAGTCGGGATTTAAACTTTCTATTCTGAAACGAAGGCTTTCTATTGTGAATACAAGGCTCTTGTACTCTTGCGATTTTCCAATATTACACCCTTCATCAAGCGTCAAAGCCTCTGTTTATACGTTCTTGTTTTAATTAATGTATACACAGGTAAACATAAATTGGTCACTAATTACCCGTCCCCTAATTACCATTAATTTGTGAAGCCACGATAGAAAAGGACGCGGATCAAAGGATTTTACAAAGGCATTGTGCGTTAATAGAGGCGGAACCGAGATAATTATGTCCGTTATAGGAGGTTATTAACACCGATTGGGGTACCAGAAGGGTGTCCGTTGTCCGGAGAACGGAGGTGTCCGCTATACAAAAGACATTTATAACACAAAAACCGTTGGGGGGAACTGAAATTGTCCGTTATGTACAGTTGTCCGGTATATAAAGGTGTCCGTTAACACAGGTGGGACTGTACATTGGTTGTGCATATACATGTATACAGGAATGACCATCTATTCTTTGATATACATGTACATGCAACTAAATTACTTGAGTGAGTTGTATTGTTTATTTCAGATGTACACACCTTTACACGCTGCAGCGTCCAGTGGCCAGGTCAGCGTGGTCAAGCTTCTCCTTGAACTCGGTGTGGAGGTAGACGCGGTCAATGTTCATGGTAATACAGCCCTTCATATCGCGTGTCTGAATGGCCAGGATGTGGTGGTGTCCGAGCTGATTGGCTACGGAGCGTCCATCAACGCTGTCAATCATAGAGGGATGGTATGTTGACTTTGACCACTGACCTCTTCAGAAATGTGAAAAATATTGGGGTTTTTTTCCCTCAAAAATTCAAAGAAACAGAAGGTTTTCGTCTTAGTCAGATAGTTGAAAATACTCTCAATTTAAAGTTTGTGAAGTCATTTTCTTTGTGAGAGGAAAGCTGACTGCAGATTTGAAGTTGTTCAAGTATCTGGACAATTTCACAAGACAGGCTCTGTGTCAAACACATAATTTTAATGTAGCCTGCAATGCAACGGTGACATTTTCTATAATAACAAGTATTTTCTTTACATTAACAAACATTATACATGTACATGTTATATACATACATGTATACTTAGTAATTGTTCCTGTTCCAGACACCCTTACATTACGCTGCCTCATCCACACATGGAGGGATCTGTCTAGAAATCCTTGTTACTGAAGGAGCCAATACAAAACTTCAGGTAAAACGGCACTTTCATATACTCTACACATAGGCAGAAAAATTATATTATTGTATGCTTCCTTAGGTAGACTAGTCAAATTTCAATGTTTTCCGGGTAAGATCAAAGAAAATATTTGGACTTGAATTACGTTTTTACAGTTGAGATATAAAAGAGAAGGAATCTCGAGAACTAATGCAATTTCAAACTTCAGTTTGTTCATGCTTCCTTTATAAAGTTAAAACAAATGTGGTAGGAGTCCAGTACATTTGTATCTGACATTGTGTGCACTAGCAAGTGCAATTCATCCTTCGAGAAGCTCTTTGAAGAGTAATAGATTTTGAAAATCACTTGTATTTATGGATGGAGAATGGGGGATTTGGCTTAGGTAAGGTAGGGGAGGGGAGAGGGGTATTTCTCTTTGATTGGGTTAGATAGAATTACCTGTAAATTCAGTTTTGCTTGTGTACCGTAATCCATTTGGGTTGGTAAAATTAAATGTACAAAATGAAAATTGAAGAGTCCCTTCTCCAACACCATAGTATGTAAGTTCCAGATAGAATTCATCTTTTGTGTTGGGTCAGGTCAGGTCCTTTCAATGGGGAGTACTGTATGTGGATCTGATAAGTCAGTTCTGTTGGTTAGATCCTTCTTTTATTCATTTCTACAAAAATTTTTTGCTTTTTCAGTTTATTTCAATAATCATCTCAATGTAAAGTTTCTATACAATTAAAAGGTATAATGTAAGTTTCGTTACTATGACAATTTATTTCTTGTCGCAGGGAAAGGGAGACAACAAAGACAAAACTAACTGTGATAGCCGTGGCAAAGTGAAATTATCTGATTATAGTATGTCTGCATGCATTGTCCCCTACCTCTCTTTTTTCATCAAAATCTTGCATTTGTATAACATAACAGTATGCGTATACATGTATATACATCAATTACGTACATGTTTAGATTTCATCTTTTTCATGAATATAAACTAACGTAATCATACTTTTTATTTCTTCATTAGAAATTACACGTTATACATGTACATATATATACTGCGTAGAAATCTTGCTGTTGTGTATATTAATTGTGTGGGATTCTGTCAGTGGTGAGGTGTTTTTCCTTCCGAAATTAGAAAACATATTCTAATTTTAGACTTACCCTGTTATCAGTTTGTCAAAAAATAGGAAGACCTTACTTAAGCAATAGGATCTGTTATTAGAATAGTTGTTGGTAAATCTTAATTTACCTTAAGCAGGGGGATAGTAAATGTAGATTTTGTATCAAATCAGTATTCGCTTGTTTGCAGAATGGGAAGAGTTTTCGTGTACATGTGTTTAGGACTTTCTGAGCATTTCCGGAAAGGTCAAAACTGCCCATTACATGTACATGATGTACATGTACGTTTGATTGTCTTGTATATGGCGTTGATATGAAGTGAGGATGTTTTTTTGTACAATGTTGTGAGAACATGTATATGTATTGCGTCTTTTCAATTTTACAGTCCTACATTCGGTTTGTGCAGGTATCTGACGTAAAAGCATTGTGACGTCATTAAATTCCTTTGAAAACGTCATATATGTAACCCTGTTTCCCTGAATTTTATACTGATTTCCAAAGAATTAGATGACGTCACAATGCGTTGACGTCAGATACCTGCACAAATGAGAAGTAACTCTCTCTTTTGAAAAGCCCAAATGTGTACATGTATGTTGATACAGACGTCATGTTTAACTGTAACGCTATGTACCTTCCTGGCAAGTTCATGTGCAGGCTATCTTGTGAGACGAAAATGCTTCAGTTATAAATTGTTCTCATTATAATACGCCTAAGATAATTATTTTATCGTGCACAGTGAGATCTGTTCTCTTTTGGATAGTCGGACATTATTTCTGTATACAGTTTTCTTTATGATCAGTCATGGAATTTACATGTACCGGTATTGAAGTCTGGAAATGCCTTGGAATTTT
Organism: Pinctada fucata; assembly: GCA_028142955.1. Taxonomy (NCBI): domain Eukaryota; kingdom Metazoa; phylum Mollusca; class Bivalvia; order Pterioida; family Pteriidae; genus Pinctada; species Pinctada fucata. The sequence goes on from AP027114.1 coordinate 28,731,434, forward strand.
ACTACATGTAATTGTTATCTTCAGAAGTCCTGGAATATGTTATGAAATTTTCTCCTCCGGGCGTAATTTCATTGCCTTCTTTAATGAAAAAAAAAAATTTTTAATGACTAAATCATGCTGTTATGCAACAGCTGAGTCAGAGATATGAAAATCATCAGTTGTCTTCAAGGTCACTTATTGGAGGATATTTGAAAAGAAGGCTCTGCAAATACATGTACATGTACAGTCAAACCTCTCCTTGCGGTCACTCATTTTCTACGGTCACTCCCTATCAACAGTCACTTTGTACTCCCCCGAACAGGATTTGCAATATAAAAGTACTTAAACCAACGTAACTCTGGTAAGGCAGCCAGCGGTCAACAAAATTCTGACCGAAATTGCTTCCGAAGACTGTTTTTCAACAACCATTTTTAGCAGAAAAATTAAATTTGTGTGTTTTGATAATGGATATTAATTTTAGTGGTGAAAATCTTAATTTCAATGCATTTACATGTATTACACGAATATGCATAATCATAAACATATCGCTGTATTTGTTCAATAAGAATTCAGAAATACAACGTAGTTGTACCTTAGTTAGTGTGATCAGTTATGGTTCCCTATATGGCCAACCTGTAAAGAAAGGCCACCTGTCTTAAGCAGCCATGTTTGGGTTTTCCAAAAGTTGACCGTTTATCACAGGTTTGACTGTACATGTATTTTATCAAACACTTTTTTTTAACATTTCAAACATTGGTATAACCATCCACATCATCATAGATTATTATTATACATGTATTTATCTATAATATCTGGCTATTTTCTCCCTGTCATATATTCCAGTGCGTGGAGGGGAGATCACCCCTACATATGACAGCTTTGCATGGCCGGTTTACGCGGGCAGAGACTCTACTAGAGCATGGTGAGAGTCCTTAATAACCTTCCTACCTGCACACCCTTTTCTGGTTATGGACTGTGCCACATCAAAGGAAAGAATTTTTATTCAAGGGGTGTATGGGTCATTGTACAAGATAAGCGTTTCGACTTTCATTAATTTGACATTTTCATTGAAAGAGGTAAAAATATGAAAAAGGGATGGGAGGAATTGTCAATGATATTTCATAAAAAACTATGTTTTTCTCTTGATTTTAAGAAAAAGAGACACAAAAATTCAAAAAAAAAAAATTATATGTACATATAAGTTAGAGTTGCTTTCCTTGGCTGTGCAGTAATGTACACCTAGCTTGGGTTTGGACTGGCTTTGATATTCGATGAAGAGAATTTTGGACAGCATTTATCGCTTTGTCTTTACCAAAACTTTATAACTTAATCTTGATTGCTTAACCATGAAGATCTTTATCTTCCTTGATCAGTCCAAATTTAAGTTGAGTTTTAATTTACTAAGGTCTATGGGGAAGTGGAAAGTATGCTATTTCTTATGTCCCCTCCAAATCAGAAGAGTTCAGTCTGCATCCGTCTGTCACTTTCACTTACATGCAGGGCTATAACTTACTTAACATGTTTAATAATTCCATCAATTGTACAAGGAATAGTTAACCAATCTGGTTAGGGTCAAGGTCACACTGAATGTCAAGGACACATACTTAAGGTCGCACATGAGGCAGACAACATTCTTATGAATGAACATTCTAATATAAAAATCTTATGGATATTTGAGATATTTACTCAAAAGAAAGGAGAATTTTGGAACTGCCTTCTGCTTACCGTAATTTTTCTGTCTTTTTCACTGATAATATTCATAATACACACAATATAACAGATATACATGTAATGTATGCTTTTCATCTCATTCTGAAAATAAGCTTAACATGAATTTTCTGTAAATTTGTTAAATGTTTAATGTCATTCCGTTTGTAACTTGTGAGAGTGAATCTGTTTGCACGATATACTTGTTGCATTATTGTGCATCTTTCTCATTCAATGAAAAAGGACAAAGAAGGCAAAATTTTTTTTAAACAGTATTTTTTAATTATATGTATATAGGGATTGTGACGAGGCAATTTTTTGCTTGGATTACCATAATGTTATGCTTCAGACCTTATCAATTTAATGTTCTACCTCTTTCATACATGTTTATTACAATTTCATTCTCATATTATTCTTGAGGCTCATTTAGATTTTTTTTTTCTGTTTAAAAATAAGATATTTTTTTTATTTCAAGTACTTGGATTTTATCAAATAGTTAACTTTTTTTTCTTATTTAGAATTAATGATTTCTTATGATGTGCATGATATATATTGGCTTATGATTCATATAATTATTTCATTATCATTATGTCTTTTACCAGGTGCTGATATAGATGTCTGTGATAAATATGGGAACACGCCTCTCCACATCGCAAGCCGTTACGGCCATGAGTTATTAATAAACACACTCATAGAAAACGGAGCAGATCCGATGAAGTAAGAACTACGACTATGGAATTGTTTATTTTCTATTAATCCACTTCTTGTAAAATTAGATGAATAAATCTTGTTGTAAAAATTAAACTTTTTATTGACATTCACCCTTCCAGAGTCGGGACAAAATCTCTGACAAAAGACGTCATTTGATTGTCAGCATTGTGACATCACAATAACTAAATTTCAGTATTTATGAATGAAATGACGTCGCTTTTTCAGAGTTTGAGGAAGGATGAATTAATGCTTAATGATACAAAAAGAATGTAATTCAGTTTAAATTGTTGGTTATCAAAATTTGTAAGTACAATCAAACCTGCCTGTTAAGAGACTTCTTGTATTATGTGACCATGGCTTTCATTTCCAAAGTAAACAATTTTCATGTAAATGAACTTGTATTAAAAGACCACCTGTCTTATATGACCTTGGTTTTTATATAAATGAACCTATATTAAAAGATCACCTGTCTTATATGACCATGGCTTTTATGTAAATGAACCTGTATTAAGTGACCACCTTTCTCATGTGACCTTGATATGACATTCCACTGAAGGGTCTCTGAAAACAATTTAAATTGTAATTGCCATATGAAATCTCAAAATCTTTTCATCCTTGTCGTTTCAGGAGAGGTACAAGTGGTATGTTACCGGTACACGTAGCGTCGTTAAATGGTTACATGGACTGTGTGAGGAAGCTCCTGACCTCCATGCCAGACCTGGAAATAGATGTCACGGACGACTTTGGAAGAACATGTTTACTTGGGGCAGCTTGTAGTGGGTAAGTTAAAGACCTGATATGAGTTAATTTACATGACGATATGAGTCAATTTAGATTGGAGGTGCATGTAATTTAGAACACCTTAAGTACACTCCTTTTGTACACTTGTAGTACAATTTTGCTCACAAAGGGTCTGTTCTTAAATTCCTTATAAAGTCTACTTATGTTACATGTACATTACAGTAAGAGTTTATTTCTTGAAAAGCAACCTTGCTACATGTACATGTATAATATACATTTATGTAAATGTAGACAGCACAAAAAAGGTACAAGTGGCTACGACACTAAATGGTGTTTAAAACCAGCGGAAGGGACAGAACTTTTTTATTCTGTTTGGACACACGTATATATCACACACATTCTCGTACTAGTCAGAACCTGCAATGTACTGAAGCTCGAAAGGCTATAACTAGCATACACGTAGGTACTATTTTAAATCAAGAAAACCAAAGCAGACCCCGTATGTACATGTATATTTGTCTTGAAGTCTTACCTCACAAAATTTATTTTGAATTTGATAGTTTGGAATTTATTATTCCTCTACAGTTTAATTAGTTTGCAAGATCTCTCAAATGACTTAAGCCTATTACCCATGCCAAAAGTATGCCTATTGATAAAAAATTTGCACGGTATAAATTTCAAAATGTTTAAAATGTAAAATGTATTTCAAAAGTACAATAAACTATTTCATATTTAGATGAAATTTTGATGTGGAAATTTGGAAATTTTCACATCATTACTGGTACTTGTTGCATGTATCAGCTTAGAATGTGCTCTTTTTCCAGTAAGATACACTATATACATGTATGATATCTGACCAAATTGTCAGTCAGTGTTGATATCAAAATCATTATACAAAGGACAAATGAAGTCCTTTTAAATTTTCCACCATTTCAAAAATTTTAACATGTAGATTTTTTTTAAAACGAGGGCCCATGCCTATTCGTGTTCTGTCAATATTATTATGACATTAAGTTGATGAAGTGATTTTAAACTACATGTATCATGTAAATTTTACAAGTACATTGTATATCTATAACATAAGCTGAGAACTACATGTATATACATGTTTGTATGGTTCTGCATTAAGTTGACAAAGGGATTTAAGCTATCGTGTAAATTTACATGTATATCTATAACATAAGATGAGAACTATATATGTATGGTACTTCAGAGATATTGACCATGAAGACAGTATACTTGAGGATGGTACAATAGTGATTCCCACTGCATCCAAAACGTCCTTCTTTTCTGTCGCACGGCAAGTCCGATAGACTTTGTTTGCATTATCTTTGTAACGGAATTTGCATCACTTTCCTGGTTCAAGAATGTCAAGACTTTGACGTTATTATTCTAATATGCGCTTTTCCTGGAAGCAGATTGAGAATAATAGAATCTAGCACCACTTCGAGTTCCAGATAGAAAAATATCAGACGAGGGTGGGATTGATCAAGTCCAAACCGAGGCGTTAGCCGAGGTTGGGACATTGATCACCCCACCTGAGAATGATATTTTTTCTATCCTGAACTCATGTGTGGTGCTTGATTATTTTTCTCGCACATTGAAACCTTCAAAGTCCTCTTGTTTACGCATCAGAATGACTGAACGCAATGCTAAATATATGTGCACGTGAAATACTGTACGTCAGTATGTCTGTGAAGTCATAAAGGAACAATCAAAAGTGACGGATCAGGGGTGCCTGATCGAATTCAGCCTATCTTATGTGCGAGAAATGAAGTGCTTTCCAAATGAGTCTTCTGGGAACAAAAGAATAACGTCACAGTCCTAGTATTTTTGAACCTTGGAAACTGGAATTTCAAATTTTGATCCGTAGATAATGTGAACTGGTCTTTTTGTCAGAGTGATGTGTGTTTTCAGTCTCACCATGGTTCTAAGATTTGTCAACTTGTTACTGTCATATTCTTTTCAATGGGAATCAAATGCAGGTCTTATTTTAAACAACGTTCTTGGGAGGGGGTAGGGCAGCTCTATAATTTAAGGGGTGGGTAGGGGGGGGGGGGGGGTCCCGAACGGCAGCTGCTTAAGTTTTTGATACATTGGGTGTATGTTGATGTTAATTTTAAATTTTCTCAGGATTAATGGGAAGAAGCCCATGCATGTCTCAGCATGTTCACCTAATCTTAATAATCTGAATTCCCTTAGTAACACCCCCACCCACCCACCTCATCCAACCCCACCTTCCTGCATACACCTTCATTTCAAAGTCAGTATCCTACCATTATTTTGATAAGAAAATCTGAAATGGGAACAAAGAAACATGAACATGCTAGTGTTAGAGATGCCTTGGCAGAGATAGTTTGATCTTGTTAATTTGGTGGAAGGGTTTATATTACTTTGAATTGTACATGTATGTGAACATACTAAAATGAAGAATTAAAAACAACTTAATATACTTTTTATATGAAAATGAATGAAATGTTTTGTAACATGTACATTAAACATGTTGAATTGATAAAGATGTTTATATTTCAATCAACACATAACCAGGATTTACATGTTTGTTACACTGAAACTTCGGGAAGAAAATGCTTTTTGTCTTTTTCTTGTATACATGTGCCATAAGATTCTGTTACAAAAAATTGTGATGTACAAAATGAGCTCTTGATAAAAGAATTAAAGTGGAATAGAAAAGTGATTGTAATACTGAAAGGTCGGAGTTCAAAGTTCAAGGTCAAGTCACAAAAAGGTGATGAATCTACTGTAGGTACAATTATATACATGTATATTTTTTAAACTATATTTTATGTACATGTACTTCTATATTTTGTGTAAGACCATGTTGTATTTATATTTTCAGTAAAGTAGAAGTGGTTGATTTATTGTTAAAGATGGGATCTAACATAGCAGCTATTGACAGTGAAGGGAGGTAAGTCTGTATTAACACTTTCTCTCTTTCCTAAATAAAAAAAAGTGTCGGTTACATCTGGTAAGTTGTAACAAATTTTGTTATTATGTGTCTTAGATATGCAGTCTGTTTAACTTATGATTGAATTTGAGAACACTTCGAGGTCGCAAAATGTGCTCGGATCAGGAATTAACCTGTATTAAGAGACCACCTGTCTTATGGGACCAGGGAATGACATTTAATTGAAGGGTCTCCTACAACAGGTATAGACTGAGGTATAGATACAAGTATGATAAATTAATTTCATCTTTCTTTTTACAGAACCCCCCTTCATTATGCTGCGGCACATACTCATTTTCCATGTGTGGCATCTCTCATTGCGGCAGGTACAGACGTAAACACCACAGATCGTCGAGGCTGTACACCCCTACATTACGCCGCGGCATGGGACCAGGACGCTAAGTATGTTTGCTGTTATTCTATTCTGGACACAAAATTTTGTGAAAATACATGTAACTTGAAAAGCATAGCTGCAGATATGAATGGGATACACATGTTTATAAGTACCCTTTCCTAGATGTAGATTTCAGTTTTGAGGTATTATTAGTTAGAAGTTCATTTATTGGAAAGACAAATTTGTGTCGATGCTGGTGACCTGCAATCTGAAATTTCAGCAGCCTGACTATGAAATCAATGAAATCGGATCAATGGGCATTCAGAAAATACATTCTGATTAAAAGAAAACAATTATAGTACAAGTTTTATTTGCATTTCATAATTGGTACAAGCGAGAATGTTTATACATGTAAATAACAGCGGACCTACTTTTTGCCCGAGGCGGTGATTTATAAATTTGAAGTAGATCTTTTGAGCCCTTCGTGTAAGATAATGTGTAATATTTTCTTCCTTACAGAGTGGTAGAGTTATTATTAAAGCACGACGCCCGACCTAGTATAAGGGACCATGAGGGATATAATACAGTACATTATGCAGCACTAAAGGGTCATCGACTCTCATTAGAAATGGTAAGGATTTGCTGAAATTGTCAAAGTTACACACGTTGATGGTTATAATGAAATCAATGACAAAATGGGAGCAAGAAATCATTAGGCTGGATGCTTTAGAGTCGTAACAAAATTGCACCAGATTTTGTCTTTATCCGTGATATCATAATGAAAAGCAATGCCAGGAGATTTTGACTCTGACATTTTGAACTCGATATCAACAATTTACGTGGCTGTTGGGGAAAAAAGTGCTAAATCTTGTGGATTCACTTTTTCTAACCTCAGGCAAACATCAATAATTCATTTTGACATCATAACATGATTATCCCCAACTTTCCATGTGATCAGAAGGATTAATTAGAAAATGATATTTCGGGCCTTAATATACTTGTACACGTATATATTCCTTTGCCATTATCTCATTATCTTTGCCATTGTCATCTTCTCTGTTATACTACATAAGATACTGTGGGACAGTCTATTAGGAAACCCTCGTATTCCAAAATGATTTTAACAGGGAGTTTTGGCCAATCAGAATTAGCGTTACAAAATTCCTCCAACACAGAAGAGCTGAAACTATTCAAACCAACTATCTCATTGGCTACTATAAATAACCGTATGACAAATAAAACGAGAATTCCCGGACAATTGCGTCCACGGCCTATAATCGTAGGGTAATAGGCAGTGGGTTTCTGACGATGCCATTAACTTGACTAAATGTCATCCTACATGTACATGTACATTTCCAAAGTAGTCAAAGTTGACTCACAGAAAGGTAGTAAAATAAGAATCCTCATGCAGATATTAACCAATCAGAATTTGTGTTACAAACATATTTATTTCTCTTTGTAGTTATTAGACTGTGCATCGTCAGATCTGATACGGAGTGGTGCCCCTTTGTCACCAGCCCACCTTGCGGTTTGTACTTTCACTTTTAAATGGAAAAAATTCTCAATACTTTTCAATTTTACATCGAATTCTACTTTTCAAAAGTCCATTTGCAAGTTACTTTTATTATCATTCAGCAACAAAACTTTGCACAGATTAAAATCTTTTAAAGATTACATGTGAAAATTTGCAAAATAAATGTCTATTGTAATGAATTCTAGCAAATGCTTCATTATGCATATGTTAAGGAATTTGATGCAATAATCTTGATCTTTGATCTTCCATGTCTATTACAGGCTTACAATGGCCACAACGAGGCGTTACACGTCCTTCTAGGGTTTATAATGAACCTGGATATCAGGGACTCACATGGTAAGGACTTTACATTTTGTATATACATGTACATGGAGTTCAGTTTTATTCCCCAGAAATCAAGAGTCAAGTGGCATGATTTTGAATGCGGATGCGACTTGCCAAACAGGGGATGCTTTCTCCTCCCGGGCACCTGGTCCTACCTCTAGCTTGCTAGGGGTTCATCGACGCTCAATTTGGTGCTCTATTGTGAGTGCTGTTGAGATTATCGTCAGGATCTTCTTTAACTCATTTGTCCTGTCTGTCTGTATGTATAACATACATTTTTATGTATATAAAAAAAATGAGCCCAGTCAAACAAAAAATTCATTGGATTTTTCATACATGTACATGTAAATTTTAATATTTTGTTAGTCACTGTATGGTATATACTACATGTATGTTACCTCCAGATAGGAGGCGGAAAGAGGCGTCAACTCGATTTTTTAAGCAATATTCCGTAAATACGGGTACAACTATGTCAGACAAGGTTAAAACTTTATACACTGCTCTCGTATTTGTGTTTACAGGTAGAACTATGTTAGATTTGTCCTGCCTTCAGGGTCATACAGAGTGTGTAGAGACTTTGTTATTACAAGGTTCTACAATCTTGGTACAGGACAGTGCCACACGTCGTACACCTTTACATGCTGCAGGTACAGAATTTTATAAGGCAGTTCAAACTTTAATTATTAATTTGTACACAATTGATAAAAAGCATAACCAATTTTTATGTTGAAATTATTTTAATAAATGCATGAAAAACATACCGAAATTTAGAAAAACATTCGAATAAAATCGTTATTACTTTCATGAAAAATTATCAAAATAACATTGATAAAGCTAACATAATATTTTAAATTGTTACAGAGTTTTCTAAGATTGATGACATGAACATACATCATTTGTCAAAACTTTTGCTTGAGAATTTAGATTTTACTTGAAAATATGAAAGAATATCTGAAGGTTTAAAAGAGATTGATTATTTTTTCAGCTATGAATGGTAATACAGAATAATTTTATTTTTACAGCTATGAATGGTAATACAGAATAATTTTATTTTTTCAGCTATGAGTGGTAATACAGAATAATTTTATTTTTTCAGCTATGAGTGGTAATACAGAATAATTTTATTTTTACAGCTATGAATGGTAATACAGAACAATTTTATTTTTTCAGCTATGAATGGTAATACAGAATAATTTTATTTTTTCAGCTATGAATGGTAATACAGAATAATTTTATTTTTACAGCTATGAATGGTAATACAGAACAATTTTATTTTTTCAGCTATGAGTGGTAATACAGAATAATTTTATTTTTTCAGCTATGAATGGTAATACAGAATAATTTTATTTTTACAGCTATGAGTGGTAATACAGAATAATTTTATTTTTACAGCTATGAATGGTAATACAGAATAATTTTATTTTTACAGCTATGAGTGGTAATACAGAATAATTTTATTTTTTCAGCTATGAGTGGTAATACAGAATAATTTTATTTTTACAGCTATGAGTGGTAATACAGAATAATTTTATTTTTACAGCTATGAGTGGTAATACAGAATAATTTTATTTTTTCAGCTATGAGTGGTAATACAGAATAATTTTATTTTTACAGCTATGAGTGGTAATACAGAATAATTTTATTTTTACAGCTATGAGTGGTAATACAGAATAATTTTATTTTTTCAGCTATGAGTGGTAATACAGAATAATTTTATTTTTACAGCTATGAGTGGTAATACAGAATAATTTTATTTTTACAGCTATGAGTGGTAATACAGAATAATTTTATTTTTACAGCTATGAATGGTAATACAGAATAATTTTATTTTTACAGCTATGAATGGTAATACAGAATAATTTTATTTTTTCAGCTATGAATGGTAATACAGAATAATTTTATTTTTACAGCTATGAGTGGTAATACAGAATAATTTTATTTTTACAGCTATGAGTGGTAATACAGAATAATTTTATTTTTACAGCTATGAATGGTAATACAGAATAATTTTATTTTTACAGCTATGAATGGTAATACAGAATAATTTTATTTTTTCAGCTATGAATGGTAATACAGAATAATTTTATTTTTACAGCTATGAATGGTAATACAGAATAATTTTATTTTTACAGCTATGAGTGGTAATACAGAATAATTTTATTTTTTCAGCTATGAGTGGTAATACAGAATAATTTTATTTTTACAGCTATGAGTGGTAATACAGAATAATTTTATTTTTTCAGCTATGAATGGTAATACAGAATAATTTTATTTTTTCAGCTATGAATGGTAATACAGAATAATTTTATTTTTTCAGCTATGAATGGTAATACAGAATGTTTACGGTTGCTAATGGAAACAGCTGAAGATAACAATATGGTGGATTGTACAGATATTTATGAAAGGTAAGCAGCTTCCCTTTTATAACTTAATATTCATATGGGAATCATGAAACAAGTTGTACAATCTTTTATGCATTAAACTTGATGGTGCTATTTTATCACCCATCTTCTTTAATGAATGGGTTAGTAATGGCAATTTGATATGTGAGCACCAACTTTACTGCTTATTTAGCTTTTACATCATGGTCCGTACGAGTCATGAAAAGTCATGAAATACATGTATAACTGGGTCTTGAAATTACAACCCTGAAAAGTACATACATGTAATTATTTTTTGCCACTAGTAGTTTTCACTACCCACAGTAATTTGATACAATTTCAGAACACCATTGATGTTGGCCGTGGGTAATGGTCACGTAGAAACTGTTCTCTACCTCATAGCTAACGGTGCCATAGTAAACGCTAAAGATATTCAGGGAAGAACAGCTCTGCATAGAGGGGTATGTTTACCTTATTTACCATTGTCATAGTGATTATCACTGTTGTCTACCTCATAGCTAACTGTGCCAAAGTAAACGCTAAAGATATTCAGGGAAGAACAGCTTTGCAAAGAGGGGTATGTTTACCTTAGTTACCGTTGTCATGGTGATAACTATATGTACATTTAAATCAAACAAATTACAACAGTTACTATAAAAACATTTGGTATTTTATCTTTTTGGTATATAAAAGTTGATTCCCATGTGGGACTGTTTGTGACATAAGCTTATTGCGATCAAATTCTATGAAAATTCAGACGAATACATCATTTCTATAGGAATTTCATTGCATAATGATGCATTTGCATATACTTTATGTCGGGAATTTTTCACGTGTGTCTTATTTTTGCTAAGTTCGCGAGCATCATCAAATCGTGAAAAATTGACATAGTGAAAATAAGACACAGATCTTAGCCCTTTATCTTGTTGATTGATGAGTGAAAATTAGACTCAGCGAAAAAAAGACACACATGAAAAAATCCCGACATAGAGCAATTTTCGCGAAATTTACCCGACGCACAAATTAGCTGAAATACAGTACATCAGATACTGTCCCAAACAGGAGATACATGTACATGTATCTCTGAATATTGAAAAGAAGAATAGGAATTTTATTGAGGACAGCTCTCTTCAAATGGCTATTTTACTTTTGATTCTGTTGCCATGGTAACACTTACTGACAAATTAAGCAAATAGTAATAACATTCTAAGGCTTTGGTCAATCAAATACAATATATATTGTTATATCTGCTCTAGGTATGTATGTGCACGTGTACATCTGTAGATCATTGACATACATGTAACGTCTACATTTTATAGGCAGCTAATGGGCATGAGGAATGTGTTGATTCATTACTGAGGAACGGAGCAGACATATCAGTTAGGGACCAAAGGGGCCGCATTCCCGCCTACCTAGCGGCCACGTGTGGGCAAGTGGCCATACTCGGCTCTTTGTTATTGGTGAGTTATGTGAAAGTTACTTTTTTAGCAGACATATAATTTAGGGACTAAAGGGGCTGCATTCCCGCCCACCAAGCGGCCACGTGTGGGATAGTGGCCATTCTCGGCTCTTTGTTATTGGTGAGTTATCTGATAGTTATTTAGCAGACATTTCAGTTAAGGACCAAAGGGGCCACTTTCCTGCTTACCTAGTGGCCACAAATGGGCAAGTGGCCATACTTACCTCTCTGCTTTTGGTTGTAACTTTTTCTAAGCTGATACATGTACATCATTTAGGGAACAAAATGAATGCATTTCCGTCATCTTAGGAAGTTGCTGTTCTTTGCTCTTTCTTATTGATGTCCCTTCATCTGCACACAGGGTGGCCATGGACTCTGGAAAACAGGGAAAATGCTGAATAAAAATTCCCTGCGGAGAATTTGAAATGTCATGAAAATCAGGGAATTTTACTCTGTTAATGTTTAAAAAATAACAAGTAGCTGAAGGAATTGACAATGTACATTGAATAAAGAAATAAGACATTTTATGGCTGATGTATCGTCTTAAAAATTTTATGGCTCGCTTCGCCCACCAATGGACACTTTAAATGCAAAGTTAATTACTATTTTATAGAAAGTGAGTAAGTACAGTAAAGGATAGACTAGTATTTGTGTGCATTTTGTCAGGGAAAATCTTGTACGTGTCAGGGAAAATCATGAAAATTTCAGGGAATTTCTCAAAATCTGTGGCAACCCTGTACACAGGAAAGCTTCTCAGTCTAGTGTGTGCCTATTGAGTTTTAGATCACCTCATTATTTACAATTCCACATGCACATGTACCTTGTGTGTAATGATTATGAAATTTTCTTACTATATATTTTTGACATTTTCAGATGGGACCAGTAGAAAGGATAGAAGACAGTCTTGGTTACACACCTTTACACATAGCCTGTTATAATGGTAGGACATTACTTATTATTGACTTCTTTTCATGCTTTTGTTTATACTTTATAACTTTTTCAAAACGTTTGTTCAAGGATGAGAAGAAATTGTTCATATAGAGACCACCAAGGATTTCACAGCAGCACCAATTGCATGCAAAACAATTTTCTGACAGACCAGACAATTACATACATGTATATGATGTAGTTACATTGTATGTACATATAAAGGTCTACCAGTAGGTCTAAGAATAATTCAGTTTACGAAACCTTTATCCCACTTTTTATATCAAATGGTTGTGGGAAAGGGTCAGAGTGAAATGCTTTATAATAATGTAATGTGGAAATTTTTAGGCATATTGCTGGGTAAAACTCTTCATAGACCATAGAAATTATTGAGATGTAAAAATGGGGATAAAGGGTCATTAAACTTTGTTGGATTATTCTTTAAAAGAAATATGAATGTCCAGTTTTTTCAATATTAATCAATTATAATGACATTTGCTCATCAAGAATAATCCTTCATAATGACTTGTTGAATGTTTTCTTACAGGGCATGATAATTGTGTGGAGGTGTTATTAGAACATGAACAACATAAAAAGTTTGCGGGAAATCCCTTTAGTCCTTTACATTGTGCTGTGTAAGTACAGTATTTGTTATTTGTACCTGAATGTCAAATTTTACTGTTTTGCAGTTAATTTTATGGACAGAAATAGCCACCTCCTCCCCCCCCCCAAAAAAAAATGAAAAAAAGATAATAATAATTTAGATCAATATCTGTCTCTCTTTGACTTTCTCCCACATTCACAGAGTTATCCTCATAAAAAAAGGCAAAATGACAAATCCGATCATCCACAGGGGGTGGATGATAAGCTACACGTGCAAACATTGACTTGATGTCATAAAAGACTGACGTGCTGCGTCGCTTCAGATTTGACCAAAAGATGGCAAAAAAGTATAGGAAAATGATTATTTTTGACGTTTTCCACACAAAGGGAGAAAAATAATAAATCACCGGGTGTGATCATTGACAAGGAAATCACGGACACTCGGATTGAATTTCCTTGTCAATGCTCACACCCAGTGATATCTATTAATCGTACATTTCACTAATGGTTCAAGTTTCATGCATGCCTTATGGTAGGTCATCCCTGATGAGATGTACGTGTATGGTATGGTATGGCAACAAAAAACGAAGGCCAATTTCACATAGAAGGGCAAGACCATGATAAGATTACGAATGAAAAAAATTACACAAATTACAAGTTGATTGTACAAATTATGATTTTTAAGATACTCCTTTTGAAGGAGTATCTTACTGTATTCGCGATTCTCATGTCGTCTCGAGGTACCGCTTCCGGTGCGTGCGAAATATAGTTCCAGATTGTGTCAGTAGTTTCTCTACATCAAAACTTGCGTGTGGAAAATTTATATCAGAATCGATTGTTTTGATAGAATGATAGAATTAATACAAGATTAGTTGAGATTTTCAAGATGAAATTTGATCTTTGTTTGAATTGTTATCGTCTTGGGACTACTTTACATCACGGCTCTATCGAGCGAACATGCTCCGCCCACAGTTCTGCTATGTTCTCATCAGATACTAAAACAACGTCTGACTCAACAACTAACTCTAAGCCCCGCCTTTAACGATTCGGGTCAGCTGTCAATCATTATCTCACGGACTTCAGAAGTATGGATATTTCATAGCTATTTGAATTTGATGAGTATTATCGCTATTTTGTAAAAGATATGTTTACTTTTTTTCAATTCAGGAAAATTATATATTTATCAATACGTTATTGTTTACAAGGTAGAAAGTAGATCAGAGAAAAACTTCAGTTTGAAATTGATTATGAGAAAAGATTTTTGGCCCCCAACGACTTACTCAGTTCAGTCAACATCGGAATTATGCACTTTCGCCGTCAAAACAAACCGGCCTTTATCGAAAAATAAAATGAATTTTGTTCTCTCTCTCTCTCTCTCTCTGATATACATATAGGCAAACGATTTTTACTGTCCCGCGATAGCGAGAAGACGAATAACAAAAGTCCTCGATCAGTTGACTCATTTGAATATAACGACATTTGCCACTTATTTAGATAGTTGATTATTTTATAAAGTGTTCATGTGTTCATTAATTAGGTTTTTTTCCAATTATTTTACAAGTGTTCTTTCTTTCAAACTAACGCATTAACCAAATATAGTCTCAAGTAAAGATTCAACATTTCAATAAAAATATCAACTCCTTTCCGTAGCTCTTAAAACTATAAATATGGCTTCTTGTATAGTACATTGCCTATGAAGGCATGTGATCGGAAAAAATAATAATCATTTGCGAATAGATTTTCAGATAAACAACCAAAGACATCCGATATAATGCCAAAAAAATGCTAGTGCCTTGTTCTGGTATTTTAAACGGTTCTAAACAGGTCCGCAAAAAAATATCGATTTATCAAGTACGCATATCCAGAAAAAAGATGAATCATGTAAAAAAAATAATAATAAGGCATATAAAGTTCATGGGCGGATCCAGGATTTTTTTTCAGGGGTGGTCCTAAAGTCCGATTTTTTTAAGAGCAAAAAAAAAAATCCAGGGTGGTCTGGACACACACCCCCTTTCTGGATTCACACTTACACATCAAATCGCATAAAGGGCAAAGCCATTTGGGTTTTTTTTCGGTGTTCAAAGAGAGTCATGTAATTGTCGGCTAAACATCGTTACATGATGATATTGGGCCGATTGGCTGTTTCACAGATACCACTGCAAGCTATAATTTTCCGCTGACGAGACTTTTTCTCTGATAAAAGTACCCGCCGTGCTTCATGTACCGGGTAACAGTCGATCGCTGAAGATAATGTATCTGTTTATCAATCTAAAGGAAAAAAATTCTTTAAAACAATTAAATATTTCAGTAATCACACCTGGGCTGGGTCCAGTATTGAAAGCGTGACGTTACGCATAATTTTACGATAACGGCTTATCAGCGGGTATACATACATTAGGGTCTAGAGAGATTTGTCGGGTTGATCAAGCCCAAAGAAGGTTTTTTTTTGCAGGAAATTGGCGTTTCATGACTCCTTTTAAATGCGAATTCATTTATACGGCAATATGGCGGAATTGCTGACGGTCTATAGAAATTTAGACTTTGTGCACGTGACGAGATTTACGTTCTCTGACTGGTTCGAACTAGTCCGTGACAAAATGAAAATGAATGTCTAGACTTTATTCACACATTGTAAATATTTTTTAACGAAACTGTAAAACAGTGCCGCTGAGAAATTAAAAGGCCGGTCTGTTCGCATGGGCTTATACTTCTGATAAAATAAGTTTGTATACTTTTCTTTTTCAGTCTCTTTTTCTATACGTGAAATGGTTATTATGCAAACACTATTTTAAAAGAATTAGTTGTTATAATTCCGAAAAGTATTGAGATCATAATGACGTTCAGGATGAGCGCCGACAACCGCTGAGAAACGTAAGCTATAAAACTGGGATGTGATTGAATGCTAACCTACATCTTTCGACTTTTAATGCAATGAAATTCCGCTCTTCGGGAGATGTATCGAATTTAGACCAACTCAACGGACCTACCCGGAAAAAAACGATGAGTCTTTATTGCATGCAAAATTTAATGCTTATACGTCACGAGACACGGGGATTACGAGACTAGATTAGGTACATGACAGCATGACAACATTTTATTAATAAGTCAGAAAAAAAATGTCTCGGAATGTGTCTAAGAATTTTTCAATTTTTGTCCCAGAATTCTTTCATCGTCCCAGATTTGTTCATCAATGTAATTATTAGTATAGCACATTGTAGTACCTAACATAAGTATGAACACTTTACATGTGCATATATTGTGTATCCAAATACAAAAAATGTATTACAACATCAACATTTACAGTGAAATAAGATGCTACAGAAAATTTTTAGTGGAGTATCTTTCAGGGCCTTCAGACCTTTGATATGTACATATAGATCGAACTAGTCAACACCTGTATGTCAATTTAATAATACTCATATCCAGTCTGTTACTTTCTATCATTGTGATTTGAGATGATTGTCGCTTTTCATTCCAGGATAAATGGCAACGATAGTTGTACAGAGATATTAATAGATACCATGGGGGACAGCATCGTCAATCTCCATGACAACAAAGACAGGTAAAGATCAGGAAGACGTAATATAAGGAATAGATATAGATTTCTACGTTAAATAAGGGATACATATACATGTAGATCTCTATTCTTGCATGGTTGAAATATAGTATTTACATGTACCTTCACTTTGTTGAACAAATTTGATCGTACCTTATTATATATTTTTTATTTTCATACTTTTGACTGAACATTAGTATAGTGCTCGAAAGATTCGCCTCAAATTTCTAAATCGCTGCTTCAAATAAATCTAATAGTCCATTTTCCAGAAAATATTTGTGACCGTTTTAAACCTCGATTTTATTTGCACAGACACCAGACATCACATCATTTGGCAACATTTTCCATTGTGACGTCATATCTGATCGCACCCTCTTGATGCACCTTGGTGTGTTGTCATGTTTTCTATTTTGACTTCACATTGAAAATATCGCCAAATTTTATGATGTCTGGTGTATGTCCGCCCATTGAATCTGATGGAAAATCAGCTATTCAAAACCCTGCTACAGTATGAGAAACAAAGAATGACCAAAAGAAATCTTATTTGAAAAATTTGTGCTTTTACATGTACAAGTGTTTTACATGTAAATCAGTCATAATGTTTTGAAATTGAAAGATTATATATTGTGATTACAGACTTCCCTTACATGCAGCTGCCTTCAGTGATCAATGTGAATCTATGCAATTATTGTTAACTCACGGAGCTCAGGTCAATAAATGTGATACTACCAGTAAATCTCCCATAATGCTCAGTGCAGCCAATGGCCATGCTGCTGCTGTAGGTAAGAGTCAATTATTATTAACTCACGGAGCTCAGGTCAATAAATGTGATACTACCAGTAAATCTCCCATAATGCTCAGTGCAGCCAATGGCCATGCTGCTGCTGTAGGTAAGAGTCAATTATTGTTAACTCACAGAGCTCAGGTCAATAAATGTTGATACTACCAGTAAATCTCCCATAATGCTCAGTGCAGCCAATGGCCATGCTGCTGCTGTAGGTAAGAGTCAATTATTGTTAACTCACGGAGCTCAGGTCAATAAATGTGATACTACCAGTAAATTTCCCATAATGCTCAGTGCAGCCAATGGCCATGCTGCTGCTGTAGGTAAGAGTCAATTATTGTTAACTCACAGAGCTCAGGTCAATAAATGTGATACTACCGGTAAATCTCCCATAAGGAGAGAGAGCGCATGCGCGACCGGAAAGTAGTGTTTTTCATCGGAGAGAAGAAGAGGACTGATTTTTGATAATTTTCCATAGTGTGACCCAATACCCAAACCCCTGATTATTGCATTTGTGTTTAGGACACCCCAGTGATCATTTCTACCATAAGCATGTCAGCTTAAACGGTTTTTTGTGCTGGTTACCGCCCTCGGCCCCTTGTACATTTGTATTCCACGGGGGACCCAAGATGGCGTCCACCTTACGTAAACATTGTATAGCCATGAAACTTTTATTAGTATTTGTCATCATTTCGTTTGTTATGCATCCCGGAAATCCGAACACCACTAGGTTCACAACGAATGTGGCCTTGTCGTTCCGTGTGTTACACCAGAGATACTTTTCATTTGCCGAAACTTCGAACCTACCATCCAGCAAAACACGTTCAGATATAGAAAACCAGTGTGTTCTAACACTTTTAGTTTTGTTGGCCGGCGACGTAGCGATTAACCCTGGGCCAGGAAATGCCTCGATATGCCCGTGTGGTGTATGTGATTTACCTGTGACCTGGGCACAACAAGGAGTGTGTTGCAATAATTGTAGTGTGTGGTTTCACAAAACGTGTGAAGAGATCTCGTCAAAGAATATGTCGTACCTTAACCGATCAAACGTAGTCTGGCATTGCTGCAGATGTGATAGCATAAACGTAGATAGTTTTACGTATAACAGCTTCGAACTGTTCACATCTAACGTATATCTACCGTTACTTGATGTTGACACTTCATTTGAGTCTACTACATCATCATGTTTTAGTCCAGTGCACACTAGTAGCCCTCAGAATAGGAATAGCCGAACACAGAATCATAGCTCGTATGATACATCTAGTGCTCACTGTAATTCCACTTCTCGTGACTCTCGAAGCTATATTGATTCAAACATTCGTAAGAACACCACAAATCTCCGCTTGCTCACAGTAAACTGCCGTGGTATTAGAACGAACCGCTCAGAGTTTCACACCGCGTTAGATTACATCAAACCGGACATCATTTGTGGAACTGAGTCGTGGTTGAAGGGAGTTAAGCCGGGCAAAGACACATGTAAAAACGCTATTAAAAACAGTGAGGTATTCCCCTGTAACATCAATGTTCATAGAAATGACAGATCATTAGGGATCGGGGGAGGAGTATTTACAGCTGCTCATGATAAATTCGTAATGGATGCCCAACCTCAGTTAGTAACAGATTGCGAAATCGTGTGGTCTAAAATAAAGACATGGAAGGGTAAAGATCTATATTTGTGCTCATTTTACATGCCACATCGTAAAATAGCCGATATTCGCAAATTGGACGATTCCATCAGGAAGTTAACTAGTACGCCCAAGGAGAAGTACATTTTATTAGCAGGTGACTTTAATTGCCCTGATATTAACTGGGAGAATATGTCATTAAAGAAAGGTGCGGCTGATAGTGAGGTCCAACAAGCACTTATCGACCTATCGATTGAGCATAGACTTACTCAGGTGCACAGTCAACCGACCAGAGATAGTAATATTTTAGACTTAGTGTTCACAAACAACCCGTCGCTTGTTAAATCGTCCACATCCATCCCCAGTATTAGCGATCATGCCATGGTTGTAACAGATATAAACATTGTACCGCAATATAACCGCCAACAACCGAGGAAAATTCAGCTATTTTCCAAAGCGAACTGGGACCAAATATCTAGTGATATGCTACACTTATCCGAAAATATTTCATCTGCCTCATTGGATCAGGATTCGACAGTCGAGTCACTATGGCAAACATTTAAGTCGGGTATAAATGACTCAGTGAGTAGGAACGTGCCAACGAAAACCGTTAGAAAGAGGAACTCGGTACCTTGGTTTGATAGGAAACTGAAAAGCATGGTGAGACGTAAATCTAGACTCTACAAACATGCAAGTAAGACTAAGCAATGGAGTGGTTACAAGGCACACCAAAGGGAATGCAAACGGGCATTTAAACGTGCGGAAATTAACTATATCAATAATACCATACAAAAGGGCCTGGACGAAAATAATTCCAAACCGTTTTGGCGTTTCGTGAAGTCACGTAAGCAGGATTTTGTTGGTATAGCGCCGCTGAAAAAGATGGGCCGCTTATTGAACGATAGTAAAGACAAGGCCGAGATATTAGTGACCCAATTTAAGTCAGTTTTCACACAAGAGGGAGACAACTCCAGTTTGCCTACTACTAGTAAACGTGCCAAGGAGAGTATTCCTTATTTGTATATTAATAGTGAGGGAGTGGAAAAACTTTTACGTAGTATAAATCCGTCCAAAGCCCAAGGCCCCGATAGGATCCCGAACCTTGTTTTGAAAACTTGTGCCGTTCAGTTGGCTCCTGGGCTCGCTACTATCTTTCAACGTTCTGTTGACGCAGGCAACCTACCGTCAGATTGGCGAAGTGCGAACATTGCACCAGTCTTTAAAAAAGGAGATGTCCACTTAGCCGAAAATTACCGCCCCGTCTCTTTGACTTGTGTAACTTGCAAACTGCTTGAACATATTATCTGTAAGCATATGCTCGACCACCTGGAAAGGAATAGGATACTTACTTCACTTAATCACGGTTTTAGGAGCGGTTATTCTTGTGAGACACAGCTAGTCACTACAGTACACGACCTACTGACCAAATATGATATAGGAGCCCAAGTGGACATAGCCATACTCGATTTTAGTAAGGTGTTTGATACGGTCCCGCACAAGAAACTTCTACATAAGTTGGCCCAGTATGGTATAGATGGAAATATTAACTCGTGGCTGTGCGACTTTCTAACGAACAGACAGATGCGCGTAGTCGTAGATGGCACCGAATCCGAATCAGTTCCAGTAGCGTCCGGAGTACCGCAGGGTACCGTCCTGGGCCCGATTCTATTTTTATGTCATATTAATGACTTGCCCGGATTCTGTTAAGTCAACTGTACGTCTATTTGCGGACGATTGTTTGTTATATCGGGCCATTAAATCCAGAGCAGACCATAATACCTTACAGAAGGACCTAAGTAACCTAGAAGCGTGGGCCAATACGTGGGGAATGCGTTTCAACGCTAAAAAGTGTTATATCCTTTCTATTAATCATAAGTCGTCAAATTTTTACCAACTTAATAACCATATTTTAAAACAAGTCCCCGAGAACCCGTATCTTGGTGTTACTATATCCGAGGACTTAAAGTGGAGCACCCACATTTCCAATATTACTAAGAAAGCCAACTGCACACTCGGCTTCTTACGTCGAAATCTAAAGCACTGTCTGGAGTCGTGTCGTAAAACAGCTTACTTAGCTCTTGTGCGTTCTACCTTAGAGTACAGTTCCATAATCTGGGACCCTCACCTACAGAAGGACATATATAAGCTTGAAAAAGTTCAGAGGCAGGCGGCCCGATTTATAACTGGCAACTATTCAGCCAAAGACCACGGATGTGTAACCCGGATGCTAGATAGCCTGAAGCTGCCATCACTTCAGGACCGGAGGAAGGCCAATCGTCTGGTATTCTTTTACAAGGTGGTCGGGGGGCAGGTGCCAGCACTGCCATCGCAGGCCTATCTGACACCGCTTCGTCAAAACCGGCGTAGAGTCGCTGTAAAGAGATACACTGACTTCCAAACTGACAACATCTTGGAGAGTCATTCCACAAATAACACAAGGTGCTTTAAACCATTTAATTGTAATAGTGATATTTATAAGAATTCATTTTTCCCAAAAACTGTTGTTGATTGGAACCATCTGGAAGAGGACGTTGTGCATGCCAAGACATTAGGCTGCTTCCGTGCAGCCCTTCACCAGCGGGACTAAGTCTCCCGCGCTCTCTCTCCCGTTGAGTTTATGCCGAAAGGCCCTTCAACGTATCCATCCAGATCCAGATCCAGATGCTCAGCTCAACCAATGGCCATGCTGCTGCTGTAGGTAAGAGTCAATTATTGTTAACTCACAGAGCTCAGGTCAATAAATGTGATACTACCGGTAAATCTCCCATAATGCTCAGCGCAGCCAATGGCCATGCTGCTGCTGTAGGTAAGAGTCAATTATTGTTAACTCAAGGAGTTCAGGTCAATAAATGTGATACTACTGGTAAATTTCCTATAATGCTCAGTGCAGCCAATGGACATGCAGCTGCTGTAAGTAAGAGTCAATATATATGCTGTCATATAAGGTCAATATAATATGATATAGACCCTTTCACATTATCTTTGATAATGAATTTAATGTTCAGTTTTGGGGACTGACAGTGGATTGTGCATTCACCAGTGACGTCAATGTTTTTTGGGACAAATGAAAGAAGATTGTGCGCAAAATGTCTATATACATGTATAATAATCAAAACAAGCTCAATCTATTGTTTGTCCCCTTGGGCTGAGCTGTAAATTCAGTACCACAGATAATGTAGAAGGATATTTTGCACGCTGATTGCCTCACCAGTTCATATACTTTTTGTAAAGAATCAAGATAACTACACTTATTATAACAAGGATGGTAGTCATTTCCAAAGTCAAATATTAAAGGTCAAATTCACAACTTTGTGTAGTCTGAAAAGCACCCATACTGTACCCTTGCAGTTATTTCCTATATGAGGTACAAGGGAATGAAACCTTCTAATATGCAAGGTCAGATGTTAAAAAGCTTTACGTAGTCTCAGAAGGGAAATTTGCTCTTCCATTATTTTGATGTAGCATTTGTTTCATTTATTGCAGTATTTCATTTTCCTACGTATTATAATTCTTACAGAGCTATTGTTGGAAAACAATGCCGACCTCTCGTTAACAGACTGTGATGGTAATACGGCACTACATTTTGCATGTGCTTATGTAAGTATCTTGACTCCAAAAGAGAAGAGAAAGATTTATCATGTTTATTGTGCATTTTAAATTGATTGACTTACTGTTTTGAAAGCTCAAATCAAAAATAGATTTTAGTACATGTATATCTGGATTTGTCTCATAAATTTGATTGAATTTAGACCAATACTTTGTTATGTTGCCTGCAGTGCAAGAGCGGCATAATTGTAGGAATTACTCCTTCTGGCGTCTGTCTGCCTGTCACACTTTCACATATTAAAAGCAGGGATCACTCTAGGCCGCGATTTTGCGATATTCTCGCATTTTTTACTCAAATATCGCATTTTTACTGCGTTGTCGCGCGAAAAGATTGCATACCTCCTTTGAATAAATCGCACTTAAGTTAATATATTAAAATTTGACTGTTTTTCATTTAAAATGTCATTCGAACAAGGGAAAAAGTCCAGGGCGATTCTCACATTCAAATAATGTGTTGCCAGATGTTAACGGAAATAAAGAGAAACCAACACTATTTTTTCGAACAAATACATTCAAAATCTCATTGAAATCGAGAAAATCTCATTGTTTTTTAGCAAATGAGATTTTTATCTCATTACTCTGTAGGGCTAGGGTGATCCCTGAAATGGCTATAATTTTACTGATACTGTATGCATTATACCTCTGTCAAACTTGCAGGGATGATCAAGAATGATGAGACTCAACATCCAATGTGGGTCAAGGTGATCTGCAAGGTCTAGGTCACACCCAATGTGGGTCAAGGTGATCTGCAAGGTCTAGGTCACATATTTAGCATCAAACATGTGACAGGCAACATGCCTGTTTTTGAACAGTGTTGCTTTGCTCCATTTGATAAATCTTTAGAATTATTTGCTAATTAAGGGCTTTGTGAATAGTCAAACTCATGAGGTTTCTATTTTAAGAAAAAAAAATGATGTTCATTAATTCGACTTAATGATAAGAAATTTATAATATCATTCTTCATACTTTATCTATTCACAGGAGCATGAGAATGTAGCCCTCTTATTGTTGGACAAAATTGCTGACTCATCGATATGTAATATAGCAAACCAGGAATTAAAAACGTATGTATATGTACATGTATTAGTAATAGTTGTGTAATTGACCCTTCTATGACCTTGTTTCTGTCATTAATTCTGAATAGACATACATGTACATGTATCTGTGCCATCACAAAGCGAAAGACAAAATAATGTCATTTTGCTGAGTTTATGGAAGGTTGAATTCCCATTTATGGGTATGAAGAAGTTAGATGTACAAAGGTTTTTTTCCGATACTTGTACCAGATTACATTAACTTAATTCTTTAAAACATGTGAAATTTTGGGCCCATATTCGGCCCCAGTCCCATTGCAAAATAGTATCTTTTTTTCCAATTTATTGTCCATTTTTTTCCAATTTGACACCTCATGAAAAATTCAACAAAATGAGTTAAAAATTCTCATTTTTAAGTGAAAAGGCAGCTAAACTTATTATACATGTATATATTTTCCCAATTTAGGAGAAAATGCTGCTATTTTTCCCAATTTCAAAAGGCCCTGGGTCCCAGTCCCAAAAATGGGTGTGAGAGCCCTGGAAATGCAATTGATTTTCACTGCCACAATAACATACAGTAACAGTTATGATACATGTAGCATGCAAGTGAGAGATGATAGTTAAAAATCAGAATCCTTGTCTTCATATTTTTTCAGCCCCATTCATATAGCAGCTAAATATGGACTCGTTCCAGTGGTACAAGATCTGATTAGGAAAGGAAGTAGTGTGTATGCACTCGATGAAAACGGTGAGTTTCTATTCTAGGAACTGTGTCTATTGATTATACATGTATATATCTATCAGTTAATGAATAACTTAAACCAGAATGCATTTTACTTTGAATACGTATTTTTTCTCTTTTTCTATGTTCTAAATGAAGAATAAAAGTACATTTATAGTACTTTCGTAAATGTCTTTATTCTATGCATGTGTGGATGAGAAATTAACATACATGTAAAAGCTTTAAGATCTCACTGCATATTTTTTAAACTTCAATACATTACTAAACTACTGTCAAGTTACATATTAAATATAGAATGTCTTTTCATATATTAAAAGGCAGTCTCATTCACCTTCTTTGATTGTTCTTATTTATGGAGTATTTGGCTCTTCCGAACGCGGGAAAATTTTGAGAAATTCTATGACGTCCCAATGCAATTTTGATGTTTGACCGAGGTTCGAAGCTTGTTTGTCCGAGGTAAAAGCATTGTGACGTCGCGAAATTTTGCATTTTTTTCCCGCAATCGGAAGGGTCAATTTCCCTAGTCTGAATACATCTTTTGTGACCATCTGTTTCCAGGTCATACACCTGCCTTAGCATGCGCTCCTAATAACAGAGTGGCCGACTGTCTAGCTATTATTCTTGCCCATATGCCTTTCACTCCGACTCCCAATAACACGATACCTCGACCAAGTCGTTACGAAAGTACGCCTAATAACACTCTCGGTAAGTTTTTTTTTTGCTGATTTACGAAATTTTTCCGGAATTCACTTTGTCGTTGTGTATTTCCATATCTGTTCATTCATCTGATCGTCGGAATTTTTTACGCACATGTAAAATTCTATTTCGTGTTTCTTTGTATGAAATTTTTTTATTCACGGTTCTAGAGAATGCCGGATAAAAATACATGGATAAGAATTTTTTTTACATCTAGTCGAGAAGTGTACGTGACAATATGCTAGAAATGTTCTTGATATATTTGTTGGGATATTTCATCACGCTGCAGAGGTATATGTACACATACATGTAAGTTCTTATATAAATTTTCTTTAATTTTGTGAAGTATTTGTTAAATCAATTCTTTTTACAATTCTGCCTTTTAGGTGGTACGAGAACAATAGAGACTTGTGATCAGATCAGTGTAGGTAGTCCAGCTAGCAGTGTACAAGACGTTAAAGAACACTCAGGCTCTTATCAAAGCTCGGACTCGGAATTCTATTAATAGAAT
Organism: Pinctada fucata; assembly: GCA_028142955.1. Lineage (NCBI taxonomy): Eukaryota > Metazoa > Mollusca > Bivalvia > Pterioida > Pteriidae > Pinctada > Pinctada fucata. Next base: position 28,757,653 of record AP027114.1, read on the forward strand.
TCTATTTATAGAATATTAATGCTAATTATTTATGAAATCTTACTTATGCAGAGTTATGAAATAACGTGGTATAGAGTAATGAAGTAATATTTCCTAGAGTGAACCATCAAAATGAAAATGTGTGTGATGATAAAAAATAGTTATTGATCCAGAAGAATATAATTCCTGTGCCCAGTTTCACAAAAAAAAATTTTACGAAAAATTTCAGGAATTTTTGTACCTTTCATCATCAAATAGAAGATTGAAATGTTATTTAATTAGTCCCCTACCGGCAACGCCGAAGGGGACTCTTAGTTTCCTCTCGGTCTGTCTGTCTGTCCGTCCGTCCGTCTGTCCGTCTGTCCGTCTGTCCGTCTGTCCCATTTACAGTTTTCCGGACTTTTTTTCGCTGTTGTTGCACATATTGAACTCATTTTTGGTATGTGGATATATCTCAATGTGATACAGATCAAGTTTGAGTTTGCTTTTGATTGACCTAATTTTACAAGAGTTATTGCCCTTGGACTTAGCAAATTTTATGAAAATCTCAGTTTTCCGGACTTTTTTCCGCTGTTGTTGCATATATTGAACTCATTTTTGGTATGTGGATATATCTCAATGGGATACAGATCAAGTTTGAGTTTGCTTTCGATTGACCTAATTTTACAAGAGTTATGGCCCTTGGACTTAGCAAATTTTATGAAAATTTCAGTTTTCCGGACTTTTTTCCGCTGTTGTTGGATAAATTGAACTCATTTTTGGTATGTGGATATATCTCAATGGGATACAGGTCAAGTTTGAGTTTGCTTTAGATTCATCTATTTTTACAAGAGTTATGGCCCTTGGACTTAGCAAATTTTATGAAAATTTCAGTTTCCGGACTTTTCTTTGGTTCTATTGCAAATAATGCACTGATTTTTGGTAAATGAAGACATCTCAGTGTGATACAGACCAAGTTTGAGTTTGGTTTCCATTGGCCTATTTTTACAAGAGTTATGGCCCTTGGACTCAGCAAATTTCATGAAATTTTCAGTTTTCCGGACTTTTTCATGCCTGTTATTGCAGATAATGAGCTGATTTTTTGTATGTGAATACATTATAGTGTGATGCAGATTTGAGTTTAATTTAGACTGGCTAATTTTCACAAGAGTTATGGCCATTGGACTTAGCAAATTTCGTGAATTCAGTTTCCCAGACTTTTCTTGGCTGTTGTTGCAGAAGATGAACTGATGAACAGAGATGCAAGTCATAAATTTATGCCGCCGGTAGGGGACTTATATCGCACAGCGATCATTGCATTTTTTTGATTGAATTGTGCTTTCTTGTATCATTTCTGCATACTGAATATGAATTCAGAAACACAACATTGCGATTTTTGGTTTATATATGAAGTAATAAGCGATCAAAGTTACAAAAATTTCTAAATTTTATCGTAAGAATTTTTGTGAAACAGGCTGCAGATGATTATGTGGTAATGTGTGTATTAAAATCAAGTAGAAAGTGTAGTCTGTCGCAGTTTGAAGAAGGAAAGATAGAAGAAGCTGTCTAAACATACATAAAGATGCACTAATATTTCATGATTGCTACCCATATTAACTGGCATTAGAGTACATCTATTTGGTGAAATTTTAACCCAACTACATGTTGGTGGATTTTCGTCCATGTATTGTTGTACAACAATAAAGTTATATCATTCTTAAAGATATACGTTATAACTATAAGAGGTTTGGTAGTAACATTTGATTTAGTATGGTATCGGTACTTACTTTAGCATGATTCATAGTTTAGCGGAGTTAGGGCTGATAAAGAGTGTTGATTCAAAATTATAATAAATCTTTTATCTGTAATAGATAGTGGCAAAAAAGAGTCAAATGCACTAAATGTAAGTGTGCTTCTGGTAAAGGGGCAGGGCCACGAGACCCCTAAAACGGCCCTTGATTTTTCTCTTAAAATAAATTTCATTAGGACTACTTGATATCTCTCATGAAAATGCACGAATGTTTACCGCTTTTCATGAAAAGAATAATATCATCAAACAATGTGCCATTCAACTGTAATGACGTCATGAAGTGACGTCATTTTGACGTTATTGATAAAATATGACGAAAATTGCTGGCAATTTTGTCTTTTGTCGTAGAATTCAATGTGGCCGCATGCGATAACTGAGATAAAACGTTAATGACAAAAGGATATTATGATAATCTTTCACATATAAATTTTCCATCATAGTTAATGCATGCGGCCATTGCTAATTTAATAGAAATATTGAGTTTTTGCATCAGTTTCGCTGAATATGACCTATTTTCGTGTTTTCAAAGGGCTAAAAGGTGTTGATAAAAGCAATGTTCACAAAAAGTAGATTCCTGATTCAGTAGAGAACGTTTCAAAATGTCAAATAACTGTTAGAAGTTCTATGAAGTACAATGTTCAAAATTTATCGAAATAAGGGCCAATTTTGGGCTTCGTGGCCCTACCCCTTTGTTTGTGTTTGGGGATTATCCATCAATTTTACCAATTTTGTCCATATTTGTTGATGCTGGTTCCTATTGAATTCAATTACATAACAATTAGTTTACCCCAGAGACTTTGCACAAATATGAAGTACATGTAGACATACATGTACATGTATGTAATTTTGAATTTAGAAAAGATGGAATTCTCAAACTGACAGTAATATTCTCATATCAAAATCCTGCATTATCTTGTTTCAAATTATCATTAGTAATGGGCACAAAGTTTTTTATTCAACATTTGAAAAATGTAATTGCTGTTTGCATATGTTAGATGTTCGTAAATGTTTATCACAGTATGACACAATAACTTGCATGGCGGTCTTCCCAAGCTGTGTTTGAACCATACTAAAAAGTGCTGCTTGTTTACTGTAAGAAAGTTACTATACTTTTCATATTACGGAACTCAATTGGAATGTAATATAATGTGTATTTGAAGTAATGAAGGCAACTTTTTTCAGGTGAACAGCAAAATGAACGAAAATGATGTGAAGAAAGGGATGAATAATTTAATTTCCAACTTACCACTCGAGTTTGAAATTTTTAGAGTGTATTAACATGAAAGACCAAAAAACATTACTTTAACCTCCTATAAAAAATTATTTATGTATCAAGATATTCTTAGTTGATGGAAAACTTTAGAACGGGGAGATCAGAAATTTTGAGGGCGGTCATTGACTTTAATTTTCAATTTAAAAAAAAAAAATATATGATGTAACGGTCCCTTCATATTTTCTGAAATATGAATGTGCCAAGTAGAATATTTGAGTTACACGTAGATGCTCTGTTTATTCTAGATCTGACAAATGACTGGTCTAAATCTGCAAAAAAAAAAAAAGGGGGGGGGGGCAAGATTTAATTTTTGGAGAAGGCAAAAATTTTCCCCTTTAGATTTCTAAAATTGGTATTAATATATTTCTGGTATATACATGTACTATAACGCTGGGAGGATCACTGAAGGGTTACTGAAATGGCATGAGCAACAAACTTATGTAAGTCTTTCTGGAAAATTAATCGGTGATACACCACCATGAATCGTGGAAAAACTGATATATATACACATGTATATACTTTCTTCTATGCATTATCAAAACCATCTCTCGTGTATAAGTTTGTGTCTAATATTTTATGTTTGAAGTGTTCTGTTTGTAATGGTCTGTAACAGTCTTTCCCAAAACTCGCTAGCCCAACGCCCGAGGCCACCTAACTTTTTGCTGGGCTAGTAGAAATTCTTTAAGAAACTATACAAAAAACTAGTAAAATTTATCTTCGGGCTAGTGGCTGTAAAAGGTTTTCGGAAAGCCTGCTGTAAATGTATCAACTTCTGTTTACTAGAATCTTCTTTTTACTGGGTATTTTATGTTTACAGATATATAAACTTGTGTTTACACCTTTAGTGACCAGAATTTTTTTATCATTAGATTGTTCATTTGTTAAGGCCAGTATGTAATTTTTGTACCTACTTTTTTCTCCTATTCTGTCATAGCAGAGATACATGTACTGAAATGTCCTAGCTTTTTCCTCATGGTATCATTTTGATTTTGCCACTTTTGTATTTGTCTTCATATTCGTAAACCAGCATGATGTATGATGTTCTAGAATTTGTTCAGTTGTGGTCCATGGAAAATTACTAAAGTTCAGAACAGAACTTATTTGGTAACTGGTCAACAGATACCATGTGTTTGATGTATGATTGACTCTTTGTATTCGTTTATCTATTATCAGTTAAAAAAGACTGGATTAGGCCATACAAAATTAATGTTTAGTTTGACGGGCACTTTTTGAGAAAAAAAGTGAGGGAGGCAGGATTTTTTTTTTTTTTTTTTTTTTTTTTTTTGCAAACATAAAATTTGATGAATGCAATTTATCTTTTAATCAAAGTTCTAATTCAAGTGTTTTGATGCTGAAAATCAATTAAAACTTAAATATAGTATGAAGTGGTGATGTTGGTGCATGGATTAACAAGATAACCCAACGTCTTCCTGTAATATAGTTATTGCATTTTCAAATCTGAAGTTTATATACTTATTACATGTATCATATGACAGACGATGTCCTATGACAGACCATTATGAAAACGTAGACTAAATGCATGTATGTTGTTCATATAAATTATGCTAAAAAGGATCACCAATCTCTAACCGTTGCCCTGTGTAAGGTTAAATTTTCAAATGACGTTAACATTTTGTGAACTACTTCTTTTAGATGCAACTAAGTGAGTGAAAATCGTAATTGTTGCTCAGTGCTTAGACAGAAAAATTTACCCTTGGCGTCGGCAAAAGTATTTAACGTCTTCAAATTCATTAGCATCATTTTAGAGCAGATAAATTTACAGCATGGACCAGACATGCACGTTTCGGGTATTTAACCCTCGTCGGTGATCCTCCATCTAAACAATGTAATATGACCAAAATCTGTGAAAATTATGTCCTAAATATACCGAAAGACGTAGCAAGATGGCTGGGATATGATGATACAGGACCCAGGTTTCAGAAATTTGAGAAAATGTTGTAAACAGAAATTTTGAAATGCGTTTGAAGAAACGACCAACCGAAATTGATCGAACTTGGCTACATGTGCCCTCGGGGACTCTTGGTCCACCAGCAGTGACACTTACCAAGTGGTACAAATATTTACGTCTTCAGATTCATTAGCATAATTTTAGAGCAGATAAATTTACAGCGTAGGAAAAATGCAGAGAAACATGTCTGACAATTTAGTTTAATTTTAACAACGATTACACAAGGGTACCCTGATCGATTCGTCATCCCTTTTCACTGTCAGACTTGAGCAAGTTGTCTGCAAATTTGAATTTCTATCCCGCGAAATTTTGAAGTTTCTGCGATGTGCTAAGGGTTAAATTGACCAGTTTATTCGTAACGAAATTAGGATCGCGTAGTATTTCTGACCCTCCAGCTTTACAATTTATATATTTAGTGAAGTAAAGAATATGTAAACAAACAATTAAACAATTTGTATTAGCACGACGATGTTCATTGACGACTTTAAAATTATGGTAAAACACGCACTAAAAATCGTAAACGCGGCGGGTTTTTAGACAATGCGGCGGTGCCCGTCAAACGAAATTTTAATTTTTCTTGGCCTTATACATACATATCATATTTTAAACTGCCTTGAAATACTGTACTCACAATCGCTTTTCATTTACATAATTATATAAGAGATAAAATAATATTTTTGAATATGTATATGATTATTACAGAATGTACCTTCAATGGACTTTGGAGCTTAGGAGCTGTGTTACCTGAAAAGATTAGATAAGATTACGTAAAATTTCATAAATAGTGATTTTTATGAATTCTGGAAAAAGAAGGTTTCTGATTTAATTGAGCCTCCTTAATATAAATATGGTACAAAGTCTTTTAAGTTCTATATTGCAAAATTCTTGATAAAACATGAATAGCTGCCCAATAATCCCTGCTGAACTTCAATGTTAGCTGTGTGTGAGATTTTACAAAATCATACTGACTTAACGTTAGACCTAAAACTTGGAGAAACACTGCCCTCAAGCCACTTCAAGCTATGGATTTACCAAGTGAATTTCTGTGTCGACTGCGAAGCATAGCAACACTTAGGGATCACTTTGTCCATCTGTGTGTCACACATGGATGTCACAGTGATTCCCAAGTGTCGCAATGTTTTGCAGGCGACACATGTTTGCAGGCGACACATGCATTCCTTAGAATTCCTTAGAATGATTTTTTGTGAATATTTAGAAAATTAGATTTCTGTAAAGAAAATTGTACAGGACTTGTTTTACTTTAAACCCCTTGATCTACTAAATGAATTCATATAAAGTCAAATTGCTGCAAACTAAATCGTAGAGAAACTCTGTATGCCCTCAAACCCATTAGCATGCAAAAAGAATCGAATTTGCTTCAAACTAAAAAACAGAGAAACACTGCATGATTTCAAACTCCTTTAGCAAGGGACCTACCACATGAATTTAGAACAAAAATAATGAGAAATTGCATTAAACAAAACCCAACGGTGTATCATGTTTATTAGAAGTGAACTGAGAGATATGGGTGTGGCCAGGAGCCCTGGAAGAGTATGCATGTCCTGCTATCATACCACACTCGCCACACCTTTTATTTCTTCATATCCTTTGTATATAAATTTGTATAGATTAACACAAGGTGTACATATTATTCAGTGCTATTTACTAAGATTGTTATACACAGTTGTTAGCAGTTTATAGAATGTTATGACTTTATATAATAATTGTGTATAGGATATAGAATATTATAATTTATACGATAGTATATATGATACTATGATTTTTTTAGTATTGTTACAAGAGTAAGATTTTGTTAGCTCTGTGCCAATTGGTTTACGTCTCATGATCATGACAGTTAGAATTTCTAACGCCTATTTTCATTCATCATCAGAAACCCACGCTTGGTCACCCAATCTCACCTCCCGTGGGTCATAACGGCAGAATTTTCGCTGGATAGCATTACAAAAATCTAATGCGAGTACTCGTCAGTGAATTTGTTATCGATGGCAAAAGTATGATCTATTTTATATTTTTATCAACAAAAGATGCCCTAATTAATGCTGACTTTGATTCATACTGTATTTGGTAATTTTAGGAGTTACAAAACAATATTGGCTATAAATAGCTAATTCAATGACAAATACTCGCATTAGATTTTTGTAATGCTATCCAGCGAAAATTCTGCCGTTATGACCCAGGGGAGGTAACTGAGTGTGGGTTTCGACGATGATTTTCATTAATTTCATGCATAATTAGAGACTTAGATCTATCATAACTTCAGTATGAGGTGAAGTTTGAAAAAAATGGAATTGGAAAAAAAAGAATGTTTTTCAATCAAATGTAAACCTAACTTTATAATATTACTATATCATGAATAAAAGGACTATTTCTTACAAGTACCAGCTCTTATCTAGTAATCTTTCATCTATGAAAGTACAGAATACTGTAAACGTGGTTATTTTCACTGTGGGAATTGTTCGCGAAATGACCATTGCAAAAGTAAGGATGAGGGTAATTCAAGTGTTTGTACGGGTTGTAAATTTTTTTACATGGGGATTACTTTTGAGATAACAATTGACCCTACAGAATGCGGGAAAAATTTGAGAAATTCCATGACGTCACAATGCAATTTCGATGTTTGACCGAGATTCGAAGCTTGTTTGTCCAAGGTAAAAGCATTGTGACGTCACGAAATTTTGCATATTTTTCCCGCAATCGGAAGGGTCAATTAGAATTGCGAAAATTACCTCCAGGCGAAATGTTTCACCTTTACAGTAACCTTTATGGCAACACTAGGCAAATTCACATTGCAGCAAGGCCCAAAAAATACGATAGTTTAAGGATCCTGAAGGCATCAAAATTTTAGGTTGGGTCAAAAAAGGTAACTAGCCTATCTTGTTTCTGCTTGAGATCCACCTCCTCATTTCAAAGTCAATCTTCTCTATTGCAATCCTTTTGGACCAACAGTGCTCAAGTGCCATCCATCCAGAACCAATAAATAGTCAGGTTCATCTTCATTTACTCACTCCTCAACTGCCCTGATTACATCTTCATTTACCCACTCCTCAACTGCCCTGATTACATCTTCATTTACCCACTCCTCAACTGCCCTGATTACATCTTCATTTACCCACTCCTCAACTGCCCTGATTACATCTTCATCAAGCTGGAAATGCATGATGTCCATGGATATTTTGTTTCTAGCTCACCTCGACAAGTTGAGCGAGCTTATGCTATACCCCTGCGTCTGGTTGAGAAGTTTGGGATAGCTCAGTATTTGGCAAAGTACTGTTGCTACAGTAACCAAACTTGCACAAGTGATTCATCTTGGGACGCTGAGGGGAACCCATGCATCGGATGCTGCATCTAACCTACATTTTCCCCTTGAGTGACTTGGTTAAGAAGTTTGGGGTAGCTCAGTGTGACTTGGTTAAGAAGTTTGGGGTAGCTCAGTGTGACTTGGTTAAGAAGTTTTGGGTAGCTCAGTATTTGGCAAAGTACCGATGCTACAGTAACCAAACTTGCACAAGTGATTCATCTTTGGATGCTGAGGGGAACCCATGCATCGGATGCTGCATCTAACCTACATTTTCCCCTTGAGTGACTTGGTTAAGAAGTTTGGGGTAGCTCAGTGTGACTTGGTTAAGAAGTTTTGGGTAGCTCAGTATCTGACAAAGTACTGTTGCTACAGTAACCATACTTGCACTAGTGATTCATCTTGGGACGCTGAGATGAACCCATGCATCGGCAGCAGCATCTGACCTACATTTTCCACTTGAGTGATTTCACTTTAAAAAGCCAATATTGAGCAAAGTATAAATGCTACATGTACCAAACTTGCATATTTGATGCATCTTTGATCAACCTTTCATAAATGACCTTGACCTACTTTTTCCTTTTGAGTTATTTTGCCTTTAAAGGCCAATATTGAGCAAAGTATAAGTGCTACATGTACCAAACTTGCAAATTGGATGTATCTTTGATATAACTTTCATAAAATGACCTTGACTTACATTTTCCGCATGAGCGATTTTGCCTTTTAAAACCAATATTGAGCAAAGTGTAAGTGCTACATGTTCCAAACTTGCATATTGGAGGTATCCTTGATAAAACTTTTATAAAATGACCTTGACCTACATTTTTGCTCGAGTGATTTTGCCTTTATAAAAATGAGTCAAAGAAGATCCTGACGATAATCTCAACAGCACCCACAATAGAGCACCAAATTGTAGAAGTGGGACCAGGTGCCCGGGAGGAGTAAGCATCCCCTGTTGGCTAGCCGCACCCACTGTCGATGTTCAAGCACTAAAATGAAAACATATAAAATACATGCACTGTCTGAGGTTATGTCTATATATAGAATGTGCTATGGCGACAATGTCAGGGAAAATAATTCAAAACACTGTCTTAAAAGCCACTTTGAGCAAAGTATAAGTGCTGCATGTACCAAACTTGCATATTAGATGTATTTTTGATTAAGCTTTCATAAAATGACCTTGACCTACTTTTTCTCTTGAATGATTTTGCCTTAAAAAACAAATATATATGTACTTAGAAATATGTTTAAATTGAATTTTGCTGCCACGAGATGAGATGAGATTCGTAATCTGTGATTACCTATGTTTAAGTTTGGGAACAGAAAGAAGTTGTTGGGTACTAGGTGTGGGGTGTAGTGTAGGACGGTGAGGGTTTACAAGTCATACTTCGTACTTCGCGTTGTGTAATTAATTACTGTTCTGTACTTTGTCGTGGAAGTAAAACATCGTTGGAATTTTAACAAAGTTTATTTCACGAAACATAATTTGACAGAATCCATAGCATGCGAGAAAGTAATTCTAAGACAACAAGAAAACAAATCTGACAACTGAAAAATGACATATTGTAATTAAATAAGGGAGGGGAATTGCACAAAATGATGTACATATTTCTAGATAATTCCATGTTCATCCCTCAAAGATAAGGTTGTCTACAACTCTTCAAAAGCATCTGAAATTATGAGGGATTGTACGTAAATAAACTCAATATGCTGGTACTTCACGTGTAGAATTTCTACAACTCATAGATAAAACCAATTTGTAATTAAGTTCTTGTCAATCTCTTGACTTTCCAAGTATTGATTAATCAATATTACAATTTAATATGTTAAAGTTGAGAAAATATTTCCCTTAAAATCTTAAGATAAACTTATTAACTGAGATTTCTTGAATCTGTTTCTTATCTTCTTTCAAAATTATCTTTATGTGAGTTAATGTAAACATCATCCCTTCTTCATGAAAGGGAATTAATTTACTTTCAGATTCTGATAAATGCATCGATTCAGTTTAGTTATTCCTCTTTCTACAGTGTGCAAATTCCCCAACATAAAATAATAAATTACCTAAAATATTGTGGGGGAGAGGCCATATGGTTACAGTAGATAGGGTGAGTTAGTAGCCCAGTCTCATATTAGTACTCTACAGCATCGGAGGCAACTTGGGTCTTTGCAAGTTTGGACTCTTACATTGTCTAGTTAAAGCAATACACATTTAGATACTTTACCTCAACAAATCTCCCTGATGGCAGCTCGACTGGTCAAGTATAATGGCAAGAGCTTTCCATTGATACCAAAAAAAAAATGACCTTGAACTTGGAATTTAACTTACTTTTGTTAACCATGACCATATCTCTTGATTGAACGTGGTAAGGCTTCCATATTCTTTATGTGTATTCCTTGTGGAAAAGTACCAAAAGTTTCCTTGGACACCAAACATTTTCCCCTCGCAACTCTGTTGTGGAGGGGATATAGCATCAATGTCGTTCATTTGTGTGTGAGAGGTTGTGTGTGTCCGGATTTTCTTGTGAACAGCATAGAAACCAAAGGAAACAGTAAACCCTCCCTAAATGTTCCCATGGGAATAGGATGAACCCTATTTATTTTCAAGGTCAAGCATCTGAGGTCAAGGTCACAGTGGACTTAGGTTTAAAATTTTTAGCATGATCAGCATGGAAGCCAATGGAATCATAATAGGAACATCAAACCTTCGACAAATGTTATCTATGCACATGGGAACCCTATTGATTTTCAAGGAAAAAGCATCAAAGGTCAAGAGCACAGTGGGACCTATTGATTTTTAAGGCCAAGGGTCAAAGGTTAAGGTCACAGTGGACTTGGGCTTAAATTCTTATGAACAACATATAAGAATCCAAAGAATCGTCGTGCATAGAAACATGAAACCTTCCACAAATGTCACTTATGGGGATAGCATTAACCCCATTTATTTTCAAATGTCACAGTGGACTTAAGCTAAAAATACTTGTGAACAACATAGACGCCAAAGGAATCATCGATCATAGAAACATCAAACCTTCCACATATGTTCCCTATCTGGAGAGATGCATAGAACATGCAATTGTGAGGGGATGCTACTCTCGCGTTTTTAATCAACTTAATCTTGGAGTTTGACCAACTATTGAAAAACTTATACCTTGAACATAACTTTTGATGCGGTACCGTATGTGATTCCACATGTGTATTTCTTGTTGTTTTCTTAAGAAGGTCAAAGTCACCAAAAAACATGTTACGGCATACAAGATTAGGTCATGTCATGGGCAACTTCTGTATAATGCATACTTAAGTGTCTTTACTCAGATTTTGCTTCTGAAACCAGAAGTTCAATTTTAAAACCACTAAATTTTATCGGTAAAAGTCCAAGTTGAAGGTCACTAGGTCAAACGGTCTTGTCATGTGGACAACCAATATATGTTCCTACTGCATGAAGGCGGTTTACTTAGACTATTCAGAACAATCAGAAACTTTAACCAAAAACGTTTACAAAGTCGAACTCTATATATTTACATTACTGGTAGATTCCCCATGTTGAACGCCCATTAGGCAACTAGAATTATATTCCAATAACTTGGATTGCTATTGTGACGTCACGTTCAAGTTTTGCATGTAGAGAGAATTTACCATAGTTAAGATACATTTGACGCTGTCACAGGCAAAATGTGCGATGTTCATGGGAATAAAAATGACCAATAATTAGAATAAATGTAAATATAAGTAATGACTGTCTTTTTTTTTTGTAGAAAAATAGTTTTGTATTTGTAAATGGCGAGCGAAGCGAGCCGAAATTTTAGGTTTCAAAGCCCTTTCATGCATTTTAGACCCATTTCAATTAGAAATGCATGGACCAAAGCTGGACCCCACCTCCGAAAATCTCAAGGGGGGGGGGGGGGATCAAGACCCCCTGTCCCCCCTCTGGATCCGCGCATGGTTGTATTGAGTTCTGATGAAACACGAGTACATTACGAAAAATGCATTCAAATCGGTGGTTTCTTGAGTGTCTTTGATCTATTTCTGAACAGTAGTTTGCTTTTAAATACTATTTCAAAAGACCCTCCCCCTTCTTTTTGGCAACTGGGGGAGGCGCTCTCCTTTTTTTTTCGCGAGACGATGTGGACATTTTTGCGTACAAATCAAGGGCGTAGGAGAAGGAGGGGCAGCGGGGGCACATGCCCCCCCCCCCACTTTGAAAATTGGGGGGGGGGGGGGCACAACCATGTTTGTGCCCCCCCCCCCCCCCCCCCCCCCCCCCCCCACTTTTCAATCACAAAAGTTTATGATGCATTAACATTGTTTAAAATAGCAACATTTTGCCCCATAAATCTACAACTTTTCGGTCAATTTTCAAAATTTTTCTTTGGCTCGCTACCGCTCGCCAGTTCTTATAGACGTTCTGAGTAATTTAGTTATTCTGATCCATCCTTTATATACATATTCCTTTACAATGTGCATGAAGACATTTAACTTAAACTATAAAGAATATTATCACATGTACTTGTTAATGATAGAGGGTATAGAAAGTACTTTCTGATAAGTCAATATTTTGCTAAAAAAATTTCCTGGCTCGCTACCGCTCGCCAGACATTTATTCATATACTTAAAATTTAGAATTGCACCAGAAATGTTAAAATTTGTGCATACAGAACGTGAAACCACCATTTGGTTTTTTTTTCTATCTTTTTTAATCTCTACCTCCCCCCCCCCTTTTTTTTGCTTGTCAGAAATTTTGGGATGTTAATTGTGCCCCTCCACTTTTTCAGGCAGAGCTATGCCACTGCAAATGTACACCTGGCTTCGCCCCTGGCGTGTTGATTTGTCCTTGCTGTAACATGTACTTAGAATATTGGTACGATGTTGAGTATCATTGGGTTTTGACTTTGAAAAATTGAATGCTTAATTATAGGCCCCCGGAGCATATTCGAGCTATATACAATGTTAAATATTTGCCCATTTTTCCGGTTATTTCAAAGTATGTTTTTAACAAAATTTGTAGATGACAAAAATACTCAAACCGGGTATTTGAGGACAGAAACGTGTAGGTTTCGAGCCCCGTACCATTTACATTGATTGTTTGACACAAGTACATGTTTTGCAAATTATTTGAACATGTTCATATTATAGTATTTGTTAATGTTAATTTTCGGGAATAAATAAACAGAAAGCCCCCTCTGCGACGTACATTACAAAAACTTCGCGATTGTCTGTACGAATCCACAAATACGCCAATTGATACGGTATCAAATCGATATGTGATAGAATGTATCAGAAATTTTTTGTAAATTTTGTTTCAAAATAGTGAATTATGGTGGACATTAAGCAGTTTGTTTAGTATTCAGTTTGCAGGTTTTTTTCCGAGTGCTAATGTTACAGAAAAAAAAAATTGGGAAACCGGGGGGGGGGGGGGAGGGGGGGGGGGGGGGCGAACCCCCAACCCCCCTAAATCCGCCCTTGACTGAGTAAAATAAATTCTTTTTGTAGTTTTTCAATCGGGAATGGAGTTAAATTAAATTCTAGCAAAGTAATTATTGAATATTGGACTCCAAGTTTCGAGATTTTCAAAGAAAATGTACGAAAAATACGGCGAAATTTTGTCACTTGCTCTACATGTGTTGGGGGGGGGGGGGGTTAGTAATTAACTTATTAGTGAATAAAATTGCCCATTTGTGCGTTTTACAAAATAGAAAAATAGATATCGGTACTTTTTGTATGGTATTGATTTGTATCGTATCGAAAACTTGGTTTCGACACCCAGCTAAGCACACGTCACATGGTGTTCAAAACGAATCCGTATCGTCACACCGTTATCGCTTGAATATTACTAAGTTTGTGAGAAAACCGGGAAAACCGAACCCTCTGAGAAACACAGCTAGTTTTGCCAAATTTTGACGGTATATCATGATATTGAACTCTTTATGATTCTTTAGAAATGACCTGTCACATCCGACATTGAATACATTGTTATAATGCATATGAAATAAAAAGAAAGTGTCATTACGTGGGAGGGAGGGAGGCGGGGCACTGACCGCACAGTGCAAAGCTCACTTCAGAAATTGGAAAATCGTGATTTTGTCATTTTCATTTTCAACTGGGCATTCAGCAGACCACAATTGGATCATGTAAACTTGGCGATCGCAATACTGGTATACCAGTATTGTTGACAATACTGGTATAAATTTTGGGAGAGGCTAAAACTCCGTGAGTTCGATCACAGTGTTTATACCGTGAGCTCGTCTACACAGAAAACGTCTACGTCATCAGGTACAGTACAGTACAGTAGTAAATCTACGGTTATGGGAATATCATACTGTACTGTACGAAGATAATTTTTGACAGTGACACTGCCATAATTTGAGGAAGGGGGGGTGGGGGGGGGGGGGGGGGGGGGGTTAGGGTGTGGCAACATATAACAATAACATGAATAAAGGAAGAGTTACTTTTTTAAACTTCATACATCATGTATGACCAATTTATTGTTAGGGCTGGGACGATACTCCGATTCATCGATGCATCGCGATATTTTATTTCGCGATCCACGTATCGATACACCCCGACGATACCTACGTGAAAAAATTACATAAAAATACGTGTTCAACAGCTAAAGTACTCAAGTTGAAATCCAACTTCTTTTCAGTTTACATATAGATATAAACTGTACGGTGATTGGGAAGGCCACGCACCCTGTGACATAGTCCCATTCCGATCAAAAAAGGCCCATAAAATCGGCAACCCTCGCTGCGCCCTGGTGCGCATTATTCTACGTTGTCCATGTTTTCAAATCTATCTAAAAGTTCTGTACTCGTTTTTACGTTGTAACGTAGATCTACACCAGTAGCAGTAACGTGTGGATCACAGATTACTGTACATGGCCAGTCAGAAGCACAAAATTCTTCTGTTCACTTAAAATTGCTTCGCTCATCCGAAAGGTTCTTTGCTATAACGATACAATATTGATTTTTCTCTGACATTCTTTTTTATCCTCGTTCTGCGCCTGAGATTTAAATCTCCAACGTCCACTTATGTATCTTATCGACGTAAAGGTTCGTCGGTAAAATTATCGTGTCATTATGAGAGGTCAGTCAATGGGTTCAGACTGAAGTAATATTTGTACAGAAATGTCAATTGCAGTCAACCCCCCCCCCCCCCCCCCCCCCCCCCCTCATTTCAACATGCTGCCCATACGTGGATACGAAAAATGCAGGATAGGTGGCTAAAAGCTTGATCTTGGCTGGTCTGTGATACATTCACTGTAAATTATTCATTGGAAATGGTAAAATTGGGAATTTCAGGACTAAGAAATGTGCTAACATCTGATGTATTTATTATACATACATTGTATGCAAAGCTTTTCTAATTTTTTTAAACAACACAACAGACATGTAAACAACACAGACAATGACATGTTTTTGTATCAACACAGAACATACATTATTAGTTATTAGGTTTGTTACTGACCTTACACGGAAATCTGTCGGGTTGATAAAGCCCATAGAAGGCGAGGCGCTTGCGCCGAGCCTTCTATGGGCTTTATCAACCCGACAGATTTCCGTGTAAGGTCAGTAACAAACCTAATAACTGATTTGTTTTGTCGAGGACCATTTTAGGTATGACAGACAGACAGACATGGTGATTCCTACTGTCCTCCTGCTTTACCAAGCAATAGTGCTTGTAAAGTTTTACCCAGTTTTGCTAATTGTCGGCCATTGCCTTACAAATTTTTGAAACTGACTTTCCACAAGAATTTGTCGGGCAGTCACATGACCAAATTCAAGCATTCCCATTGGGTCAAACTAGTCCGAAGCAAAACAAAAGTATATGTCGGCCGACCTGTGGTCCTGGTGAGACTTGAACCAGCAACCTTATGGTCACTGGCCTGGGGCCTTTACCACTAGACCACGGCACCGACAAGCTTTTCGAAAATTGATCATTTTTGGAATGGCCCTTTCGTTAAAAAAGATGGCCCATTGATTTTGAGATGGTCCATTGAAGTCCAAGTGGAAGGGGCCATAGTCCCATTGAGAAAGTTTGCTTTCCCGATCACTGTAAACATGACAAAATTATTAGGACCATTGATTTTTGATAAGATTTTTCCAATGACTTCTTACTGTAATTTCAAATGATTTTGTTTTTCAATTCTTCTAGTCAAATAAAAAAAAGCCGTCTATTTACTTTTACACCTTTATTGTAGACGGAAAGCTAGTGTTGAATAAATTAATCATGTTGAATGAAAAAAGCTACTTATATGACGTACATAAATACCATCAAATAGCTTTTTTGAGAAGGTTTTATTAATAAACTTAGTATCGCGATACGTATCGTATCGGATATCAGGTATCGTGATACATATCGGATTGGCTGGGTGCAGCATCGTCCCAGCCCTATTTATTGTACTGTGACCTCATACGCACATCAGGTATGACCAGGTAATGGTACCGTGACCTCATACACACATCAGGTATGACCAGGTAATAGTACTGTGACCTCATACGCACATCAGGTATGACCAGGTAATGGTACTGTGACCTCATACACACATCAGGTATGACCTGGTGATAGTACCATGACCTCATACACACATCAGGTATGACCAGGTAATAGTACCGTGACCTCATACACACATCAGGTATGACCAGGTAATAGTACTGTGACCTCATACACACATCAGGTATGACCAGGTAATGGTACCGTGACCTCATACACACATCAGGTATGACCAGGTAATAGTACTGTGACCTCATACGCACATCAGGTATGACCAGGTAATGGTACCGTGACCTCATACACACATAGGGTATGACCAGATAATAGTACCGTGACCTCATACACACATCAGGTATGACCAGGTAATGGTACCATGACCTCATTTACACATCAGGTATGACCAAGTAATAGTACTGTGACCTCATACACACATCAGGTATGACCAGGTAATAGTAACGTGACCTCATACACACATCAGGTATGACCAGGTAATAGTACCGTGACCTCATACACACATAGGGTATGACCAGATAATAGTACCGTGACCTCATACACACATCAGGTATGACCAGGTAATGGTACCATGACCTCATTTACACATCAGGTATGACCAGGTAATGGTACCGTGACCTCATACACACATCAGGTATGACCAGTTAATGGTACCGTGACTTCATTCACACATCAGGTATGACCAGGTAATAGTACCATGACCTCATACACACATCATGTATGACCAGGTTATGGTACCATGACCTCATACACACATCAGGTATCACCAGGTAATGGTACCATGACTTCATTCATACATCAGTTATGACCAGGTAATAGTACCGTGACCTCATACACACATCAGGTATGACCAGTTAATGGTACTGTGACTTCATTCATACATCATGTATGACCAGGTAATAGTACCGTGACCTCATACTCACATCAGGTATGACCAGGTAATGGTACCGTGACCTCATACACACATCAGGTATGACCAGGTAATGGTACAGTGACTTCATTCATACATCATGTATGACCTGGTGATAGTACTAAGACTTCATACACACATCAGGTATGACCAGGTAATAGTACCGTGACCTCATGCACACATTAGGAAAGACCAGGTAATGGTACCGTGACCTCATACACACATCAGGTATGACCAGGTAATAGTACTGTGACCTCATACACACATCAGGTATGACCAGGTAATGGTACCGTGACCTAATACACACATCAGGTAAGACCAGTTAATGGTACCGTGACTTCATTCACACATAAGGTATGACCAAGTAATAGTACCGTGACCTCATACACACATTAGGTATGACCAGATAATAGTACCGTGACCTCATACACACATCAGGTATGACCAGGTAATGGTACCGTGACTTCATACACACATCAGGTATGACCAGGTAATGGTACTGTGACTTCATACACACATCAGGTATGACCTGGTGATAGTACCATGACCTCATACACACATTTAGAATGACCAGGTAATGGTACCGTGACCTCATACACACATCAAGTATATATAAACAGGCCTGTGACCTCACATACAGTATAAGGCTTAATTACAGGCCCATGACCCCATCCACATACAAGACTATATAACAGGCCCATGACCTCATCTGCATACAGTAAAAGACTATATAACAGGCCTGTGACCTCATACACATACAGAATAAGTTTACATAACCAGGCCCATGACCAGTCATACATACTCTATAAGACTATATAACAAGCCCTTGACCTCATACACATACATGTACAATATAAGTCTATATAACAGGCCCTTGACCTCGTACACATAGAGTATAAGTCTATATAACAGGCCCGTGACATCAGGTATGACCAGGTAATGGTACAGTGACTTCATTCATACATCATGTATGACCTGGTGATAGTACTAAGACTTCATACACACATCAGGTATGACCAGGTAATAGTACCGTGACCTCATACAAACATTAGGAAAGACCAGGTAATGGTACTGTGACCTCATACACACATCAGGTATGACCAGGTAATAGTACCGTGACCTCATACACACATCAGGTATGACCAGGTAATGGTACCCTGACTTCATTCACACATAAGGTATGACCAGGTAATGGTACTGTGATCTAATACACACATCATGTATGACCAGTTAATGGTACCGTGACTTCATTCACACATAAGGTATGACCAAGTAATAGTACTGTGACTTCATTCACACATAAGGTATGACCAAGTAATAGTACCGTGACTTCATTCACACATAAGGTATGACCAGGTAATAGTACCGTGACTTCATTCACACATAAGGTATGACCAAGTAATAGTACCGTGACCTCATACACACATCAGGTATGACCAGGTAATGGTACCGTGACCTCATACACACATCAGGTATGACCAGGTAATGTTACACACATCTGGTATGACCAGGTAATAGTACCGTGACCTCATACACACATCAGGTATGACCAGATAATAGTACCGTGACCTCATACACACATCAGGTATGACCAGGTAATGGTACCCTGACTTCATACACACATCAGGTATGACCAGGTAATGGTACTGTGACTTCATACACACATCAGGTATGACCTGGTGATAGTACCATGACCTCATACACACATTTAGAATGACCAGGTAATGGTACCGTGACCTCATACACACATCAAGTATATATAAACAGGCCTGTAACCTCACATACAGTATAAGGCTTAATTACAGGCCCATGACCCCATCCACATACAAGACTAACAGGCCCGTGACCTCATCTGCATACAGTAAAAGACTATATAACCAGTCAGGGGTGCTACTTCAACAAGTAATTAATAAATTACTTCTACAAGTAATTATCAAATGTACCCATGATTTCACATAAAAAGTTAAATAATGTCTTATTTCCTATGGCAAGTAAGAAAGTACAGCAGTAGAAGGCAAGAGCACTTCCATTATTTTCAAAAGGAAATAACTTTCTCAGAAGAAACTGTTTGAGTTAAGAAAGATAGCCGAAATTGTAGCCGAATTTCACTTAAAAAGTTGCAAATTTGTGCAAGTTTGTTACCTTGTAGATTTTTACACAGAATTTTCATCTCAATAGCAATAATTTTTCCTGTAAATTCAGACTTTCCTTTTCAAAATAAACTTTAAATATAATTTACGATAATTGCTTAAAGCTTTACTCCTTTCATTTAAAGATAAGCCCCTTTCAATAAATATTACTTAAATAAGTAATTTTAAGGGAATGGTTTTACCTTGATATTTCTGTTACTGAAGCAATTATTACTGATATGAGTAGCCCTTACAACAATTAAAAGCTTGAGAGCTTTAAATGTGTATGCTACAATCATTACAAACCATCCATTGCCTTACTTTTTATGTATATTACTTGTATAAGTAATATGTTGCATGGACATCGCAAGTAAATCAGTTACTTTTAGAAGTAATTATTTTAGAAGGCAGAATTAGAAAGTTACTTAAAAAGGTAATTTTTGAGCGAATAGCTCTAAGTGATCACCTGAATTGTTTCACGCTAGAGGGCCCCAATTCCGTACATGTATAATTTAAGCACGAACCATTCAAATCACAGGGTTTTCAGCATCGTGACATATTAACTTTTGCCGGAGAAAGTGAATGGCCGATGCTGCTTCTATGTATAAACGATGTAACTCTGTTTACTTTAGAATCAAGCTGTTTTGTTACGTAGAAGCGCATGTTTATGTTTTGACTGGCATTGCGTGTCTAGTTATAAATATCTTATTGTTGTTTACCGTTTTAGAAAATCCGACGTTAAAAAAATTGAGAAAAATTATTTGTTCATTATTACGTACACCATATCACTATTTATTCTTTATTCGTTAAATTTTTCAGCTTGTTACCCTCGCCAGTTTTCTTATCATTTTCAGAAAGTAAATGTAATACACAAAGATATTTAGAATCATTTTCGTTGTATGCACCGTCCCGTCCCGTTTCCCCTCTCTAAATTTCGACCTAAGTCTAAAACGAATCGAAAAGATACGTACATTTTGTATTAGTTGTTTATATATCAAAAAGATCTTTCTCAAATAAATCCTTCCAACGAGCAAACTTCTAATTTGTAGATAATAATTACGACTACCCCACGTCATGCGTAGACTTTTAAAATTAACATAATAAACGTCGCCAGTTTATAGGCATTGATACATTCCAGACAACGAGAATACTTATGGAGTTTAAGATTGGAAATGAAGAAGAATGTACCGAGGACGTACAAACTTAATGAAAATATAGACCTTGAATGCATTTTAATTTTTTTTCTCAGAAATTGAACGTAAGACACTACCAGTACAAGACTCTCTCTCTCTCTCTCTCTGTCTTCATTACATGTCATACCAGGTCTGTAAATATTTCTACATAGGACTCCATGAAAGTCTATAGCTGGGTAAACTCCTTTCATTAATTGACCGATACATTTCTGTATGAAATGAAAAATTCCAATAACGAAGAAACCAGAAACCGGAAGCTTTTTAAAATGAAATGCAATTTATATTTTCATTCGATCTTTTAAAAAAAATCAAGGAATATTTTTTTCATTTGATCTTTATAGAATTCAAGGAATATTAAGATATTTGTTAGAGATTGTCCGAGATTGCTCGACAACCAACTCCCCTCTTCCACTATACTTACCTTCCCTACCGGGCCCCTTATTCAACCTTCTGGGTCAGCCACTATTCGAGGACGGTCATCTTTTAACTCTAATGACATAATTATGGATTAGCATTCAGTATTATTCTATACTTGTTGCAAGTTGCATAAAGGAAAGTATAAATGATACAATGTCATATTCCGATATTTAGCTATTCCCTCTCAGTACCTTCAGTGCTTTGATTTAAATTACTTGTTTAAGTAGCACCCCTGACTGATAACAGGCCTGTGACCTCATACACATACAGAATAAGTTTACATAACCAGGCCCATGACCAGTCATACATACTCTATAAGACTATATAACAAGCCCGTGACCTCATACACATACAATATAAGTCTATATAACAGGCCCTTGACCTCATACACATAGAGTATAAGTCTATATAACAGGCCCGTGACCTCATACACATACAGTATAAGTCTATATAACAGGCCCTTGACCTCATACACATAGAGTATAAGTCTTTATAACAGGCCCGTGACCTCATACACATACAGTATAAGTCTATATAACAGGCCCATGACCTCATACACATACAGTATAAGACTATATAACAGGCCCGTGACCTCATACACATACAGTATAAGACTATATAACAGGCCCGTGACCTCATACACATACAGTATAAGACTAATATAATAGGCCCATGACCTCATCCACGTACAGTGTTAGACTACATAATTATATTAGGCCCTTGAACTCATCAACATAAAATAGGTTATAGTAGTTAGTGTCTACAGAATGTGTATTGTTACTGCCAGGAAGTTTCCATTCCACTAAAACATATTATTTTCCGTGAGGAATTTTAAGTACATTGTAACCAGAAGTATTCAATTAATTGTTTGCAATTCTATGTATTGCTAGAATAGTATGACTTGCACTTGTATTTTCATTTTTAGCTCACCTCGACGAAGTTGAGATGAGCTTATGCTATAACCCCGGCGTCCGCGTCCCCGTCCGCGTCCGGTTAAAGTTTTTGGGCAACTAAGTATCTGACAAAGTACTGATGCTACAGTAACCAAACTTGCACAAGTGATTCATCTTGGGATGCTGAGGTGAACCCATGCATCGGATGCAGCATCTGACCTACATTTTCCGGTTGAATGACTTTGTCAATGTCTGGTTAAAGTTTTTGGGGTAGTTCAGTATCTGACAAAGTACTGATGCTACAGTAACCAAACTTGCACAAGTGATTCATCTTGAGATGCTGAGGTGAACCCATGCATTGGATGCAGCATCTGACCTACTTTTTCCGCTTGAGTGATTTTGCCTTATAAGGCCAATATTGAGCAAAGTATAAGTGCTACATGTACCAAACTTGCATATTGGATGTATCTTTGATCAAACTTTCATAAAATGACCTTGATCTACTTTTTCCGCTTGAGCGATTCTGCCTTTAATGGCTAATATTGAGCAAAGTGTAAGTGCTACATTTACCAAACTTGCATATTGGATGTATCTTTGATCAAACTTTCATATAATGACCTTGACCTACTTTTTCCACTTGAGTGATTTTGCCTTCAAAGGCCAATATTGAGCAAAGTATAAGTGCTACATGTACCAAACTTGCATATTGGATGTATCTTTGATCAAACTTTCATAAAATGACTTTGACCTACTTTTTCCGCTTGAGCGATTCTGCCTTTAAAGGCCAATATTGAGCAAAGTATAAGTGCTACATGTACCAAACTTGCATATTGGATGAATCTTTGATCAAACTTTCATAAAATGACCTTGACCTACTTTTTTCACTTGAGTGATTTTGCCTTTAAAGGCCAATATTGAGCAAAGTATAAGTGCTACATGTACATGTACCAAACTTGCATATTGGATGTATCTTTGATCAAACTTTCATAAAATGACCTTGACCTACTTTTTCCACTCGAGTGATTTTGCCTTTAAAGGCTAATATTGAGCAAAGTGTAAGTGCTACATTTACCAAACTTGCATATTGGATGTATCTTTGATCAAACTTTCATATAATGACCTTGACCTACTTTTTCCGCTTGAGCAATCCTGCCTTTAAAGGCTAATATTGAGCAAAGTATAAGTGTTACATTTACCAAACTTGCATATTGGATGTATCTTTGATCAAACTTTCATAAAATGACTTTGACCTACTTTTTCTACTTGAGTGATTTTGCCTTCAAAGGCCAATATTGAGCAAATTATAAGTGCTACATGTACCAAACTTGCATATTGGATGTATCTTTGATCAAACTTTCATAAAATGACCTTGACCTACTTTTTCCCACTTGATTTTCTTATTATACATGTACTTAGAGATATGTTTTAATTGAACTTTGCTGCCGCGAGGTGAGCTTCGTAATCTTTGATTACACTATGTTTTAATTGACCCTCCTTTTCAGCTCTATTTAAAAACTTTTCCTCTGCATTTATAAGGGCTTGGAACCTTCAAATTTGGAATAATTTCCTATAGATTATTTCAAATTTGGCTGCATTGAAAGTTTTTTTTCATAAATGTCTTTATATCTGCAAGAAGTATAATAACAGTGTCACTATCAGCCACAAGTAATTCACGGTTACTATCCGAGTTATGAATTAACATATTTTCAATATGAATCACTTATATTAATCCATATTTGATTAATTGGTGTATAAATTATATTTCCTGTCAAAGATGGAGTCCATGCCTAAATATTGGTTTATCCTAAATTTTCTTTTTGGCCAGATTGCAAAGCAAATTCCGGTCTATGAAATGGCCAAGCTCTTATGTTCATCAGTCTGTCCATCAGTGCATCAACATTTTGGTTAAAGCGTTGAGAGAAAACTGCTGGAGCAGCAACTTGAAACTTGACATGGTGATAGACCATAATGAGACAAATCAAACTCAGCAACAAATTTGACCTAGTGACCTTGACCTTGGAGTTTGACCCACAAAAAAAATTAAAACTAATTGGATATTAATATCTCATGAACTATCGAGGATATTTCACATGCAGAATCTTCATATGACCAGACCTTTCATTTGATATCATGACTTTTGATCTAGTGACCTTGACCATGGACTTTGACCTACTTAAAAAAAAAAACGTTAACCTGGGCTGTATCTCATGTACTAGAAGGGGTAGGGCTTTGATTTTTCACAAGTAGATTCTTCATGACTAGATCTTTCATTTGATATCATGACTTAAAATTGACCAGGTGACCTTGACATTGACTTTTGAAGTACTTTTAAAGTATAAAAGTCAGGGTTTTGATATTTCACATATAGATTCCTCATGACCAGATCTTTCATTTGATATCATGACTTTAACCAAGTGACCTTGATTTTGACCTTTTACCTACTTTTAAACTAAAAGGGGAACCCTGAAGGGTTTCAATATTTCACAAGTTGGATCCTCATTACCTTAGCTTTTTGCAATAGTATTAATGACCTTTGACCTATATCTTTGCACAAAAATGTATACGTTATCTTATACACACACTTCACAATCCTGCCTTACCACCTTTAGCGGTATATATAGTTTAATTTGTTTATCATCTGCCAGCAATAGCATCCCAGACATTTAAGGCCACTTCTGCACCAGGAAAATCCACACAAAAAGGCATGTGTTACAATCCAAAGCTATCCTGAAAAAATAAAGAATGTCACATTTAGAGCATTTGCTTTTCTTTTTTCAAGAACTAACAAGGTACTGTCATGCCGCTGTTAAAAATAGTATTATAAAGTAGTTGTTTTATTGCATCAATAATACATTATTAGAGAACTCTTTTGATTCTTTTAAGGTCAGTGCAATAAATGTGTCTTATACTCTATGTGTATGAGGTCACAGGCCTGTTATATAGACTTATACTGTACTGGTATGTGTATGAGGTCACGGGCCTGTTATTTAGTCTTATACTCTATGTGTATGAGGTCACGGGCCTGTTATATAGACTTATATTGTATGTGTATGAGGTCACGGGCCTGTTATAAAGACTTATACTGTATGTGTATGAGGTCACGGGCCTATAATAAAGACTTATACTGTATGTGTATGAGGTCACATGCCTGTTATATAGTCTTATATTGTATGTGTATGAGGTCACGGGCCTGTTATATAGTCTTATACTGTATGTGTATGAGGTCACGGGCCTGTTATGTAGACTTATACTCTATGTGTATGAGGTCATGGGCCTGTTATATAGACTTATACTGTAGGTGTATGAGGTCACGGGCCTGTTATATAGACTTATACTGTATGTGTATGAGGTCACCGGCCTGTTATATAGACTTATACTGTATGTGTATGAGGTCACGGGCCTGTTATAAAGACTTATACGTATGTGTATGAGGTCACGGGCCTGTTATATAGACTTATATTGTATGTGTATGAGGTCACGGGCCTGTTATATAGACTTACACTGTAGGTGTATGAGGTCACGGGCCTGTTATATAGACTTATACTGTATGAAGATGAGGTCACGGGCCTGTTATATAGTCTTATACTGTATGTGTATGAGGTCATGGGCCTGTTATATAGTCTTATACTGTATGTGTATGAGGTCACGGGCCTGTTATATAGACTTATACTCTATGTGTATGAGGTCACGGGCCTGTTATAAAGACTTATACTGTATGTGTATGAGGTCATGGGCCAGTTATATAGTCTTATACTGTATGTGTATGAGGTCACGGGCCTGTTATATAGACTTATACTGTATGTGTATGAGGTCACGGGCCTGTTATATAGACTTATACTGTATGTGTTTGAGGTCATGGGCCTGTTATATAGACTTATACTGTATGTGTATGAGGTCACGGGCCTGTTATATAGACTTGTATTGTCTGTGTATGAGGTCACGGCCTGTTATTTAGTCTTATACTCTATGTGTATGAGGTCACGGGCCTGTTATTTAGACTTATACTCTATGTGTATGAGGTCAAGGGCCTGTTATATAGAGTTATATTGTATGTGTATGAGGTCACTGGCCTGTTATATAGACTTATACTGTATGTGTATGAGGTCACGGGCTTGTTATATAGACTTATACTGTATGTGTATGAGGTCACAGGCCTGTTATATAGTCTTATACTGTATGTGTATGAGGTCACGGGCCTGTTATATAGACTTATACTGTATGTGTATGAGGTCACGTGCCTGTTATATAGACTTATACTGTATGAAGATGAGGTCATGGGCCTGTTATATAGACTTATACTGTATGAAGATGAGGTCATGGGCCTGTTATATAGTATTATACTGTATGTAGATTAGGTCACGGGCCTGTTATTTAGTATTATACTGTATGTGGATTAGGTCACGGGCCTGTTATTTAGTACTATACTGTATGTAGATGAGGTCACGGGCCTGTTATTTAGTACTATACTGTATGTAGATGAGGTCATGGGCCTGTTATAAAGTCTTATACTGTATGTGTATGAGGTCACGGGCCTGTTATATAGACTTATACTGTATGAAGATGAGGTCACGGGCCTGTTATATAGTCTTATACTGTATGTGTATGAGGTCACGGGCCTGTTATAAAGACTTATACTGTATGTGTATGAGGTCACGGGCCTATAATAAAGACTTATACTGTATGTGTATGAGGTCATGGGCCTGTTATAAAGACTTATACTGTATGTGTATGAGGTCACGGGCCTGTTATATAGTCTAAACTCTAATACTCTATTCGAATGAGGTCACGGGCCTATTATAAAGACTTATACTGTATGTGTATGAGGTCACGGGCCTGTTATATAGACTTATACTGTATGTGTTTGAGGTCATGGACCTGTTATATAGACTTATACTGTATGTGTATGAGGTCGCGGGCCTGTTATATAGACTTGTATTGTCTGTGTATGAGGTCACGGCCTGTTATTTAGTCTTATACTCTATGTGTATGAGGTCACGGGCCTGTTATATAGACTTATACTCTATGTGTATGAGGTCAAGGGCCTGTTATATAGACTTATATTGTATGTGTATGAGGTCACGGGCCTGTTATATAGACTTATACTGTATGTGTATGAGGTCACGGGCCTGTTATATAGACTTATACTGTATGAAGATGAGGTCACGGGCCTGTTATATAGTCTTATACTGTATGTAGATTAGGTCACGGGCCTGTTATATAGTATTATACTGTATGTGGATTAGGTCACGGGCCTGTTATTTAGTATTATACTGTATGTAGATGAGGTCACGGGCCTGTTATTTAGTACTATACTGTATGTAGATGAGGTCACGGGCCTGTTATAAAGTCTTATACTGTATGTGTATGAGGTCACGGGCCTGTTATTTAGTATTATACTGCATGTAGATTAGGTCACAGGCCTGTTATTTAGTATTATACTGTATGTAGATGAGGTCACGGGCCTGTTATTTAGTATTATCAGGGTTTTTTTTTCCCTTGTTTTGGGGCCGAATTTCGACCCCTTCCCAATGCCAAATTTCCTCTATTTTTCCCAAAAAATCACCCTGAAATTCCCAAAGAAGAATTATGAAAAAATCACCTGAGAAAATAAGACTCAAAACCTGGAAGTCAGCACAAAATGTCCTATTTCGAAGTGCATTTTTTAAAGTTTTTTATTCATCCCTTGTTCTGTTCAAGCAAATCAATTGATTATCAGTGTTAATAAATGATACTTTAGGGTAATATACTTTGGTGAGAATTTGTTCCAAAATTTTCCCAATTTTAGCAAAATGTCGCAAATTTTCCCAACTGGAACAGGCACAGGCACCTTCCCCAAAATAGAAAGAAAACCCTGATTATACTGTATGTAGATGAGGTCACGGGCCTGTTTATATATGGGCCTGCTATATTAACTGATTAAGTCTTAAACTGAATGTAGACTTCTTCAAGATCACTGGGCTTTTTTCTAGGACTTCTACAGATTTTTCTTTCTTTCAATTATGTTAGGCCCTCGATTGCCGAGTGTTCTTAACATCGTGCGCGTCGTGCAGTTAGTTTGTACAGTGCTGGTTAAAAGAAGATTATTTACAGTTAAAAACAGAAGGCCAGGTGATTAGGGGCAAATGAGAGGAACCTTGGACACAATGGACCTGAAATTGTCAAGGTTCTGAATTGAGACTGTAGTGCAAGGCAGACTGTTCCAAATTGCAATAGTGCGGGGGAAGAAGGAAAACTTATAGCAGTCTCTAGGGGTATGGACTTGGTAATAATGATGCTGATGGTTGCGGGAAGAGGTTCTAACTGGGAGTTGGTAATGGTCGGGGATGGGGATTGCAACAAGGACATAGACAATTTTGTGAAACATTACAAGTCTAGCAGTCTGCCTTCTATGCTGTAGGGTTTGCCATTCCAGTTTGTCGAGCATGTCCGAAACACTACTTTGAAGTGAGAAATTATTGAGACACCATCTTGCCGCTCTTCGCTGTATGCGTTCTACTTTATCTGTTAGGTCTTTAGTGTATGGATCCCAGACACAGGAGGCATATTCTAATTGTGGCCTAACAAGTGTTTTATAAGCTGTTTCCCGTGTCTGGGTGTGTCGTGTTTTGACGTTGCGTTTGATGATTTATTGTCTTTTGGAAATAGTGATATATTTTTGTAACTTTTTAATCTGATCCTTCACCCTTTTTTGATGGTTTTGACAACTACTTGCAGATTCGATCTACAAAAAAATGTATTCTCACTCAATTCTCTAGTATTTTTTATGTGTTGAACATTTTGCTAAAACAGTAAAAATCTATGTTTCACTGCGCCCGTTTCGCTGTATCAATAAAGTGAATGCTTTCCATGTAACGAACTGACATCTGTATCGACTGAATGTGCTTCAATAACGTGTCTTTTCTGTACAGTTATCTATTAAAAACGAAAGTAGAAATGACGTACGCAAACCATGTGTAGACGAGCTCACGGTATTTCCGGTGCGATGAGTTCACGGGCTTATAGACTCTCCCATAAATTTTTGTTCCAGTATTGTTGTACAGATACTGGTATTCCAGTATTGTTGGGATAAAAAAATTATTTTGTGAAAGTGACAATACTGGAATTCCAGTATTGTAAATATTATAATACTGGAAGATACTGGAAAAAATAAAAATACTGGAATATCGATTTTACCAGTATTGTCCATGTAACAATACCTGTAGACTAGTATTGTCCAGTATTTTCCAGTATTGTCATACATGTATATACAATACTTGAATTCCAGCATTGTTGAATTTACATTTTGTTTTGTATACTTATAGGTTGATTGCAGATGATTCCTTCAAATAAATTCTGCTCTTAAAACCTTTGCAGCAATTAAATTTGAAAGAATCGAGAAATCTATTGTACTGACTCTGATGCCTCTGCCGACTCTGACATGGCAGCGAGACTTGGTTCCTATACTGGTATTCCGGTATTGTTAGGTTAACAATACTATTCACAATAACAAGTGATCAAATCAACAATTATATCGGTAGAACAGAATGATGAGTGCATATTAATTCATAGCATACCAGAACTAGTATTACTAATCTGACGATACTGGGATACTAGAATTGTTCCTCTGATAATACTGGAAAACCAGTATTGTTACTCTAACAATACTGGTATTCCAGTATTGTTAGAGTAACAATACTGGTTTTCCAGTATTATCAGATGAACAATACTAGTAATCCAGTATTGTTGGATTTACAATACTGGTATTCCAGTATTGTCGAATTTACAATACTGGTATTCCAGTATTCTCAATTCTACAATACTGGAAAACCAGTATCTGCAAAAAAAAATATGTTGTTATTTTAACAATACTGGAATACCAGTATCTTCCAGTATTTTACCAGTATTGTACATAACGAACAATACTGGAAGATACTGGTGACAATACTGGAACAAAAATTTATACCAGTATTGTCAACAATACTGGTATACCAGTATTGTGATCGCCAAGTTTATATGATCCCCACAATTTGGTACGGCTAGTCCAGTAAATTGATGCATCGTGATACTTCCATACTTTGATAGGTCTCCTTTCTTTTATGTGTTGTCATCAATTTTCAATGTTTCTTACGGTAGTCCAATATGTAGACCTTTCGGTCTGACTGCTATGCATAGGCAAAACTTGAGCATTTCGGTGCGGAAAAGTTTTGGCAAGTTGTCCTCTTTTTTTTTATAGACAAATTCCAGTCTGTATGATTGTTAAAATGTATATGATGTTCTAATGAATATTGTGACTTTTTAGCTCGCCGGGACGAATGTCCGGAGAGCTATTGTCATACCCCCGGTGTCGGCGTCTGCGTTGGCGTTGGCGTGCGCGTGCACAAAAACTTTAACCTTGCTTATAACTTTTAAACCAATACAGATTGGGCTTTCATATTTCACATGTGCATTCCTTGTGACAAGACCTTTCCATGGATACCAAAATTTTTGACCTTGTGACCTTGACCTTGGAGATTGACCTACTTTTGAAAAACTTTAACCTTGGCCATATTTTTTGAATGATAAGTGATAGGGCTTTGATATTTCACATGTGTATTCCTTGTGACAAGACGTTTCCATGGATACCAAAATTTTTGACCTTGTGACCTTGACCTTGGAGATTGACCTACTTTTGAAAAACTTTAACCTTGGCCATATTTTTTGAATGGTAATTGATAGGGCTTTGATATTTCACATGTGTATTCCTTGTGACAAGACGTTTCCATGGATACCAAAATTTTTGACCTTGTGACCTTGACCTTGGAGATGATTGACCTACTTTTGAAAAACTTTAACCTTGGCCATATTTTTTGAATGGTAAGTGATAGGGCTTTGATATTTCACATGTGTATTCCTTGTGACAAGACGTTTCCATGGATACCAAAATTTTTGACCTTGTGACCTTGACCTTGGAGATGATTGACCTACTTTTGAAAAACTTTAACCTTGGCCATAGTTTTTGATTGGTAAGTGATAGGGCTTTGATATTTCACATGTGCATTCCTTGTGATAAGACCTTTTTTATTGTTGTTGTTGCAATTTACATATGGTTGCCACCGGCGAGCTATGTTGTCATTCTGACAAGTCTGGTTGAGATTTGGAGTTTGTATGATGTCATTTATGTGCCACTTTCTTGTGGGTTTATTTCTCTGGGTAAATGCAGGGTGGTTATGCTGGAGATCATTCCCTTCTCTTTCATTTGCGGATCCAAGGATTGATACATCATGGATTTATGACATGCGTTGCTGGATGCAGATGGATCAATATCAACATCCAAATATTTTTCGGATTTTCTTGTGCTTTAATTTTTAGTCCGGGTACTTTTTCGTAGAAGTAAGGGGAAAGTGAAGCCAGCTTGACAGAATCTGCTGTGTCGAAATGTAGTTTTATGTAGGAATTTTAAATTGAAATCAGATGACATGATCATTAGGGCTGGGACGATACATCGATATATCGATAAATCGCGATACAGTGTTCCACGATACGCGTATCGATACGTTGGAGCTATATCGCGATTTCCGGACCCATTTTTGTGTTGCCTGCGAAGCATAGCGACACTTAGGGATCACTTTGTCCGTTGTCCGTCTGTCCGTCCGTCCGTCCGTCCGTCCGTCCGTCTGTCTGTCTGTCACACTTTGGGTGTCACAGCCCATAACTTTTGATTGGTAAGTGATAGGGCTTTGATATTTCACATGTGTATTCCTTGTGACAAGACCTTGCTACACATACCATAATTTTTGACCTAGTGACCTTGACCTACATATTTGACCTACTTTTCAAAAAAATTAAGAATGGATATATCTTTTGATTGGTAGGTGATAGGGCTTTGATATTTCACACGTGCAATCCTTGTTGCAAGACCTTTCTACACATACCATTATTTTTGACCTTGTGACCTTGACCTAGATATTTCACCTACTTTTGAAAAAAAGATAAGATTCGCTATATCTTTTGATTGGTAAGTGATAGAGCTTTGATATTTCACATATGTATTCCTTGTGACAAGACCTTCCTACACATACAATAATTTTTGACCTAGTGACCTTGACCTACATATTTGACCTACTTTTCAAAAAAAATTAAGAATGGATATATCTTTTTATTGGTAAGTGTTAGGACTTTGATATTTCACATGTGCAATCCTTGTGGCAAGACCTTTCTACACATACCATAATTTTTGACCTTGTGACCTTGACCTAGATATTTGACCTACTTTTGAAAAAAGATAAGATTCGCTATATCTTTTGATTGGTAAGTGATAGGGCTTCAATATTTCACATGTGTATTCCTTCTGAAAAGACCTTTCTACACAGACCATTAAATTTGGCCTTTTGACCTTGATCTAGATATTTGACCTACTTTTCAAGAAAAGTAATATTGGCTATATCTTTTGATTGGTAGCTGATAGGGCTTTGATATTTCACATGTATTTTCCTTGTATCAATGCCATTCTACACATACCATTATTTTTTTATCTTTTGACTTTGACCTACATATTTGACCTACTTTTCAAAAAAATTAAGAATGGATATATCTTTTGATTGGTAAGTGATAGGGCTTTAATATTTCACATGTGTATTCCTTGTGACAAGACCTTTCTACACAGACCATAAAATTTGACCTTTTGACCTTGATCTAGATATTTGACCTAGACCTACTTTTCAAGAATTTTGATCCACTTTCTAGAATAATAATCAAAGCGCTTCGCAGGCGACACAAGCATTCCTTGGATTGCTATTTTTAACTCCATTCAAAGGCACGAAAACGCTCGGTAACTTCGTCGATTGAATGCTTCGGGCTAACTGAAACGTGTGACTTATTGACTTAAAAGGGTAAAGATGTTTTTCTTGAATAATCTTCTTTTGTTTGCTCCGGATAGTATTCAATTCGCACAATGCATTACAGTATAATTGTCAATTTTGTTTGCGGTACAGGCAGAAAGATCGCCTTGATATGCGTATGCGCTTCTAAATTTTTTTTAGAAATGCATATGCATAATATCCAGCCTGTGGTTTGCGGGAATCTAGCCACAGAAACGGCCAACGTCATGCACTTGGATATTTTGTTGGTTCGTGTCGTTGTCCGTTTCCGCGGCTAGCGGGAATCCTACAGATATTTGTCTACTCAAACTCATGTTCGTTTAAAAAATCTAAAGCGGCGAAAGTAAAGTTTTCAGAATCCGTATCTAACGCGATCTTGATATTTACAATTTTGTAAGATACTATTGTCCAGAGAAAGTACCTGATGTCTGCATGGATCATAGAGTGGGTGAGATTGAGACCGACGTGAAAATGGCATGAAATAACTTAATTATGCCCAGTAGCTATTCATGCGTGCATGATCCATTCATTTCTCATCAATTTTTTTGAGATACTGCCGTTCGACCTAAATCTTTTCAATTTAAGATGATTTCATAAAAGAATTCTGAAATCGTAGTTACTTAACTTTGTAAATTTTTAATATAAAACCGACTCGTGTCAATCCTGATTGAACGTCAGAAACAGCCTTTTGAACATGTTGAAGAAGAATTAAGGGAAAAAACGTCTGTCTACTACGATCTTTATATATCTATTATATTTTCTATTCACGTCAGCGACAACTTTAACTCGAGAATAAAATCATAAAAGATAAGTAGATTACCTCCATGTGGTAAACGCACATGCTCTTTCTCTCTTTTTCAAAATTTTGTTAATACATGTACATAAAATAAAACGTACAGAGTCATTTATCCTAAAAAAATCAAAGTGCAGGATATATTCATCGAATAAAATCAAACACATTTAAAGAGCAATTATGCTGTAATCCTTTCAATATTGTAGAGAAAGGAGCGTGTGTTATGATTGTTATACTTTTAAATAAGATTTCCTCATGAAAAAAAAATATTCAAATAGAGAGGGAAACTGAAAAGAGAGATATAAAATGTAATTCCATGTATTGAAAAAAGGGGAGGGGGATTACATAAATTCATGAACTTTTCATTTTCAAACCGAGAGCACGAGACCCTCTTATTTACCAATTCATGGCTTGTCTTGTTGATGCAGTTACTGAGAAAATGAACATACAAGAAAGAGTATAAATACATGTTATGGTGAAAACATTATTGCAAAGGGTACAGATTTATTCTTGTAGCTTGACTTGTAGCCAACTAGCCTCTGTCTATCAGTAATAACTTGTGGTGTTACTGTTCAAAGTTTGAAAAGTTTGTTTAATTGCTTGGGATTTTTTTAAATCTTGATTATTCCAGGATGTAGAAAAATATAGTCTTTATCAAAATATTTGAATGTTATACTCGAGTTTCATTCTATACAGCCTGAATCCTCATTATAGCAATATACATAAGAAATATCGTGATACATATCGTATCGTAGGAACTATATCGTGATACGTATCGATACGCTCGAGACCCGTATCGTCCCAGCCCTAATGATCATGATGATTTTAGTGAAGGATAATTTTATTTGTAGATTATGTAAAACGTCTCTTAAATATGCGGCGGGATATAAAGATAGAAAAAGTATAATGTCAGGATTCAGGAATGACAGGAAAATGGATATTTTGAAGAAAAAAAAAATGCGCAAAGGAACCTGTTCATATATGATTTATATTTGATAGTAGAATAGGATCTCCTGAACAATTTCCTATTTTGTCATTCTATGACTGGCCTTGTAAAATTTTGATAGGTCAAAACGTAATGACAGGAATGCCGCAAAGTATTCCTGTCACATATGACAGGAAAATTCAATTGACAGGAATTAGAAATAAAGCGATTTTTTACCAATGTTCACTTTGTACATATAAGAATACACATTTTATGAATTAATTGGTTTTATTTATTTAATTTTATAACCCAAAATCAAATGACAGGAAAAGTGAAAGGTACATGTACATGTATATCGACAAGAAAATACAATTGATGGGAACAACTGAGAGTGTCATTATATTGAGTCTTTGCAAAATACATAGTTTTTTCCCCTTACAGATGGTATTCTGACGTAAAACCATTGTGGCGTCTTGAAAATGGTATGGCAACGTCGATTTTATACCGTCATATCCCAGACTTTTAGGACTGCCTCCATAGAATTTGATGACGTCATAATCAGTTGACATCAGATACCGTCTCAAATGGGAAGTAACTCTGGTTTTCGAAAATAGGGAATTATTATGGCATGATAGGGAAGTTTTCAGTTTTATGAGTTACAAAAATAACTGCATGGAATTTAAGTCAACTTATAAATATATGTTTTCTGAATTATTTTACAAGTTTGTACATTTTGTATTCATAATAAATTAATGATGACTGTGGTCATGCAGTGACCGGAATTTTTTAAGCTGCACCAATAGTGACTGAAAAAAAAATACAAGTCAGCTGACAGGCCCCATTCATACAAAAATATTTGCCACT